>CAXKVY010000161.1:0-714853 GCA_964058915.1 Tetropium fuscum | reverse complement strand
AAAGTCGTTTTTAAGGCATATCTCGGGGACTTTTGCCTTTACAAAAAAAAGTTGGTAAAAAAAGGAAGAGTGCGACAAAACACACACGCTCATTTAGCTGAGCGAAAGCGGATAATTAGTTCGCGAGATATGGCGAATCGTAGTTGCGCTAATTGGAAAAATCAAATTGGTTTTTCTTCGAGGGGAGAGAGTTGAGCTGGAGGCTCAATTTTTTTTTTGTAGAAGAGCTATTATGAAGGAAATTTTGAGGTTGGTGGGATAATTAGCAGAGGAGGGAGGGAGAAGGGGAAAACTAAAAATTTTTAAAATGTCCCTAGCTTCTCTGATTATTGACCGATCTTAAAAAATCGGCTTTTCTTCGTCTCTTGATACGCTATATGACGGAATCAGCGATTATTTTTGGAAACAAACGATCTGTCTATTTTTTCAAACGGTGTTTCCGGTATGACGGACAGAGGTGTGGAAATAATAATATTGACCGATTTTAAAAAATCTAACGGCGTTTTGGCAAAGGGTATCATCTGGGAGTGGTCCCATTGAAATTTTAACAATTTATTACCTCCGGTTATATCGGAAGTCGATGCCAACTTAGTTATTTTAAATGAAATCATATATATTTCTGCAGTTGATAGTGCAGAAATCTGATACTGCTGATGTTGATGATGCAGTCTTCAGCTTCATTACTGTCTAGGTCTTTCGGATCATCAATTATTACAGTTGATGCAACATACCCAACCACATATTCGACAGACCCTGGTATAAAAGCCGTATTTTTTTCGGTTCTTCTCGTTTGGCATATTATATTGTATATATCTCAATTTCATTCGAAAATGAACAAGAGTCTGATTCATATGACGGTCTATTTCCCAACGGGAATATTATTTTCCTCTGGTTGTTAACCGAGGCCGATGACATTTTGGGCGTTGGTTTGATATATCTCACAGTTGGAAAATCCAGATATTGTATCCTATTTCTGCTTTTCCTCTAAGGCAATCGCCAAATTTTTTTAGTAGTTTTGAGATAACGTTATACCATAACGAGATAACGTTATTTTGAGATAACGGTTATACCACTTTCTTTTCTACCTGAACCAGTTTCATAATATATAACTCATAATTCATAACTCTAATAGAACTATATCTCAGATTGGCTTCTTCTACTATTCTTCTTCTACTTCTTCTACTATTCTTCTAAAGAGTGTCTGGCTCTTAGACTACGATTATGTTTTTCTCAAAGTGGGTATTGCCTTCGATCCGGGGGCCTGCAATGAACAGTTGCAGGTGCATTCAAAACTGCCGTCAGTTATTTCTTTTCCTGGTGAATCTGTAGCCGTTTTCAGCCCGTTGTGTCTCTATGCCATAAGCACGATACTGAATGTAGCTGAATGCTGACCATCGGTCTTCTTGGAGGTAAGTAAGCTGATATGATGTTGAGGTCTTAGATAGTAGTATTAGTATCGGTTTAAGCTAAAATTCATTGGTATTGATTTTTTTATAGAAGAATACACATTAATGTATACTGATGCCTCAAAAACTTTCTGAATTAGAATGTATATACCTTTATTGTTCTCAATACTCTCAGCATTTCCACGTTGCAGCGGTTCCAAAAGTAGTGGTCTCTAAGGTAGTGTTAATAAAGTAGATAAAGTAGGTAAGGAATAAAGACGTTGGAAAGATCTTTGACTAGAAATCTGGAAAATTTGTTCCAAGTCCAGGTGCCAATTTAATTTTTAGCTAATAATTGATGTAATTTTGTACGTTTAATAAAGAGTTTTAAATAGTATTGCAAGATACTAAACATTGTGAGGGGTGTTAAGTGAAAACGTTTAAACGGGTGCTGAAATACGATTTGCAGAATGTTTTGCATAAAACTGATTACTAGGCCGATTATGCGGTATCACGTAACACCAAAAACTTTTACATTTGTTTTCAAACAACTTTATATCCATTTTTATCGGAACTTTATATCGAAAAAAATTGCATCACAGTTATCACACGCATAATTGACATATTATTTAGCATTCATATCATGGTCAAATCAGATATCCACCGATTTCTCTGTTCTTTCAAATTTGCGCAAAAAAATGTGCTTCCAAATTGTCATTAGTAAGGCGTATTCGTTGGTGTTTTCGTCGTCAATGTTGGTAGGAGAATACGAAACAAAATTAGCAACTTAGCTGTTAAATATATCCTCAGCCACCGTCTATTTCATGTATTCGCTATTTACAAGGCTTCCACAAGGTAAACAATAGACTGAATATAATAGACGTGAAACAAGTTACAGAGTAAATAGCCCGAATGGCCAAGCCACATTTCAGTATAATGCATACCGATCTAGGAGTCCAATAACTCAGTTGTAACATAGGGCGCAGAATGTTTACATGCATATTGATATCTATCGCACATCTACACGTATAATTTCCTGGGGCATACATATTTATGAAGTTTGGTGCCGTCTCCGTAGAGGCCGTGTGGCGCTGCAAACGGTGATATCCGCTACTCCATACCTCACTGCCTGCGTATCTCATAATTCTGTCACCACACGGAGTCGCTCTTCTTGTTTATGTGAATGTTTCAATCCACCAGTCCGCGGGTAAAAAGTTTATAAAAAAATATATACAGGAATTCTAGACTTCTCAGTCCCCGGAAAATGATACATAGTAGGAGCATGTGTTCCTGGGTAAAAAATGATCGTGTAAAATCCTAGAATTGTTTCGTCTTACATAAATTATAATAAATTTTGTTGCGCACTGCGCAGCTGACTCTACCTTGCTTTAATTTATGCCCGAGACAATTACCTAAAAATACGGAACTTTTATTGTAGTGAGAGTGGATGTTTATTCACATACCGGATAATTTTTAGAGGCTCATTACGTGTTCTTTAGAAGATGTAAATTAAGACGAAACATGTGGATTGCTACTTAAGGCTACTTATTTTAAAACTACATCTTACACAGGAATTGGGAAATAGATACTGCTCTTAGGTTTTATAACCTGGGGTCATTAAAAACTCTTCTCTTTAGTGTTTGCTTTCAAAATCTTAGTACATACCTAGTGTATAAAACTAGGTAGGTATGAAACATTAAACAGCTATAATATCTAAACAAGATCTTTATTTTCTAAACAAGAAATTTGTGAAATAGTCAAGGCGTCAGAGGCTGAATATCACTGTATTGATCGCATAATTTAAGAATAGAAAACTTCGAGGATGTCATACAAGAAGGTACACAATGAAACAAACGAAAAAATAACCTGATGTTCATCGGAGTAGAAGAGCAGAACCAGGAAATTTCTCATGCCTCAAGAACCGAAAAATACCAAACCACCATTAATAATATCTTCAAATGACTTGATTGGGATTTAAAGATTGATGGAACAAATCCTCTAAGGTTAGACAGATTTTCTCCAGAAACCCTTCGACCTGTCAAAATAACGATGAAAGATGAGAACGAAGCGCGCAATGTTATACAAAAATCCAAAAAACGAAGAACTAATCGTCCGTACAAGAATATATCTCGACAGCAGGCATATTACAGAACAGTCAAAGCTGAACTACTCAATTGAGCGAAAAAATTCCGACGATACAAATTGCAGAATCAAATATGTAAATGGCATCCCCAAAATAATTGACCATATTAGTTAGGTTTGGATCTTAAATTGGCGGAGGTTTCAATTTTAAAAATTAATGTATTGTTGTCTTATGGGGACTCGAGTTTAAGAGCGTCTGTAGACGTGAAAGAGTCTGTTGTCTGTTAGAGAAATAAGTTGAATAAATAAATTTCTTGATTTCTTCATTAAAATAACAAGAAAAAAATGAAAACTTGAGAGGTACTATAAGGTTTTGGCTAAAGTTATTTAATAGCAGTTTCTTACATAATAATTTATAATTTCATTGTGTTGTATTAAAAACCGGTAATATTTGTGGCTACATCGCTGAATTTGTATTTTTATTCGTGTTCTAGGTAGGTAACATCTAATCTCATTTTATTTTGATTTATATATTTCACGTTTTGCAGTTTTCATCACAAACTTATCTATTTTTTTCTGATTGCAATTAATTGATTTTAAGTATTGGTTAGAAAATGGTGAAAATAGAGTACCTACCTAATTAAACTCGGAAACATAAGTGATTTTTTCCTATAGGATTTAAGATGTTTTATACGTGGCCAGAATATGTAGCCTAAGCTCTGGTCATTTAAAATCTTCTCAGTTTGAAGACTACTTAAATTTATTAAAAGCACATTATTCAGTATCAGGATCAACTGATATATCTTGTTCCTGGTTGCCCCGACCTGAACAGAGAATGCATATGTAAGGAATAAGTGCAGAAAATCTATTCGATCGAAAGGTGTAAAGCACAATACCTTTACTTTTCCGAGCCTTTTCCATTAGTATGTCCTTTTCCATCAAGTTTGCTGTGTGGTATATGTTTCGTTAGTTAATGAAAAATCTTGCACAAGAAAATATTGACCAAAATAGTGATAAACAAATAAATAAACAACCCACCGGCAATCTCATAACATAATCCTTAACCTGACCTGACTTTTTTACAGTTTTTATAAGGACCTCATAAAAACCATCTTCAAATGTTTCACAAAAAATTTTAACTTACGTAACGGTTTTTAATTGCAGACATTTTATTTCAGATGAAGTCAAACCGCCACATTCCATACAAATATACGATTTACAGCTGTGACATAAAAAAAATTGTGCAATATTATTTTAACATTTTGACATTTAGTGCACTTTTCCTTATCCATGTTGTTATCACAAATGTTTAGAATCAGGTCCTGTATAATATTGCTTTCTTGTTCTAATTAGTGATATAAAATGATGTCTGATATAGCAGTGGCCTAGAAATTATATACAGATATTTGAAATATAAAATATCACGTCTAGAAGACCACATGTTGCCAAAGAAAGGGTGTAACCCGTCTTACGTATACAAAATTAATATCCTTGAATACCTTGTGAGTGCAGTACCACCTGCCGCGGCACAATGATTCACTAAATTAGTAGACATTTAAATTTCTTAATATTTCTTGTCTCTGGGAATGTTTTACTAAGGCATGCGTCTACACTGTCAACATAAAAGACCATGTTTTCAGGTTTTGTTGGCTTTACATCATCATAACTTGGCTAAAGCTTACGAAACCAGTGTAGGTAAATATGTTTTGGATACTTGTCAAACCTTTTAAGTATAACAGGACTCCGTTGTCGTATATTTTCGGTATTTATATTTTGTCAAGGCTATAATGCGAATATATTTGAAAATAAGGTTTGTTCTCTGGCGTTTTTACGCGTTTCCGTATTAAATCGTCAGTAAAGCAATTTTTCAAATCCGAGCGAACATGTTAGGCGTGGTAATGAATGGTAAGGATACTTTTGTTTCAGTTTTCAGAGAAATATACGATAAATATTTCATAGAATGTATTCCTGTATTTTCAAAAATAAAACATATGTAGGCTAGACCTTTTTATTCGTTGCAATATTGCCATAGGCGCTTGCTTATAAATCCAAAAAGTAAAATTTCAACAAGGATTTTGACATCATTTCTTGTAAATACCTGTAGTTATTTTTGATTGTTGAGGTATAGTCTGTTCAATTATTGCTCCAGCTGTTTGCGAATAAAATTATTGGACAGGTCAATGTTCCTTTCCTCATTAGCACATTACGACATATCGCGTACATCGATTTCATGACATTTGTATGAGCTACTATGACAGCAATTTTGCTCAATTTTGCTTTTAATGATTACACCCATATTTGTGATATAGAGTACAATTCTGAAAATGAAACTATGTATAAGTGCTAAATAGGAAATTATAGATTTCGAGTCATATCTCGAAATCTCTCGATAATCAATATGGTATTATCAACAGAGAACACCAATGAAATTAATGCGTTGATTAACGATTAAAGTGAATAATATGCTCTATTGCTTAAGTGGTTTGGAATATTAAAATGGTTCGTAGTGATATACAGCGTGCAATGTTACAATTTGAAGGCATAAGGCATCATAAGGTGTATCTGTAGATATAGTTAAAATCAAAAATCTGGTAGGTACGTTTAAAATATACCTTAATAGATATACGTACCTATGTGAAACTTGATCCATATCGACAATTTCTGCCGTGTATCTACGTAACCTTATTTCTTAATAACCTTATATTTTATAAATATTTTTAGATCTGTACTTCGTTCATGAGTGAGGTACATATACTGGTATAAAGTTTAACTGATGCATTGAGTGGTGTTTAGAAAATACCGATATGAAACGAGAGAAAAAATTGGACAATAAAAACAAGTCAATAGCTTTTTTAATTTGTACTATGCAGGGTGATTCTACTAAAATTTTGCCATGCCACGAGTATAAATCTGTGAAGCAATAATCTTACAAACAACAACCTAATGAATTGAAATGAAACTGTGCATAGGTCTATAGTCAAATCTCAGAGTCGAAATATAATACTGGATAGGGCTGGAACATTTGATGTAATGATAACACTCAAAGTAGTTTCCACAAACACCAAAAAACTTTTATTTCGCTCGACGCTA
Organism: Tetropium fuscum; assembly: GCA_964058915.1. NCBI lineage: Eukaryota > Metazoa > Arthropoda > Insecta > Coleoptera > Cerambycidae > Tetropium > Tetropium fuscum. The sequence continues at coordinate 708,296 of CAXKVY010000161.1, read as the reverse complement.
TATATCGCTTTCTATATATTTTATATATTTTATTTCGCTATATATCGAGTGTTTTCGAAACATAATTATAAAGATTTTGAATATAATGGATGATTCAAAATTATTACTATGCAAATACATGATGGAATTAAACGACTGAACATACTAACATATATGTACTGAAGTATACTGATGAATTTTCAGATTTATGAATGAATATTGCCTTTATAGTCCGACACAATTCAAAATCTTAGGGATATTGGGAATTTTTGGGTATCTTAGGGATTTTCGGATAACAGATGAAGTATTTTTTGACAAAATGAATATTCAGGATGACGGATATTTTTGCTATTTATGGTCCGAATCGACTCAAAGTTCCTGACACCAGAACTTTGGGGTCACTGATCGCGATTTTTTAGCCTAAACTAATATTACTTTTCAGTATAGCATGTAGAAGATTTAACAAGTTCTGATTTGTATGCCTTGCTTTGTATGCCTATATGTTCTGATTTAACAAGTATGATTTGGGTCATGTATCCAAAATTACGTCATGTGTAGTAGTATTACATTTCTTTATATGAACCATTTAGTGAACAAATTATAAACGTCTTTAAAACTGTCTTTATAGGGAAAGCGAACTAGAAAAATGAAAAAATAATGTTTAACTCAATTTTAACTTAATATAATGCCTTTTACTAACTTAGAAAATAAGAAGTGATTGAATTATGTTGATTAGTTTTACTTTCAGCTAAGAAAAATATTCATTCGAGATTTAATGAATGTATAACATCCAGTAAATTCTATTATGTGACGAATGCGCCAGGGTGAGACACATTTTTTTAATATCCTGGTTTTTGATGATCCTGATGAGGACAAAATTATCAAATTGCTGTATCGTCATCGGTCCTTGATAAGTGTGCAAAGTTCCAATTTAATCTGACATTCTGAAGTGGGTGAAAATCTTGTTCAAAGATTCCGTTACATACATACAATCATGTGAAGCTAATATAACCGTGTTAATAAAGTAATATATGCAGGATGAATCCCACCATAAGTAAACTTGTGTTGGTCGATTTATTCTACAAAAACAAGATTCCATTTTAACTATTTTATAAATATAGGATAGTAAAGATACAGTTGTTTGGAATTATTGGACAAAAAGTAAATTACAATAAGAGAGAATATATACATATTAATCCAAAATAGATTAAAACAAAGTATAGTTTTCAATTAAAAACGTTTAAAACTGACTTCTTATACGATATAAATCTTTGTGTGTGACTCTTCTTACAACGCGGAATATCTGTAATACCTAATATTTGCTATAGATCGAGTATTGTGGGAATGTGAAATATAAGGAACGTTAGTATTCAGTATCCGCAGATGACAGTGATAGACATCTAATTCTCTCAGATGAAATTGATTAGCTTCCTTACACAAAGTTGCAGTATAATAAATTCTCTTTTATAAATATTTTTTAATGAACTATTTTGAACCACATTTAGACACCGATGTTACATCGATGTTTTATACTTACCACCCATACAGTTATACAATATATTAAAATAGATACTGCCAGTACCTCATAAACAATAAAAAAATGTTTCTTATTTAAAATGTCTCTTATAACTAGTAAATACTAAGGTAAAAGGTAAATACGCTTACGATGAGGAAAAAGTAATGAACTTAGTTTTATCCACATTAAGACTAAGGACACTAGCCAGTCATAAAGCACTTTAAGTTCTATTTCAGCGTTGTGATATACTTTAGGCCAATTGTCAGCAATAAATAATATAGCTGTATCATCTGCATATGAGATTACTGAGAGAGTGGTGTTGGTTAATTTAGATATATTATTTATATAAACTAAAAACAAAATAGGACCTAATACCATCCCCTGAGGTACGCCCATGGTAATCAGTACGAGTCACGACATGTTTTGTTACAAATAATTTTTAAATGTATCTAATAAGACACCCTTCGTTCAAACAGAGTCCAAACTTTAAAATAAAATATCATGATTAACAGTAAAAAATGCTTTGGCGAAATCGAGAAAAACGGTTAAATAAAGGGTCCGCCAATAAGCGCGCTCGATCTTTAAAATGAAATAAAGCAAGTTGTGTGAGAGGTATAAATGAAATTTATTTTTTGTTTGAAAGAGTATTCGAAGGCATTATGTATGGAAAATAATATCGGTCAAATGTCCACCTCGGCTTCGCTGGGTGGCGCGCATACGAGAAGTCCAATTTTCAATGACTCTGGCGCACAAATCGGGCTGTATTTCATCGATGGCGTGGCGTATGTTGACTTTGAGGGCATCAGTGTTTTGTGGTTGGTTTGCGTAGACCTGTGATTTAAGAAAACCCCACAAGAAATAGTCTAGAGGGGTTAAATCGCACGATCTCGGTGGCCAGTTGATGTCGCCTCCGCGCGAGATAACCATTCCTCCGAAGCGCTCGTGCAGAAGATCCATTGTGGCGCGCGCTGTGTGGCTCGTAGCGCCGTCCTGCTGAAACCACATATCCTCGACATCCATATTGTCGATTTCATGCCAGAAAAAGTTCGTTATCATGGATCTGTATCGTTCGCCGTTTACCGTGATGGACACACCATCGTCGTTCTCGAAGAAATACGGCCCGATGATGCCTCCGGCCCAAAATCCACACCAAACAGTTACCTTTGCTGGGTGCATTGCGACCTGGTGGACCTCCTGTGGATTGTTCTCGGCCCAATAATGGCAATTCTGCTTGTTGACATTCCCATTTAACCAAAAATGTGCCTCATCGCTGAAGATGATTTTGCGACCAAAATCGGGGTCGACTTCCAACTGCTCTAAAGCCCAATCAGCAAAGATACGGCGCTGTCTATGGTCGTTTATTTTGAGCTCTTGTGTCAGCTGGATCTTGTACGGATGCATGCCCAAATCCAGATGCAAGATTCGGCGAAGTGATGTTTCCGAAAGGCGGAGTTCCTGTGCGCGACGTGAAATTGACTGTCGCGGATTTTCACGCACACTATCGCGCACAGCGGCGACATTCTGGGCAGATCGGACGTTTCGACGACGCGTCGGTGTTGGCTGATTGTTCACCGAACCGGTTGCCTCGAATTTGTTAATCAAACGACGGATAGTCGACTCAGCAGGACGATCAATTGCACCGTAAAATTGGCGGAGCGCGCGGAACGTTGCTCGAACCGATGAATGATTTTCGTAATAAGTTTTAACGATTTGCACATGTTGCTCGCGGCTGAATTGGTTCACGGTGATTTGTGAAGATACACTGAATAATAACAACTACGTTTGCCAACTCTACCACAAACAACATGGCCGCCATGAGCTGTCAAAGATCGAGCGTCCCTATTAGCGGACCCTTTATTTCTTTTTTTAATCTAATGTTACAAACAAGTTGTTTAAATTAAGTATATAAGTTGTTAAATTAAGTATATACCTACAACGGATCAATGAAATATAGGTATATGATTTTTTTTAAAAGTATCTATGGTTATATATATCTAGCATCGGGATCTAGAGAGGTATTAAAGGTGATAAAAACAACGACTGTTATAAGTTTGTTTCTGATTGAAATATTATAAGGGTTGTTATCAATCTAACTCACCATTTTTGTATCAATCTTTGCAAAAAGTAGTTCAGCCACATCCAAAGTAGTTCATCCATACGGTTTACTCGTACGTTTGATTTATTTCCTAATATAATTACTACTTAATTTTGCATAACGCATAATATGTTCAATCAAATCCCTTATTGTACATTCTTCATAACATTATATTCGAATTAGATACCTTATATCTTAATTTCTTTCGACTCCCAAAAAGTTGCGCGGCACTGATCAAAGCCAATGTGATCCGAGGTTTTTACTCGCTTGCAGTTCGACTGCATATTTTCATTTTTAAATTTGTTTAGTCTGTGATATAATCAGTGTATTTGATGAATACTTATGTTAATCTGGCAAATGCAAGGCATTTAATTAAGCATGTTCACATCTGCATGATCCAATTTCGGCGGAAGTTTGTGGAAAAAGTGCTGAATATTATCCTTCGTGTTCACTGAGTGCCTATTGTATTTTCTGGACACACACATATCAGTTTCTTTATAATGCATCAGTAATTATTCTGCATATTATCACATCTAAATAAACTAAACATTTGGTAAACTTGCTGGGTAAACAAAATAATGTATCCAAGTGCCCTGTGTCGGATATTGAGAAATATATAAATTGAACATTATAGCCATTTATATTGCAAGTAGAAAATTAATAAACTAAATAAATTTGGAAAATGACTGGCAATGTTTTTGTATGATGGTCTCCACGTTTTTGTCTATTTCTGTTTTTCCGTCCAAACGTTGACATGGTATTTATAATGCACAATGTCTGCTGCCTTATTCCGCCACTTTAAAATATTAGGTACGAAGGAAACAAATGTGTATTTCATTCCAATCCAATATACTTAGAATGCAGACCCAGAATATTTCTCTTCTCTATTTAAAACCGGAAGTGGTTGTATTTCCTTGGGCAAAATAATTCGAGAATTAGGTGTTGTTGATCGCTGCATATGAGGAGCCTATTAGAGTAAGCAGAATAACTCAAACTGCTGTTGATTATCTATGGTAGTTGGAATATCCGAATTTTACTGTCGATTCATAAAGCTACGAAAAAGAATTTGTGATTTTGTTCTCTTTTGCGGGTTGAAAATCAAGATTGCAAACTTAGCATCTTATCACTCCGCATCAAAAAGTCCGCTCCATAGCTAATCAGCAAATATTCACCAAATATTGTTCAATGTTCTTGTTCTAGATGGTCGCTATGGATGGATTGCATCCGAATTTTGTTTTTGACACAATTTCAGAATCATCTCCTTTTCTACCACTCGAAAAATGGTCATTCTCGACTATATCAACGGGGTCCGGCATTACGTTTCGTATCGTTGGAGTAGCTGATGTTTTAACATGGCTATAATTAACTCTCCCGGCAAATGCGAGATTTCGCAGAGACCGTTCTGTCATTCGATCTCCAGGCTGAAGACACAATGTAGTAGAGATTCATCAGAGACTGTACATGGTGTATGGATGAAACTTCATGATGTTCATGATGAGCGTAGTCAGGAAAGGAAATATGGCGACTGACGATGAATTTGGGCAAGTTAATAAAGCGATGGGTTCCCAAAGAGGTGTAGAGGTGGTTTTTGGGGGCGAAACAACCAATTGAGACGTTTGATGATTGCTTTGGGAACCCTTTTGGTTTTGAAAACTTGCCCTGGTAAAATTTAGGTAAAGTTTATATATTTCTGTTCGACTACAGTAAGTCTATTATCAATGGCATATTAACAGTATGCTGCCAGCCAGAATAATTATTATCAAATCGAGCCTGACGAAACGGGCGCTATCTTTTATACCCTGTCCGAAGTTTTAAGCACATTCTGACCTCTGAAACCTCCTATTAAATAATTATAATCCGCCGTAGGTATGTATGAATCACAGAGGTTAACAGGTCTTGTTGAATACATTCAAATTGATTCAAATATGCTTCATTTAAATATTAAACAACTTCAGAGATTAATATTTATAGTTGTGTACAATTATAAAAACCATCCCCCTACTTGTGATATGTATTAAATAAGAATATTATTTGGTATATAATGATACTATAGAGAAAAACAGATAATTCAAAAAATAGGTAATTGGAAGTTTGTGCAAAATAATACCGGCTATAAAATATATTTCTCTGAAATTATTAACACAAGTGGCGCCCTCTAGTGTGAGAAGTGCCCCTCTTAATATGGTACAGATAGGCAATATTTTCATAGTAGGTTAATTTAACTTGAATCAATATTCTTGACTTTTCCCATTTTCCGTTACTTATTTAAATATTCACAAAAGGGAAATACACATGGCCTCAAAATGTAGCTATTAATCATAGCTACCTAAAAAGCTGTCCACAAGAACTAATTAACTTAATTGTAATTGCCATACTATCGCCTGTATCAGTGCTAGACAATTTAGGTTTGGTTGTTTGGGCCATTAAACTATGAAAGTACATAATACTTTTTAAAAAGGTGTGTAATTTAATTTAGTTAAAGCACATTAACTAGGTAAGCTGACACCATAAATAATGACAATTCACTATGAATAAAACTAACGCATGGTTTTTGAAGGAAAATAATACCTACTGCTAATTAACATATCCGATACCATCAGCATTTTTACCTGGTGTATAAATTTCATAATATTCCAGGTGTTACAAGTGATATAATTGTTTTATAAAAATAAACGAACAGCGGAAGTGACATTTTACAGATGTAAACATAGTGACAATGTGCCTCGAGCAGGAAGTCACATAACTTCCTAAACCGGAAAAAGCGACCTTAAGAAAAGATTTGCGCGCTTGATAATATTTTTATTGTATCCACAGTTCATTAACACTTTTATATTACGGTTACGCAAATATTCTATTACATCTAATAATAACAATTATTATACACCTTGTTACACTTTGTACCCATGATCATTAATCCAGTACACGGTGGTCTATTAAAATAAGATACCTACGTTTACATTGACTAATTAGACGTAGAACAGGATAATAATGAATTAGATATTTGTTACTTCGAATTAACACTCACTAAACATACAGGGTGGACAAGAAGTCTCGAACACATTAAATATCTCCCGAAATAGTGTACCTTTGCAAAAATGCTCATAGACTTTATTTCTATTACTAATTTGCCATCTTTTGAAGGAGCTAGATAATTTGTTTAGTGGCGTTGAATATAATTATAATTATATTTATTTCAAATGGCTACTTCCATTTTTTAATCTTTACTTTAAAAGAGCACCTTTTTCTGAATACCTTAGCATAAAAAAATATTAGGTTGCATAAATAAAAATTCCAGATAAATGCAATTCAAATTTACATGGTATACAATACCTGAAGCAATACCCCCTTAGTTAATATTTTCGTTTCGCCTATTTAATTTTATAATTAAATGTCTAAATACGTTCTTCATATTTTTATAATTTCGCTTGCATTTATCTCGCTATCCCAACATTCTACGATGAAGAAAAACTTCAAGAACTCTCACAAGATAACTTCGACCGTAGAGTGGAATTTTGCAAAGATATCCCGTTTGTACTTACTTAAATAATATTTTTCCTCTACGATAAATAGGTGGACGTGGTTTTATAGTGTGGCCTCCTCGCTCTCCAGACATTACCTCACTTGATCCTTTTTCTTATAGTTTTACTTATAAAGCAAAGTTTATACTAACTGAACAGAAAACATAGTCGATTTAAGTAATCAATAACGTTCAAAATAAATTCGTTTTGCGTCTAGCTCACAGCGAAACAGTAAATGGACAACAATTTGAACAACTTCTTATGAAATATCTCTGTTTTATTTAATTTTATTTAATTTACATTATTATAAATACGTTTCTTATATTTCGAAATTTCGATTGTATTTATCTCGATTTATTTTATGCGACCTAATATTTTTTTATGCCACGGTATTCAGAAAAAGGTGCTTTTTAAAACTGAATATTAAAAAATGGAGGTAGCCATTTAAAAAAGTAAACAATTATTTTGCCAGCTCAGCGTTACGCCACTGAACAAATTATCTAGCTCTTTCATAAGATGTCAAATTAAAAATAAAAAGCGACGTGTTTGAGCATTTTTGCAAAAGTGTTTTCGGAGATATTTCATGTGTTCCACACTTTTTGTCCACACTGTATATCAAAAAACGAGTGGATTTTAAAATAAAAGGTGTTGAAGTTAATTTTTTCCAATATCTCAATAATGATTAAGGTTTTTTATTGAAATTTAGTATAGAGGTATAATTAAAGCAAGCACACGAGTTAAAATAAAATTTTCCTGAAATATTACACGGGAAATTTAGTATAGAGGTATAATTAAAGCAAGCACACGAGTTAAAATAAAATTTTCCCGAAATATTACACGGGGTGATTTATTATTTTCTACCTATTGAATACCCATCAAACCACAAAAACTTTTTGTTTATACAACACTGGTCAAATTAAACAAATAATAATAATCTACGTTCCTTTTAAAGCAAAAAAAAACTATTTTTGGATATTTTTGGACTTTCGAAACTCATGGTTTCTGACAAAATTGAGATGTTCTACTGCGATGAGAAAAACTAAAACTAAATAATGACGTTATTTTGAAGTAGACACAAATATCTACTTTCAAATTTAATGCTGCGGAAATGATGATTTCCGCAGCATTGTATTTGAAAGTAGATATTTGTGTCTACTTCAAAATAACGTCATTATTTAGTTTATCTTTTTTAAATGATGTGATTTTAAATTGGGGGATTAACCACTTCGGAAATCTTTTATACACCCTCAGGAACTCATGAGGAATTCATTCTGTCATATGGAATTCAGAGTATCTCAGAGGAACTCTTGACGAACTAAAGAGGAATTCAAAGGAAATATGGGGAACTCAAGAGGGATTCAGATGATATCAAGAGGAACTCAAGAGGAACTCACGAGGAACTCACGAAGAACGTAAGAGGGATTTACAGGAACTAAGCATTTTTTTAAAAAATGCATACGCATTTATTACTTATTAGACTTTCGACTTTGAAATCCATCAGGAAGTATTTTCTGGTAGCGGTCATCCCTCCATTTTAAATCATTAATATGAAATGGTCGATCTCAACTCAACTGACAACATTTGGGGATGATTGCTTAAGAAAATTCATCACAGAAATTTTGTTGAAGACTTTTTATTGGCAGTTGTCGAACAGTCGAACGTTGGCTCGTTCTATGCAAAGACAAGTGATTGCTAGCAATGGAGCGCCATTAAATATTGATTTTAAAAGTGTTAATTGATTTAATTTGTTTGGTAATTTTATGTATTAGCTATACTTTGAACATAAGATTTATACCCTGCTATGGCTTTACTAGAATATTTTTTTTCTAATACCAACTTCTAATCTAATCTGGACACCAAAACGTTGTCAAAAGTCTCTGTACTGTCAAACGCCACAATTACATGACAAAATAAAAAATATCTGTAGCTTTTCAAGTACTCCCGAGTTAAAAAAAAATAGTTACTGCGGAAAATTAAAATTAATAATATTTTTTCTTTGTTAGTAAAAAAAATAACAATCAGATTTATTGCCAATATACCAATATACCAATCTCCCAATGTACTGTTAATACAGTACAATATAAAAAATTACAAAAAAAAATGCAAGTTTACAAAAAAATAAATATGATTAAAAGGTCCTTTGGTCCACAGGTAAAATCCTATGGTAAAAAGGTCTTCAGCTTCAGCTGTCAAACTAGACAAAATCTGTATCATATTGAATATCAAACAAGAAAAAAATATATAAAGATAAGGACAAGATTTCAATGTTGTATTAAAAGTTATAAAGCGCAGGTAGTGCACTTCTGTTAATTCCTATCCGGCAGGGAGGATTTGCCACTTGTCTTTTTCTATTGTGACAATAGTCAACATATGTTCTGGAGAATTATTAAATCAGCAATCACAGCAGTTAGTTTTGATTTTGATAAAATATTTTCAAGCGAAAAATGCATATAAGAAATGCATATAAAAAATGTATATAAGCGAAATAAGTAAAAAACACCTATTTCTATTAATTTATAGGCATATGGTGATTACTTATAAGTAAGAAATTAGACCTTCATTAAAAAAACGGCAATGTCAGAAATTACCTTTAATCCAAGCTTGAAATAATTTTATTTTTTAAGTTGTATAAACTTACATTTTCTTTTTATTTGCAAATTTCATCCAATAAATGAACTCACCCATGTTAAGTCAGGCAATAATTGATTAATTTATGGCTAAATCTTGAGATTATGCATAATTTTATTGGAGTGAGTTAGGGCATTTTATTATTTTTTTGTTGTTGTAATTCCCCAAGTTGAGGGCCATTTTGTAATGACAATACTTTGTATCCAGGATCTCAGAGGATGGGCCATGGATATTGTTCAAGCTGCCAAGAGTACGAGATTGCTTAGACACCATACGATATTTTATTTTATTTTAACATTCTGTTCCTCATCTACAAGCATCTGTAATAGGTGAGGCAAAGTAATACAAAAAAGGGCAAAACGTACGAAATTTTTCTACGATGAAATGAGACGGTTTTTTTATATCGATTCAGGAAGAGGGATGGGAGAAAATGTAAATCCTCATTTTAGGGAAATAGCTTTTGTGCATTTTCCATAGAAAAATGCATTTTTTAAGTGCATCAATTGTTCGAAGATGAAAAAAAATAACTAACGAAATTATCCCAATTTTCTTACTCGGGGTATTTTACGGGTCGCTGATCACGAATATGATGGTCAAGAAATCCGTCGATGCACCTGGGGAACATTGCGCCCTGGTTGAGAGATCATCACCGACTGAGGCTTTTGTCTCAATGTGCGCCTTGATTGGCAATACCAATAGAGTGACGAATTGGTCAAGGTAGTAAATGAAGTACATGGAAGAACATGGATGATGAACATGGAAATGAAGTACATGGAAGAAATTGTTTGATATTTTACTTAAATTATTTATTTGCACTTAAATGTGAAATGTTCAAATGTTCAATTTCTTATATGTTTAATTCATTTTGATCAGTTCCTTCTTCCAAATCTACTGCAGCCGCTTCAATTTATTCTTCTGAGTATTAGTTGCCGTAGGAACAGTCCATCACATGTAGTTTCTAGGTTTTACAAAATAAGGTTTTACATTTTTTTAAATGTCTTCCTGAATAAAAGTCGAGAATAAAAACTGCATCTCAATCCATCCATTTGGAAAGACGTCAAAGGTGAAATGGTAATTTTTCTCGCCTAAAAATGTTTCGTCTTTCAACCTATCTTATAGTTATACCAAACCAGAGACACCGAGTCAATAAAAAAATTTATTAGTAGCGCACATTGTTATGTCAATTTGTACCATGTAGGCATATGAGTTTCCCAAATGTTTATTTGTCTATTTCTGTTTTCTATTTATATACGTAGCTTAAATATATTCTCTAATAAAGGGAAAATTTTAAAGATGGGTAAAGAGCAGCAGGTTTAATAAAGGCAGCATTAAATGGAAATGCAACACGCAAGGTAGAAGTTATTAAATTTAATATTCCGTAAAGTTAAACAAATTCATAAGGAAAACAAGAAACAGACGGCAGCGGCCAAGTTTTGATTTATGCCGTAGATTTCCCAGTCGCGACAATTCTGCAGTCGCGCGCGGGGGAAGGGTTGGATTTTATTAAAACAACTTGTTAATTCCGAACGTCGAGTGTTTAGAACTTTGCACGAGACATATTGCTATAGTGTGAAGTAAAACTTACTACAACTTTACGTTTACTTGTTGGGAATGAAGCAGGCGTCGTAGCGAGACGAGAACTCTTAGGTTAGGGTGAAGTTGCCAGCTTCTACTTTACCCCTGAATCCGTCGCAATAAGTTACACTAATTAATATACATCAGCGCATAAACGCATTAATTAAATAGGAGCTAATAATGATCGAACCAAGTGTCGCCTCCCTAACAAAACTTTGGAACCATTATAATTGCTAAACAAAGATCCTTATTTAGTTAGTGCCATTTTCATAAATTATTGTCAAGAAGTGGTGATTTTGCCTCGTTATTCACCTTAATTTAATTATCTGTACTTATTAGAGTAATTTAATTAGCAGAGTGAAATTACGTTTAGGGTAATTAATTAGTGCCATCCGTCTAATAAATACGTTTATTATAAAATGATACATCCTCACATCAAGTTGCCTGGGAACAGGCACTAGAAACAACAACATTTAGTAGCGAGGAATTATAAAATTTAGTAAGTTGGTTGGTTCCTAACACAAAGTTAATAAAATAATATAAATAAGTACAATAATAGTTATTTGTGTACTAATAATGAATGAATGTAGTCATTATTTCTATTTAAAATAATACACTTCTCCAATAAATTAATTAAGGCACCAACAAAAAACAACAAAAGATTGAAGTTAATTTTTGTGTAGATGATTGCTTCTTTATTCAAGAATACGAATGTTTTTATTGTTTTTAGTAACAACCCTAATTAATGACCGATATTTGACACTCTCAACTCTGCGATAACGTTTTGTAATAGCGGGAAGTTTGCAGATACAGCTTCAAGAAGTAAGTGGTTTACAAATTAGTGGGAAAACCATTAGACAGCAACTTAGAGCATGTAATTTGCGACCAAGAGTTGCTGCTCGGGGTCCAGCTTTAAATAGAAATCACCGGAGGGCTAGGCTAAAATTTGCCATAGAGCATGTTAATTGGATCATGGTTCAAAGGGAACATTTATGCATCGGATAAACTTACTGGGATAAATTGTAAAGAAAATTGCAAGAGGTACGTAATCAATTAGACACCTTAGAAGACGTTAGGCGGAAATTGGTTCAGATTTGGGAAGAATTTAACCAAAATGAAATAAGGTCGGTAATTTTAAGTATGAATCGCCGTTGCCCAGAAGTTATTCGCGAGTTTCTTATTCAACCACCAAGCTTAAACTAGAAGTGGTGAGTGCTTCTTGTAGAGAACCAGCAAGGTATACAATGTAAGTACTACCTATTCTTTTTGTCTCTACCGTTTATAAATTTTGCTTGTAACCATTTGTTGTGAGGTTTGTGTAATTGCGCATATGAGGGTTAGCTAAGTAACAGAACATTACAAGTATCTATTTATAATAATTATTAATACCCTAATGTTATTTTCACCTTTGATTGGTTATTTCAGAATGTCAAGCCCCAGTAAAAAACTGGTAACTTTAGCTTTGATTGCCGAGCTCCAGGAGAAAATTAGTTTTAAAAACAAAAATAAAAAAGATCGACCTAAAAACGATGACGATCATGAATATTTACCTAGCAATATAGATTTATAATCTTGACGTTAGCAGTGATAGGGAATTTAGCGATGAGGCAAACGAAGATTTGCAGAAACAGAAGACAAAACATTCGATGGCAGATGAAATTAACACCGTAGTTAAATCTATTTTATTAGACATATTGGATACGGTTGAAGACGACTATACATAAGAATTGAAAAAATCTACACTAAAAAAGGAAATCCCAGAAAACGAAGATTATTTGTGCCGCTTGCCGAAAGGAAGATGCGCAAACTAAATGACAAAGTGGCCTTACACGGCGCGGCGTGATGAAAAGTGTAGATTAAAATGCCCTAAAGCCCCAAATTTAGAAAGACAGACAGAAACTACTAAACAATTCTGGGAAATAAGTAATTTTCCACAAAGGACATTCGTATTAGGTTGTATGAAAAGGTGTGCAAAATAATTCCAAAAAAGCAAATGGTTTTAAGTATGTCCTTCAGGATTTAAATGGAAGAGATAATTATTTTACTTTTGGGTTTCACCCTGCAAATGACTGAATTTTGAAGTCTGTGGGGGACCTACAGCTGCCTTGCCAAAATAACACATGCGCGATCACCATCCTAATGCCACCAAAGTTGATAAAAATTTGCTTATAGAGCATATTAAAACTTTTCGGCCAGTCATTTCGTACTACAAGAGAGAACATGCCCCTTATATGTCAATCATGTGACATTTCAATTGCTTTGATGCATAAGGATTTAAAAAAAAAACAAATGTTAATGCGTCTTATGAAGTGTATAGACAGGCAGTCGCTAATATGAATATTTCGTTAGCCAATTTAGGAAACGAAGAATGCTTTGAGGGTGAGAAATTTTATTTTGCATTTAAAAAGTTCTCTCCACAAAAAAAAAGATCCAAATATTGATTGTGCAGAATGTGGTTTATGGAAATATCACAAGGTAAAATATCTCGCCACCAGAGAGGAGTATGAAAAAGAGAAGAATGAGAAGGAACCAAAGAAAATAATTGTTTCAGCTGACTTCAGAAGGTATTTTTTTGTCTCAATTTAATTTATTCTAATGTTCAAAATTTCTTCTCAGGTTATAATGATACCGAAGGCTGAAATGTTTAAAGAAGTGATGTTCACCCCAAGTCTTCAACAAATCATTTGTTCCAGTTGGTGCATATTCAAAAGCTTGCAAACCATTTGCGGTGATTTGGCATGGAGGTGTGAGCGGACGAAAAAAAAGACATACAACTTTCAATTTTAACTTTTTATGCGTTTTTTTTAATTACAGGGACACACAACATATTACTGTATCGCTTGACAACTGTGCAGCTCAAAATAGAAATTGGTGTTTATTTTCTTTTTTTTTTTTATTGTAAATTGTGCCGATGTCGAATTAAAAAATTTAGATATTAAATATTTTCAGTCTGCTCATACTTTTATGTCCACCGACATTTTTCACCAGCAAGTGAAACTTAACTTGAAAAAGGCACGGAAGGTGTTTGATATTAAGGACTTCAAATCAGCTGTACAAAAATCAAACTTGTCAAAGGTGGAAGTGAAGCAAATGAACATAAACGATTTTTTCAAGGGAAGAATTGTTCTTCAAAATTTAAAATAAAAAAAGTAAGTCCTGAACCTAAATTTTTAGTTTTGATTAATTACTTGTAATAATAATACCTTCTTACCTGTGACTTCCTGTATATTATAATATTTTGTACGTTTAAGTTTGTTACAATAAATAGTTTGACAAAACAATTTACCTGCTTCCTTATTCATCATAGATAAAACGTCCTAACTTTTATTTTTTTTATATATCAAAACATAATGAAAATTATTTTGTCTACTCTGTAACTAAATAAGTAACACATAACCTAATCTCTTAATAAAATAATAATGAACATTTTGATTTAAACGTAAACGGCATAATTGAATATGTAAAATCTCAATTATCTCGATTTCAACAAATTATTAGTTAGGATGTTTCAACTAAGGAGGGCAGCATACAGCAGTACATCTTGGTAATTTTCTTTAGCATAAGTCATAATACTACATTTATTGATATTAAAATACACTTGGTTTGGTAGTGACCAGATCAGTCCGTTTTACCTATAACTTCTTGCAGTTCTACCGCGTTATTGACGTTTCCAATTTTTTCCAACAGTTTTAAAATCACCTGCATACAGTAAACGATCAGATGCTACAACCTCTGGTAGATAATCAGTAATAATAAGAAATATCAGTGGCCCTATGTTTGATGCTTGCGGGACATCGGATCTCGCCAGAAAATTATTTGATGTTTTACCAAAGAATGTGGCTAACTGCATTTTTCCTTGTAAATATCAACCAAAGGACTACAAAAAGAAGATACAAGGTAACGTTCATAGCAGAATTTCATTATTCACTTCGTCAAATACTTTAACGAAATCTGTGTATACCGTTTGATCGACGTCTTTAAGATCATTCATGACCATATTAGTGAACATAATCATGTTTTATTTCTATCATTATTATTATTATAATTATTTCTATTATTATTATTATTATTATGTAGGTAGCTGTTCCATTTTGCGAGCGGGTTTACTGTGCTGGTGTATAAATATAGAAAATGTAATAGAAAAGATTAGGCAACCTGCGATGCATGGAAAACAAGCACAGCATCTGAGCGAAGATCTCAAAACCGGATTATAGAGGACCAGTCCTTGATACACGTATACTTCCGGCGCTGTGTCCAGGTAATCACTCACACCTGACGTGTAATCACAAAGAGGCGTTTACATAAAGTGCATCCTAATGAGAAAATGCCTCCCATCAGCCCAGCACCCTTCCCCATTGGTCCACGCAGAGGCTGGAGTGTAGCTGAGTAACTTAAAAAAAATACACCGTCTCATGCGGCCTGTACCGTATTAAGATTCTCTTGATCCTCTCTTGCGTCCAACCATGGAATGCTTATTTTAAATCGTGAGTTGTCTTTTATTTCGAGAAAGTACATCATTATAGAAGATTCGAACAGTATCATTAGCGAGCGGGGTTTGTTCTATTAAATGTAGGAGTCTAAATCGGTATAATTCAAAATCCCTTCTTGAAATTTGGAAACAATTATATTTAAAGTTTGAATTACAGTGTAAATCATGGCGTGAGTTAAAATATACTTTTTATGACGTGCTATACCTATATGTCAGTAGGAATGGCAATTCCTTAACTACTCTCAGTGATGATTATTTAATGATTTATGGCCGATTGGACCAACGATTTTAAGGGACCCTTACAGCTAAGCAATCCATAAAATCAACATTTTGCTTGCACCAACCAGTGTCGGTTTTATATGGGTGCTATTGGGTGCAGTAGAACCTGACGGTAAATATTCTGGGGCGGCGCGCGGAGGGAATGGCTAGTCGGTCAGATCGTAGTAGACGTAGACCCGAAATGTACAAAATATGTTCATTTATTCGATTTTTTGTTTAATTTAGCAAAATATTCCAACTGCATATGTTTAAAAGTCTATGGAATTGGTACATTTTACATTCCATTAAATGAGGTAGTTCTGATTTTTTTGTATGGTGTATATGATGAAGTGGTAATCGCAAATCAAAGTTTTCCACCTCGAAAGCCATCTGGATCATTGTTAAAAACTTTAAGAACCATTACATTTTCGGACGTTTTTCAGTTTTTGTCAATTTTTGCCACCGAGAACCTGTGTTACAGCAAAAGTCACTATGTATACTTTTAAGTAGACTAAATTTGCAACAAAATGTAAACAATTTGGACTCGGTAACCCAAATAGTTTCTAAGATACAGATAAAATTTCAAAAAAAAAGGAAATTGAATGTTTTTTTTAATTTCTCGTCAGTGTCCACTAAGGACCCATTTTACGGCAAAAGTCATCATATACGTTATTAAAGTACCCTAAATTTGCAACAATACGAAACCAATTTGGTCTATGCAGATTTGATAGTTCCTGAGATACAACTATTAGAAGTTGTTGAGGTAAGCATAGGTAAGTAAGTAAATATTAAATAGGCCAGTCATATAGTACATCGCAAACTAACGGCTAGTTCTGACTTTTTAATATGTTGTTAGAACCACTACATTACTACAGTAGTGTAGATCCAGGTTTGCAGCTTCGAAAGACCTGTGCTAACTTCGCAGCACTCGAAAACCGAAAATTTAACTGTATCTTCTGAACTATGCGTTTGTTCATAAAGCATCAACATTTTTTTATTGATATATTATGTATATAACAAAGGTGCAACACGCAATACAATGCAACACTCCATCCTCTCCCTTTTATTTTAGAAGTTCACTTGCCCATTGACTCTGTTACTATTAACTCATAAGTTTTCAACTCGTCGTATTGCACGCGAGAGTAATAATTGTCACTCAGACATTATTACTCTACCTCTACATTATTATCACCTATCCATACTACCAGTATTTTACCCTATTGTGTCAACATTCACTTGGTTGGAACCTCAGGAAGAAAGGAGGCCTCCAGCTTAGAAGAAGACAGAGAAAGATATTTGGCACATTTATATTTCTTATTCCCCCCCCTATGTTTTTTGTCTGACTGGTCCTTGGTCTGATTAAATGAACATTTAAACTCCAATTAGTTATTATAACAAATACTTTATTCCCATGGGCCTGTAATAGAAAACAATCCAAATGCTTGTCGCTTGACTGGAAGTGTTGGTTTTTTAGAGCGCACGGCTGATTGCTTATTCACGCGTTTTTTACGAACATTGTCTATCCTTTCGTATTGAAAATTACCATTGGGCTGGGAGCGTCAGATAAAAGCACACGACCAGTGAAGATGTCATATACGCATATAAGAGACACTAAGAGTATGTATTAATGGTTGCCGACTCTGCGGTCCTCGATGTACTAATTTTGCATGTAGATTCGTAGATGCAGCAGGTGAAAGATGAACGGTTTAAAGTATTATGTTCGCATTTTCAGTCTATAGCTTAAGCTTTAAGCTTAAGCATAAGAGTCACCTTTCAATTGACGTCTAGGATCTAGCTACACATACATATATCCTAACTTACTGTTGCGCAGTAGAGAACGATTTTAATGACCCTTGTTAAGCGCCCTGCGCAAGTAGACAGAGAAGCAAATATGTCCAGAAAAAGTAGTGGGAGTCTTATTGTTTCTGCTTGCTGATATAGAATTCGCCGGATCCAACAATAAAATCCCTTGCCATATTTAAACTCCCTGACGCCTGGCCTATAATACGTAATCAGTTTATAGTAACTTATACGCGTTAACATATACAGGTGGGAAATGTATTAAAAAAAAGTGGCTCTATTTTCAAAATGTTCGTACAACTAGAAATAAGGGGTATATTTCATTAGTGTTCGCCTTGTATATTTTATAATACCTACTTACTTTCATAGATGAAAATGCATTCAATAAATTATACAACTTCATTACGTCCTTAATAATAGAGTACTAATTATCGCTAAACAGCTGCATGAAGTTTTTATTAAGGTAAGCATTTAGGGGAAAGAGTTGCACCCCATTTAATAGTGACCCTCAACCGTAAGAAAAACAAATCAGGATGTTGGATAGTAGAAAGTAATAACTTAGTATACTATTACACATAATATTAGTATAATATTATATAATATTACTATAATATTACACCACAATAATATCGAAACGAGCACTCATAATTCAGCAACGTCAGTAACTCCCGGATTCGCTCTATTATTACTTTACTTGAGATTTAGATAATACACGGTCATCAATCTTCTGAGATTAATGTTAAAACTTAAGCATTGAATATAAGTATATCTCCCATCTGACATTGTTCCCTCAACAGGAGACATGCTCCTGTCGCCGTCTCGATCTATACTTTACAACTAAACTACACTAAATAGAAGCAATAACTAGGTAACAACTAAGAAAGGAGAAAGAAGAGAGGATAAAAGTGACAATGATCCCCACTTCTGTCGCGATCTCCCTACCACAGGATAGGGATTAGAATGCCGTAAACGCGTGATTGCATGGTGCTGCCATCGGGGAACGATTACGGCGGATACAGCTCGTACTTATTTATTACCATTCTGAAAAAGCTCGAGTGGAATCTCGATGCTTTCAGCATGAGCTCCGCTTTCACGCGTATTTTGTAATTTTACTGCATGTGGATCCACAAACAAATCGGATGATTTATAAGTATAGATGTAGAGACGTAATGACAGGTTTAAAAGCAGGACTATAGTCATAATATAATATATAAACAAAAATAGCAATGCCCTATCATAATATCATTAAGTACGGGTAGAAGCAGCGAATAACATTTATTAACATTGTTATTTCAGAACATTATTCAGTTTATAGGCCAGGCACCTGGTCGAAAAAAAGGGGTTTACCACGCAAAAAGTCCTAACAAGATGAAATTTGGTGGGATCGTAAAATTGAATTTCCTGATTATAGCTCTGAGTTTGCTATCTACCTTGGGGGAGGGCCGCTCGGGGCTCCATCTTAGAAAGATGGCTGCCGAAAGCAGTTTTTGATAAATATCTCCCTTCCTATTGGTCCTACAAAAAAACCTATATAATAAATTAAAGAGAATAACATATAAAATATAATAAATTAAAGAGCATTTTTTTTGTCAGAACAGTAGTTTTCAAGATACAGCGCGTCGGAACAATCAAATATTGGTAATGCTGAGGTGAAGAGTATTTTTTAAAAGCTTTTATTTATGTATGTCTATGTCTCTATATGTCTGTATGTCTGTCTATGTATATTTGTTCGGATCAAATCTTGCAACTAAATTTTAAAGAAGTTATCCTCAACCGATTGAGCATTGGATGACAATGCACTGTTAGATAAGTTCATTAACTGTTAGATAAGGCTTCATTGCAAGCTTTTATTTAACTTGCTATGTATGTATCTATCTATGTATGCTTGTTCGGGTCAAATCTTGCAACTGAATTTTGAAGTAGTTAGCCTCAACCGATTGAGCTGAAATTTTGATGCACGTAGAGTTTGGATGACAATGCATTACTAGCTAAGTGATATCATTATAAGTGATATCATTCCAATATGGCAGATAGCCCAAAATAGCGGACTAGTTATTTTTATGCACTCTCATGACATAGGTATCAAATGAAATGGTTTACGACGTCACCCTAAATCCCATATGGCGGACTCCCAAAGATGGCGGGTTAGTTATTTTTTATGCACTTCCGCGATATGGGTATCAAATGAAAAAGTTTCCTGAAAAAAAAAATAAAATAAAATGGGTTCAAGGGGAAGAAATTGGCAAAATGGCGAAAAACAAGCATGGCCGACACAAATTTTAAAGAGTTATAACTAGGCAAAGGCAAGGGATAGTTCGGTGGTGTTCGAACAAATGTTGTAAGGATCTACAAGGGTCAACTTGCAGGCGATACAAATTTTTCAAGATGGCGGATCTAAGATGGCGATGAAAAACTTGTTGCTCTAATCCGTCTGAAATTGTAATCCCGGGGTTTTTGGAGACCCCGTTAACGATTTTTGGGTCAAATTGTTGGGGTCAAATCTTGCAACTGAATTTTAAAAATAACGGCAAACCCGGGACTGTGTTTTGTTAGGCACAAGTAACCTTCAAGCTGAAATAAGTAAAGTTAAGTAGAGTCAAATCACTAGAAGGTCTTCTTACGAACAATACGTGACGTCAATAACAATATTCCGGAAACCATTTGATGTGCAAACAGTTCTAAGTGCAACGAAAAAATGTTTTCAGTTTTAAAAACCACCATTTATTAGCTCACCGGACCCTGCATCACATAACTGTCTTATTTATCTGATCGTATAACCTGCACTGTTGCCAATAACTACTTATCGATTTCGTCCTATTTGTCGTTACATTTGTTGATATTTTCCTTGCCCCTCTCGTACCTACCAAAATTTCATGCACATATATCCATTAAAATTTATGGTTGTTAGTTTAGCCTTGACCCACTTAAATTTTTACACAGCCAGCACCCTATTTATACAGCTATTTGCTCCCAGGTTCCGTATGCTTGTTGGCTAAGTACTCATTTGCACATTGTTCTACTGATCACAAATTACTTCTAATAATGTCATCTACATGTTAGAAAAAAGAAAACGCCAAAAACGTAGAAGTGGATGTCGTAAATATTTACCAAAAACAATAATACAATATGTGACTTGATATTAACATAAGTAATACTCAGAAAAAAAAATACGTTTTTTATAAAATGTGTTGACAGATATTATGCACTTGACAAAAAATAACATACTTATATACGAGATGTTACTTCTACTTTTGCAATCAAAAGTAAAGCATATCGGAATTGTACGGCGACCTACCAATGACAGTATATTTTAACTTAGAAATTACAAGTTGACAAAGTGAGTTTTGAATTTCTCTCAACAATTACCGCCAGGCAGTCATTATTTCAAATATGCTTCATTTTAAGCGATATTGTGGCAATGTGGATGAGAATAGGTCGGTGGTGGTCGGTTAACCGGCTCATCCACCATAACTCAAAAAGAGTTGATGATTAAGGTTATGTAGGTATTATCGAACTTTTCATTATAATATTGATAAGGAATCCACTCGGTGGGTTAATTTAAAATAATATAGCTGATGCCGTCTTCCGGTATATCTGGAAGTGACAGAAATTATAGAATATTTTAGAATAATATGTGATTTCTGAAAATCCAGCACCGAAATTTCAATTTCCATTTCAGTACCTACGGAGATACCTACCTCCTAGGTAACGAAGGTAGGTTGATAAAGAATGCCCTGTGTATTTGTTGTAAAATATAGACACATAGTTGCAAATTATGATAAAGAAGGGGTGATTGAGAAAATTAGGTAATGTTCAGAATTTAACACTGCATAATCACTACAAACAGTAAACCAGAGTTTCAGATTTGACCGATTTTTGTAGATGTTAAAAGTTTAGCAAGTATTTAAAAGGTGAGTCGCGGCCGCCACGACACTTCATCTTAAACGCCGAGAAACGCGTCAAATTGTAGGTAAGTACTAAGTACATAAAAGTTGTAGAGTATAAAATTCCTTAAGAAAAAGTTTGCTGCGGGCTGAAAGTTGGGGACCAAACCGACTCGCAGGAAAACGGGTTTTTATCATCTTCGGTTTTTTAGTGTTTTTACTTCGTTATTTACACTGTAGGTAAAACCAATATACAGTTTTTAAAGTGATTAATGGATCTCTACACAAATTTCTTCCTAGTTTACGTAACTATTTTGGTCTCGAAATTAGAGCTTTTACAATGAATTATAGATATTATGTATTATCAAGATATTGAATTAATTAGTTGATATATGAAATGACAAGATATTTGCGATATAGTTTGCGAATATTGAATGAACGGCTCATGTCATAAATGATATAGAAGATACGAGTATATACGGTCCTGTCCTCCTGTTTACCTATATCTCCGCCACTGATTGTGGTTAAATTTAATGTGTATATCATATATGTGTTGTTTCAGATAATGTATTCGATGATGAATTCCTATTAAAATAATTTCCCTGATAATTAATCCGATGAATAATACTCGTAATATAATTACTGATAACCGTCGGATCATGCAGCTTTTCAATGGAGTGTGAGATCTGTAAAACCATAATTGAGTCCAGGAGTAGTGGCAATAAAATAAGTGTGAGCAGATATCGACAAGAGGAGTTGATAAGAGAAGAGAGAAAAAGAGCGACGATACAAGAGCAAAATAGCGTGACGGTGGCCGACCTGTGTCTGGAGGTGCGAACATGGTACGGCGGTTAGACACGGGGCTGCTGTCTGCACGCGGTCGATCCATCACGCGGTCGGGATTGGGCGAGATGAGAAGGCGGGTCGAGGCGGTACCGTTGACGCTCTCTTCAATCCGCCGCCGGCTCGCCCTCCAGAGGGGAAAAATCCGCCGCAGGAGGGGACATAAAAAGAAGTAGGGCGCAATTTTTAGTGGTGGTGGATCAATCGGTCCGTCGAGGGGAGGCCACAAAAATGTATCTCAGAAAGAGCGACACAGTCCCCGGAGAAAAGTTGCCCGAGCCCCGCCACTCGCGACGATTTTTTACGGATCGCCGCGACTACTGCGCTTGTGTTGTGTGATCGCGACAATTTGTCGCCGTTAAAAGAATTCCGTGACATCAGTAGTCGCGTTCTGTCGGTGGCAAAAACAGGACTCGTTGGAGACGCTCTGACCACAGAAGAGGCCCCCCCTCCCACGACCCCACTCCGCTCCACCCACTGGGCAGATTCGCAAAAATCAGGCCGCCAGAAAGAAGCGTACGGCCGAGGCCCACCGCAATTAACACCTGGTGCATGGACGTTTCGTGCTAGTATTTTATAACCGCTACTGAATTTTTACGTGCTCCGGACCACGTGGCGGACTTTTGGACACGCGATTCGACACTAGTGCCAAGTGCTATTCGACTACCACAATTAGTTAGAGTGCAATAGTGCGGGTGTGCTGGAAGCCATGCTTCTCTTGGCGACGACTCAGTGAGTGCAGCAGCGACTGGGACACACCATGTCCCAGTTTGGCTTCCGAGCATCGCCGAATACTCAGGTACTGACATTATTCTTGTACTACTACTACTACCACTCTCTTCCAGTACTCCACGGCCTTGCCCTGCGCCGTTCCACTGGGATGTCCCTTCTCACCACATAAACAACCCTCGAGTGCCCTACACCTCACTAACTACATCCTTAATACCTTGCACCATCCCACAAATTACTATAACGATGCTAAAACATGTTCTGTTTTAGCAACCGTTCATAAAACAATACCATGAATCATGATATGGTTTATTCTTTCATTGCCGCTGAATGCCGACGAAAAATAAAAAAAAACATAAATTATATTTCCAAATTTAAATTCCAAAATAATAATATAGGTAGGTAATCTAACTAATTAAAATATTACAATGTCATCAATATCATCATTCTACCAAATTGTTGATACATGTAGAAGGGTCTAAAGAAATGGAACATAATTTATATACTCTTTTGTTTTATATCTATGACTCGTGAGAAAGGCTAGTGTTCCACTGCATTTCTGTCATAATGTAGTTTTGCTGAAATACCAGGTGTATCCATTATTTTATTGATTTATATGCACAAGCTCCAAAGCAAATTTCAAAAATTTAAAAATTGCCATATGACAGATATTTTTAATTCTGAAGATAATATTATGTTTGCATAGAAATGTACCTAACCTAACTGTTTTAAGATCAATAAGTATATATATCCGGTCGTTTTATAGAGTATACAGGGATCTGTGAGTGTTTGCGATATTTTAACCATTTTTAGTGCATTTGTAGTTTTATTCAAATATCCTGTAAATAAGAATCATATACACTATTTTCCCTACATTCCAAAGTAGCTCCTGTATTTTTAACGAATCTTGTACCTATTATTTTTCGAGACACCAGTGGTATATCTAGGTATATTCTTATTTTAGTAACCCAGCACTGGCATATTTTTATTTTATGAACCATCATGATTAATTCCAAACACCCTAAGAAGAGGAAAGAATGCCTACGTGAAAGTTAGCAATCATATGCAAACCCCTTTGTGAACTGTCAAATTCTTGATATGAGACATGGTACATAAAATCATTGGTCAAGTTGTATACATACGTGTCAATTGAAATTGAGAAATTTCAAATATACGTAATACCTAATCTCTAAAAATAAAAGATATAAAGAATCAATAAAAAAAATACGTATCGGTCCGTTTTTTTAGATATACCAAGTTGTCGTACCTATGTACACAATTCTTCTATACATATAAATTAAAATGAGACCTACCTACCTTACCTTACTGATATTATTATAGATACTCTTCGCTACGGAAATTGAATACAATAGGTCTAACTTTCTACTACTTTAAGTTGACCATGCAGCACATACTAAAATTTCATAAAAATCGATTAAGAAATGGCTGCCATACGACCATTGAAAGCCACATTCCCGCGTGTTTGATACCCTTATATCATTCATTTAGAATTGACCAGTGGGTCAATTTAGCACGCCGGGTATGTAACTGGATCCACGGTCAATAGGTCCCGAATTCAATCCTTACGAATACCGCATTTTTTTTGTTATATTTTACATTTATTGCTATCGTTTTCTTGATAAATACAACTTAATACCAATCTCCAGTAACGCTAATACCCTGATCCTTATCCTAACCTAATCATAATTCGTAACATAGTTGAGATTTGCAAGTTCTGCCTGCATTCTGTTTTTTACATAGAATATTATACCTATTCGATAATTTTTCACTAGTTATTAGGTGGAAGCGTCGACTGATAGTAAATAGGAATAAATACAAGTACTTACCTACGTATTTTGAATCAATGACACTATCCCAAATCGTGAGTCTCACTATAAAAATCCATCTCAAATAGTAAACAAAATACCTTTGAAATGTTGTAACAAGATTTTTTAGGCGATAGATAGTAGGTTTTTAAAAATAAAAACTACGACGACTAACAACGGCTTCTACTTTCATGTACCCAATATATGTTATCACTTAAGAAATCATGTTTTTACCGCCTGTCGCACATACGTTGATAAGTTAACAAGTACCTACATCTTGAGATTACAGGTTATGAAATTGAGGCCTATCACTATCTCGTAAGTAGCATTACAATTGAATATTAAATAGGTATGCAGTTCTCATCAAGAAAATAGTAACCGTACACGAGTGTTATGATTGATTTTTAATGAGGCGCGAAACGAAAGGATGTGTTGAATGTAACTTGAAACGTAAAGTACGTTGGTAGGTGGTTTGCAGAAATTGCTGCTTTTCCTGAGTCATCATTTGCCACGTTAACACTATTAAGGCCCGGACAAGCCTCCTGCATCATATTTTTCTAATACGCTATTTGCCTGGCAACGATTATCGCGATTCAAGAATTCCAAACCGATTTTTGTAATACCTAATTTGAATGAGACAGAATGTATACCATTATATGAACTCATTGTTCAACAAAGAAATAATTATCATAATTTGGTAAGTAAAAGAACTGATATTAACTATGCAGGTGCCTACGTAGTGCCTAGTGCCTAGTTTAGTAATCTAGTTGAAAATAAATGTAAGCACAACCATCTAAAATTAAAGAAAATAACAGGTAATGTCATATGAATCATTCACAACACGTGTTTCTCGATACAGTTAGTGATACATCAAGGAAATCGATAACTTATAGATACCTACATTAAGATATAAAATAATTGGGGAACAGTTCATGATACTATCCTCCTTCATTTCAAATCCAGTTCAAAAATATCCATGTTCACTTGAACTGTAGGTACAGTAGGTGTATTTCTTCTACTTGATAACGAAAAAAAGAAAAATAGCTCTTTATTTATATTTTATAAAATTTACACATTATCTTTGGGATGGATTAGTGAAAATTATTAGGCAAATATTGGTACTCGATTCCGTTTCTACTAGGTTTTGTCGAATTGAAGAGCAAGCCCGCCAGACCGCTTGGCCAACAACGCATCCGTATAACTAGTAGGTTCTTTGATATTCTTGCATTTGTTTATTAATGCATTTTTGGTGTTATTTCGTTCATTTTTAAATAAAACAAATTATGTGAAAATCTTAGAATTTGACTATTAATAGTACCTAAATCGATGAAAATATCACCTTACAATATTTTTTTTTATCTAAAAATCCATCTTTAATAGTAACTGAAAACCTTTTAATAACTAAAAACGACTTTTAAAAAAAATCACGAGTATACAGTAAAGTCTTAACAACTTGTTAAACTTTGACATTTTATTGGTTACTGAAGTTATTTTATTGGAGGAAATTAATTCATAAATATCGCATATCGGCTATACCGAAAATTATGCCAAAATTAGGTAGGTAAATTTTTTACATTATCATTGATTATTTAAAAAAACAACTATGAAACATTTTTCACAAAATCAGTACAATATACAAAACAATTCATATAAAAAAAGTTTGTTAAAAACTGGAATATTTTTAACCTACCTAGTATATTCCCAAAAATTTTGGCAATACTGAGGTTGGCAATACTGAGATCAATAAAAGGTTGGCAATACAGAGATCAAATAGTAGATACATTCAGAGCTGGTCTAATCCGCAAATTAAAGGAGCTGCCAATACCTTTTAAAAAGTAGGTGAACTACTTACATAAATATACTAAAGCTTTATATTAAGGGGTTCAAAAAGTTACGCGGATTTCTGGGTGGGGTACAAACGTACCCCATTAAAAAAGAACAGCAGAAGTGCAAATATTAATAATTACTCATTTAGTTCAAGCGCATCTGGTTCAAGTCGTCAATTATATACCTTTGCAAAAAAATCAGATAGTTGTTAAGTAGGTATAGATTTCCACTATATAAAAGAAATACTAATATTACAATTAGTCACTCCAAATCACCATCTTTGCAATTATTAAACAGACAACTTTCTTAGTAGAATGACTAACGCATACAAACTTATTGCATTTTCTACAAGTCTGCCTTGATTTTAGGTCTTTAGACCTGTCACATCATTTGCCACACCCACTTACAGCAATTTCATCAGGCAAAATTAATTTTACATTATATTTGTGGCACGATTGACAATAAATTAAATTATAAAGATAGCAGATGTCACAGTTTGATGAAAAATAAAAAAAATATCTCTGGGGTACCTTTGTAGCCAGTCCATAATCCGAAGGTTATCAGGTTTATATTTTCCAGTGGAACGAACAATCTTTTTAACTATTTTAAGGTACATTTAACAATATTATAACTTTTTACAATTTATTTAATTTTTTATTTATATTTAAAAAACCGCCAGACAAAAAAAAGTTCAATAATAGGGCTAAACATAATATAACATTCATAGTATAATATAGTAGGTACATATATAGTATAAGAATACGAAATTAATAGAAAGTAAGGAAATTTTGAAGAATACAATAATTAAACTAAATATAATTTCTCGGTGGTAGTAAACATATATCAATAAAATTGCATATGAGGGTAAAGAGTTCATTGAATGAATTGGAGACTTTGCATTTGCATATAGCGGGAATTACGTAAAAAAGTTCACGACTCCTGGAATTAAAACCGGGATCTCGAAAGTTGAGACGAGCAAGCAGCTCAGGACAGTTAATTTTACTGTGCAGCAATTTATAGAGAAAAAATAAACTAAACACAATTTTACAAGATTGAAGAGAATGAAAATTAAAATCTTACAATAAAATAACTTGACTGAAGTCTTCTTGAGTATTATGTACCATTTTGCTTTAAATGCAAAAATTAAGAAACCTATTAATATTTTCAAACTTACTTACATTTGCTTGATAGTACATATCCAAGCAAAAAGCAGTCAACAGTCAAACAGTCGATGTTTAAAGTCCTTAACATGATCTCATTAAAAATTGTAACGAGCGTAAAGCCGAATATGTAATGTTATTTATTATAGCAAACATTTTATTTTCCAATGCTGCAGCCAAGTCTAAAATATGATCACAGCAGTTCATCAGATCCAAGTAAATAAACCTAATAAGTTGACTTTTTTAAAAAAACGTGCATAAAATATGGGCACCCTTAAGCAAATTATTTTATTGCAGTTGCAGTATTTACTACAGAATAATGAAATTACTTGTAGATAATCTCTTGTTTTATACGGTATTTAAAGAATTAAAATAAAAAAACCGATAAATGCTCATATTAGGACCAGGGGCTCCAAATATTGGCACCATATTTGGAGCATGTAAGTAATTATACATCAGGATTTTTTTTTGCACACGAAAATAAGAATGTAACCGAGTATAAACTGCTGTATTTTCGAAGACAAAATAAACAAAATATCCT
Source organism: Tetropium fuscum (assembly GCA_964058915.1). Classification (NCBI taxonomy): domain Eukaryota; kingdom Metazoa; phylum Arthropoda; class Insecta; order Coleoptera; family Cerambycidae; genus Tetropium; species Tetropium fuscum. The sequence continues at coordinate 679,628 of CAXKVY010000161.1, read as the reverse complement.
ACAAATATAAGAAAAAGTAATAAAAACATAGGTATATTAACCAGGCTACACAAACTTATCTAGTCTTCGCATGGAGAACATATATGAAGTTCGCAACATCGCATCCCATCGTATCACAATATCGCATATCGGACATCGAAAACAAAACAGGATCTATTAATGTCGTTCAGTGTAGAAAAAAAAACTTGTGCCCATATTTGGCACTTTTAACGTTTGTCACTTTTCCAATCAAAACTTTTTTCACGCAACAGGAAAAGGACTATAAGTTTACATACAAGTACAGTTCTTTCTGCAAAATTGTATTTTTAAATTTGCAAACTATATATTTTTGCAAATAACTTTATAATCACTTTAGCTCAACTAAATCATCAGATTAAAGAGTGACAACCGGAAAACCACTTGCCAGTGATTAATAAAAACGGAGAGTAAGAGCCTATCCCTGCGGGCCTCCAAATTATTGGCAACTATAAAATAGAAAGGTAGAAAATTATAATTATTTTCATTCAGAAATGGTTATCTGTGTTCACATCGGAACATATAAATCACAGAACACTATTTAAAATAGGTGCAAACTATCCACATACTAGTATTTATCCACATCTGCCACAGTTTCTCGTCTCCGTCTACTAAACTTCGATCGAAATAAATACCAATGCCAGTAAATTATGCGTTTTTTATGTGATTTATATGAGAATATGCGAAATTATGCGCCATTATGTGCGAAAATTATGCTCTGAAGTGTCAACTTATGAGCAAATCACATGATTATGCTCCTAGTGGCAACAGTAGCAGTAGTTCAGTTATAATTCGTTGATTTTCAATAAAAGGTTGAGTGGCTCTTTGACAACCACCATCATACACATAACTTGGGGTATTATTTGAAATATACCTAGTAATTCTACGTTGAGATGGTCGGTTCGAAGCTTCTCTTTATCATGTTTGTTTTCCATGGTCACGATATACGAAAATTTTAGTAATCAAATTACCCCGTTGACTTATAGTGAAAATGTATCATCTTACTAATACCTTTTTGTTTCAAGAAAAGATAGGAGCAAAATTCCCAATACCAATAATATATTTCTAGCACTGATTCAAGGAATGGCAGCGTTGATATCCATCAAAATACCACGGTGCTGACCGATGCATATCTATTATCTATTATATTATTTATCATGCCAGATTCCCACAAATTAGAACACAGAAACCTTGAGGCGGATCCATTGATAATATCTGCGTTTATATCATCGTCACCAGTATTAGCTAGTTACATTGTAAAATATAAGGAACCTATCTATAGCATGTTTGTTGATGTGATATGCATAACAATGTTGTTAATTATTATACATAAAACTATATGTGCATCTATAATATCCTTTGTAATATTCATTCGAAATGTCGACGTCGTATGTGAGCACTAACATTACTGAGAGAATTACTGGGGAGTTCTTAATACATAACAATTTGTATTTAATACTTTCTAAAATGAAAAAATACGTTGCTGCATTAATAATACCTATGTAGATGCGTACCTCGTATATGCATATTCATTAATCAACGAATATGTATTTGCATATATACTTATATATCTCCACCGACCGAAATACGTGTTATTATATCAATTTTTTTCCCTAAATTATTACGCATATGTATAAAAATCAATTATAAACACATTAAACAATGTTTAAATTATAATTATCACAAACGGACGAATTACGCCAGCTGCGCGGTGTCTTGAGTTTCACCTGAAGTATCATTGTGAATACGTTTTTAAAGTATTTCCTGTGAGCAAGTTAGATTTATGATAACTGCTAATACCCACCGTTTCTAGGCATGTTTTCATAAATTATGCATTTATTCTGTGTATAACAAAGGTTCTGTCCTCTAGGAGTTTTATATTCGGTCTGGGAATTGTCAAAATTAATGTTGCTGCCGTATAAGGCGACATTTAATTGTTGGAGTAATCCGGGCAATGGGGATTATTTATTTTATTAACACCAGGTAAGAATTTGGAAGTCAGCAAAAATATGATTGCAAAATATTTCTTTTTATACCCAATTTATAATATATTTTGCCAGATTTCAGAAAATATATTAAGTATTTGTTATATTATTAAAGTTAAAATATATTAAGTAATATATAAGTATTTGTTCGCGCGAATTTAACGCGCGGTCTGAGCCCGCGAGATGCGAGACAGGCAGCCTTTGTGTAACTAAGTGGTGGTGCGGCGAAAACACTTTATTAATGATCTAATAAATAAACAAATTAAATCAATAAACACTTTATTTTAAAATCAAAATTTAACAGGTGCTCTATTGCTAGCAATTACTACCTGCAACCGCCTTGGCATAGAATGAGCCAACGTTCGACAGTATCCACATTTTCCCAGCCACATCAACGGCCCTGTTTTGCTTGTGAAAATTTCAGACATGATTGTCCCCAAACGTTTTCAGTCGGATTAGGATTTTCAATTTAAATATGCAACTTTTGCTAACTTGGAAAATGTTGGCAATAGCACTTAAAGACCACCCACAATTAAAATAATTTACGTATACGTAAAACATTTTGATTTATTAATACCTAATATATTCAGAATATGGTCCAGGTTTTGTAACATTGCTTGATATTATTGACTTATATGTACTGGGTGGGCTTAAAAAAATGGCACTTTTATGTTTGCCCTTAACTTTTTTTGTTTATTAACTGCTTGAAAATTACAAAATATTACTAGCTTGATATTTACAAAAATACGCTTGGGATTATTACGGGAGCTTTTGGATTATTACTTTTGGATGAGCTATACCGCTCCCGATGAACCCATTTTCTGGGAAAAGTCCAGTTTTTATTACTGGCTGGTATTGGATGAATTATTTAGACATTTTTGCTACAAATATTTTCAAACTTCATTCAAGGCTATTTTCAAGGCTATTTTCAAACGCGGCTGCCATCTTTAATTTTAGAGAATCGGTCATTTTAAAATTTTCTGTTCATCCTGTTCTTTAAGCAACGACACCATGCTGATTAAAATCGGTTATCAAAAAGTTAAGGGCAACATAAATGATGCAAAATTTGTCTCTGGTGTCTCTTCTTACTGTCACAGGTGATACCCAAATCTTTAATAGAATCAATCAAATTTCAGGTGATTCCATTTAGGTTATAGTCATAAATAATAGAAGACACTGTCTTGTAAACGTAAGAGAGTTACATTTTCACAGCATTTACACAGCAATACAGCAATACAATCCGAAATTTTTTTGTGACACAGAAAACTACGTCATCAGCATACAACAAAGAGGATACTTCCAAATATTCAATGATGCCATTAATGAATATGACAAACAACGATGGTCTAAGGAAGGAGCCTTGTGGTACCACAGATAATTTATTTTCTGTGACTTAAAACCATAGTTTTCAACAAACTGTGTTCTGTTGGAACAATATGATAGGGAGACATTTAGCAAATGATAAGACTGCATCACTTGAATTTTGAGCAAAATATATCAAACGCTTTAGAGGAGTCTATGTATATAACATCGACTTGCTTATTACTTGCGACTTGTTATTATCCGTATTATCAACGATAAATTGAATAATGCTATTTACTATAAAGCTATGCTGATGGATATAAATTTATCTTTGGATATGTGGGCATAACCTGCCATGTAACGCAGTGTCCACAACTTTCGCAAAACTACTTATTATAGTTATAGGTCTATAATTTTCGTTATTATTATTATCAATCACCTTTTTTTAATTTTAACAAAGCCTCTAGAACATCATTATCACAAAAATGAATAAAGTGTATAGATACCGACTGCTGTTAACAGGAACATTTGAGATATTTTGGGTAAAAGCGTTATTAAAAGTAGAGGCGAAAAAGTTGGCAAAGCTATTGGCCACTTCTTCTGCATGGATACTTCGTGATTTACATTATAATTTAAATTACTGGTTATAAATGAGGTAGACCTCATTTGAATGTACATATTGTACATGGTTTAAATTTGGTGTATCAGGTACTCAATTTTATGGAGCAAGTATATAATAAATTTTTGTACATCCGGGACTGAAGTAATAACTGGGATGAAATATTGACGGAAATCCCGGTAGCATAAAATTACACAAAAGATTGTAGCAGGTGTTTTATAGATTTAATATTTACCTAAATTAATGTTGTTACAGTTCGTCATGTTGACCAGTAATTCCAGGGTGAATGTAGCAGATACTTGATCTACTTCGGCTGCGCTTTTATCAATATCAAATACACCTTCTTCACTCATAATCGAGTTCATGATACTAGCAATGACAATGTCTCCAAATTAATTTTGTCATAATGCAACATTAGATACTATGATTACGAACTTATCAATCAGTGACTTCCATTATTTGCCTCGATTTATGATTAATAATTATTTATCTGTGTCTCTATAAAGATTTCTAGTGCTTTTTTATATTATGTATACGTTTGAATTTCGGAAGTACAAAAAATATCATATAGCTATACATTGCGACTGAAGTACTTTTAATCCCTCAGGTAAATGATGGTACTCTGTACGGTGGGGCCATAAACTTGACCTTCGGGATTAAACTCCCGCGGTATATAATAAACCATTAGTTTTTACAAATAATAATCATTAGATAAAACCTGGTGGGCAAAAAAATCCAACTAAAATTTGAATGTACATGTTTGCAGGGTTAACCTTGTCACTCAATTTGTTACCATTACTTTGTTGATGGCTTTGTAGACAAACTATTTTGTATTTAGTAATTATTAGTGTTTTATCGCCTAATAAAATCTCTGTAATTATGATTTATCGTGATCAAATACCAAACAACCGCATTTAATCAACAAATAAATATGTGACAATTATATCATAACATTGCTATTGTTATCTATAACTACTACACCTGAACTTTTGATTTAACAGTGAAATAATGGTTACATACCTATAAAAATGTAAAGAAATAAATATCCTCTTTGACATTTACTTTTTCAGTAAAATTATTCGAATTTATTATATAATTTAATCACAATTAATATTGTTTTCGAAATAAGATCATATTTTTATACATAAAGTTGTATAAAGTAATCGTAAAGTTACACTTGTGATTTGGAGAAATATGTATTCACCTCGGATGTTAAAAAAGTGGTCATATAACTAAAAAGCGTCATAAAACTCGTCATTATGTTTTTCCTCAATTTTACTACTTGTTAATGTTTCTATATTTGATAATGGTTTGATAAACTGATGATAAATTGAGCTCATTTATTTTTTTTTATAATATATTTTGAATTTTATCACACAATATATATATATATTTTAAAATAGAACGTTTTATCTACCTAGCGTTTGATGTAGATTACGGGGTAGAATTCTATCCCGTAATCTAGATCAAACGCTAGGTCTAGAAGCGATTAAAAAGAAGTGTAAACTTAGGTGACAGTGCTTATAATTATCTCTGGCCACCAAAGAAATCAGGTCTGTAAAATTGGTTCCGAAACATGATTGAAAATTAAAGAAATTGCTTTTTTGCAATAACTTTATTTTAGCGAAAGTGGTGGTCTTCCCTAGTCTTACGATGCTCTATCCTCTGGAATAGATAAGATGTCATCATCATAAAAATTTACTTAGCCCCAACGAAAAATGTATTTTTTTAATATTTAATTGCGCCCCAAATTTTCTGAGAGGGTTCTCTAACAAAACTAATAGATGACCAAATGAGAGGTGGTCAAACGATCCATAATTTTTTCAAATCCTAAGACACCCCCTTGTATTTGAGCGGCCTGTGAAGTTAGCTCCGATTGATATTTTTTTTAAATGCTTTTTTCGCAATTACTTTTTTCTAAGGATGGTTCCTGAAATTAGGGGGTGTAATTTCCTAGTATTACGATGTTCTATCCTCTGGAAAAGATAAGATGTCATTATCATAAAAATTTACTTAGCTTCAGTGAAAAATGCATTTTGTAACATGTAACTGCGCCCCAAATTTTCAGAGAGGTGTTCTACCAAAACTAAGGGGAGGTGCTTTTGGGGTTTCTCTAACAACGGAATATCAACAATTGCTTAAAACTCACCTTTTTAATTTTAGAGACTCGTAAACCTTGAGGAACGTTTTTTCAGAAAATCGTTTTTCCTCAATAACTTTTCTTCTGAAGGTGGTTCAAAGAAAATAATTGGTGGTCTTATATGGTCTAATGAAGGTCATGCGATAAGGGTTTAGGGAATGGAAAATTCGATTTTGCAAAATTTTTGGGGCTACGTGAAGTGAGCCTCAAAATTATTTATTTAGTCAATATCTCAAAGACAAAAACGGTAGTCTAACGTGGTCTAACTATGGTCAAACGAGTCATCTACTTTCCCTCATTTATCGGGGCCAACTTCACGGATCTAAAGAAATCTAACGTATTGTGGAGTGCTGTAACATAATGCGGAGTACTGCATAGGACTGCAGGATGACACTGCATAGTAATGCAGTGTCATACTGTAATGTTTTATCAAATTTTTTGTACATATATTCTGTAGAGTGTTTTCTGTGGAGGTATTTTTTTGTTTCTCCTTTTAATTTTTTTTCTTTACCGACTTTTACTGTAGTTAATTTTTTTTGCAACAACAATAAGGAAACCAACGTCGTTACCAAAGCTGGGTTGCTGGCGTTCGCCGAAGAAAGTATTTCCTTCTGTCTTATTATTTATTAATTATTACATTATTAAGTATCAATGTTTCCGTAAAGAGGTACGTTAACATGGTAACTAACTCAAACTAATCGAGAACACATAGGAAGAGGAGTCTAGTAAAATAAAATTAATGTACAAATCAAAGTATGTTTTATTTGCGCCCATTAATAAATTAACAGCATATTGATTTGGATAACTGCGAACAGTTATTATGAAGTTGAGCAAAATACCATAAAATAGACATAAAAATGTAATAAATCAATTATTTGTATATAGAACAAAACTGGCCGTAAACGGTCCATAAATTTCGTGGCATTTTCATAAGTCATTACAAACATTAATAAAATATGGCGTATATTGTGAACAAATACTGAATATACCACTCATAAATATAACGTTTTTATAGACGCTTGAAATGTTTAAATCTGATTTTCATGTAATATTTGCTACTACTTTTTAACGTGATCGTTCGTGACAGATAAACATTTATATGATGCCTGAACAAGTAAAATGTTAGAAATTTAAATTTTTAATTTAAAAAATGAACAATTAATGTTGCAATCGAGTTTACCACTACGAAACAAACAAGTCATCACTAACATTACATCACGCAGGCAGTTTTTAAATTAAATACACAGGTATAAATTTATCGTTACCATTAATTAAAGTGCAAAAAATTACTCATATTCGCTTTAATATTTATGAAAGTGTACAAGACGCGATATGTTTTCTGCAGATGTTTCGCTTTTAATGTGATGCGGAACGTATTTAATTCCACTCGTTAACTATTGTTATTACTTATATAGATGTTCAATTGACTATGCATGGTGAATTATTCATATTTATTGATTATTGAACCCGGTTTGTTATTCTAATAGTAACATTTCCTAATTTATTGCCATCCGTCCACATAATAATGTGACCAGATTTAATGTTATAGTGTGACTGATATAAGCTTCGGTAATATTATATTAAACAAGTTTAGAAAAGCAAAGTTTTACTAAACGAGTGTAGTAGCTTTTAAGTACGTTTACCTACTTTGTGGTGATATGGAAGAGGTTAGGGTCTATAAATCGTAAAATCTTTTTAATTCTTCGTTTATCAAAAAACATCAAAATTTTTGGCAGCCTTAATTATAAACAATCGGAAACACAAAATACTCATATTTGAAGAACACCGTTAGATTTGGGATTAGATATAAAGTGATGACCTAACGATGGAAACAATAACTGAAATAAGGAGTGTTCCATTTATGTTGCACTAAAGTTGATTCTCCAGAGTTTTTGTGTTAAACTTGGTGAACACCAGTGGCGGCTAGTGGGTTCTGGAATAGGTGAGGCGTTTTTTGCAAAAGTCACTGAATCAGCTACATACGTTCTTTTGGCCAAAAGCCAGTGGTCCCAATGAACAAAAAACTAATTATTTTGTTTCTCTCAAACATCTCTTCAGGGCACAAGTATCACACAAAATAATCTTGTAAAAAATCTTGTGGAATTATCCTTTGTTAGGGATAATTCCAAAATTTTCACGTATATAAATGAAGAATGAGGCCATAGTCTAATACTTAATTATTACATTATAACATACAACCGTTTTTTATATTTTTTACAGTAGATCATATATCATTTAAAAAAAATCTATTCACTTTCTGTGACAGTTTCGTCATCAATTTCCATTAGAATCATCTGAGGCATTTGTCATAGTATCATTTGTACATAGCTCTTTAGATTTAATGTTAGGTTCTTTTAACAGGGAAATTACTTTAGCGATAATTAAGGGTAAATAATTTTCTTAATAAATAATTGGGGTTTAATTAGATGGCGGGACTAAATATCTGTTTTAATTTTTTTTATATTTGTTTAAATCATCAAAAAGTAAAATGTAGTCGAAGAGGATAATTCATGAAAGTAATCTAACCCAAATTAAAGCTTGAAAATTAGTATCACTATGACTAAAAATAACCACATCATGAAAAAATTAAACCGTTTCTATGTTAATATTAGTTTCGTACTAATACACTAATAGCGGCAGACTGGAGGAGAACCGAAAGCCAGGGCGATTCACTTGCTGGCCAAATGCATGTATTAAAGTAAAATTGCTTAGATAAGATAACATTGCTTTTATAATAATAAATTGTATTGCTTTTATAATAATAAATCACTTGTAACTAAAAGTCACTGAGGATTCTCGAGCACAACTACCCAGTTAATAAAAGTATGCGACGCTAGTGTACCTGCAATAATATGCTCATTGCCTAGGGCAACAAGGATGCGGTAGCGATATCGGCATCTGCACATGATGACGTATGTTACCTTCCCTAATTTATCCTATACCTCATGCGCAATCGGGGACACGTGGACGGTTGTTACCATGGCAACCAAATAATTTGGTGCATGATATACGTACAAGTCTATTATCGCGTCACTTCCATTTAAACATGCCTCTCTCTCACCGACATTGCCTTGCTTCTTTGTTTCTGTCAGATAACCAATATCGCTTGTATTGCTCTGTTTAATTCGGCAGCTGTCCACAAGGATGCTGGAAATTGCGTACCATGACAGGCTGTCATGGTTCTTGTCTGTCATCATAAATTCTTGTTAATTTTAAAGGTTTTCTAACTATATAAAGAAAATGTTTGGCTCTCCATTCCAAAGCCGGTATTTGAATTGTAATATAAATAAGATCTATGTAATAGAAATATTTCTCGCGGGAATAATAGGTATGTAAATACACCGCAAAACGTGAAACTGCAGTTTACGGTTTTCAATAAAGGTAAAGCGTCCATCCGTGTCCCAAAGCCGTAACATTAAACAATTATTATAAACAGAATTAATTTACCATAATGGGGCTGTAAATAAACACAAATCGAATTTACTTCCACAAAGTAAGTCTGAAAACAATCCATCACTTCGCAAATAGAGTTCCCCCAAATGAAAAGTATCCGACCATAACGCGGCGCGGCCTCAACTCAATGTGTGTGCCCTTGTGATTTATAACGATTTAATATTTATTTTGATGGGTGAAATTCAGCGTTACTAACACTCGCTGGAGGGTTCAACCATCTGCTGAATTATATTTAATACCAAATAAAGAAAACCTGCTCTTTCACGGACGGAAGAAGGTCTATAGTTGCTTGCCACTAATTTTATTCCACCAAAAAAGGTATATAGGTTCCAGCTTTTGTCATTTGAATTAGGTTTTTACTGCTTTTCTATGGGACAGTAAAGTATACCTTTACGATTTTCCTTATATATTAATATGTGGGGTGTGAACACTTTATTTATTATGGCATTAAAAGATTTACTTAATGGTCAACTGAAATTTATCGACAACAATCGTCACAAAAATCTTTATCGACTTTTGGTTTCACAAAATGGCAATAAACTCATACCTACACTATATACAGGGCGTTCCTTTATTATATGCTAATATTTAGGGGTGTAATGTATGGATCAACTTTGAGGAAAATACTTCATATGAACGTATATAATTTAAGACGTTAAGGAACGTCTTAAATTTTGAACTACATGGTGGTTGTTTTAAGAAAAATATCTGATACTACTATAGATATTTTTGTGACATTTGATACGCGACTTCTATGTAGCAAGAGGCATTTTCTTGTATAACAATTTTTTCAATGTCTACCAGTGGCATATGTAATACTATAATTTCATTGAATTAAGAAATTTTTTCCTATATTTTATCGTATTTATATTTTTTTCGCATTTTTTAACTTTGGCAGTAATATTGGAGCGAAAAATATTTTGCGATTTTTTTAAATTATTTATATTTTGCTTTTGTTCGAAACTTTTTTCTCTAAATCCATCACCTACTTTTTCCATAATTGGGAGAAAAGTGAAAAAAGTGACGTTTTCAAAACTATTTTGTAATAAAAAACCATGAGGCGTATCTCGATCATCGTAACTTTTTTAATGACTTATTATATACATCAATATCTTTCATTTAAGCCCTATTTCAGCGGGTTCCATCCAAAGTCCAAACTCACGATGTTTTTATTTTCGCCGACACCCCTGACACTACTATAATGTATTGTAACATAAGGTTGCTATTGAATGTTGTGCCTAGATCCTTGAATATCTCGAATCAGCCATAGTCATATTTGATATTATTTAGTTTCCGGGTGTACGCATTTCCACTAAAAATAACTGAGATCAGCTTATTTTCCACGCACCAAGATGACTTATGATGGATACTGGTAAAAATATATACAGTTAGATAGAGATGTTCTTATTCCGTAGTAATGTTTAAAGTCATCTGCAATAGGCAATATGAGCCACCTCCTGCAACAACACCACGAAGGTCGTTAATAAATTATAGCAACAAAAGAGGACCTAAATTATAATCTTAAGGTATGCCTGAAGAAGGTGAGAGAAACAGAAACAGCAAATGGTATATTCTTGAAGTAAGATCAAAATGTTTGTTTATAATGATTCTGAAAACCCAAACGATCTAATTTCTGGAGTAGATTATAATAGTCTTGATATGTCCGTTCAGAATATTTAAAGGCTTCAGAATCATATTATGAAAATGGAAAAATGGAAAATCTCTGTGATTCGGTAGATTTGTGACAACACCTCCGAGAACCATTCTCGAAGGGCCACTCACTTTTATGCTCAATAAGTACAAGGCGTTCCAAGCGGATAGTCCTATAAAAGGAGGATTCTACTGGCGTTCCAACTAAACTTGGGATAGTTTGTGAACGGTTCCTGATAATTTCCGGTAATTTCAGTACAACGACGATACGGAAATACTTGTTGGAATAAACCTGATAATTCTTCTGCTAGAGCAGAAGGATAAATTCGGTTCTACAATAAATTTGGCACTTTCAATAATATTAGCAAAAGTGCATGGTGAAGAAATATGGCCACAATTCATGCTATCATTTTTATATAGCTATATAGGTGTGAACATTGGTAATCAAATAATAGAACAGTGTCTCAGTTTATACCTAATAAACTGAAACACTGGTGAAAGTGAATCATAAAATAATACAATATCTGCCACCCATTTATGTCCATCTAAAATAGCAGTGTCACTTAAATTCCTTTGATCCTAAATCATGGCTTGTCATATAACTGAAAGATCATTTTTTCAGAGCCTCGTGAAATCGAGGTAAGCTACGAGCGTTCGTAGCATAGCCTACTGTATAATCCGGCGATAAATCATTCTCCGTCATTGCTACCGTTTGATCTGGAGTTTGAATCGCTTTTCCATAACTAAATTTATACGTGTATCATGAATTATGGCAGCTTTTAGGAACAAGTTTTTATATACCTTTGGAAACACAAAAAGAGTTTTCAGCATAAAAGCCCCATGGGAAAACAATGTCATGTATTTATTTGTTTAGGTGAATGTGTTGGATTATACAAACAATAAAACTGTATTATTGCAACATTCTAAGTACGTACAGTTACTTTTTGTGTACAAATTTGTGCATTATTAGTACTTAGATTTCTGGAAAATATATAAGAAATTATCACCCTGAGAAATAATATTTCCTTAGCTTTCCTTAGCCCCGTTGTTAGTTTACTGCAAAAATTATTTAAATCACGTTTTGTAGAGGCACTTAATATTTTACAATATGGGAAACATGCTGAAATTTTTGTTTGTTATATTTACAGTTAATTGATAATTAGTACAATTATTTAAAATTAGAGGAACATTATTAGATCTATATATGAGAGACATTTTGAATATCATGAGAGCTAGCAGGGTTATTTTTATTGCTAAATAGTTTTTTAAATATTGTTAAATAGTTTCTTTATTGTTAAATAGCTAAAAGCTTAGATTCTAGCTCTTCTACATCTTGTAGGATCAATCAGACTAAGTCATCTGTTAAAGACCATTTGGCCACCGGATTAAGACCATTTGGCGCCACGGGCATTTCAAAATCTTTGCCCCCCTATTAAACAAATATTCAAGAGATAAAAATAAGAGTCGTTGACTTATTTTTTATTTATATTTTTATTTATATAAAATATAATATTAAGTCTTGAAGCAATAGAATTCATAATATATATTTACATATACACTCCCCGGCACAAAATTCCGTCACCATAAAATTTTGCCCAATTTTGATGTTTTATAACTTTTTTATTTTTCATCTGATTTTCATAAATTTTTTACCAGTCTGTAGATCAGTTCATTGTGTGTCTTTTTAATTATTGTTATAAGTCATATTTTTCGTCCAGGCAATATTATACAGGGGTAAATCAAAGTGTTGTTTTTTGTCGTAAACTCAAAACACCCTGTGGAAAAATTGAGGCAAATAATTTTGTTTACAAACTGTTTGCTGCCATCTTAGACGTATTGTAAACATTTTGTTTTTTGATTCATCCCATTATCTCATTTCTTCTGCGAGCAGCAAAATTTTAAATGAAACGCAGTTAATTTTATCATTTTTAATTAAAAAACATCGACGTTGGCTAAATACGCGGTTATTGTGACAGAATATTTGACAGTACAGTTAATTTAGTGTGTTGTCATCATGGTAACTACAGCAGATGTAGGTAGAATTGTTGCCTTAATAGAGGATGGCCGCAATAAGAGTTATGTCTCCCGTACTCTGGGAATTGCGCGGTCTACAGTTTGTGATGTTTGGAATAGGTATCTACAGACGGGAAACTTTATTAGGCGGCAAGGCTCTGGCAGAAGGAGAATGACCACTCAAGCTGATGATCACTTTGTCATTATGAGTTCTTTAAGAGATCGAAGAGCTACTGCTGTGTATCTAAAAAATGACTTGCAAATGATACGTCGAGTAAGTGTAAGTGAAAGAACGATACGTAGAAGATTGTTAGAAGCAGGATTGCATTCACGAAGGCCAGCAGTATGTCCAAAATTGCTTCCTCGGCATCGACAACACCGACTGAGATTTGCAAGAGCGCATGCTGACTGGACTGTAGAACAGTGGGGAAACGTACTATTCACAGATGAATCCAGGGTTTGTTTAAGGTCGCCGGATGGTCGTGAACGGGTATACAGACGTAGAAATGAAAGATATGCAGACTGCACCATATCTGAGCGACTGCAATATTACGGTGGTTCAGTCATGGTTTGGGCGGGTATTTCTACCGATGCACGTACTGACCTTGTATTTGTTGAAAATGGAGCACTAACCGCCCACCGTTACATTGAGGAAATCCTCCAAGAAATTGTTGTTCCATTTGCTCCTTTCATTGGGAACCAATTTACATTAATGCATGATAATGCTAGACCTCACGTTGCACGGGTAGTGAGCGAATATCTGGATGAGGTTGGACTTCCAAGATTGGACTGGCCCGCATGTAGCCCGGATCTCAACCCAATCGAACATCTTTGGGATGTTCTTAAAAGAGCACTCCGTCGCCGTCCTGTGCAACCACTAACCTTGCAAGACTTACGGCTGGCGCTGACAGAAGAATATCAGGCTATTCCTCAAGACAGAATAAGTAATCTTATTAATTCGATGCCACGAAGAATGCAAGCTGTCATTGCTGCGAGAGGAGGACATACACGTTATTAAAATTTGTCTTTGTTAATTAATTTTGTGATATACCTAGTGGATGTTTTTGTTAATAAAAATAAGCTTGAAATCAGCGTTTCATTTAAAATTTTGCTGCTCGCAGAAGAAATGAGATAATGGGATGAATCAAAAAACAAAATGTTTACAATACGTCTAAGATGGCAGCAAACAGTTTGTAAACAAAATTATTCGCCTCAATTTTTCCACAGGGTGTTTTGAGTTTACGACAAAAAACAACACTTTGATTTACCCCTGTATAATATTGCCTGGACGAAAAATATGACTTATTACAATAATTAAAAAGACACACAATGAACTGATCTACAGACTGGTAAAAAATTTATGAAAATCAGATGAAAAATAAAAAAGTTATAAAACATCAAAATTGGGAAAAATTTTAGGGTGACGGAATTTTGTGCCGGGGAGTGTATAATATATACCAGAGTGAAAATATTAATTTTATTCGCAATTTCGAAAAAATAATTAATACAGATCAGAGAATTAAATCAGATAAAATAAGTAATTTTAGTTTTGAGCAAACAATTTCAGTATTACTTTGTCTTTAAGTGCTTATATGCACACTTTTATTCTTTGCTCATACTACACTTGGCACTTTTGACTTACATGTGCATATAAGAACCTCAAAAACTCTCGGGTTTATTTTTCCAGAACGATATAAACGAACTTCATAACTCGAAGCAAGATTATCCTAGCGAATTTCGGACTTCCCTTATTTTTTCAGTGACAAAAATTTGATGTTATTTCTGTCACGTTCATACACCCCATTTCGTGGCAGATATCTCCAGAGATATCATACGCTGTACATAATATAGAAATGTCTTTATGTTCTCATTAAAATAACACAAAAGTAAAACGTCATCTCATCGGAATTCGCTAAATTATAGATAGGTAAAGTGCAAGGTATTTAAAATTCAGAATTAAAAATAAGGATTGAAAATATTTTTCATTCCACAAACTACAGAAAACAGAAGAAATTATATCTCTCAGTTCCTCTTTCTAACATAGGCATTTGATTGTGTATTAATATGTTAGTAAGTCATATATCTATGGACTTAAGATAAGAAATAGTGCCTTACTTAGACTCAAACAATTGTGGCAAAGTACTACAGAATATATTTTTAAAAAGATCAAAAATTAATTTTATTTATCCAATGTTCAGTTTATCCAACTGAAAGTTTTGACAGTCCCATGTATATTGTGCAATGTCGACTAGGTATATTTATGTTATACGTAATATAAGGTTATAGGTATATGTGTATAGCCACACATCAACCCGTGATCCACTTCGCTTCTACCACTAAACACGAAACTGAAACAAAACAATATATTCACCATAAGAATCCCGGTCATATAGTGTAAGAAATATCGTTCCGATTTATATCCGTCGTCGCCTGCATTTAAATATTTGTATCCAAATCTTAACATACGTTTTCATGTTTGTGGTCAAGTTAAGGGCGTGCGGTATTTCTATTGTTCGACAGAAAATCAATTTACGTGACGCGTGTCATCGGCCGATGCGGATGGCCGATGCGGGTCGGTTTTTAAAAATTTTATTTTGATCAGTCTTAAAAAAATGCAAGATTTCGACCTTGGAGTGGGGGAGACCGCTCGTTGAGCGCCATCTTGAATAAAAGGTACAAACAATTAGGTTTTTTTTTTGAACATAACCGCAGTTGACCCAACGTTGAAAATGTCTAACAAATTTAGAGGAGACAAAATGCCTCACATTTCTTGTACAATTTTTTTATTTGTCTAATATGTAAAGATTAATAGCGTCAGAAAGATGTACATTTTCCCAAAAACCAGTAAAACCTCATTTTTGATGGTAAATTTAGTAAGAACAATTTATACATATTTTTTTTAGTTTTTTCCACACCACATGCATGATTATGCATACATGATTATGCAGTGGTTTTTTCTAGTTACAAATTAATTTTCTGACCACCGCAGGAGCAGTATATCGAAAACTTTGATTTTTAGTCAAGTCCCAGACCTTAGCAACATATTTAAAAATTGTAGTTACCCCAACTTTTGTAAGATAAAAGCCTTTTTAGCCCGTTTTATCTCCTATAATGTGCGTTTTCCAAATCAAATGTGTTTCTTGGCGATATTTAAATAATTGTGGTTCAATATTTAATAATATATTCTAATGTAGTTTTTAATTAGGATGCGTTAAAACCTAGTAAACATGTTGATGGTTAATGTAATGGATAATTTAGTTGTCCAAAATGTCTTTTGCTTGTAGTGCATCTTCTGAAGTTGCAATAATGTAATTCGACAAATGTTTCATTAGGAACCCCAGCCAGCGACACTTTAATTAATTCGTATATTGCTTCGAAAATTTGCGTAAAGGGCGTGTGAGGCAAAGTACATCCTACTCGATTGTCGAGGCTCCCCAAATTCTCCCTTCGTACCTATCATTAGAGCCTCACATTATCTACCCTCAAACATCTTACCCAACTGTATGAGGTAGACGTAAAATTATCTCAAATTACACTAACGTGTCACACCAAGGATGGCACGTAATAATAAGCTCTCCTTTGTTCTTCAACAAGAACCAAAATGGCCTGCATCCCGTTACGGTTTTACCAGTACTCGCACTTCAGTATGATACTCGGTGAGCTGTAATAACCGCATTATTTATTTACCCCGGGGGATATGCACTCATGCGATCGCATTTTCGTTCGCCATTATTAAAAATAAATCTGCTTTTCAGGCTCGTTTTGCTTTTTGCTAGCGCCCTTCCCCTTTTCGGCACCCTCCCATTTTTGACAGTCTAGTGGTCGTTATGCAGGTAGGTATTAATATTTATGCCAAGCTCTTGAATATACTTGATGCAGCTAGCTTTATTAACTGGATATCGTCAACAACTACTGGTAGAATACTCGGCGTATTGGAACTAAAATTCATAAGAATTATGCACAAGCGGTTAAAAGCCGTCGTGTCAGTAGGGACCTAAGGACGATATTCAGAACGGGAGCCCATCGAATGAGTCACTTTTAACTTCTGTACAGTCGCGCAAAGTACAGTTTGGAACCTAATGTTATTTTGAACTATTTTATTAATTCCGTTTCAGTTGTCGTAGCGAGATCATTTCTGGGTGTAGCTCTATATTTTGGGGGCGAGAAACCTGTTAACCTGGCTATAACTGTCTCGAGGCTCTGAGGCCCATAGTACATAGGCCATGATACATAGTACATGACATAAAAAAAATAAAATCGGAAGAACCAATCTCGTAGCGAAACCCTCCATTTTCATGACAATTTGGAATTAAGCTCATGCATCTTACCCTTTACTTCTCGCTTTACTTATAATGTGACAGATGCCTGACTTGTACTTTTTGTTTTTAAGGGGTCAAAACTACCCTTCCTTGAAAAATAGGAAAAAAGCAGGTTTAAGCATTTTACATTTTATGGACACACAACTTATTCAATTACGCAGAATAAAGCTTCTTTCATATTCTCGAACATGATTTACGATGTAATACAAATTTTCAACCCTTAAAAACCACCCCTATAGCTAAATTAATAAAAATAATAAACGAAAATATTGTAAAAAATTGACATTTAGGTATGTATGTATATATACGATACACGCAGATATATGATCAATTATGAAATTCCAAAAGTATGTGGAAAATGAAAAAAAATTATAATTAGAAAAATTTCGATTGTTTTTTTTACCATAACTCTCTTAACTTCTAAGCTACAACGTCCATTCAACAACCATTTTACAGGTAATTTCAAGAACTACAAGGTCATTTACATTTCAATATACCCAAACCTTGCATATTCAAAAGGTAACGGATTACAAGGCTCGGGAAGAGTGGTCCGCGCACTATAATGCTAACTGCTAAAGGCTCGGTTACACGGTCCGTGGTTCTACGAACCTCGGACCGCAGACCGTGTGACATAGGAGGATCGCTGTGGCTCGCGGTTCGTGATACGTGGTGCGGACGGTCCCGTCGATTGTCGGTAAAATGTCAGGGAACAAAGGATTGGACTGTGCGGTACCGTGAGGTCCGGGATATTTCTCTTCAGACCACGAACCACACAAACCGTTTTGACAGTGTCGGTTCGTCAAGTAGCGGATCAGGGCAGGCCACGGACCAGTTTCGTGGTCTAACAAGACCAGTGACCGTGTAACCGCTCCTTAATATTATCTCCGTTGATTTTTATCCTACACAAATAGAAAAAGTCCAAAATTGTTGTTTAGAAAAATCGTACGTTCTTGTACTATATCATTTTTACGTATCTTTTTTAGTTTTAGAGTTATTTGGAAAATAATGTATTTTTTAAAGAAATTGGAAAAATACGTCATATTTCATTTATATATTTATTATATTCATTTTTATCAAATTTTATTCGAAAAATCCGCATTCTAACCCGGCCAAACTTTGGAATTAGAGTAATACTAAAACAAAGTAGCTTATAAAGTGATAACGGTCAATATCGATTTTGGTTGGAATGGCTGGGGTTTTAGCCCTCATTTTTTTCTCAAAAATTTGAGCGGCCCATCGTTTTTGCATCGTATCTCCCTTAGTTATAGAGCAATATTAAAGTAATACTGCTAATTTGAAAGGACTTTATTTTTACTACAAAAAAAGTTCTATAAGATTTTCCCTAAAAATGTATGAGTTTTCTGTTATATCACATTGAATACATCTAACCAAGTTGTTGCAAGAAAAGAGTCTTCCTCTACGAGTCATAACTCCCTTTATTTTGGACCTAGCGCATTCAGAAAAAAAAAGTTTCTTTGTTTTCTTATAAGTTTAAACTTTTTTGTTAGAACGCTAAGTTTTCGCGAAAAAACGGCCAAAAACATGCATTGTCAACATTTTCAATCGCGATTAACTCGAAAAATATCGGTATATCGAAAAAACTGTATAGAGAATTTTTTATACACGATGTATTTACGCAAGTCAGAAATAATATATAGGAAAATATGAATATACGTATATAAATAGAAAATTACATTAACACTAATCATTGAATGATGTAAGAAATATGACTAGATAAATACAAGACATTAATTAAGCTTTAAATAAATAAAACTTGAGTGTCAAAGCAATGAATAACCCTAAAATTAAGGAAGAGGTTACTAATAATTTTTACAAACACTATCAATAACATTAACAATACCTAAAAACCACATTCATATTTACCAATTTTATTATTAAAATCTGCGTCCAAGAATTCCCCATATATGAGTAAAATGCCTTTCTGAGTAAAAAAATGTTTACGGGGGTTTTGAAATTGTTTATGATATGCTTAATAAAGCAATGAACTTCCGATTTTTTGAGTAGTGACGGATCTTAATGCAATTTTGTGCATTCGATTCGTGAGAGCGTCTACAAACCTTGTGAACTGATCAATTAGTTTCAATTAGAAAAAATCATTTTTGCATGTAAAAATATGGATTTTAGAAGTGCACCTCGAAGAGACAATAAAAAAAATACATAAAAGTTATCTCATTACTAACACCAAAGTCATTGTTTTCCATATATTCTTTTTGTGTCAACTGATTCGCTACGAACCAATATTATACCATACTTTGTGTGGAATTTATTTCAACTATTAAATATTTGACATATTTAAATGAGTTTGTTACAATTGTATCGTCAGAAAATAAAACAGTTTGCATTCAGGTCAATACTTGGTAGGTTATTTAAATAGATTAAGAAAATTGTCGGGCCTAACACAGATCATTGCGGAACGCCATATTTTATAGGAAGGAGGTTTGAGTTTAGATATATTTTGCGAAGATACTTATTGATAATGATTAGTTAGGTATTTAATAAGGAATTTTATAAGTTGGTGCTATTCTTACTAAAGCTATAATAGTTTAATTTAGCAACTAGTATTTTATGCGTTCGACACACAATCGAAGGCTTTTGTGATAACAGCATAGGCAATAGTCCCAATGTGTGATAACTCGACAAGTTGTCTCTGGATAACCTTCATTTTACTAAACTATTAATTACTCATTTTACATAACTATGGCAAACCTCGAAATGCAAATTTTACAACAGGTAGGTACCATTTTGTATGAACGTGTGTTACCTTTAATTAGGTATAGGCTTCATTAAATCACTGCTATTCAGAAAAGCGTAACACTACAGTATCATTACAACCAACAGAGTCTCTAATTCGTAAGTAGGTACATCACCGGTGTTTGTTAAAGTTTTTTTTTAAATGTAAAAAAAAACACTGATTATGTCAATTATATGCACCTCCAATTCGTGATCTCACAAGATAACTGCCAAAACCTTCCCTCAACGAATAATGTGTTAAGTATTACTTCTCTTTAGGTGGAACATGAAACCACCAATAATAATTCTGGATATTTTTAATATTGAAGAACATATTCCACGTACCGCTTCCTTATATAAGGAATTATACAAGACTTATGCAAGAAGAATTGGGAGTCAGCAAAGAGTTAGGAAATATGATACTATTAACACTAAAAAATATGGAGAACAAAGTGGAAGTAATACGGAAAAATTTAAAGTTGAAGATGGTCTTATCATCAGTGTTCGTCAGTTTAGTACTAGAAAAAGTCAAAAGGGATGCATAAATCAGATTGTTATAGACTTATTTAGATATTTTACATATTCCATACCTTAATCTCTTAATACCTTAATTAAATCTATCCTCTTTGCTATTCTACTTGCTTTGCAAAATACGTAATGTAAACTATTTTTTTTTATTTCAGAGTGCAGTATCTTCGGGTCCTAGTCAATCGTCACCGCCCCCAACCACGATGGCAGTAACTTCGTCAGCGCCAACTCCAGGAAGTCCACCTACACCGTCTCAAAGATGTTGTGATACTGGAAGACCGATTTTTACCGACCCAATAACCGGTCAAAGTGTGTGCTCGTGTCAGTATGAACTATTAGGTTATCAAAGATTGGCTGGTGCTGGTGTTCCAGGTCTTCCGGCTCTCTCCATGTATAGTGCGCCGTATCCCGAGGGAATGGCTGCGTACTTCCCTGCCCTCGGAGCCGATCAAGCCCCTTTTTACACCTCAACGGTAAGTGTACATGGTGTGTACTAAATTTACAAGTTCACAACGCGACGGAGATGCAATGAAGCTATAATATTGTTGTTAAAATAAATCTGTGACCTCTCGTCAGTATCCCATGGAAGAATCTGTTTTTATATTCAAAAAGAATATTTATTAGCCGTTTGCCAGCAGTCTTTAAATAAGTACAAATCAAAACTAGTTTCCATTGAACATTTTCTGACTATTATTTAAAAAAAGTGTATTTTTTTTTAAACAGAGAATGTGGCAACACAATAAAATACAAAGGTTTTGTGGTAGAAACAGATGTAGAAATAGATGCCTATGAAAGGTATCTAAATGTTTAAATAGCATTTTTAACTTTCTCAAATAACATATCGAGTGGTCCAAAAAAAACAGATTTTTTATTTTTTGTCATCGTTATTTTTTAATTTTAAGATATACCATCCTGATAAATTCTCATATTCAGTATCAGAAACTGATATTATCGCAATATGTACATGCCATGACAGGTGTATTTAACCTTGATAAAT
The DNA here is from genome assembly GCA_964058915.1 of Tetropium fuscum. Lineage (NCBI taxonomy): Eukaryota > Metazoa > Arthropoda > Insecta > Coleoptera > Cerambycidae > Tetropium > Tetropium fuscum. Next base: position 657,856 of record CAXKVY010000161.1, on the reverse strand, counting down.
TCTTAAAAATTGACAAAATTCTGTTGAAATATATTTATTTTGTCATCATGACCCATCTTGTGATCATATTTTGTACACAAATACGAAATCTGGCTATAAATTTTCAATTTAGGGCAACATCGGAGAGAGAACAGTTTCACAATAATCTTGCTAGTTAAGGTCGCATTCCTTGAATAATAAATATCATTCTAGTTCTGAAATTTCTGGAAATTCCAGCAACCGCCGCAGACATTGTTTCACTGTAAGTAACAGATATAGTGGAACATTACTTCATTTATCATGTTCAAAGACACAATCTATCATTTTGAGTATTTATTGAGTATAAATTAGGCGAAATAATAGTCATTAGACGTATATAATAGTCAGCCTTGTTGCTTACCTTCTCCGGAAATATAACACGATGTTAGTCAAATGCAAATAGCGACAAAGACATCGTTCATCAGTGACAATTTTAAATATACCGATCTGCCTGTAAATTTGGATTCTGCACAATTTTTTATTCTGATAAACTTTTCTAATAAACTCTGTTTTCTTAATTGAATTTTATAACTTTTCCCTGTCATCTTCAATGTGTGCATGTAGAAATACTTTTTGATCACCCCGTATTTGAGGCGTTACTTGCAAAACTATTTATTTGTTTTCCTTTTCAGGAGCATTTAATGCAAATCTATCATGTCCTCTAAAAGCTAACGAAATAATGTTGTAAATAACTGATAAGTTTTAATAAAATTCTAATATATAGGAGTAAAAGTTGAAGGTTCTGCCATACGTTCCTAATTAAAAACTTGATCCAATATGCCAAAATAGTGAGTTTTGGTTATTTTGTCGTTTAGATACTTTTGCAAATAACGGCTTCGTGTCATAAGCAGAATTTCTTAAGTGACTGGTAAGATAACATACCGAGTATATTCAAATTTTCCCTTACCGTATTAGGTTTATGGTTAACGTGTAACAAAAAGTGAAATAAAAAAAAATATGTATTTGAAAATTGTGCTATAAATCAGGTGCGAAAACAAAATAAAGCGATATTCTTTGGCAACCACAAACAAATAAAATATCCGTAATGGACTACCTGCATATAACTAAAAAGTTAAAAGAACATCATTCTCCTATCTTTTTTTGCCAATTAAAATATGTACGAGATTTTCAATATCGTTCATGTCCAAGCGGTTGCTCACAACCACACTATAGTCATGAGGACGCAACCACGAGCATGAAGCGATTAGCGGTCGGTCTTTATGCTATTATGATTCTTACATCTTACTGCTTGTTCAGGATATTTATTAATTATGATTATTATGAACTCGAGTTGATGGGTTTTGGGTAATTGGTTTACATATTTTTGAAAAAGTGGAGGGAGGGCTGTGCCCCCGAGGCCACCCCGACGCGCCGCCCCGCACGATTCAAGCGTCCGTTTCATCGAGTGAAAATAGATGGAACCATTCGTGCTCTGGCGGATTTTTATATATGGGTATTCTATAAAGTGAAGAAATGGGATTATTTTATGTGAACATATACTGTATATAAGTGGATTCCATTAAAAAAAAGACGAATCGTAGAAATCGTAGAGAGTCATCTCCTATGCCTCCACTGATTTTAAGGCATTTTGGAACGATATCTGTGTCATTGAGTAAACGAACAATATCTCAACAAATTGGACATTTAATAATACGTGGAGAAAAAATATTCCCACTATAATCCCAAACTGCATATTATCGTTGAGTGAATGAATTATTTCTTCAATCAACGCTTCACTCAATGGTATTATGATGAGTATAGAATTTTTTTGCGTCACATATGCATAAGCGTTTTCAACCAAACCATTAATTAGCTCCGCGCTAGAGCTAAGTGCCTATAAACTCGCACCGAACGCTATTTAATAGGTGGTTATATAATAACAGTCATATAATTATTTGCTATTCTGCAACATATATTTGTAGTTAAGCCGAAACGGAAATGATAGTCGTGTTTAATACGTTTCGTTTCGTAATAAAGGAAACGTCTTCGTTTCACTTAATCAACAAATAGCCACAATTTATATGGTGTCATATTAATCATGTTTATTAAAGGATAATATTCACAAGCTCAGGTTTAATAAAAAAAATTATGTACTGCTAATCGCCTTAACACTTACAAGGCTTCCTGTATAATAATTGACATATCGATATTTTTTGTTGCTTTGTTCACTTCGTGTCAAGTAGTATTATTATAATTTAGTACGTTTTAGAACTACGTAATATTATTTGCCTATGAGCTTGAGGTAAAGTGTACGTTACCGCACGCAAATACGTGCGGGATTGAGTATTCCATCACACATGTGCGGTAAATATTACCATATCCACTTAATGAGAAATAAGAAATATGTATGACTGTCTAAAACATCAAGGTCAATTAATAAGATACTACAAAAATTTGTTAAAAATCTATTGACATACATGAGCAGAGTAGAATATTTTTATTATTTTAATGGGTGCCATCCGAACGATCCTGTTCCTGTCGAACACAAGTGTAGATATTCAGTAGGCGACTCGCACTTATTTACGCGTTTCATAGCAACGAAACAACAAAAGTACTTTGAATTGGCTTCCGTATCATGATTGAAGATGGTTGCCCTCAGTGCATAAACACTGCTACTTAATACCCTAGGTACATAAATAACTAGTATATCTTGGTTACCTTGGTATCCGTAAGATGTAATGTCACAACCTATAAATTATGAAACCAAAAAAAATATTTGTAGCTTTCTAACAGAAATATACACAGTTGAAACTGTATATTTTTGTCAATTATGATACAGTATATTATTTACAATTATATGTCCTATATCTACAATGAAATTAAATAATTACGTCCTCTGTGAAACCGATATACTCTCCACATACTCTGTATTTTATTTGTGGTCTTAAGGATAATGCAAAGAATCCCCTACTTTCTGGAGAGTACCTATTTCACAAGTTAGATGTAACTATTATTTTAAAATTTTTAAGAAAGGGCCTTCAATTAATTTTGACTTATTTGAGTCATTTTCTCATGAAGCTATGAATGTCGAGCACTGATAAAGATTGATAATGTTAGGGATATCGAGGAAAATTCAGTACATTTCCTCTATAACAAAATATCCTCTACAGAATACCTGTTGGTATGAAACCTGTTGGTTTACATACCAAGACTATTTTAGAATGATAAAGTCAATCATTCAAGTTTAATGTATAATATTATATCAATCACGAGCTACATAAAAGAAAGCGAATTTATCTGAATAATTTGCAATTGTTTGTAATGAGTTATAAAATATGTTAAATATTAATTAAGCGTTTCTATGAAGATTTTAATTGATTCTCGTAGGAAAAGGTTATCGGTAAATGTGTTTTATTTATAAACAATATTAAAGTGTAATTGGCCTTCTCTTGCTGGCATAACTTAACATCTAAATTTCAATGTTTGCGTACCTTAAACGTTGTTTACTTTTTATAAAAATTATAATAAATCCGCAGCGAGGGCAGCCGAAAACCATACTAATACGATGATGTATTGTGGGTTGTTTGTGTCCTTGCTTGAAAAACATTTATAATCGGTGAACGTTTATGAACACGCGATGATCAGGATGTCTCAAAGCACGCGGGTATCTTTCTTGATGCAGACAAGCTGCAGCATTCCCCTAAAATATACTGTATAATAGCGTATTCCTGGGAAGTATACTGGTACGGCAGAAGAAACTTAATTATTGAAATAATTTCTCTTTCAGTTTTTACAATACAGTAAGAGTTTAAGTTAGCTAATAGAAAAAATACTCATGTATCGAGAAGAATTTTTTTTTCGAAAAACTAGAGCACTATTAATTTTATTTTGGACTGTGGTTAATAGAAGCGCTATTCAGGATTGCGTGACAAAAATTAGAATCTTAAAATATGGATTTTTGTAGGTGGTGCACTTGAAAACTTATCTAAGTGGATTTTCATTAAACTCATAAAATAGTCAACATTTCAAAAATTATGTTTTTGTAAGGTCATATTTTGATATTCTTGTCGCGCATAAGCTGGCATGAGTTTATCAAGCGCCCAAATGACACAACTAGGTGTTATATTCTTATATGGCGTATATATGCATGTTAAATAAAAAAACTGCACGTGATTGAGCAGCCTGGTTTTCAGGGAGAACGCTGAAAGAAGATTATTTAGCGGATTTATATACTACATTTATGAATCCCAATGGTAAAAAAATTGCACTTCTATCTGAATTTATAAAGCGTTCATATATCCCTCCGTAAATCGTCAATATGGTCAATTAGCGTGGTAATGCACTATCGAGTAATTGCTAGAGTTTATTGCTAGAGTAATTATTAGAGTATTATCATAGTACATGTATTTAAAATATTTTTAATAAAGATAATTATTAATATGAACATTATACGTGAGGTTATCTACATTGTGCCATCGTCTACGACACGTGTAGAGTATTGTTTATAAAAATACATTTATATTAGTAAAATATCTAATAGTTTGCAATATTTATCTGAATTTAAAAGGTGTTGATATTCAAGGTTGCGGAATAACCTTTTCCTTGTTGAACATTTTATATATTTCACATTTCACTAAATAATTTATTGTTCTTGTGTGAAATGCCTAATTTTCCAATTCCAATTATCTTTTGCGCTAGGCATTCGCCTATTCTAGAATAAAATAAAGGTTTCCTATTTCGCGAAATTAATATAATTTGGTCTTTCGGTACTCCTGCTCCGGCATATTTTCTGATTTTTAATAATCATTTTCACAAAATCATCAATAAGATTTTCCGTACAGTTTTTGTGATAGTTTGACTTGTATAATATTTGTACCTACTTCTTTTCGCATATATTGTTTGTATGAGGGAGATGTTTTGAATTGATATCCGTTTAGTAGCATTTTTTTCTCATTTTCAATAGGTGCATCATATTTCCGCTCTTTTCAATTCACTGGCAACAGTACAATAATGCAAGTGCAATAAACATTTTCTCCTTGACAGAAACTCGTACTTTCTTTCGCATACATCTTTGGTGCATTCGATAAATTCATCTTTGAAAATTTGTTTCCAAGTCAAGAAACAAAAATTTGCTAATATACCACTAATTTTAATTAGTGCATATGAATAAATATGCATAGGAATAAACATTTTTACGCCGCCAACACGATTTTGCATTTTTAATAGTTTCGCAACGAAGCGCAAACGAAAGTCTTTCCTAGAAGACTTGTAAGATGACAAACCCTTTTGTTAAAATAATTGACTTTGAATGTCTTCAATATGACTGGCCTATACGGGGATGGTTTATAGTACCTAAATGTTAAAAACATTATCTTCAGCGTATTACATTATTAATTATTATTTATTTCGGTAATTAAATTATATTATTTATTATTTATATTTATAGTGTAAAACTACGTCATACTCTTCATATCTAACATCAAACGTTCATATGTGAAATGCCGCCATATCGGGTGACAAAAATAGTTTATATTTTATTGTATAAGTATCACCACTGACATTGGTGTTTCTTAATGTAGATTGGACGGCATTTAAATAGGTACATTATTGTAATGCTAAACGACATATTTTTTAAATATAAAAAAAGGATAGGATGAGTGGTGCTTCAGGGGAGAGGCGGGTATATTGATGCAGGGCGAGCCAAGTTGGCATCATAATGTTCATTAATGAGTTTTATACTGTTTATAGAAGTTAATCACTGCCATTCTGATGACTACCGTCCTATATTCCACTTATTCATTATTGATATCTATTTGAGATATTACTATCGTCGATTTTGTAATTACATTAATACATCAAATAGCATCAGCTATCAATTACGGCATCTAACAATCTTGTTAATTGCCATTTGTGCCATTTTTTACCATATTTTAACCTGAAAACTGATATACTCTGAAGAATGTCTTAGAAAATGTGTTTGTTTTCAAAAAATTTCAGCAATTTGCAACGTCGGAATTTTTGAAAAATACTGTTTAGCTACCCCGGATTCTATAAAGTTTTCTCCGTGTCTATATACGTGGCATACATTTCCCTACAAGGAGAGTATGGTTTTTCATATATTTGGGTCGACATAGGGAAATGCCAATAGGCAAAAAATACTCTCCAAGAAATTTCAGTCCTAGTAGGTATAATAGTTTTCAAGTTAAAAAATGGTTAAAAACGGCACTTTTCCAACTTTGGAAACCATTTCCAAGTTAACAATTATTGCACTTAGCAACCTCTAGTTTAATTTGTCTTTTAAACGGTTTTATTTAGCTTGACTTCGTATATTTGTGTTTGTTTGTCTATATGTTTTTTGAAATTATTAATTATAAAATAATTACACATCAGGATTTTAATTTGCGATACCCAAAAAATGTGTTCTACGTAGTGAAAAATATGTAGGAATTAGTACAAAATACTCGCCTATTTTGCAAAAGTTCACATTCTTCAATTTAAGTTCCGATTCCTAGATTGTAAATAATATAATTATATTATTTGCATTCACAGCGTGATTGTTAGCGGTTGCGTTTACTCGGACATGATCTCACATACAGGGTATAGTAAATTATGAGACGAACTTTCTATTAAAAAATTATAATAAATTTCTTCCAGTGTTCCAGAATTTTATTTTAAAAATACAAAAAGGGATTTGGAAAAGGGAAATAATGCATTTTAAATATATATGATTTTCAAGTATGCAATCGTCGTAACTTTAAGGAAAGCAATATCTTCCTTGCTTCGCATGGATCGCATGTTCCTTACATGAACTAATTAAGAAGTATTTGCGTAAAACACATGACATAGATGTTAAAAATAGTGTGAACTATTTGCAAATGCCTAAATCGAGATGTAAAATTACCACCGGGGACCACCCTTAATGGGGCTATACTATATGTAGGCTTTAGGACCAAAAAGGGGGGGATGGTTGGTAACATTTATTACTAAACGTAGATTTGAATATTTGGGCTTGTTTCTTGAGCTATCTGTATATGGAAAACGTTATCTTTAACTTTACGTTATCATCTATGTTAGCACGTTACATCAACTACGACATGCCATAATACCAATAATTATTATCGCCACTAACTATGCCAGTGAAATAGTTAGAAATGCATGTATTGAATAGGAATTAATTGTAATAGTTCTTTAAGCTACTTGATGTTATTTACGGTTTAATAACATAATTTATTATATATATATATATACCTATACCCGTTACTGTTTGTGACATTTTGAAACAGCTGGTGATGACTGTTGAACTCATTGCAGTACAATCGATATGAAAAACATAGTAGGTAATTTATTATCCCATATCGCATAAATTCTATTATTTCTCACAGCATCTGTTAGAAATCCATATGCATAGCGGTAAGATGCAAAGTAAAGGCACTTATTTCTATTAGATATTTATTTACCCATCCAATGCGATGTAGGTAAAAGAATGTTATCCTGAATACATAAATATCATTTTCTAAATTCTCAGAAGTGAACGAGAATCTTAAATAAATAAACTGTTAATAGTGTTAATAAACTGTTAACATCATATAATGCATCCCATTAAGTACGTTCAATTTAATTGTTTATTGCCAAACTATAAGAAAAAAAAAACTTAAATCATTCCGGATGTAGTCCAGTTAGTAAAGTTTACGGAATAAAATTTTTTCCGTAATCTTTGGTTGTACCATGTACAGACGTCAAAGGAGACCAAAATTCCACCTTCTGGCAACCGTATATAAAACTTCTTTGTAAACATACGAAATTTAGGATAGGGAGTTTATATATTTAGTTGCATTAGTCCTCACCAATCGAGTGATACCAACAATTTGCGTTGTATTATTGGAAACCTTTTTCCTGATATATTGTTTACTAAGCCTCCACCTAGGAATAACGACTTAGAGTGGATAGGAAGATAATATAGGTACAAAAACCGTAGCAGTACTTTGCAGTCTTGGATAGAAGTTACAGCAATTTGGCTAATAGTAGTGATTTTTCAAGAAAACTTCTTAAACCTCACGAGAATTCTTTACGTTAGAATATTTACGTTATCCCAGTAGCAATTTTCTACATAAAGTGATATTTCAAGTTAATTGTGAAAAATTGAAAACCTGGGAAGAAGGCGATTGTGTAACGACCATACCTACGAGTCTTATTTTTATTTTTTATAAACTAATATCCAAACAAACTATAAGAAAAATGAGAACAAGACAAAAATCTTAACAGCGAGATCCAGGGAGACCTATGTACACATATATGCTTGATACTGCATTTCATGTACACGTAGTATATACACTATTTGTGTGTGATTGCACGGTATATTAGTGTATATAGAAAATGGCAACTAAAATAACGAAAATAACGAGTTTCCTTAAGTTTTAAGGACTACCATTCTTGAAAACAATGAAAACTCAGTACTTTGAGCTACAAAATTCAGGTACTGTGGCTTATGACCCATTGGCTAACATAGTATATGTTTATACTCTTGATACAATTTAACGCTCTATAGATTCTCTCATGGGACTTTTGTGCAAAACAAACGGCCGAGGAGTTACCAAGAGAACTATGACAAAAAACGTGTGACAAAAAACTATTTTTAAAAAATTGCCAACTTTTGATAGCAGGTATCTCGAAAACGGTGCGGTGTAGCGAAAAAAATATTAAAAATAATTATGTAGAAAATTTAATAGACTCTCAATTTTGTGCCAGGAACTTTTCGCTAAGATGCACAGTTTTCAAGTTATCAGCGAAAAAACAAAAAAAGGGACCTTTCTACCTCTCTCTCCCCGAAGCGGACGGACTTAATATGTTTTCCGTAAGTTAGATATTAAAAAAATACCGTAAGTTTTTCCTTCTTCCATGCACACTACAACCATTTTTTGGTCATTCATTGACTAGACTAGAATTTGTCTCTTTATAAATTATTACTAACGTTTGTCATTAATTCTCAAGGAAAGAAAAATACCCAGCTATTTATAGAAACGGAACACATTATTAAAAAAAATCGTTTCGATTGGCCCAACAACAGCATCTGACACAGACGGAATTTAAAATAATTTAAAGGCCGAGCACATAGGTATAACACAGGTTGGAATAAAACGGGGATCTGTCAGGGTTATTGTTAAGACCACAAACATCCAGTGATTAATATAATAATCTGTAATGAAGTTATATAGACACGTCCCAATCCTGATTTACGACAAAAGACATTTCGTTTTGAATAATCTTACATACAGGCGTGTTTGTATACAAGTCTCCTCTCGCGGTTAATCCCCGAGGCGAAGATCCACAATGACCACATTCATATTCATAGAGTGCGCTGGACACATAATTAAATTTTAACTGTCATGTTAACTAAATAATTCCGTTTAGCTCATAGAACCGTACCCACACATCGCACAAGATCCCATTGAAGAGCCTTTAATTATCACTTTTATAACCTGAAGTGATGCCAAATTATCTCAAATATTCCATTAAATACACACGTCGGAGGCAACCGGCATATTTTGGATGCGTGCCTACAGGTCTCATTAATCAAGACCGAATAATTATATTTAATTAGTCGTGACATTTCAATATTTACAAATAAGAGGCTGTTCAGTATTTATAAAACTCAAGGTTAAGGACAATCAAACATCTGAGATTTTTAGTCGGTTTTTATACCATTGCATTCGGTGGATTACGTTCGAGAGTTAAATATATTATTTTAGTCCAGTAAAGATCATTTAAGAAAAAATTCCGGCAAGCTGATTTTTTCGGTGCCGATGGAGGGATGTCTCCCGAGTATCCAACCAAAAAGTTACACTCCACACCCCTTTGAGGAATGTTGTAAAATATCTGGACACAACATTTTCTGGAATTGAATTTTGACGGTAGGGCCGTCAAAGTTCAGTGCTACCAAAAAAATGTATTAGAGAAAGTTATAGATAATATTATTACATATGTTGGAAAAATAAAATTTAAAAAATATAATAAACCACCCCTATTGCGGAACCCTACAAGAAACACAACACTAGCATTACAAGTTAAATAGTGACTTAACCAAATACTGGTAACATTACTTTAGCGATAGAACAACTGTGTGTGTGAATTGATTTTACATATTTATACAGCATTACATCATATTTGTTATAGTTTACAATGAACTAAATAGCATTTCCATAAAACTAAATATTGTAAAATAATTCCATAATAATTTTATTACACTACGTAAAAACCCCTGAACACGGCTATGAAATACAGCAAACTGATGCCGACTGATAATGAAAGAGCCCGACCGATAGTTTGAAACGCATTAGACAAGGATAAATCAGAAGGGTTCAAAGCGAGCGTGTATAAAATTTCTGTAATACGGGTAGTCATCTTGAGACTTACTTAAACTACAGAATTAACTTACAAATACCTGCAATTAATATCTAGAAATTGCGGATTTGCATTTTAATGACCTTTTATTACTCTTTTATTCTAAATAGACTATATGACATGCCTTAAAAGAGTTTGAACGTATTGCATGACCATGAAAATCTAACGAAAGTCAACTCTGCCTTCAGTAGAAACAAGAGACACCAAAGACTAGTAGCCGAGCCAGGAAAATTAATAGAACACAATCTAGGGTAACGAGTTTGGAGTTGGACAAGTTCGTATACAAATTTCAATCTGGATATAAGTCTAGTTCGTATTGTAAATCAAACTTTCAGTAGACTAAGCAACACATGTAAACACGAGTATTTGAGATTGTCTTATCCCACACAAAGTTTATAACACTACATCAGTTCGTTCGTGTTGTGGTCATAGTATTAGTCCTTTAAAGCACTTTAAACTTCCCAGACCAACTTACACCAGTAAGTATCACGATTTCAAACCTGTTTTACGCTTACGTATCGAGAATACTTGAAATAATAAATCGGAAACGTGTAAAATATAATTTGTTCTCACAAAAACGTAGTTTATTGCATTAGCTTCCTTAATTAATTATATTAAATTTATTGGTGCGTTATATTATAAGAAATTTTTAACGAATAAAAATTATTTACACGATCTTGAATTTTCATGCTGTAACCTTATGCATATGAAATGAGATGTTAACTCAATGTTAACATCATAATTATGTTCCGTGAGAGCGCATAGATAAAAAACTGTTTATTTGTTGTAACCACTAAATTTTCAAAACATTATAACGGGAATTTATTAAATGTGTATTTATTTATATCTATGTGTATATTACACATACTTATACCTTACTTTGGTGTTTTTTATTATTATCTTGTCAATGTTACAAGTCAATTTAATTGCAGATGGCTTAATCAGAAATAATTTGGAAGTAAAAACCCTATATATTCTGAATAACAATAATAGGTAGCAACTCTCTTCGTCTTCCACAGTTAAACAAAACCGCTGTCTTCGTCTTGGCCGTGTTTTATAGTTTCTTTTGAGGTTTTAATTAGGTTTCCCTTTAAAGCGTGTTTTTAGGCTAGCAGATCGAGTAGGGTAGCTGTGAAAAAGATTAATTTTTGTGCTGTGTGCTCCGAGATTTAATGTGTATAACTTTCAGTAAATTATATATTGTGGCGAATGCGCCAAGGTCAGACTTTTAAATCCTGGTTTTTATGATCCTGGTGAGGACATTAGGACAAAGCTTTCAAATTATTGTATTGTCATCGGTCCTTGATAAGTGTGCAGTGTTTCAGTCCAATCTGACGTTTTGAAGACAAAAAATAAAAAAATGTTTTTTATTTTGAAAATGTTTGAAATTTTAATTCAATCCAATCGAAAAACCGAAATAGACTGGGCATGGGTACTGTGCCAAAGCTAGTATCTGTGTATAAAATTATGAATGTGAAACGTCCTGGAGAGTCAGATTGACTAAATCAAATTGATCAATACTAAAAAGTTTGTTTAATTCAAACTCAGGTGACTATTGAACCAAAGAATCAAGGTTTTCATTTTTTTAAATGAATATAGATATACTTAGTGTGTTCTGTGTTACTATGTTAGAGTTAGAATTATTTTATTGTATTAAGTTTTCGGTTTGTTTGTTTATGCTTGAATATTTATTTATTTGTTAATTATTAATATTCATTTGTTTTGTTATTTTCATTATTTCGTATAGTCAAAAATTATGCAAAACTGATTTTGTTAATTTACATTAAAACATTGGAAAAATCCATTTTACGTGAAAAAATATTCAATTTGGCGGCCCCAAGATGCGGTTGATGAATTTTCTCAATTTTATGGTCCGATTCGATTAAAAATGTGTATCAAGATCAAAAACATAAATAAATCGACCCAAAATAGGTATTTTGGGATGTTTTACGTAAAATGCGACAAAATACCAGTTTTAAGATCTCAATTAGGGTATCGCTTACAGAGTAAACATAAGAAAACTGTAAAATGTAAATTTGCAGTTATAAGTACGGAAAACAGCCAAAAAACAGTTTTTATATATCTCGACGTGGATTTCGTTTCATCAAAATTGCCATCACTAATAAACCGCATGAAAACAACTTATGTTAGACATTTATATACGGAAAACATGGCAAAAGACCAGTCCTTACAAACCTAGACGCGGTTATCACCTACAAAGTTACCATCACCAGAAAACGTGAAAATTTCTAAATGAAGCATTTATGTGGGAAACACATCAAAAGACCAGTTTTTAAATATGTAGGTATATCGACATGCATTTGTCCTCTATAGTTGCCATCACAAATAAACTTATAATAGCTGAATTATACGGAAACATTGCAAAATGTCAGTCTTTACACTTTTCGACTTCGAAAATCTCTATGTGGATATGAAAAATGCATATAAATTATTGAAGACACTCGATAGCTTTAACGTTTGAAATGACAGATTTAATTGGATGATTTTCATAATATGTGGAAGACATTTAGTGACTATTAGAATATGCATTTTCCTCCCAGAATTAAATGGGAGCTCATGTTAGAAAAAATTATTAAGTGACTTATTTTGTAAGGACATATTATCCTGGCCAATGACATGTGTATTTTTCTCTACTTTCGAATCCATATTTTCCGTTGAATTCCCAGTTTGAAAATTTTCCCAATATATGAGCCAAATTTTAACCATTACGGTTGACCATCTTATAGTGTGTATTATCCTTGACGCTCGCAATGACTTGGCGCTTAAAAAACATTCGTCATGAAATGCATGATCGCTATAATATTCTTAGTAACATAAAGTCTTAATAATACTGTCCTATTGTAAATTATGATCCAACTATGCATTTTGACTACCAAAAACGTGCTGGGTAGAATCATTTAAAAAAAATATTTTTAATGTAATCCACAGAAAACAGAGAGAAATATTTATGAGCTTCCTTAAAGTGTAAAGTAGATAGCATCAGCTTTTAAATTTGAAGTTCAGTAAGTGACCTTGGCCCTAGAAAACTTACCTACATAACAAATGCATTAAAGTCATAATAAATTATTTCCACAAGTAATTTTTGCATCTAATAAACATTAAAACCAGGAAGATGTTATTTAGATAATTAGATTTATGAATAGTTACATTGACACGCAAACGTTCGTATAATTTTGGCATACAGACGTATATGTTATAGAATCGTCGTAATATTTGTTCTTTCCATTTGAATATCATACCATTTTATATATCTTTATTTTTGTGTAATATAAACATGCCAAAAAATGTGATATGTAATTTATCATTTATGTTTACACCTATAGTCAAGGAAATAAAGTAATGAACCTCTGATTTTTTGAGGAGTAAGATGGATCTTATGCGGTTAAATTGATCAATTCCCTTTGAAAAATTGCTTTTCTGCATATAAAAATATGCATTTTAGAAGTGCATCTCGAAGAGACAATAAATAAAAATGGCAGCGACACGACGGCAACGGTCTTCGAGGTGCCTGGTGCCCAGGGTGGACAGTGGACGTTCAGGTACCTTAGAAACCGTTTCCGTAGTGATATTCATGTTCAGCGACCCCAAACACCCCCGAATGGCAAAACTGAACTCATTTCCATCAATATTTACCGAGTTGAAATTTTTTTATTTATTTTCTCTTCGAGATGCACTTCTAAAATGCATATTTTTATATCGAAAAATGCATTTTTTCAGTTTGTAGATGTTCTCACGAAACGAACTCATAACTCCGCATTAAGATCCATCTTACTGCTCAAAATATCGGAGGTTAAGCAGTTTTTAGTGCTTTATTTCCTCGACTACTACTCGCCAATAATATCTGAAATTTTTCAATTTTCAATATATATATCAATTTTTGAGTTATGCGTGTGAATTATTTGAGTGTTATAGTATAATTTTTTTGGATAATGCTTTTAAATAATATTTCAAGAAACCCATACCTGTATTTTTAACATTTTTGAGATAAAACCATTAAAAAAAAAACAAGAAATTATTAGTCCAGTCCATTGATTGACTATCGTAACAACTGCTCAAAATATCTTGTGTTATGATGGGAAGCATGACATTGTTCCGTTGTAATATTTTCTTTCTTTAAATCTTCTAATTTATTAGTATTAGTTTTAAAAACAAGAGAAACAACAATGTTACATATTTCAATCACAATCTTGTATAAAATAAAATAAATTATTTTCGTCGTAATTATTATTATCGGATTAATTATTTTACACTGCTTACGATTTGATTAAGGTTAAGATAAAATTACTATATCATAAACAATTACTGGTTTTCATAGTAGTGAAGAAGTTTGTAATCTAATGGGAGAATAATATGGGAAAATGCTAACAAGTCTAATTCATGCTAGAATTAACGTTTTGTTTAGAATAGAATCGGTACTGTTACGCTTCAGAAGTTATAAATAAGTGGAGCAAATAATGGATGTATTCACCAGAAACATATTCAACTAGAATGTGGCATAGGAACTAATTAAAATTGCGTGAACTTATGAAACTTGGCTGTACTGTTAATTATTTAGGATATAAATAATTAGTAGGTAAATGTTGGAATATTAAGAACATATGGTATACATACCTACATAATATAGGGGTTATTATTCATTTTCTTACGATCTGGGACAAAAATAAGAGGAAAGAGCGTTTATAAATTATTGAAAATAGAAATTATCCCTATATAGTCAAAGGAATGTATCCTATATAGTATTTTCCTTCCACCATATTATTAACAAATAAAAATTGTGCTGAAAAATTAACAAAATATGAGGAAACTTGTTATTTATAAGAGGTACTTGATTTTACGATAATAAACATATATTTGATAATTCGGATGTCAAGACAAGCGGTACGACAAGGTCATTTAAGGTCACCTTTATTTTTTTTAAATCCAAGCCCTATTTTTCACATCTGCATCTTTTTTTGAAAACGCAAATTAGTTTGATTTACTTAACTTCAAAAATTTTAATTGTAAAAAAGGAAAAGTGGATATGTTTTAAAAAGGGAACGTTGGATGTAAGGAAATAATGCGCCGTCACGTTGTAGTAGGGCGAATTTAATGTTTTATCACGTGGTATGTGTTTTTGTCGACAACATGTATATTTTTTGATGCATGGGGTAGGGCATTTTTGACGTTTTCGCGGACCAAAAATCGATGTTTTTCAGCACACTCTAGCGCCAGTACCTCTCGTCAGAAGATCAACTTTGAATAGTGCATTTTGTAAGACTTTTTTAGCCTACTTTAATTTTGTATAGAATTTACATCTTCGAAAAACGCTTATTTTTTCAGATATAAGAGAAAAACTGAAAAAGGTGCTAAAATTTTGAGGTTTTTGGTCTTTTTAAATTCGGATTCAGTACCTCAAAGAACATATATAACCGTTGAGAAAAAAACTTCCGTAATTTTGTTAAGAAAACGGCAATTTTGAACACTGTATGACTGTATTATTATACCCAGCCTATTGTTCTGGTTCATTGAACCGTTAAAAGTATTATATTATTCTATTAAATATTTCTATTATCTTTTTTCACCTTTAAATGTGTTAAACTTTTCGAATATACGTATCTAATAAATATCTTCCACTAAACGTCTTATTGTCCAGCATGTTATAATAGGGAACACAACTAAAAATTTTAATATAAAAATAATCCTAAAAAACATAGCATAACGTTGTAATAAAACGTGCACAGCGTAAAAAAAACAAGATTTATAATTCCGCGCGATCACTATGGGAAGGATCTAAACAGCGATAAAATTGGGCAGCCCGAAACTAGCTGTGACGTCACAACCTACAATATTAGGTAGGCGTTGCGCTGGAAAGCGGCCGAATTAGGTATAAAATCAAGCGGTCGAGTGCTGGGATCTCCCGAGCAGACCGAATCGATCTGCTCATGGTTTGAAAATTGTAGGATATGGTGTCACGACTTTGAACCTGTTTAAAACGGTTCTCTCGCGCTCGAGACTAATAATTTATAACAAATTTATTATTGGGAATTAAGGCGACATATTTTGCAAAATCTTATTTTTCAGTACGGTAGAATTTTTTTATGCAATAAAAAAATGAGAATGTTCCCTATTAATGGCATGTCAAGTTGTAGTTCAAGCTAGGTAAAATTGTTATATAAAAAAAATGCATATTGTAAAATTGTATATTGCAAATGTATTGTAAAATTGTATATTGAAAAATATACAATTTCTAAAATTTCATTTCTAAAATCATTTTATTTATATAAAGATTCTTAGGTTGTAAATTCTAAAGAAAATCAGAAAATATAGAAAAATATCTTACAAAATTGGCCACTATTAGTTGGCCATCTCAAAACTAAGTAAAAATAATGAATTTGATCGTTAAATTTTCACACATTTCGTATGAACCAATTTTACATCAAGTGAATATATAATAAAAAATTATAAATAAAATTTTTAAGAAGCTTAATAAGAATAACTCTGAAAGATGAAATCACCAGAGACTCACTAATTAAGCTGATGCAGTGGCAGCAAATAGCTATATCGGCTATATCGGCGATGATCTTCAAATATACCTCAAAATCGGTTAAATCGCAGTAATTCCATAGTTCAACAAACGACACCGTAAAACCGTAGAAAAAACACGATTTCCTTAGTGTCTATAATATTTACAGATGCAGCTTAGGTATTTTCAAGTAACAACTATTCTGAGCCAGTATACAAACATGGATAGCAGTTATCATTTACTAAAAATATCTAAAGTTTATTGTAGATACAAGTATTTCATATTTTTAGTACTGAAAATACTTCTGATTGCGTATATGGGAGCCGTCTTTAAGAAAAAGTTCGTGAATGCGAGAGACCTCGACATGGTCACGTCCTCCTGGAGATGACCTAGCTGTGTTGTTATCTATGTATATGTTTGGGTTATATGGTTCATTCAGTTACAGAGAATGTTAGTATTAAAATATACATCATATCGGCTAGAGTTAATGTTTATAAACATTTAGGGACTGTGTGTGATTGTGTCACCGAGCCGCCGAGCCTGTCAGCATTCATTGCATCATTCCCGATCGTGAAAGCTGCCTGGGTCACTTGTCCCCTAGTATTTAGTAATTATTAATCTTATGAATATTATTTTTACCTGTAATATCAAAACTGTTCAAGTATAAGTAGTAATTCCGTTAATTTTACTTGCCCAAAAAATAGTACCTAATGACGTCGACAAAAATCATATTTTTTATAAGGGGTGGTCACAAATTACAAAATCTCAAAAAATGTTTAGTTTTCGGGAAAACGCTATTATTTATAAAAGTTTTTGCTTGCCTAAAGTAATGTCGACAAAAATTATGTTTATTATACGGGGAGGTCAAAAATTACAAAATTTTAAAATTCGGTAAGAGTAAAGTTTGTACTTTTTGATCACCACATATAAAAAACTAGCGATGATTTTTCCACAATTATGTTTTTGTACTGGATAATCAAAAATCACAAAGTTTACTCCAAAAATACCAAATTTTAAGATTTTGTAATTCTTAACCACCTTGTGTCTTGTGTTGTATATACAACACAATTTTTGACAAAACCATTACTATTTTTTGGCTACTATTATACTATTATTCATTCGAAAACAAAAAACAATGAGACTGTAATTTTTGACCACCCCATGCAAGATAACCCGTTTAAAACGACAAAACCTTCAGGGTCAAACGAACAAAAAATGTGTCTGGAATTTTCAATACGCCTGCGATACTTGCGTAAGATGCAAGACCTGTGAATTTTTTAATTTAATTTGTTTCCAAAATTGCATTTTTCTAAAAATGTATGTATATGTTTTGTTGTTCTAGGCTGCTGGTTTAGAACTGAAAGAAAACCTAGCGGCAGGAGCAGCCGGTTGGCCCTACCCCTCTGTGTACCATCCCTACGACGCCGCATTCGCTGGATATCCATTTAATGGGTAAGTTCATTTAATTACTGCTTAACAAGAACCCTCGTTAAACAATAAACAACATGAAAAAGTAATATCCTTTGTATGTCATTACATGGCGCGTCGCCCGGGAGCAAATTATAGCCACTGATTATTTTTTCTATCTATCGCATAACACTGGTAAATTATTGCATTTCCTTCACACACACACTGATTCACGATTGTTTATTATACAGCATATATTAAAGACAGAAAATCCTCTGGGATTTTATTGCAAATATATAAATAAATAATATGCAAATATTCAAGAATGACACTGTGCACTAGGGAATATTTACTGTGATAAATTAATTATCGTAAAGTTTTGTATGGCACTTTCACATTGTATAAAGTTTATAAATGTAACGTTGACGCCGATAAAAATTATATAATATCAAGATTGGTCAAGGTCATCAACCATGTGGACTTGATATAAGATTATTATGACTGTTCCACTACGATTACATCTGTCCTCGCTCATGTTACGTATTTTAAATAGTGCAGATTTATCAAATTCTTGAATTTGAGCAGTGGTTTTAATTGAACATATTTAGCATCCGAGTAGAAAATTGATTCAGTATATTATTTCACGATTTTTTGAGTAAGTTATATAGTACCATTATTTTTACAACCGCCCTGGCATCTTTAGCAAAGTCTTTTGAAGTTGATAACGTTTTTATACGTCTCATACCGGTTGTATAAAGCTTACGAAATAACTTTTAATGTACTGGCTTTAATGCAGGAAAATAACATTAATGTAGTAAAATAAGTGTGCA
Source organism: Tetropium fuscum (assembly GCA_964058915.1). Lineage (NCBI taxonomy): Eukaryota > Metazoa > Arthropoda > Insecta > Coleoptera > Cerambycidae > Tetropium > Tetropium fuscum. The sequence continues at coordinate 638,740 of CAXKVY010000161.1, read as the reverse complement.
GTGGTTTCACCTAAAATTTCCAATTTCCGTTTGGTTGTACCATTAAAAATTATTTTAATTTTGTCTTTTGAAGCTGACATTGGTTTTATAGGGCTTATATACAGGTTATATAAAGCTTAGGAAATGACTTTATTGTAATGGCTTTAATGTAGTAAAAAAACTTTAATGTAGTAAAATAACTAACTATGTTTAATGTAGTATTTCCATTTGGTTGTACCACTTAAAATTATTTTATATTACATAATTTAGGTTTAAAATATTATACCTAATTTAGGTTATCTATATTGGAAATGTAATAATGCATTATGTTTGTTTCATACACAAAAACTAACAATGCAAAAAACAAAATAAATGCGAGGTGAAATCCGTACGGCGAACATTAACCTCGCACAATGCGAAGCATAAGCAAGTGACGAAGATCGATATAAGTTGGTACTCCGCTGCTTGTAGCATTGTTTGCGGGCTGTCATGGTAACGAGACGGCCAATACGTGAGTAAACTATGTACACTCCATGCTCTATGTAAGCTTTTAACTAAAATTAATAGAAATATGTTCAATAGAATTAATAACTAAAAATTTCTCGGTGGTCGTAAACAATTCAATAAAATTGCGTATGAGCCTTGATTGAGGTTAAAATTACTGCACATTTTATCTAATTTGAGATCAACCCGACCAAATCTCTTCATCTAATGATATAGATTAGCTCGGGATACGCTAATGTCTTGGGCTGGCCACGGATCCGAGGAACATGGTTAAAACGGCTTAGGTTCTGATGTTTGTCATTTATTATTTAGAGTGATAACGAGCCGGGACACCCTCACCATTTGATAGTCTCTCTTGAAGTCCCCAAGGGTACTCCAGCCGTCACTTACTCTATTGAATAAAACATCAGATATATACTTTTAATTGAAATGCAACCTCCACTTTTAAATCCATTTAGATCTGCATTTATCCCCATTATACAGCTTTAAACAAATCTCCGAATCCAGTGCCATTTAGTTTATTTATTAATAATCGCTGTGTGTGTTTCTTCAATGATTGATGATGTATAAATATAATTAAATTAGTAAAAATTGTTTTGTTTATGCATACTAATTGAAATACTGTCAGAAAATGATAAGATATATGAAACTAATTCTATAATTGATTATTAGTATTTCCAAGAATTACCCACACACGTTGTATCTATACAGTATTATTATTTCAAATAATCCCTGACCAGTATTATTGTGCAATGTAATGTGACACTTGATTATCCTGTTTGGGCAGCTGTTCATTATTTTGCAACTTCTTTAAACATTTTCGGCTGGTAAATATTTTTGTTGTATGTTTTTCTTCGGGAACAAATTGAAATTTTTATAGCCACTATCTCGCCGGGTCATTTCGAGGGCTATCGCTTATCTAAACTTAAAAAGGATAGCGCTGTCTTTAATTTGTTTCAAATCTCGTGTTCCAATTACTTACATGAAATTAGATTATTTTCAAGAACACTGTAGTTAATCAGTGCGTAATGCGTGTTGAAAGGCATTTCTTTAAACGCCGATGGCGAGGGATATTTATGGAAATGTCTCCACTCTATAATGTTATTGTTATTGCTTTCTCCATGCGATTTGGATATGTGTCCTTCGGCACTATACAACCTGTCTAAAAACTGCCATTAAATATATTCATGTTTCGCATGTCGGGGACCAAGATAAAAAATGACTGCCGGGGATAATAAAATTTATATAAAAATCGTAACGTGCCCGTTCTCACAACTCCCCCACTATAAATATTGTATTGGAATAATAAACATATAACGGCCGTATATTATCCTTTAGGATATATTTTCTGTTTGCCTTTAATCCAAAAAAAGCTGATTCCAAAGATGATTTTTTGTAGGTTCGGCTTTTTGATAATGATAGTATAAAGGTAGTGTAAGATGGTGTAAGAAGGCATTCACTTTCGTATATCTAAGTACCGGAAAAAAAATTGCTGTACGTGTTATTCACATCACATCAATATGACAATATCTTCAATTATTGATAACAACTGCGTGAGGTTTGAAACAGCGTTGTCTTTTACCATTATCCTATTTACATTATTGCCATGGTTATTGCCATTATAAGAATACTAAGAGAAGCAGAAAAACTAGCTCTAAAAAACAGGCTACTAGAATTTTTTGTATTCTTAGGACGCCTTATATAATTTTAATGTCTCCTTTAAGTGTATAATAGTAAATTGAAAACACTTGCGTATTCATTTATAACTGGGTGACACCGTGTATTCAACAGAACAATGTAATCCCACAAAAAATACTAAAAATAAGCGTAAACTGGGTATTTCCATGTTAAAACGCAAAATTGTAGGTTATACGCTTAATTGAGCGTAAAATAAGCAGCACTATCGGCTAACTCAGGCAGCTGAACGACCGCTTGGCCACACATTTATGCCTTATATTAAACAACAATTTCCTCATGAAAAATTGCCCGAATTCTCTATGAAAAAAAGTGTATCTTTCTACTTATTACCATCTAAATTTTGAATGTTTGTAATTAGAACGGCTGCTATACGCTTTAAAAAGTGAATGTCTCGTATCTCGCCTTTTATTGGTCCAACAGTAGACACTTTTTTTTTAATTCATATAAAAATCAGAACAATCGAATGCAGTTTATACATCTCTAAGTTGAAAATTGACAAAATTACAGGTTTTTCGTTAATAAAAATTTAATTTTTTGAAGAAAAAATCTGAAAATTGGCATCCTGTAAGACACTGTTATTACCTATCGAATGCAATAATTGTTATCAAGATACCATGTGGCAGGCTGGGAAGCGTTCCTAAATTTCAACTTGACAATTTTGCAATAGGTCGCAATATAAAAATTTTTCAATCGGATGCGGCGCATTTTGTTAACCATTCTAATGGCTATGTAATACTCCAATTTCTACGAATGCAAAAAATGTTCCTACATTTTATCGTATTTTTGTTTTTTAAGCATTTTTGAACTTTGGCACTAAATATCGCAGCGAAAAAAATGTTGTGCTTTTTTTTAATTCTTAATGCTTACGTAAAATTATCCGCTAAACAACTTTCGTTCTAAACTTTTTTCTCTAAAATCATTATTTTCTTCATCATTGAGGGAAAAGTGAAAGAACGTAACGTTTTCAAAATTATTTTGCAATACATAACTATGACGCATATCTCGCTAAATAATAATATTTTTAATGGCTCACTAAAGGGTCTATTCCGTCCAATTCGCGTCCGATAAAATTATCCAGCCGTTTATATTTTAATTTTTAACATTTAGATAGGGCACTTTGACGGATCTGTCAAAATTCCTCATAAATAATGGCTTAGTATATATACGTTATTCTCTAACATAGCATTAAACTATAGAAATTCAGTACAATCGAAATTCGCATATTTACAATGTCTATGAAGAGCAGCATCTCTTATCTATAGAAGAGCAGGCGTAAATTAAAAGATTAAATTAAAGAGTAAATTAAAAGGATTATTTGGATTCGACGTGTTTTTACCTTTACTTTTAGCCACTCTTGTTCTTGTTCATACAATGAAGTTTACAATGAAGTTTACAACTAACTGAATTAACCATAACCACACTTTTATTTCAAATTGCAACAAACGTCCTGTTACATTTTTAAAGAATCTATCTCACCACTCTTTTAAAATAAACAGGTTGTGATTAATTCTTAACATTAAGAAAATTTTATTTGAAACAACGAGAATAGTGTCTGTTAATTTTTTTCATTATTTTTTAAACGGATTTTCTGGTCCGTTTATTAATAATATTGCGATTGAGAATAGACCCGTATATACGTTAAGATTCAGGCCCTATTTCAGCGAGTTCCGTCCAAAGTCCAAGTTTTTTTTTTCTTAAAGTTATTTCGAGTTTTCTCAAAAAGTGTTTTTGTCTTTTTTAATCCCTTTCTGTAGCAATTGATTCATATAGGATTTAGGACATTTAGCGGCTAGTATCACTCTATTGGACAATGCCAATTCAGTTATTTATCGAGTTCCGATTAAAATTATCAACTTAATTAACTACGTCCTTTAAAAACTTCCACAAGAATATATGCTATACAGACCACTTTGGTAGCCATGGAATGGGTTCGCCATTGCCAATGCAAACATCAAAGTAACCATTAAACCTGTGGCATTAATTCTGATTTTATTTGACCATAATTGATAAAGAGTCCATACTGTACTGGTTAAAATATTGAAATCTAATTGCAGACCCCAATTACATGCATATATTTAGTAGTACGAGTATTTTAATAGTAGCCTTGGAATTCGTCTTAGTATTATCGTCATTGTTTTGCAGGAATGATCTTTCATCTTGTAGCTATCAATCACCGTATTTGTTGGAGTGTTATTCTAATCCTGGACTAACTCCAACATTAGCTAATTTAACCGAAGTACGTTTTCAAATACACGGGTAAAACACAATAGAAGACAGATAATGATGAAGGATTGCTAGGCATCGCAACGAACAGCTTCCATCTTCAAATAAAAAACTACAAAGGCTCATAACTAATTACTCTTCCAAATCCGAAATAGAAATCACTCATCTCTAAATAGTTCAACTAGTCACCAGAACAACATTGTGGCAAGCATTGATAATATATACATAGATAGCACATTGTTAAGATGCTCATAGTTCACTGGCTGCGCTTAAGAAAAAAATTATGTGATCTATTTATTATATTTGGCAAGAGTAAACGTGATAGAAGGGAAATGGCAACTTGCGGATCACTATCTACAGTGTGCATTATCATTATCACAAGCAATAACTTTGTGGATCACAATTGGGTGTGTTCATTTAGGTTGGTAGTACGTGTACATCCAGCGGACAACTTTTAAAATCTGGCGGACGTAATTCATCAGAGCATTAGAAGTTTAGCTTGATTTATTTTCTGCAAACGAGGATTTATTTTTGTCGTTTCTCTTCATCAATCAACATGTGTCAAATAATTAGAAATAGCGCCAAAAATGTAAACAAGTTAATATCGACCGTCCATAGGTAATATAGCCATATACTCCGGTACAACTAAAAGTAATATAAAATGCGAAGTACAATCACACTTCATTTGCTATTAAATTTATAGTCCCTAATACACTGTCTTTATTTGAAAGTTATTACAAGAGTGGTAAAAATTGTCTTAGGGGCTTTACTGTAAAAGTTGCAGTGTACGGGATGGGCGCTTTTTTGCATGGGCAGTACTTAAACCTGTTGTTCTAGCGTGGTTACAATAACTTTATATTACAAATCTCAAATTTTGTCATTATTTTTTATTATTTAAAAAAAAAATTTACCCTAAATTCGTATTTATTTTTTAATTGAAAGATTATGCTTCAAATAAAAAGAAAATATTTTTGTCCGAAAAAAAAAGAGGGCGCGATTGTCGAATTCGACACCTGCAACATGTCAGGTCTAGCTCTAGCTCTAGCGCGGTACCGTTTCGTTAATGGACAACTCTCAATTTTCAATTGCAATTACTCATAATTGCCTAAAAACATAGTCCATAACTTGTCCGACAAATTTTTTCAGTCTCCTTTTTCTCAGTGCGACCACCTGAATATGTCAGTTATTACCTGACATAACCTGGCAGGTTATGTTTTGCGATTGCAAAATTTCGGACAAAAATCACACGTGATAGATTCATACGTTTTTGAACTAAATATAGCACTGTCCGACCAAATAGTATATCATATCACCAGTCCCACAAAAAAAATTTTAATACGCTGCATCCTTAATCGAATTTTTATTTTCGTGTATCATTAGCTGCAATATTATATAAATTAATGTTGATATGTTGTATTACGATTTTATTTAATTTATACTCTGAGGATAATTATGTAATGTATTGCAAATAAATAAGTACTAATAAATTAATTAATAAATAATTTTTTTTCTATGAAAAAAATTATGAAAAATGATCGGACCTGATTTTGACAACTTTTATCTTTTATTTAATGCATACACTTATTAAAGCAAAACTGCAACGTAGTAAATAAATAAATGAATAAATGAATAAATACTTATTATATTATTATATCGATTAATTTTGATTTAAAAAAAAATATTATATATAATGTTGCCATATTTTGTTCTTAATAACTTATTATTAAGAATATTTTTATTATTCATTTAATGCGGTACTTACTTATAAAAATTAATTTATTGAAAATGTCAATACTATCAAAATCTAGAGTCTGAAGCACTTATGAGCAATTGCTATTGAAAATTAGGTGCTGTACAATAACAAAACGCTCTCTTTTTTTTCGAACAAAAATATTTTCTATTGATTAGACACATAATATCTTAACTAAAATAAAAAAATTGAGATTTCTAATAAAAAATCGTAACCGCGCTAGAACGACAGGTTTAGGTGCTGCGCGTACGAAAAGCGCCCATTGCATACTCTGAAAATTTTCCAGTGTAGTAGACTCGTTAAACCCAACACGGCATCCCCGAGGGTAATACAAACCGGCGAAGAAAGTCAAGAGAGCCAGAAGAAGTCTCTGCCGGTGGGGCCCATCAGCCAGGACCGTGGAAAACTGCCTATCTTCACGTGACAATAATCATATTTGTGGAGGGGGTCACGTGAAACGCGCGGCCTACCCCTTACGAGGCGGTCTCGGCCTACATAGATATTAGAGGTAACGAGCGATGGTACCGCTCGGCCCCCCTCCGATCGAGCTCACATCTTTAGCCAAAAATATTGACGCGACTCTTTAAAATGAAGCCGTTCAGACCATTATTACCACTTTTGTAATAACTTTTTAAAAAAAGACGATGTACTAGGGATTATTAGTTTCGAATTTGAATTATAGAATTGTCGGACTTATAGTATATTTCTTGTACCTAGTACAATGTTAAAACAATGTTAATTAATTGTTGGAATATTATCTAACTAAGAGAAAAATCGATAATACTGTTTGTGTTTAATGTGAGATATTTTGATTGCATGTGTGCCAAAGATAGTTCTATAAATGCTACAACGAAACAATACGGAATTCAGCAAGGAAAATGACAGTAAACGTCGCTACTGCTATTGTAATACCGGCATTGATATTATAATAATAGTCGTATGATACTGCTTCATTGATATACACGGGAGGTAAATATTTATTGTGAATCGCGATAGCATCTTGTATGTAATTGTCATTATCGAAACGTACACAACAAATACACATTTAACCCGATCCTGTCTATTGAACTATGCCTTGATTATTATGCAATCTGTCATTTCGGAAGTAAGCATTTGTCATTTCCTGATGGTCGATAGTCCAGCTGATTAATCAAAATGTCGTCCACGTATGTTTGGGTTACATGGGCCGGAGGATCTTAGTGCCGATGCCCCCGCACGTGGACGGAAGAATCACCAATTACACCGCATTGTCACTGGTGGTAACATCGGCAGTAACGCCGATTCTTCTCCTTACAAGACCATCACAGACGCATGTAGAATGTCTATTAGCGGTGAGTCATGATCACGAACGGCATGCAGATTTAGTGTTATTGCATACGTGATTGATTCCAGTTAGACGCGCCGTGCAAGTACGGGATTACCGCTAGTGTGGACATAAATTGCAGATAAACTCAATCGGTTTAATCGTTTAATGGATTCCGCAACTGCTTACCTCCGATTTTATGTACGCGCTTGATAAACAGGAAATGTGGGCTAACAACATTTAAATGACGGCAAAATACCTGATTTCGTTTCCTCTGCTAAAATGTTTGCCGATGCCGTCATAAAGCTACGTGTTAGCTTTGATTATATATTACCCTCAGGTACCATCCACGGACGCTCTTAAAGAACCAAACTATGGTATTAGTAGACAAATTAAATAGCATAACGTGTACCTAATTTATTATATAACTGCTATGTCATTTCTCATTGCCATTTAGTGGTCAATTAAAATTGGAAATAGTACAGTAAGACTAATCAACACTAAAACATCACAACTAAAATACAAAAATCGGCCAAACTAAAACATTGAAAAAAAAGTTACGTCATCCTATACGAAAATGATCCACATTAAATTTCGAACAAAAACGGTCATACGAGTATACATAATTATGTAAATAAGTTCAACTTAACAAGGCGCGTCACACGATTCTTACATTCAATGGTCCAAACGTAGACCCAAATGCAGTAGCTGGTGCTGGAAAAAAAAATGTTCCTACATGTTTGTATCTGAAAATACCGACGATTATATTATGGATACTCTCCGTCAACAATGTTATTTACAGACGATCTCAAAACAGCCTGTGCATTCTATGTTCAACTTGGCTACACTTCCCCCCACTTCAGCGGCTGCTAAACAATACTCTTATAGAACTGTGCCATCAAGTGCAACAAGAACTTGAAAGATCATGATCCATTAATGTGGAGGTGGAAAAAGATTGGAGATTATCTTCGTCCTATTGTATCTACTCATCCTGCTGAAAATTCCGAAAACTTCCTCTCCCTTATCGTATGCTTCTGCAAAGATGAATGCATCAAAAACTAAGTGAATAATGATGAATAATGATCTTCAGTGGGACGAAGAAATAGAAGATTTGTTTCCTCCCACCAGACTGAGTGAACTATTTGATGCTGACTGATAATGAAATTAATAATTCACCTATAAAATCTATAACATTTTGATTTTTTCTTTTCAATATAGATTTTTTTAACATTGAGTAATAATATTAAGTAAAAAAAAATCAAAAACAAAAATACATTGCATTTGCAATCGAACCAGAAGGAACAATGCTATTATGAAGGGACAGGACACAGCTTATGATGGGCCGATCCATTAAACCTTTAATGGTTTTTACTTGCGCAACATGGGATGTGTTTTCACGGCCAGGAGACAGATGGACGATACGCTCTAAAACCCAATGTAGCGGCATGGTTGATTCATCTTTAATTAATACTAAACTTCCTACAGAAGGACATTATTCGACAGAGGTCCATTTTGTACGTTTTGTTGAAATCTCTGAAGCAGTTGCCATCGAGTCAAACGATTAAGGTTTTCCAGGGTGAAATTCTTTTCGGGAGGTGCACGTAGTGGCTCTAATGTAAGAATATGGCCTGGGATGAGAGCCGACAAATCGTTAGGGTCAGTACTTACGCTCCATAAGGGCCTTGATTTCAATACGGCCTCAATTTGACCGAGCACGGTTGAGAGTTATTCGAAGGTTTGCATCTGGTCGCCTGCAACTCGACAAAGATGAGTCTTCACAGTCTTTACACCGGCAGGCCACCGAAGTGGGGAGCGGCAATGCCACTTGATGCCAGTCTGATCTGACTCAATGCCAGTCTGACGCACTTATCATACACGGATAGCCGTTAAAACTTAAACTTAAAACAAAGAACCTACTTCAATGATGGCTTCCGCGCCCGCATATAGTAGGCGAGTACCGAGCACGCCGATGTATTCAGCAGCCGATTCATCAGAGAAGCTAGCGGCCGCCATAGGTTCTATTGGATTTTTTACTACTGTGACTCGATCGGAGATCCCCTGGTTCAGTGGTGCACCCCCTGGTTCAGTCTAAAAATTTTTATCTCTAAGGCTATCTGGCTACTCCTCAGTGAGAGAACCGGGGAAAAGGATGATTATGTGATATTTATCGTAGGGCTGATGGGTGGTGGAAGCTCTGATGCGGTAGGTAGCTGTCGTCTAGGTAATTTGGAGATTCAAGATTTCCATGCAATCGGAAATCGAATATTGTCTTCTCTTTTACGCTTCCCTATTCCACCTTACTTGAACAACCTTATCTGAAACATACAATAAAAATAAATCAAAATTAAAGAAGAAATAAATTAAACAAGAAGTAAACAAGAAACAAATAAAAATTAAACAAGATATAGTTGTTATATTTTATTAGTTGCACAAGTTCCTTCAACATCATTTGAAAATGCCCTCTCTGGGGAAGTCCACGAATGGTGAGACATCTTGATTATTCTTTATTGTACAATTTAGTGATATTAATAATAGTACTTCTTAAATAATAAGAAGAAAACAACGAAGTAAATATATACTTCATACTTCATATAAAAGCAAACGCTTCGCATTTATTTCATGGGTCATAATATATTTTTTTAAGTTCTAGAAAGTTATGAGTGTAGGATATTGTTGGTATTGTTTCTAGGCCTCTTATGTGCTGTATTAAAGAACGCAAAGTATGTGCAAGTATTTAAGTTTCATTTCATCATGATTTTTTGTAGGTCAATGCCTTAGGTACTTTCTGGATCGCTTTGTAATCGACATTGTATTCAATATTGTTCCAATAGAGAGGCGAAAATATTTAAAAGATCAAACCTAAATGTTTTACAAAATGCTACCTAAACTCTGATGTATTTCCAGAATGTTTTTAAAATGATGACAAATTCGTGAATCATTTTTTTGCGGTCATAGTGTATTTCGGAAATTACAAATAAATCTGATTCGTATTGTGGTTTCTCCCAGGCAGCATTCCAATAAACAGTGACACTTAAGAATAAAGTAACATTAAGCATTTTAATGATGGTTCCGATAAGTCAGATCCGCGCACCGATAAGCCGGGTTGCTGTTAACGAAGCCCGCGGATAGCCGCCAGGTGCAATTCGAACCGCGCATTTCCACACGAATAAACATACCAACCCAACTGCCTTTCCAATCGAGCATTTACATATATGTCTCCGCCATGGCTTATTGTTCACTGCTTTAGAAAGATTCGGGTTTACAAAATACTTCAACTGTAGTAATTAGATGCCTATCGTTGGTTGATCAGATCTCGATTGGATCGAAACTGATACTGCTGAAGGGGAAAATGGTGGATTTTACAACTCTTGCGTCGATCTGTTGAATTACTGTATACATATTATATCTCTAGAGGGCCGCAGAAAGGGCTTATGTCATAAAATGTCTTAATGGCCATATTATAATTACATGCCATTGCCCCATTGCAATTGACTTACTTAATATTTAGCTAATAAACAATTTAAAGTGTAGTTCACTGTTGTACTAAAGTTCAAGGTAAAAATTTGTTGTACCAATAGTACCAATAGTAGTGACCTTGGTTGAAATACAGATTTCAAATAGTTCAAATGAGCAGCCATTTTCGGCCATTCAAAAATTGAACTCGCGATCAAAATGATTTTCTAACCGCAAAATTTTTATTTTGAATGTTATTACCTTATAACAGTTATAAGTGATTTTGAATTGATAAGATTTTTATTCTGTGAATGCTGTAGGTAATTAATCCTAGGAAGCTCCAGACACTCAGGGAACAATCATTTTACTGAATGGAAAACAATGAATTTCGGTTAACAAAAAGTAGAGTAGTTGCTTACAAGTAGAAGGTAAAATTAGTTTGTTTTTATTAATATGCCAACCTCTATTGCACCGAAATTAACAGTTCTTTTTTTAAAGAAGACGTGTCTAGTGCCGAATAGGAAGTATTCCACCACGAAAAAATAATCTACAAATGAATCCAACAACCCGTTTCAAATGGATTAGCTATATCATTCACGTTACAGATAGCAAAAATAACAATTTATACCTATCTATTTTTTTATTATCAGTGGCTATATCACCAGCTGTTCGCAAATAATATGGAGATATTTTGATTTTGATTTTTTTTATTTTAAGAGTAGATAACACACTCTCGATAAAATAACTTTATTCGTGAGCAAGCCTTCCACATAAAACAAAACTTTTAGGTTATACTGTACGTCAAAAATGCGGTAAAGATACAAAAGTAACCAAATACTAGTGCAGCCAACATAAACTAATCAAAGTTTAGCAGAACTGAAGTTCAGTTTACATAGAACAACGTAATAGCAGACGAATCCAGTTCACAGGTTGATCGGCGTTCCGTTGAACCTAAGATCAGATTAGTTTTTATACAACCGGCCCTTAATGTAACAGACTATTTGGTTTAAAAACCTTTTTGATCACTGTTAAAAATACTATCATAAGGGCATAAGTTAAGTTAGATCTTTATAACCAAGACGTCTAAGTGGACTTAAGTCCATTGCACGATTAGTCAAGATTTATGCATTTTTCATCACACACGTCACACGAACAAAGGAGACTTTTTTACTGAATTTTAGTAAATGTTGGTAATTCTAGGCTAGTCACTTTAATTCGTTCAAATTTAAGTCCTGTAAAATTGGAAATATTCAATTTCAAAAGAAAATGTGGATGAGTAGTATTTTTGGCTGTAGTATGCAATCCATTCCTATTAATTTTGAGTAGTTTGGTAAAGGGAAAAGTGATTTTATCAAGGTTGTACAAACCTGAAAAGTAGATGGACAAGATTTTGTTAAGTTGCTTTTACCGAAATAATGTTTTTACAAAATTACAAAAAAAATTAAAATAAGAAGCAACAACAAGTTATATAATTTGTATAAGTAATAGATAAATTAAATTAATATTAGACTCACCTGTATTATCTTAGAACGATTACTATTCACATAGTTCATAATATTCATAAAATCCAAAACGTCAACAACTCCTCATAAGAAATTATTGTTATATCTTCGCGCCTGAAGATGGTGATTTAAAAGTCGCAACCGGTAGCAACAAATGTAACTATAGAAAAGGCCTGTTTTTCATATAAAGTCATTGCGGTTAATATAGGTTCATTGCAAATTATTCAACTATTATTTAATAATTTCTGGGGCTTATCGATAAAATGATCCTGTTCCACAAGAAAACGCCGTGAATATTCATTCTTAATTTCTAGGTCCACCCAGCCAGCCTTCTCTAAAATACCCGTACATTGGGCTAAAATAAAAAGGGTCATAGTGTTAAAAGTAATACTTTTTTGCCCTTTTATGTACATAGAATAACAATTAATATAATTCAACATATAATGTATATTAAATTGACAACAAAGTAATATCTCCGCTAATTTTCACGGCTTACGGACCAGAAGAATGCGGGAGTGCGCCCGCGCATTCGTCCACGGCGCTATTGGCACTCTTCGGTGCAGAAGTGATTCGCATGGCGCACTCCGATTAGCAATTGCTATGGAAACAAGCTGATAATTCGATCAGGGGGCGACAAACCTGGCGTACCGCTCCGATTTTTAAAATCATCCCTCGTTGTGCATTTTAAAATACGCAGAGCGCCATTTGTGTCTGCAAACATCACGGTCGCCAGCTCATCAGATTGAAATGTTCTGCACGGATGCGTCGGCTCCGCTGATAACTGACAGCTTTATTAATTTCCCATCTATAAACCTCCCCTTTTCATGCCATGTCTGCCTCTTGTTTGCTACAAAAAATAATCAAATGCATCGTGTTTCTTTTCTGATATGCCTTGACAGCGAATTTAATTTCAGCAGTATTCCTCAAGCGGTGTAGTTATATTTCTCTGAAAATATTGACACTCCAGATCTATCACACAGCCGAATTTGCATTTCAACGTATTCTTTTTGTTGCAGATATGGAATGGATCTCAACGGAGCTCGACGAAAGAATGCGACTCGTGAAACGACCAGTACCCTCAAAGCTTGGCTTAACGAGCACAAGAAAAACCCCTATCCTACCAAAGGTGAAAAAATCATGTTAGCGATCATTACCAAAATGACCCTTACCCAAGTCTCAACATGGTTCGCTAATGCTAGGAGAAGGCTTAAGAAAGAAAACAAAATGACCTGGGAGCCGAGGAATAGAGTAGAAGATGACGACAATAACAACGATGATGACGATCATGACCATAAAAGTACTGATGGAAAAGATATAATAGGTATGTTTCTCTTTCACTTTATCTATTGTTATATAATTTAATGACTCAGTGAGTGAGCGAACAATACAACGACAATATATCTCTTATAACTACAAGATTGTTTAATGCGATGCTTACTTAATTTCAATAGCATTGCGTAGCCTACCGATAGATATAGCTGTGACACTCATCCCGACCGCGCCAATGATGTCAAAATTGTAGGTGTAATTGAGTTAATAATATGTAAAATTGAGTCGCGTTGTGAATATATAGAAGTATTCACTGCAATCTCAGTACCTATAGTTGAGCTACCAACATGATTTAATTTTTGTTTTAAAAACACACTTTGGCGCATCTTAATAGAAGTACTTAAAACATCGATAACTTTGGCAGTTCTTAATTAACGAAGTAATTAATCCAACTTAGATCGTATGTATTGCTTATCAAAACCACAAATACACATAAACAGTGACCTCCCTAAGAATCCCAAACTACAGTTCGTAAAATATATATGTATAGTTGAATGACCGGCAACCCTGACCTACACAATGTTTTTCATTGGCGTAGAAATTTTTTTTCTTAGGTGGGTGAAAGTTGAAGGTTTTTATATGCATATTTTCAACACAGCTGATATTGAATTCAAGTTTCCATACCACTTATAAAGTATTGCTTTCAGCGCGTTACCATTTTTTAGTGGGTAGTTCGCCAGTAGCCATATTTCCCACAAGTAACAAAAATAAATATGTACAAAACAGCTTAAGTAGTCGAGAAAAATAAACTTTAAAACGGAAAGATAAAATAAATATACTTGCGATTGAAATACAATCATATTTATTGTGTAAGTAGGTACCTACCTAATCTACCAAATCGTTAACACTCAACAAAGACCAAGATTATTAACAGACAAGCTTTGACAAAGATCAGAGCTTGTTTGTTAATAGGTACCTACATAACTAAACCGAGACTAAATTCAACATATTTTTAAAAATCATTACAAATGCAATACATACCTACCTACCAGCTTCTCATCGCAAAGCGATTTCCAATACACACACTTTTTACAGCCAATCAAAATTAGAAACTGACCTTGAGGTATTTTACAGTCATTGAAAATTTTCCTTTCTTTTGTGGCTAAGTAGGTACACGGTTATAATTTTATAAACAATCTATAGAACTTTTAATTTTGCCCTCTGATGTAAATTATTAATTTGTGATCTAGGATGGTAGGTACCTACATAAAAATAAAGTCAATGGACAATAGGTACCTACTTATGTAATAAACCAGAGAGCGTTTTCAGTCTTGTAAATCCCAATAAAAAACCTAACTTATATCGTTGCATTTAGCATTTATAACCTAGCGGCCTCAAGCACTGGAATATTTTTTGGATAAAATTGTTTGAGAAATGTCTTAAGTGGAGGATGTAATAGGTACCTACCTACCTCAGTACACGTCAGTACCTACTTCGAGCAGCCCATAAATCAACTTTTTTTTTGTTAAAGTCGGCTCTGCTCTAACACCCACTATCCATTTTTGCCGTCAAATAATATTTTTCTTAAATTTTGCCTATCCTATCTCGTAAATAAAGCGAGGTCTGGTGGAAATCTACGTTTTTCAGGTTTCATACGAAACGAACAAATATGTTTGCTAACCGCCATACTCTTTTATTTCAACTCTCGTAGCGATGTATACCTACATAGGTAGGTATATAAATAATATATTAGCAATTCCCGTGTAAGATATGCGAACCTGATCCTATTCGATCCGAGAATCCGATCCCGACCCGAGAGATACGATTCCAATAAGTTAAAAAGAGATATACTGCTCGAATATTCGTTATTGGAAAGGTCGTGGATCGGCGTTGCCGCTTTTAACTATAACAATAGATGTTTACGTAATTGTCATATTTAAAGTAGACGAAAATAAATGTAAAAGCGTAACATCTTGGTCTATAATATATTATTGTGTGCACAATTATTATTTAATAACATTCATAAATAATATACACAACTTTAATAATAGTATTGTGGAATTTGATATTTTAATTGAATACTGAGAAAATTGAGAATTACATGTGGCAACTGCGCGGTATCTTATATGGGGTCACTATACATACATATTGAATGAACTGTACATGGAAAATAACACAGTACTTTATTTAATAGGGAAGCACGTAAAATTTCGAAAATGAACAGGTAGCTCAAACAAGCTGATCAAAAAGATGGTACCTCGAACAGGCCGTCAGGCAATTTGTCTCGTCACAATGTTAGCAGCCTCGATACGCACAAGCCACAGAATAAGAGAAAGAAAGAACAAAATTATTATATATATTCCACTGAGAAATTTCATTAACAATCCATGTTAAATCGATAGTGCTGCAAAAAAACCTGTAATAATTTATATATTAGTCCTAATCACGAATCTTATAGAGGGCGCTCCTAGTCGCTTTTCATAATATGCCTATCAGAGAATGTACCTATGTACAACTCGATTATTTAAATTATGTCAACTAGCGAAAAGTGAACGTAACAATATATTTGGAGCAACATAAAATGGAATTCATGATAATAATAATTATGTTGAATATGTAAATTATAGCTTTATTATTTAATTCCAAATATGCCGTTATTAACAATGAAAATAAAAAGAACACTAAATCCTATTCTATTAATTTTGATTATGTCATAACTTTTATTTCTGTATCAACTTCTCGTAATAACTTCTCACTTTTTTCTCCAAATTGAAAAATTTTAGAACTTGTCCACATTCTTGTTCACACCGTATATCGAGGGCACCTAACATTTATTGACTGCATTATTATTTTTCAGAGAAGCAAGTTCTTTTATCCTTAAAAAGCGTACACACAAAAAAGAAATGATTGTCTTAAATAAAAATATATATGAACCAAGTAAATATATGTTTGATATAAGCCAATCATTTACAAAATTGAGTCAACTACACAAAATAATCACTAGAAAATACAAAAATAATTATCTCAATTATTTATAAGCTTCACTCTAGTGTCTGTCGCAACAACTGAAACTTGTGATGTCTTCCGCTAAATAAAAAGACATTTCAGGCAACCACCGCACATTGTCAAACCAACCATACAAATGTTTCAGTAAATAACTTGAATATTTCTAATATTTTTGTGGCATAATTCGTTTAAATATTTGACGGTTTGATTCAAATATATCGATAATTTGTGCTAAATATAGAAATACTTGAATAAAACGTTTGATGTATTTAACCTAATCACATAAATGTTTTCTAACACCACTTCGTGATTTACGTTTTATTTAGGGTATATTTGGTTTAAATATGCTAGAATTTAATAATATGTACCGGGTGGACCAAAATAGACGCTTTCTTATGGAAACGCCCATTTCTAAGCGAGGTAGAAAAATCTCAGCCTTGAATTTTGAGAAAAACTCAAAGGCGCAAAGCGCTTTCTTTTGCCGTTTCGGCGCTAGCCTTATATAATTGAATCAGCTTAATGAGAGCCATCCAATGAGCTAATAATATACAGGGTGTCCCGTTTAAAAAAAAACACAATTTTGATCAGTACCTATTTCAAAACCTAGACCACCTAAAAAAAAACTGAGTACGCCACTAAATCTGTGTAAAAAACTGCTTTTCGCCGAAACGGCAAAAAATATCGAAATGCCACCAGTTTACACCATTCACAAGTTTTGACAAAATTCAAGCTCAAGAGTGGGGAGTTAATTTTTTTCTATCTCGCTTAGAAATAGGCATTTCCATAAGAAAGGGTCTACTTTGGCCCACCCTGTACAGTGTAAGTACACTACTGTACAGTGGATATCATAAATCTGTTTAAAAACGTTTCAGTGGTGTAATTCGGACTTGAACTGTCATTAAAGCGTCTAGATATTTTCGTTATGACATAATTTTGACACCTATCCCTATCAGTCATACAATGCAATCGGCCTTTGGTTTGGTAATTCAAATGCATATATAATATATAGGTTCCAAAACTATGTCAAAATAAAAATATATAGAGGGACAACACTTTTATGACATTTTCCATTTACTTATAAAATAACTGAAAGAAAGATTAAATAAATAAATAATGATAATAATTTTTTTATCTATTTACTTTTCTATAAAAAGATCGAGAAAAATATACCTACCAAGTTATAAAGGTGTTAAAAACTATTTCGCATCTTGACATTTCATGTGGAATACATTCAGTAATAATGTCTTTAAATTTTCTCAAAAATATAAGTAAAGGTTAAGGCACGCATGGATTGTTTTAAAAAAATTATATCCAACATGTATATATTAAAGTATAAAACATATTTTGCTGTTCAAATAGGTATACATACATATATTACCTAATAGCTGTGTAAGTCCTTAAAAACAAGTAGGTACAAAATGTTAACGTTCACTAAAATGAAAGCAAAATTCTTAGGTACTTATATATAGCGTTGTATTGTTCCAAGACTCACAAACATTTTTGTTTTCAGAAAATACTATAATTTGTCACTTGTTTCAGATTCCAAAGATTCCGGCACCGCTTCAAGTGAGGACGGTGACCGCCCGCCGCATTCGCGGTTAGTGGCTGATACAGCTAGTGAGTGGAGTGAATCGCGACCGGACAGTGGACCAGACAGTCCGGAAATATACGAGAGACCACCGCACCCTGCCTTTTTACCACCAAGATCTTCCGGATCGCCACCGCAGTTGTCAGCTTCGGTAACTACCAAGCCGAGAATCTGGTCCTTGGCCGACATGGCCAGCAAGGAAAGTGACGGACCACCGCATTCGGTCGCCTCCACGCTGTATTCTACCGCAGCTGGTCGATTGGTAACCCCACTGGGAACTCGTTTACCACCACCAGGTCTGCACACCGCACCTTACGCTCGACCACACGATTTTTACAGAAGCTTGTATGGTCCGGCCGCTCAGCATCTGGCAGCTGCTAGCGGCGGATCCCCGGACGCTTCTTTGTTGGAAACATATCAGAGGACATTAGGGGCGAATTTGATGGCGGTGCAAAATGCAGCTAGTGCTGCTCACTCGGTGCCGTCTACCATTAGTTCTGTGTTTACCAAAGCAAGTTTAGCTGCCGCTACATCGAGCTCCAGCAGCGGCTTGGGTTTGCCGCTTGGCCTTACGACAAGCTCTTCCAGGATGTCACCGTCTTCGACGTCTTCCTTATCTTCGGGCTCGGAAACGCCTATCAAACCTGTAGCTTTAAACAAGGCTTGACCTTCTGCGGCGCTGGCCGGTATATGGCCTTGATCTACCTCGTCAAGTGTGCATGACCAATGTGGACAGTAACGGACGCCTAAATCCGTAGTGTGCTGTACAGTAAATGTGATATATACCTTTTGGTTCCTTAGTTACGGCGCCAGGACTTACGCCCTAGTTCATCATTCTGTAAATATCTCAGACTGCCCTTGCGCAGCAGTATAAATCTTGTATCTATGTATGTATTTAGCGTAGAATCTGTAAGTACATATTTGTTATTATAATGTGTAATATTAAGAATTAATATACATAAAAGATATACATACGTGAAGTTTAGCGTTCATTGTAATATAAAAGTTACACCACACACGAATATTTTTTTCAGCAGACATATCATGCAGGCTAAACAATCTATATATTTCCAATTTACCTAATCGTGTGTTGCCGCTGCAATAAAGTAAATCGTTCATTATTTATGACTGGCTTTCATTTCAAAATCCTCTCTCCTCTACAAAAGGCTTTGCACCGATGATTACGACGTACAATATAAAATATACTGCGTCCCCGGTGCGGTCTCAGCCGTCAAGTTAGAATGCCTTGACAATAGGTATGCACGTCCACGACAAAAATAGCGGACTGGACCACCAGTAGAGGACAACAATTTGGAATAGTGGAACAATGAATCTTTGGTATCGGTGATATCAAAATTCAAGTTACGTTACAGTGACCGAAATAAATATCCTTATTAAATTCGTTAAGTTCTAGATATAGCACAGGTCATATGAAATACAGATGTACTGTTATTTGTTGCCAGTTCGGTTGCAAACACAATAAATATGTTTCACAAAAAGCCACCTCCTAGTCACAAAAATAACTCAATAGTTTACATACTTACTGGTTATCTGTGGTAGAAACTTATTTACCTACTATTAATAAAATTCTTCATCTATCAATTTAGTGTTGAGTCAAATGGGAGAAACAGTTCTGCCATTCTACAAGCCGTAAGTAACATTTAATTTAATTATACTTATATAGATTCATGATGAATTTAGGGTGAATTTCTAAAAATTTGAGTCTAAATTCCAGAAAATACTACATTAATTTTTTCATAATGATTTTGTATAGGTATCTGTATATTTTGTATATCTATATACATTTTCACATAAGATTTTAATATTTCCTTAAAATATATTATATATTATATATCATATATATTAATATCCATTTAACTCATTTATTTATAACAAAATTGATGATTACGATACTATATTGTAATGTGGTGGGTATTAAAAAATGATAGTAAATGAACTATTGTAAAAATCTATCTGCTACATAACCTAATATAAAATTATTGACATTTATGACCTTAGTAGGATTTTGGAAAATTTTGATTAAGTCCGAATTGGTTTCACTAAAAATCTTATATCTATGAGCTCTATTTAAAAGTTGTTTTTTTATGTAGGTAAGCAATTGATAATTTAGATGATTGTTCAAAAGTTTTGATATCTCATTTTATAGTCATGACTTATATTCGAATGATATGCTAATGTACCTTAAGCTTGTCTAACGTTGCTTCTTAACGCTTTTATTTTCACAACTTTGCTCTTGTCCGACTACTTGTTACTATTTTTCAGCATACCCCGTCTATCTGGTTTCTCTGTAACACAACAATTATTTTAATCCTCTTCTCCCCTTATTTATCTCTGCAATCTCCTTTTCTTATTTTCTCCTCGGAACCCCCTTTTCTTTCTGAATTATTGTTTTCTTGCTTGGTTTCCACCCTTTTTGTTTTGCTGATCTCTTGATTTCTTTTATAATAAAATCTATGACATATACCATTCCCTATGCTATATGTCTATGCTATGCAGTTTCTCATTTTAGTTATTGAGTTTATTTATGCTTAGCATCTTTAGACATTCACTATGTCTACTATACCTACATTTTACATTCCTAATTCTTATTTAATATATACTATCATTTTATTTTCTATATATGATATATTTTGATACATACATATATTGTATTCGTAATCATGTATATACATTCGTAATCATGTACATGTATATATTTTGTATTCGTAATCATTTCCGATAATATATTATTTGATAAATGTTACATTGTCTTGCACAATATTTTAACGAGAAACAATATTTTAACGAGAAATCTCTACGCTAATTGATTTCTAACATCATTGTAACTCAATTATAGTTCATCTATTATACAATATAACTATTTATAGATATACCTACTAATATCAACAATTCACACTTTTCTACATATATTAAGTAAGAAATTTTGTATTCTAATACGTGTACTGTCCTAACCTATGATTTAAGATGATGGTACATCGTACAAAGTCTATATATATAGATATATATATATATATATATATATATATATATATATATATATATATATATATATATATATATATATATATATATATATATATATATATATATATATATATATATATATATATATATATATATATATATATATATATATATATATATATATATATATATATATATATATATATATATATATATATATATATATATATATATATATATATATATATATATATATATATATATATTGGTAATTCCATAATTCGCCTATAACCAATTGTATAATTGTAACTTTTTGTTACGTTGTTTAAAATTTACGGCATACTTTTATGACAGGTTTTTCCAAGATACTACGTGTTTATGGAGATCCCGCAAAACATTTAAAAAATCATCGAAATCAATTTTATTCCTCAGAAACTGTGTTTTTATTATTATAGTATTTTAATTTTCTGTTGTAGGATTGGCGTGTTTTATTAATATTATCAGTTTTATTTAGTTACAGTTAAAATCGACATAGGTCTTTGTAAACAAAAATATCTTTTTCGACCCCATCTTTAAATCTTGAAAAAGATACCATACCATTTAAAGGAAACATTATTAGTAAACTCTTATATACAACAGCTCTCCGAATCTCAGACAGACTATACTGCGAGGACGATCCATTTGCTTGCGAAAGTGCGTCTACTAGTCATAGGCGAGTGGACAGGTGAACGGCTGTTATCATGGCAACCGTATAATTCGGTGCATTATATAGTACTAGTATATTATTAGGCCCAGCTACAGAGGTTTTTTTAGGATTAAACATTACAGGTAATGAACTGTGCAGAGTTTTATGGTATAATACATAGATGAAACCGTATATAAATTAAACAGCCAATTGATATCAAAATGGCGTCCGAAAAACTCTAAAAAAACGCAAAAAGGATAATTTATTGAGTTTATAGCAATAACTACAAATGCATTCGTTCTGACTACAATACAAAAGTTGTAGAGAATTGAAGAACCTAGAAAATAAGCTCTACCTGAACCTTCTAACTGAATTTTCAGCCGAGAAAAACGGGAAACCCGCAAAACTTTTACAATTTGTAAGCTACGACGTCCGTGTTTCGCGTAAGAGTAACTTTAGACATGTAAATTATTTGTTTAAAAACCTGGATCTGTCAGACGGACAGTTTTGCTACAAATGCCAATTAATTTTTTTCGCCCTTTATGCATGTAATCAATCTTGCTCGTACGGTGGTCCACTCGTAATTTTTACAACTGTTTTAGAAAACCTCAGAACATTATCTAAAATTTGCAAAAATCACAATTTTTGTTTATTATTTGTTTTATTTTGCTTATTAACAATTTTTTTTACAACAATATTGACCATATATGAGCATTGTATAGAATACATATTAGGGTGATTCTCCAGAAACTATAATTTTTACAACAATTATAAATAATAAAAAAAAGTGCTCCTTGCTCCTGCTCCTTATTTTCCTATTTTTGGCTGCTAAACGTTTTCCTGAGATGCTTTGAGGCGTATCTTCTCTAGGAGCGTTTTTCAAACTAATAGGTGAAGGTGGTGGCGTATTTTCTTCTAAAAACTCATTTTCTTCTCTATTTTGTTTTCTTCTTAACCTGTATGCTGCCGAATTATGACGCCATTGTTTTCTTTTCATGCGTTGGTCTCTTTTGCTCAATTCGTTGATAGTCTGAACAATCTTTTTCTCCTTTTTCTTTAAATATTGGTCACGTTTTTTGTTTTAACTTTTCTTTTCCCTCGGGATCCTGTTTAAGTTTTTCGTATCTTCTTCTTTCAGCTTCCCGTTTCTTGCGAAGCCTTTCCTCCCTCGACTGAGGCATGGTAATCTAAACAAATTATTTTAACTGTACCTAATATCCTAATAAACACCAAAAAACTTTTTCCTGTCATTCCTCTGGCATATTCGTCATTCCTCTGGCTCTCGCAAGGTCAGAGGAATGATACCAGAGGAATGACCATTTTCGCGGTTTTTTAAACTACATGCGATGACGAAATGTTTTTCTAACCTCAAATATTGGGTATGAGTAGAGAACCACTAGTATACATTACGTTATTTAAATTGAGCCTTATGTGATAAAAATACATTGCTAGTACTTACCAGAAGAATGAGCTAGTAACTTGTGACACTATTAGTTTATGACACAGCTTATAAATAATAATAATAAATAACTGAATTCGGCAGTAACAATAACTCGAAGTTGACTTAGTAACGTCTAAACGATCCAGCACCAGACATTATGGTCACCCAGCGCCATCTAGTGCACTATTATTGACTCATTTATGTCGGCCCAGAGGAATGACCGACGAAGTGGGTTACAATATTGAGTCTTTATTTTATTAGACCTCCGTCACAATAATTATTTTATTTTTTCGGAGGAGAGTTATAAATATCTAATTATTTAAGAAAATAAAATCAATTCAATTGTTTCTATGTTAATAATTGCTATTTCATTGTATAAACATACGATACTATCGAGGGTTGCAATCCAGAGGAATCATTTTTCATAAGATAACCTGATAATAAAAACATTAATGACGTATTTTAATATCTTTATTAGGATGCTTTCGAAATACTAAAGTTTTTTATTCTAAAAGAAAACACTGAGTAAACATAAAGCTACTTAAATAAAAATCGGTTACATAAAAAATGACCATATTGGGAGAACCACCCATTAAATATTACTTAACATTTTTTTTATTTAGAAATGTAAAGTTTTAACCTGACAGATTGATATGTAAATAAAAGAAGAATCGTAGCTGCTTGGACTTCTCCTAAATGCCTCTGAATTTTAGAAACTATAAGTTACTGAATATATAAATATTTTTTGACAATTTGTGTTACAATTACTGACAAAAGTGACAATAATTTCGGCCCTAATGAATTAAATCAAACAAAAAAAAAACATTTAGGTACCTACTTTTCGGTTTCCCCCACTGTAGTACACTGCTAGTTTGTATGTTTGAAATTATTAAAACAATATTCTTGCAGCGTTTTGATCGATGAATAAAACAGAGAGCACTTCTGAGAAGCCTCTGCAAAGAGGACGGTCATCGGACGATGTCTTGGAGACACAATTAGCGGCAAGCGGGGGCGCCCGCTAGACCTGCCGCAAAAACTGACTCCGTAAATCGCTGCATACAGATTGATATATAAGAAAGTTGGCATCTTCATTATACTGTGGGCCATAGCCTTATAGGGCTAAATTGGCCTCGTCTGACAGCCGATGACAACATCATCAGCGGACTCCCCATCCGAGACATAGTTTTTAGTTGCATGAAACGTTCATTCGGGATCATTGTGATGTATACCCGTGGTCATAATTAATCGCTCATAATAAATGCATTTTGTTGAACATGTGCGGAGTGCCGCATACCGATTCGGAAGCCTCATAGGACATATCTCACCCGGCTAATTGGAGAACGTTTTCACGGGTGACGTATACGTCAAACAGCGACTACACCGCCAGTTTATTTTATTTTTGCTCTCCCCTTTCAGACCCATAAAAAATACTCGCAGGAGCAGCGTTCCTCTACGCCAGATACAATTATTCCAGCTATTTGCCGCAGCATCTAAAATAAAACACTAAAGGAATGAGCTGCGAGTAGGACGGAAGAACATCTGCTCTTTAGTAGTGTTGCACATGTACATAATTAGTCGAATTTTTTAAGTGTTTTGTCAGTTCTGTTAACGGTGCCTATTTGAAGTTTGTAGTGAAAAATCATCCATCAAGTTTGATTTCATTTAAACGTGTGAAATATGCATATGTAAAATGGTTTCACATCAGGGTGCTGTTAAAAACAACATCGATAACGGCAAAATAAAAATTATTAACATACATATTCCACGGATGAACGGCACTAGCGCCAACGGTCGGAATTAACACGTACATTTGGTAGGAAAGTGTTGGTGTGGTAATGCCGACCTGTGAATTTGATTTTAAATTATGCATGTAACGAAACGGTAGCTATAAATACAGTGGCGTACCTTCAAATTCTGCCGCCCCCCTCACGGCAAATTTAAATTTGGGGTCCTTGCCTAAATAAAAAAAAATATTAAAAATTAATTAATAAATATAATTCAGTTAATGTCACTTGCAAAACGCAAAACAATGACGCATAAATTGTACATTCTATAACAAATAAATAATATATTTATTAATAATAACAACAATTAATACATATTGATAAAAGTATAGTTCGTATTCAAATACTAATAAGTTATTTTTCTGACTTAAAAATATTTTAAAATATTTTTTTCAAAATGTTTCCTGCCACATTTTCCATTTGAATGTCTACTGATACTCCTAGGCAAACCGCCCTAGATGTTATTGCTCGATGCGCCACTGCCATTCCGTACCTATATTTCACAAAAATTGCGTAGACATGATAATATATTATGTTAAATTTTCGTAAACCAATGATACATACTGCTAAGCCCACAATGAAAGTCATCTGTTCGTCGAGGAGTACATGCAAATTGCGCGAGTTAGGACGCCTAATAGACTTAATCTTGTCGTTTATGTTCAACACTCACGCGTAATAATTAGCAAGGACGAAGATCTTCGTACAAAGAGCTCGACTGCCGCTATTGAATCCTGGTGTTTGCGAGTTCTAATTACGAGCCCGCAAACGACGTGAAATTAAACTTTCATCAGCTATTACCATATGAGAGAATTCTAATTAAGGTAAAGTACGTCGCTATTGTTGCCAAGGTGCTCTTGTAGTGCTGTGTTCTAGCGCTATTGCTTTACATGCTTTTGCTAACTGCATTTTGATAGGGATTTTCATTTTAGAGGGGTTTCTAAGATAATTAACTTCTGATAATGAAATCGTTAATATAGTCAGGCAATAATAATAAACATACCATACATACATATATATATATATATATATATATATATATATATATATATATATATATATATATATATATATATATATATATATATATATATATATATATATATATATATATATATATATATATATATATATATATATATATATATATATATATATATATATATATATATATATATATATATATATATATTGCGCAACTTATTTAACGCACAATCAAAAAGTTAACTCAAATTTGACGTTATGTATTTTCGACAATTTTTGTTCGTTTTGGTCGATTTTTTTTTCAAATTGTAGGTTTTTCTCTTAGGAATATCACTGTCTTAGTTGTTTTGGTAAAACGAATGATTTTGATATTATACCAGGTGCTATAAAAATGTTATGTTTTTTTCCGAAATTTCAAAACGTCCTGTGGGCTATACAAGTTATTGCAATTATAGCCAATTTAAAGCCTCATGTTTTTTCTACATTTTCATTTTATACCAGGTGCTATAAAAATGTTATGTTTTTTTCCGAAATTTCAAAACGTCCTGTGGGCTATACAAGGTATTGCAAGTTATTGCAATTATAGCCAATTTAAAGCCTCATGTTTTTTCTACATTTTCTTTTTTTATTCATTTGCTTATCTCCGTTCCTTCATGAAGTACACCGTTTTGAAACACCATATGCTTTTATTCACATGAAATGCATTTATCGGACAACTCAAACAGCTAGCAAGCTATGGAAATCGAAGATTACACGTCATAAACTGACAACTGTGTCATTAGTTTTTTGTTGACAGTCCAGCAATAATTAGTGAAGAATGGAACGCCAAACCAGAAATTTAACTCGTGATGAATGTGTTGAGGCAGCTACATTACATGGTGAAGGGTGGAGTTACAACCGCATAGCTGGAAGGTTGGGAGTGTCTCACACAACTATAGCGAGAGCAATTCAAAGGTACGCGGAAACGGGAGAACATTCCAGACGGGCCGGTCAAGGTAGATCTCGTGTTACCTCTGCTATCCAGGATTGCTTTTTAAGAGTAAATGCTGTAAGACAACGATTTATAACTGCAACACATTTAAGAGCACAACTTCAAGACGCAGGTGGTCCACTCATATGCGTTCTAACTGTACGCCGACGACTGAGGGAGGCTAATTTAAGACCCAGGATTGCTGCTCGAGGACCCGCATTAACAGTAGATCATCGAAGAGCCAGATTGAATTTTGCCAATGAGCATGTTAATTGGATGGAAGCAGATTGGGAACGTATTCTTTGGACTGATGAGTCAAGGTTCGGTTTTATAATTGTGACAGACGTAATCGCGTCTACCGAGGACCCGATGAGCGATACAGTCAATGCAATTTTTTGCACACAACTTTATATGGAGGTGGATCCGTCATGGTATGGGGCGCAATATCTTTGACTGGGCGAACGGACTTGGTAACTGTGAATGGAAATCTCAATTCTGACAGATACATCACAGACATTCTTGAAGCACATGTTTTGCCTTATGCCCCCTATATAGGACCCAATTTTTTACTTATGCAAGACAATGCGCGTCCCCACACGAGTCTTATCGTGAGAAATTATCTTGAAGAAGTAGGAATTGATCACATAGACTGGCCAGCCCGTAGCCCCGACCTTAACCCCATTGAACATGTTTGGGATTTTATCGGTCGGCGGTTACGAAGTGAGGGACGACAACCCCAAAATTTACAAGAATTGGAAGGACGCCTAGTCGAATTATGGAATGGCCTAGATCAGAACCTAATCAGAACTTTGGTTTTAAGTATGAACCAAAGATGTCGGGAGGTCATTCGCGGAAGGGGTGGAAACACCAGATACTAATTCTCTATTTACTTTTGTTTTGTTTCCTGTTATTCGTTGTTTTATTGATTAAAGCAATCCATTTTTCTAGGTATGTTTTTTGAGTTTTTGTCCTTTTAAGACCTTTTTCTCTTCTAAAACACCTTGCATCTCTCAATAAATTATAAGATATCAAGGAAAACAGAACGCAAAATGAGGCATTGAACCAGTATAATGAGTAATAAATAATGAGCACTTGACAAAAAAGAAAGTTAATAAATTTAATAAAAATCACGTCAACTCAAAAATTGGATATTTTATGAAGTAACAGAGAGAAACAAATGAATAAAAAATGAAAATGTAGAAAAAACATGAGGCTTTAAATTGGCTATAATTGCAATAACTTGTATAGCCCACAGGACGTTTTGAAATTTCGGAAAAAAACATAACATTTTTATAGCACCTGGTATAATATCAAAATCATTCGTTTTACCAAAACAACTAATTTGAGTGAACTTTTTGGTTATGCGTTAAATAAGTTGCGCAGTGTATATATATATATATATATATATATATATATATATATATATATATATATATATATATATATATAGTGATGTATTTAAAATTTTTATAACAGGGAGAACGATATGTAAAGAGATATGGATAACGGTGTGGAATATACTTACTTTAATTATCTTATATTCTAGTAGATTCTTTGTTGAATGGGCGCCACTTCACAGTGAACAATTTTGAATTTATTATTTATCTGCATGTATGTCATTTTTTTAATTATATATAAAATGAAAAACTCTTATAGTTTTGGTAGTTTGAATTTTAAGTTAGAGCATGTAAACACTTTATCTCAAGTGGAGTTCAAAATAGACTTATTATATAAAAGTGGTACTATATGGTTGTTTTAAGATTTTAATTTTGAGCTCCAGAAGATATTATTTATTGTTAAAGCTATAACTTTTCAAAGATTTTTTAATATGTGATCTCTTGTTTAATATTGAACTTATTCTGGAATAATTCAGGATTGGCTTGCATTTAACTAGGACATCAATTTATTCAAGATATTTATATTTTGATGGTAATTCAATATCAGTGAACAAAAAACAAAAGTTGAGACAACCTATCATACCTTAGATTACTAAAAACATGGGACATTAAAATTGTTGACGAACAATGTTAGACATATGTTTAGAAACAAGCAATATTGTTACATATTAAAACAAAAATTACAAAGAGAAATTGTGGTTTGTTTATTACCTTATTGCAAAGATAATCATTTGTAAATAAAAACAATCACTCGCGCACTGCACTGAAGCACTATTGTGGTGATCCCTATTGGTGGAATGCTGCATCTGTAATAGCTTCCTTGTTGGGAAAACTGCAATGCGTCTTCGCTGTGTGAACTGCCCCGGGAAATACTCTTACGGGGAAATCAGTACTTGGAATTACTGATACGTCTTCTTGAAAATACAGTAACATTGATATGTTGATTTCCAAAAAGTAAATCAACATATCAAAAGTAAATCAATTATCTGGATAAGACCAAAGCCGATGCATAGGTATCTATTATACACCCTAGACCTATTAATTACTACTTGGCTAAACTACTGTTACTTAAAATTCATAATATCTTGGGAATACGTGTAATTATCTGTAACTGTTTTAATCGTCAGTTGTTTTAACTCTCAGTTTTAATCGTCTCCGGATGATGCCAACTTGGTTGGCGAAACGCGCGTCGAGTGAAGTGACAGTGTTTCGGTGTTTGTGGAAATTACTCCGAGTGTTTAGACATTGTAGTTAACTGTCAACCAATCACGTAATGTCATTATTTATTCTTTTTATATTTTGACTATGGGTTATGATATAAAACAATGCACATATTAATTCTGCAATCTTTGAATAGTATATACACTTTGTTTTCACTACGGACGTATAATGCCATTTTGTCTTGGTCAGTCTACGTTCCACTAGTGTGTTTTTCTTCTAGATTAAAAGCCTGGGCTCCCGCTTTCGAAGATGATTTAATACGTATTTATTTACAATTAGACATAGTTTAATAAGTTTTTATATTGGATAAATCATAATATGATATGTCGAAACTGTTATTATTGTCATTTGGTTTTTCTGGCGATTTTTAATTTAGTTATTAATAAAATAGGGCTTTACCAGTCAGCGCATAGTCGATTAGATCACATTAGGTCGATTTTAAAATGCATAAATTAATTTTATTTATAATTAAATTATGCATTTTTAAGTTTAACATCCTCTGGATAACTGTATGCCTAGTGCTTTTATATATAATATGTTCAAATAGAACAAATATAAATAGTAGACTAGGTTTGTGTATTCTAAGAATTTTTGAAATCCGTCAACAATATATATATATATATATATATATATATATATATATATATATATATATATATATATATGTAATGGCAGGTACATAATATAATTAACCATGACAGCAAATCAACGAGTTCTTGTAGCCATCGCCGATCACTGAGACACTTTGCGAGCAGATATTTTCACAATTTTCTTATAGACTTATGCACAATGTCAGTTTCATGATCCAACGGCATGGGAATACGAAAATGAGAACCACCAGCGAGGAGAAGATTAAAACGTCAAGTCTGGCAAGCAACCGCTCGCATTAAATCAACTTAATTGTTCACTTCTTTCTTTTCCGATGTTCATGTATGGCATGTACTCATCGCAAGCTTACAAAAACACAAATTACTGTCTATATTGTTGATGTATGCGGCAACATATAAGCTCCCAGCTCTTTCTCTTGCTTCATTGTAGAATACATTAAGTGAATAATGGGTTGTTAGTTGTATCAAATATCAGTTAGTTATGTTTCTATGTAGGTACCTATATCAAATTTTGAAAAGCAATTTTTAAAAGCATGTTCGATGGAACCACCAACTCGGGCTTATCAGAACATATAACTGCGTGGTCAGTTTTGAGAAAAAGTCTGTGAAAAGTATCATGTTATTGTACTCGACCTGACAATTTCACGTCGCGTGCAATAAACACTTTTTGTACGACTTGCATACAATATTTTTTCTACGTTCATGCAAAATCCAAAAAATTTTTAATATAGGTGGCATTAATGACATGACATTAATGACATGACATGCCATGTTCTTTATGTCAAAATACTGTGGTAAAATGACAGATGAGTGCAAGAAAATGTTTATTGCACTAGTGCAATAAAGAACGAGTTTTTCATTAAATATGTTCAATAAAGTTTTGTTTTTCTGCATGAACGTAGAAAAAATTAATTAATGTACGAAATATACATTAAAAAGATATATCATTTTTGATTATTCAAACAGTAGATGTACTGGATAAATATATTAGAACAACGTTTTAGCTAATATTTGTGTTTTATTTAATTTTAAAGTTCAAATTCGTGAATAATTGTGTTCCATATTAAGAAACTGCGGTTGCATTTATCTCGGGTATATTCTGTGCACCTTTTTTAATTCTCCAGGCACCTGGTAACGTAGGTACCTTATATATTATCAGTTGTACGTGATGTTTAAAATTAATCGTTTCGTGGTAGGAAGGAAGAGAAAAATTTAATCTCGAATAACCGAAATAACATAAATTCCAACCAGAAGAGAAAACTAAATTGAAGGCAATCCGCAAATTATTTTAGGAGTAGGCATACTTGAAAAACCTTTCCAGAATACGAAAGAAGGGGCGTTAGACGAATCTAATTTATAACCACATCACTGTTTAGAAACAGAGACGGCATTTTGTGTCATTAGTTTGGACGATGTAGGCGAAACGCACGATTAGTATTCTGTATGCATTTATGACACGTTGCTATAAGAACGAATTTCGGAAGTGCATTTTCCCAGCAAGGCGTATATTGTTTTAAAAACAGGCGCCGTTTTTACATACTCTTCACTATAAGGAGGATTTTTATTTAGTTATATCTAATGATAACTATAATTTACAAACTAACGGACATAATAACACTCGGAGTAGTTTCCACAAACACCAAAACACTTTCACTTCGCTCGACGCGCGTTTCGCCAACCAAGTTGGCATCATCCGGAGACGTTTAAAACTGTTTCAGTTTTAATCCGGAGACGATTAAAACTGTTTCAGTTTTAATCGTCTCCGGATGATGCCAACTTGGTTGGCGAAATGCGCGTCGAGCGAAGTGAAAGTGTTTTGGTGTTTGTGGAAACTACTCCGAGTGTTACAGTTACATCAAAGGTTCTACCCCTATCCAGTAACGGACATAATATATAGTATAATTTATATAGCCAATGATTTAAATAGCAAAAATACATTTTTCAAGGCGGGTATAAAATGTATTGTATATTTTATAGACCAGGCTGTCATGGAGTTAAAAAGTTAAAAAGTCTTTAAAAATATCTTTTTCAAATTGACGTTTTTAAATTTGCTACTTATTATAAGTGTATCCCACGACAAGCCTGAAAAGTACTGAAAAAGTAGTACCGAAAAAAGTGAGGCTGAACCTGATTCTTACAGCCAAGGAGCTGAGATGCTAAAAACTCCTATATCCCGTGGACGTCCGTCGGTTTTATAGATGGTGCGGAAGGTCATGAACCATTCAGTACCCTTAGTTCAGCTATTGGTCGTGATCTGTAGAATTTTTGGCCCCGAGAAGGACCCACTTCGAATAGATGAAATGTGAAACCTCTCCGTTGACAAAAAAATTAAATTCTAGGATCCATCAGAAAAAAAGTGCTATTTTTTTACATTCGGACACGAGGGTCAAAACTCTGTCCTTCTCTGTCCAAAACTCTGTCCTGTCCTCTGAGGTTTGGTACTCTTTCCCAAATGGAAAGAGTACCAAAATCCAATCGACAGACAGAACTATTTACCAGAATTTTTTTGGGGTGACTAAAAATTGGGGTACGTAATTCCAAAATTTGATGCCTATCCAGTTTATTCAGGGAAAATGCCAGTCAACAATTTAGCTGCTAATTGGACCCAAAAACAGTGGTGGAAAACATTCGACAGACAATTTCATCCCTTACACAATTTTTGGTCAACCTTTTCCAAAATCTGCCAATTTAGAAAGAAGCGGAATAAAGTGTCTGTTTATCTACAATATGCAAAGCAAAATAATATTTTTTCTACGTTACGTTGATAAATTATCATTTTCGCGAATTTGCAATCCCTGGGGGGTTAAATCACTAGGAGCAACAGTATTTTATAAACAATAATTAGTTGACTTTTCCGCGAATTTGGGGTACCTAATTTATGTGTGGAATTTTCTAGCAGTTATTCATTTATTACGAGGGGCAAGTAAAAAATAAGGTTCCAACGCTTAGACTTGCCGCGCGAGATGCTGGGCGAAATACGGCAACACTGCCTAGATTGTTGGTCTCCCCACTCCATTACCACTACCGGTAGCGATCGCTGCGAGGATCAGTGCCGTCCTAACAGCCATCCGCGATGGAGCCCGCTATCGCCGTCACCGTCAGGTGTGAAATACGTTTAGTGATTCGATTTTTAAACGCGAAGAAGCTTAAACCTATTGAAATTCATAGACAGTTGGAAGAAGTTTATGGCAAAGCTTGCATCAGCGTCCAACACGTCCGCAAATGGTGCAGGGATTTCTCCGAAGGACACACAGACGTCCACGACGAGCAAAGGAGGCCATAGGTGTCCGACGAAGTCGTGGCGAAGATTGAGCACATTCTCCTCGAGGATCGGAGAGTAACGCTTCGGGAGCTGGCTGATCAGGTTCCTGAGGTTTGTTAAAAAACCATCGACAACATTTTGACCATTCCATTGTTACGGGAGATGAAACGTGGTGTCACTACGTCACTCCGGAAACAAAACAACAGTCGAAACAATGGTGCCGTCCCGGATCGCCTAGGCCGAAGAAGTTTAAGCAGACGCTGTCCGCAGGAAAAGTGATGGCTACGGTGTTTTGGGACCGAAAAGGCGTCTTGCTTACCGAGTTTATGCCTAAAGGGACCACAATAAATTCGGACAGGTACTGCGAGACGTTGACAAAACTCAAAAGAGCCATCCAAAATCGCCGGAGAGGAAGACTGACCAAGGGCGTTCGGCTGCACCACGACAACGCGCGCCCGCATGTCTCTCGACAGACCACCGCCCTACTGGACAAATTCGGCTGGAAATTGCTTGATCATGCCCCCTACAGTCCTGATCTTGCTCCCAGCGACTTCCACTTCTTTCCGAAATTGAAGCAACACTTGGGTGGACAACGCTTCAGTACAGATGCAGAGGCGCAGGAAGCGGTCACCAAGTTCATCGGCGGCCTAGCGGCGGAGTTCTTCGAAGCGGGTTTTCAGAAGTGGATAACTCGTCAGGAAAAATGCGTAGAAAAATCTGGCGACTATGTAGAGAAATAGTTTAAAGTACAAGCTTTCAGATGGTATACTTATTTATTGCAATAAAAAATGCCTTACACCTGAAAACAAGTGAAATAAAATACCAGTGCGGTAGTGACATTTTATGCCACTCAAAATGAGTGAATTATATAAATTTATTCTAGGTGTTCAATTATTGTTTAATCGTAATGGAAGTAGCAGGTATTGATTATAGTAGGTATCTACCACCCTACCTAGCTGCTTTTCAGTGTACAATGAACGTGTCTATTCGCAAATTTTCTCCCGTAACTTCATTCTCCAGTTCATTTTTAGTTATTATGCCGGTTTATGAAGCCCATCATGTATCTGCATTACATCGTATATATGTAAAGCCGTATTCGCAGGCTTTAGTGGAAGCCCCATAAACTTGTTCTATGGAATACCGGCGTCCAAAGAACCTATATAAAGAGTCGTTTACACTGGTAGATATTAACTTTGACTATGTACTCGTACAAAGGAAGAAGCGGTGTGATCGTATTTTCAGTTAAAATAAAGGCGAGATTTAATACATTGCGTATACCCCGCAGTTCAGAGACAATAATTTAGTGCAGCTCAGGGACCATAAAAACAAAAACCCGGCTTCACAAATAATGTATACCTGGGTATATTTATATATTTATGTTCTACAATATGGAAATATATAATACAAGTCGGGCAGATATATTTCTTACTATCTTGGGCGCAAATGAAAAGTGTCTTGTTAGCAAAATGTATCACCGGTGGCTTACGATAGCGCCAATGTGTCACCGGTGTAATGTCAGTGGGGACGGTTACTGATTTTATCAATGTTCTGCTGTTGTATTTAATTTTTCTGTGGTATAATTACTAATTATATAATATCAAACTGAATTGTGATTTATTTCCATAACTTACATTTTTATTACCCATTTATCTGTAGGTATAGCTTCGCATTTATTATATTTTAAAATAAATAGATGACAAAAACAAAAAAGTTGTCTACCGGGTGGCTACGATATTACTAGCCAGCCTATAACTTCCTTGTAAAAGAATATATCGATTTAAAATTTTGGATAGTTGTATGGTTGACAACGGTGCATAGATTGATTGCTTCAAGATCTAATTGCCATTTCCGGTATAACCGGAAACAGTATAAACTTTGTTATTTTTAATAGAACACCCTATATATTATTAGAAATTTAGATTGCCCAGAAAATTCTAGGTCCAAAACATGTAGCACACTCTATCTATCCTTGACAGTTTTCGAGACAATGGCGGTTGAAAATGTTATATCAATGATAAATTACTTCATTTTCACGTAAAACAAATGAATGTAGGAACAAATACGGTTACGGTTTTTACGTTTTTTGGGGAATAAAATTAGATAAAGTCATGAAAATTTAATTTCCGGCTGTCCCGGAATTACTACGAAAAGTGAAAATATTTTTAATGGAATACCTTGAATTAAACATTAAGTTTACATTCTACTAACCTTTCTGGATATTTTTTTATGCTGTCCCCTGTCTAATAGTTTATGAGATATCGGCGACTGAATGTTCCCCTGCACTATAAATGTCACAAATCTGCTGTACAAAATGACCGTTGACTTCTCGGCAAGAATTAATTATTTCTTTAAATTCCCGAAGAATATTTTCCATTTGAATTAGAGTAATAGAGTTTATCACCTGCGTAATTCTATTTCCAAGGTTTTCTATGTTATGTGGTTGTGTCTTATACAACTTTTCCTTGATATGTGCTTAGTAAAAAAAATGATGCAAGGTCTGGAGATCTCGCCGGCCACCGTATAGGTCCATGGGTACCTATCCAGCGATTATAAAAAGATAGTCAAAACTTATCGAATTTTACTTCCCAAAAAACTTAAATAACCGTAACAGATTTGTTAAATTGTAACATTTGTTTTACGTGAAAATGAAGTAATTTATAATTAATTGATATAATATTTTCAAACGCCATTTTCTCGAAAACTGTCAAAGATATATATTATAGGGTATGCTACATGTTTTGGACCTAGAATTTTCTAGAGAACCAAAATTTCTAATAATACATATATAGGTGTTCCATTAAAAATAACAAAGTTTAAACTGTTTCCGGTTAAACGGGAAATTCAATCAGATCTTGAAGCAATCAAACTGTACATCGCTGTCAACCATACAACCTAAAATTTAAAATCAATATATTTTTTTGATATATTTTATAGGCTGGCTAGTAATATCGTAGGCACCCGGTATAATTATAATATTATAAATTATATGGTCCCCTATCAAATGTACATCCGTGGGATTTTTGGTGATGCAAATGTGATAGGTATGGCTCAATCTCTTTATTTGACCTTGAAGAAGCATAATTTTAATGTTGGCACTCTCAGAAATTATGCATTTGGGTGTTGCGCACGAAAAACAAAATGGATTATATCGGAAACAGTTTTTTCATTTTATCTAAATATCCATGGGTACCTACGTATTAGAAAAAAAAATTAATATAAAAATATTTCTGTCAATTCTACACAAGAAAGGTTATTAAAATTTTTTAAGCCGGACTAACCCTTTTCTCGTAAAGTTGTCTGAAAAAAGTTTACTCTCATACTTGTAACATCAGAGCACTATTTTGTACATTTTGTAACGTAAATAAATTCCGTTCCGTTATATTTAAAAAAATTTAAATAAGCCGCGCGAATTCATAGTTGTCTACCTCGAGCTACCTGCATATCATGCCATGCGATGTTGAAACCACGTGGGGTACGCTGCAAGCGAAATGGTAGGGAGAAGACATAAATAGGGCACGCGTCGAAAACCAAGCCGATTTACCGTATCATTTACCTCTCTTAGCCGATTTACCGTATCATTTATCATGGTAATGGAATGGATTTCCGTACGGAAATTAAGTCGTTTTTATACGACTCATTTCTGCTGTGTATAGACCTTTAAATAGCTGTCAGGCCACATTTAAATGTTACTGTTTAACACCAGCAAAGGGCATACTTTGGGTGAGCAGTGAACATATATTTAATGCTTTCTAACTGAGCCTCTGTGTATTTTCGTGCGTTCCTCTTTTTTGCGGAAGACCGTATTCTTTCTTGATAGGGTCCTAAGACCGTAGCCTTTCCTACATTAAATATCTGGCAAATTTTCGATGCGAGATCCCAATTTTGTGTTTAGCTGCTTGAATCAGTCTTCTCCCTCTCTTAATTGGTTAAAAACCTGCGGCCGACCGCATTTAGGCAAGTATACACATGATATCCCTTCTTGACATTCCTTGGTTGTATGATTAATTGAAGATTTGCTTATATTTTGTTCTCGATAAAGATCGACAATGTCTCATTTCGACATTAGCCCAACCAGATAATAAACACCTCGAAGATCAATTTTATAAAACATTTTGCTAAGCAGAAGCCCATTTTACTCACAACACCTATTTCATTAAATGAATTTTGTCACTCAATCAAACCAAGTGATTTTTTTCCAAAAATTGTGGGACCCAACGTTGCTTATATTTAATGAGAAAAATATGTATAATTGTCCCCACAAAATTATATTATTGCGTTACAGTAGTTTAGTCAAAATAATAATACTTTACGTTCAAATAATCATCAGGCACCAAGATTATATTTTTGCTGCTGTATTTTGTGATTTGCATTTTATTCTATTACCGGAGGACATTTCTAGCGAATGCTTTCGCGAAGTAATTAAAATCCATTCCGTCGATTCTCTTTTGATTAATTGTGAACACAAGCGGCTTCGAGGGGTCCAGTTGATTCCCCGTCTGCGCCGTGGCCCACTCCGCACTGTTTATCTCTGCGGACCAGATGGAGTAATTTTCATCTCAATCATTACTTTTAATAGCGCGCGGAATTGTTTCCTTGATTGCAGTGACACGTTCAATCACTTTTCATTTAGTAAGATGACTTGTTAATTGAGTTTTAGGGAAATCACTGTTTAGTCTCTACAAAGTTGCTACCACTGCTACATAAGAGATAAGAGCTAGTTTTCATTCGAATGCTTCATCCCGTTTATATCCGTCCCTTTGTGGCTGCCGTTTTTAAATATATTTTTCATATGAGCCTCTGCATTCTATTTTTGTAGCGTTTGATTCATATATTTCCGAAGGAATTTATTCCAATTTTTCTACTCGATTTAATTCGTTTCATCAATGCGAGTATGGAGACTACCGATAGGAAAATAATACAATTTAAATTTTGTTTGAAATTCAGCTGCCAAGAAATGCAAAACTAAATTATCTCGTGGTGAAAAATGAGGTGAATTTGTTGGGATTGTATTAATGCAGTTTTTTTAATTGCAATGCGTCCCCAATACTATCTTCAAGCAATGCCTGCAATGCTTTTAAATAATCAGTAAATTTCGTAAGGTTTATAAAATTCGTAAGGACCTTTTCGTAGAAAATTTAATGGGGATTAATTTTAGTAATGGGTATTTTTATCGTTAATATTTTAGGAAATATTCGCAAAAAACTAAATTTCGAAGCCATTTTTGTAATATGGCGGCTAACGCCAACTTCAGTCGAGGGGCAAAAACTTAGTATATCTATCACAAGATAAAAATAAAGCGAATAAATCAATTTCCAGATTTCCTGGAATTATTTCTTTATTGGGCTTTATTTTACAGCTTTACGCCTGGCCTATTCCAATAAGATCACAAAAATAAAACAACATGAGATGACACACAAGAAATGAGTAGAGGTTACCGATTAAATACCTCTGGTTTTCACTCCCGGAGATTACCGAGCAGGTATAGTGCTTTCGTTTGATATGCAAACTAATGGAATGCGGTGCGCAGTGGCGCATGGGGTTTCTTTGTAAAATGCCGCACAATTTTTTGCTCTAGTTTGTATATCAAACGAAAACACTATAGTATATTTATAGGGATCTTATAGGGACGTCACAGGTGACGTTACTGTAAGAGCTGTGATAGTGGGGTTAATAAATATAATTATTTTTTAAGTACTTAGTAAGTACCTAAACTTTTAAAAAATTAAATTTTTAGAAAACTCTTAATTGAAGAGACAAATCTGCCACGATGGAGTATAAAATTAAATTATTATTCACTCAATTAGTTTTATTTAAAAATAAAACACCTTTGTTTGTAAATACCATCAAATACAATTATAAATGTGTCATCTACATATAAACATTTGGGAGAAGTAAAGAAGAACATCAGTAAATTTTCTAAAGAAAAACAAAAACCATCCGGCTTCTTTAAACTCAAGTCAAAATATCAAACAGATTTGTAATAAAGATATAGTTAACACGTGCGCCGCCAGTATTTATGTAGTTTGATATTCTTTTAATCTTTTCGTGATGGCTATAAATATTAGACTCATCCACTTCCAGGAGTGGTATAAAAAAGTGTTAACATATGAATTAATATATAGCGCACCTTTTAAGAAGCTATCCACATAATTTTCATCCGTTCCGGGGTTCTTGCTGTTCAAGTTATACTAGAACAGATGAACGGAACAGAATGAAACTGGGGGAGCTAATTATATATTATTAACATTTTTTAATATTAACGCTAGTGTTAATTAGTATTAGTTAATTATTATTATTTACTACTAACAACTACTAATAGATATACATTAGTAGTATTAACATCAGTATTTTTAGTATTATGTATAATGCAGCAAATATTTAGGTATTAAGGCACAATTTAATATTTTTTTACGAGCGATGCAAATATGTTTCTTCACAATCAATTCTAGTTAACTATAGGCGGATATAATTTCATTTCATACAGATACAGTGTAAACTCTTTATAACGAACCTCAAGGAACCGACTATCTTTTTTTCGTTATGAAGAGTTTTCGTTATATGGAGAGGATATCTATCTTACGTATCAAATAAACTTTTTCGTCATCATATAATATTTTTCTCTTACTAGCCATCTTGACAATTTCAAACTTGTGTATTTTGTGCCTAGTGTATTTAGTAACGGAGACCAAAATTTCCTAGAGACATGAGTAATGGTAACAATAACTAAAGTAAGGCGGCTGTTTACGATCGCAGGTATCTTTCTTAGAAATTCCGTCACCTCGAATATTTAGTTGCAACCTTTTGTAAGCTGATTATAAAATATGAACATAGTTCTTTGTAATAGAGAATGGCTGTTGCGCTATAAAGAGTGTATTAATGTATGAGTTTTGAGGTAAACCAACCAAATTGTACAAATTTCTCTGTTATATGGAGTTTTTAGTTATAACGAACGACGTCACAGGTACAATTTCATTAACATTAGTGTTAGCTCGAAGGATATAGGTAGATATAAATTGAGCCAACCCATGCGTAAACGCCTGAGTGTTTCTACCGGTGTTACACATAAAACTGTGTGAACCAATTATTTATTTAAAGGAGTCTTCATCTGTTTAACAATCTATAACCTGTAAATAGTAATAACAGACGTTCCATAGAAATATAAAAAAAATGTTGAAATACTTAATTGGTGTAAATTCAATAATTGAAAAACTACCAATTTGCTTATATACCAACTATTAGAAACATCGTAATAATTTTGTTTAATCGTGTAAAAATTATTTTGCACTTTAACGGGAAATTGGCGTCGTTTTTTCTGAAAGATAAATATGAAAATAAAATAATGGGTTACAATAAAAACATATTTTTTGCACATTAGTTTTATTTATTTCCTTATTCTTTATAACACGCTTTTTGAAATTTTGCTCTATATTTATTCCTACGGTTGACAATCGAATAAATTTTTAATTTCATTAGTGATTTGTCATGTCATTTTAGACATTACAACAAATGATTTGCTGTAAATCTGGCGACACCAAATGAGAGATTCGTATTATAATTTGCTTCTAATAAATGATACGTATAAGACGATTAAACGTTAACTTACTATGGAAAATCACTCCTAAATTTTTATATAAATTATTATGTTATAATTATTGGATAGGGCTGGAACCTTTGATGTAATTATAACACTCGGAGTAGTTTCCACAAACACCAAAACACTTTCACTTCGCTCGACGCGCGTTTCGCCAACCAAGTTGGCATCATCCGGAGACAATTAAAAACTGATTTTAATCGTCTCCGGATGATGCCAACTTGGTTGGCGAAACGCGCGTCGAGCGAAGTGAAAGTGTTTTGGTGTTTATGGAAACTACTCCGAGTGTTATAATTATTGTAAATTATTTAATTCAAGTTTTTAGTAAATAACATTGCTTTGCATTTAGAGTTATTTAGTTTCAGGTCATTAATTGAACACCAACTACTAATCTTATTTAATTAATTTTGTAAAGCATCATTTGAATAATATATTCGAGAAAAATAAGTATAACGTTTATAATATAAAAGGCATATCATTTATGAAAACTATTAATAAAAGCAGGCCAAGATTTGAACCCTGAGGTACTCCAGAACTAGCTATATATGTCTTAGATTTATAGCCGCGATATTCCAGAAATTGTTCCATATTTAATAAGTATCTGTAAGATTATCTGTAAAACTAGAGGCTTTGAGATTATAAAGTAACAATAAGTGATCATCAGTCCGGTCGAAAGCTGCTTTCTGTAGATGTATCTGAATAGATAACGTCAATATGGCTATGAAAATTCAGAATACCGAAGTAAATTTAGAGAAACATGGGAGATTTGTTACGGTCCACAGTTTTTCCATAAATTCATGTTGATTCAGATATGGACGACTTGAGCACCTTTCAAATATATTTACATAGTATTTCAATACATTAAGACGTAAGATATAACCTGGTATGTTCCCCCAAATATTGATTATGTTCAACATCATGGTCAACCCAAATATTATGTTTGATTCCGTTCCAATAAATTTAAACGGTCTTAGTAAAAACAAATATGCCAACAAATTTAGTCATTCTGTTTGTACGAGTATCTGCATCCAAAAATAACCTAGTGTCACCTAAATCGGTCCCCCATCTGAAATCGAGATGAGCGATGAATGTAAGGCCAGCACTTTGATACGGCTCTTTGACTACCACTTCTCAACTAATAAAACCACAGTTGAAGCAGCTAAATATTTAGATTCTACAAAAGAAATATTTAGAGTCAACACTAGTAACCTGGACCCTGATTAGCTCGGTCTTTGAGCGCCGCGACATGCCCGGATGTCGCGAAGCACTGACAAACGCGTCGTCGTTTATCATCGCAAAGTGGCATCAAAGAGGGCGACGTTTCAGCTTGTCCTAAAAATGTTATCGAGAGAAATGATGCGCAGGAAGCGCTTGACAAATGCTTGCTTAATTATTTTTCATGCAGACATATTGATGTCGCTATGTAGGACCAGCTCTGCAGGTAATTAATGAATGGACTGTCGAAGTTAAGGTGCTTCTAATGGCGCATGATGGTGTCACCGAGCTGTTATTTATTATTCGCTATGCTCGCATCAAATGCAATTACCTGGGCACGGTACCTTTAATGGCGTTTTGCAGGACATTCTATTATTTATTAACAGTTACAGCAATCTAAATGTAGTAAATTCACGACAAGGCATAGCCATGAATACAGAAATTTAAACAAATTTCATTAATGAACGTTTCTTTAATGAGAGTGTCTACTCAACCGCCGCAGCGGTCACCTGTATGTTTTATTTGACCGCCGTTCGATTCCGAGTTCGATTCCCAGAGCTTGTGCTATTTTTTAAGATATATTTTTTCCTTAATCAGAAAATTATACTTCCATTGTCCTAAAACACAATTATTTTTATCGCAATGTAGGCGACTGACCAGATAATAAAGATACGTGTACATGGAATAAGGTGGTGCATCTTGTAGGGACCAGTTGGTTTCCCAAAAATATTTTTAGGTTGTTATAGTCCAAGCGCTAGCGACACTCAAGTTGTGCTGATTCCATTGTGGACGAAAATATTACGGGACGCAGTAATAACATTGTGTAATATGAAATCACATGCCTGCCTGCTCCGATCGGTTAGGTTAATTTTTTTTTAATTTAGAGAAATTTTCAAAAGGTATTAAAGGGATCATCGTAATGTGGATAAAATTTTCCATGCAGATGCTGAACACATTACTAAATACGAATTCAGGTGCCTGCCAATTGAAACCGTCTGCCTGCCAATTGTGAAACCGCCTGCCAATTGTGAAATCCTGGCGCCAGTTAAAAAAGCGATTTTCAAAAGTGCATAATTTGCCTCATCACAATGTGCATGAAAAAATTATGACATAGTTCAATTAAAGCATTACAAACTCATTTCCGAGGTCCTGTCTTGTTGATCATGTTGCACTAAGTGTCTGCCAGCCCTTGGAAAGTCGCGCGCTCGGCGCCACGTCGGTCATAGTGCATACACAGTGCATAAAAGTAATGTGTCTGATTTTTTTCTTTCCATGAAGAAATATTATTTTAAAACTTATCTTACGTGATACAACATTTTAAAAGTAGAAAATCTATATTTTGAAGACGAATTTACGAATCTTTTAGAATTAAATTTTAAAATGATAAAAAGAGGAATTAGAAAATGAAATAAATGAAAAGTACAGAAAATAAATAATTACAGAAAATAAACGACAATGTGGCTGGCACAATCAACTGATTTTATTTTCCTAATACCAAGTCAGTCCACTATTAAAACAAAGAAATAAGAATATGAAGGGACATTCAGTGTATGTGGCAGAAAATTATGGATAAGTATTTGTTTAATGCGATACATTTCACTACAAACAATCAACAAAAAAGCAAATAAGGTTTATAAAAAAGTTTGTTAAACGGCTGATATTTTATTCTACATATTATTTTTCTCTGTAGCAAATAACATTTTGAATCCCTAAAAGCGTTGATCGGAAGTTCAAGGGTA
Source organism: Tetropium fuscum (assembly GCA_964058915.1). Classification (NCBI taxonomy): domain Eukaryota; kingdom Metazoa; phylum Arthropoda; class Insecta; order Coleoptera; family Cerambycidae; genus Tetropium; species Tetropium fuscum. The sequence goes on along the minus strand of CAXKVY010000161.1, from coordinate 594,586 downwards.
TTATGCGCCTTATTTACCAAACGCCTCCCGACCGCCTTATTTATTTTACTTCAGCACTTCAGCGAGTCGTCAGTAATAAATTAATAAGTGAAGATACGGAACTGGGATTCAAATATCCTAAAGTGTTGTCGAGAGCGGCGCTCAAAAAAGCCGCCGCAGCCCGTGGCGCTCCTAATCAGTTGAATCTCGACACTCGGTCAAAATCACAGCCTTATCTTATTTATGGTTCGCTGGACTGATCTAACATTATAGGCCTTTATCTTCTTGTCGGAGATTTGGAATGTTAAGTAGATATTTATAATTGCCGCTAGAGGTAGTAATGTCACCGCCTCGATTCTCACGACTCTCCCTTTTTTTGCAGCGGCTTTGGTCATTTTTGAATCAGATGGTATTTTTAGTAGACGGTAGCGGAATCCTGGTACACCACTTTTAACTTATCTCGGGCGTCATTAAGAATAATCTTGCTTTAGAGCTTGTTAAAGTGTTCGACCACGTCGATATCGTAAAATTGTTAGAGACCGGATTTTTTCTTAATGGATCAGGTGGGATGCTTCTTTCAACAGAAATAACGCATATTTCCAAGAATGCCTGAGAATCACTTTGTAAGATGCGCCCAATGCATCGCTCTCAAATTAAATGTTTCAGAAACACTGTTCTCAATGGGATTTAGATAAGGACGCTTATAATCATCATAGACAAAGTACCAAAAGAAAGACGCGTCAATGCCGTACATTAAAAAAATATAAGCGTTTTTCTTAATATGTTCACGACGCATGCGTCAATCAGCCTATACTTACTGAACTGAAGATATTTTTCTGCTTCATTTGTTTAACTGTTTCTTCAGCTAAGAACTTTTTAAAAAATTTTTAGTCCAATTTTCAACAAATAAAAATATTTTCACTAATATTTAATAAAAAAGAAATAACAATGTTTCTTCATATTAAAATGAAAAACATTAACAGTTCAGTTCAAAATTTTTCAAATGGTAATGTCTAATTTTATATCACTAGAGATTTTTTTATATATTTTTTTATTTTTTCGATATATTCTTTCTTTTTATTTTCACTGTTGCCAGTTGCCTGAATACTGCAATTTCCTCAATACATCTTCATAATATTTTTTTATAGTCATAACTGTAGATATAATATATTTTTTTAATTTTGTAAGAATGGTCACTACATTTATACCATCGAAAACCTACGTGACTGACTAATAAATTAATTAACGCAGTTTTTTTTACATATATTTGTTTCCTTCTATTATCACTTTGTTTAACAATAACAGATATAACAAAATAACGGGAAAAAATTCATTAACGTCTGTTTAAAATGGAATAGTTTTCAAAAGTTAACACATTGAGGATTCTTCTAATACATGATTAAAGAAAATACTGTATCGTTAGTTGACCTTTATCTTTAATGTTTTAAATTTTATCTATATATTATTTTGTATTTTTAAATAATTCGCATTTTTTTATTTTTTTTAATGGGTCTTTAAGGGTTATCCTTATATATATATATATATATATATATATATATATATATATATATATATATATATATATATATATATATATATATATATATATATATATATATATATATATATATATATATATATATATATATATATATATATATATATATATATATATATATATTTTTGTCAGCAACTTTCTTTTATCAAATATAAGGTTTTCTCTTTTTTCACCTACTTCGTACAGAGTACCATATTTTTTTGGGGTTGCAGGTAGGTATATTTATTACCTGTGTAAAACCATCATCATTTTCTTCAATATTAGCTGTTAACTGAGACATAATTCGTGCTAAATATTTATATTTAAATACTTCTCTGATGATATAAAGCCTAGAGATGTATTAATATGGCTTAGGGTAAGTTTGCCAAAATAAAAAAAAAATATGTGCAACGTATTAAAACACCTGGGATAGTTCCACTGAATTCTCAAATATTTCATGATTCTGACTTTGAGCTATCAATCTCTACAAGGAACCATTCGAACATTCGACGAACGGAGACGTTTTTGACGGTCATTATGCGAATGTGGAGACTGAGGTAGCTGGATCTTTACAAAATATTCCTTCGGCTACCTTAGATAGTGCAGCAGATGCACCGTCTAAGGAAAACCCATTTGGTATTCTTCCTTTGTCTTTTGCCTCAAAAAAGAAATATAGAAAATTACAAAGAAGTTACACTCCTGCCCAGATTGCCTTAGCAATGAAAGACACGCAGAGAATAAAAATGAAGAAGAAAATAAAAAAAGAGAAGAGAAAAAAAAGGAGCTAAAAAGCAAAACAAAATGGGAGGAAGGGGATCGCAAAGAGTCCAAGGTTTGATAATGATAATGGATCACTGTATTCATCTCTGTCAATCAGTGATATGGAAGAAGTTGAAGAAAATGATTTTGCGGTTCAGGTAAACATTGCGTTTGGTACTCCTCTGCCTTATGTTGGAAATGAGTCCATGTCGCCTACTGCTCTATTTGTATCAGATTCAAAGCGCCAATAATATGTTTGACACTTTTGTTAACTCATTACTTGATTTAACAGAGATATATTTTTAATATTTATAATTTTCTTTCGTCTCTTTACCCTCATATTACCCCCATGTGAGGGTAGCATGATGATTGAAACATTAAATTAAAACGTAAAGAAAAAATAGGTAAAATTAGAAATATTAAAGTAGCAAACATATCCTGTGAATCTAAATCTATAATTGACCCTAAGATAGATGTGATATTGAAATAGCGTGGAGAATTATCTGTAGTTTTATCTTACTCTAATTTTGTACGTGAATGTTTGTTGTACAAGAAAGTACATGTAAATTTAGTATGACAAACTGAACAGACCGACTACTGTGAATATATACCTATGTAAAAATATTATGACCGTCGCGTCGGTCATCCTGACAGGCGCTTACTACGTTTATTTCGATAGAGAAACGTGGACAATCAATGTTTTCCATAAAATGCGTTGTTTGCAAAAACTACACAACTTAGGTATAGGGAAAGCTATTGTAAAATTGTAGGGTTTATAGAAGTGCATTTCATGGTTTAATAAAATACAGGTTGTTCAATTTAAATTAGTGGATATTTTGGAAATTTTCGATTGTCACATTTGACACAATTTGTTTTGCACTCTGTATATTGCAGTTCAACTTTTGATGCACGTTTCGAAAGCGCCACCCTCCCTCTACAGTATCCCAAAAAAATTGTTTCTAGTTACTCACACAACCAAAATATTGCATGTACAGAAGAAAGTGATTAAATTAAAAAAAAATCAGAAAACTCAATATTTTGATAGTTTGCGTTAGACAAACTGCCCTTAATTTATCACGTAGAATTCGACAAAATAATAAAAAACAAAGAGTTTACAGTACAGAAAAACTGAACACCCTGTACATCCGAATTTATTTTTATTGTGTGGATCTCAAGAAATTAGACAACGCTATAGAATTTTTTTTAATATCTCATTTGCTAACCTAGAATATTGGACTTTCGCACACTAGGTGGACACCCTGTAAATAAAATTATTTATTTGTTGCTCATGAAATTGAAAATTAATTTAGTGTTTAGTTCTTCTTGACCTATGAAATTATTTTTCAGTTACATCTACTGTCTATGATAATAGCTTGTTCAAAAAAAATACAAATATGTTAGTTGTACGTTCATGAATGATGTCCTGCTTCCTGGAGATCTCTTGGTAAGTAGTTTTCCCATAAAATATGTTGCATTGGATTTCTCGTGTTCGTTTGATAAGTAAATGTACAGTTTAATGCGTTGAAAATTAGCTAGCTAAGCAAGATCCATTTGTCGTGATTATGGAAATGGTGTACTCACACGATGAAATCGTAACACCACTTGCGCAAATAACAGTAAAAAATATAATGAGAAATGATTTCATATTCGAGATGGATGAACTGTTATCATTACCATATATGTGTTGCGTATTCATATGAAACTAAAATCAAGTTATGCAGTAAGTAATCCCGTTCCCAGTTGCTAGATATGTATCCGATCTAGATTCCGGCGAACCGTAAAGAAGTAATTATACATATTATATATAATTATTGTTTGTATACATTCAGCAAGAGGGACGATTGTAAAAACCATGTTGCATCTTTAAGTTATTAGCATTGAATATGAGGAATTGTGATCGCATTTTGACACGCAAACTAACAATGTTGCGGAATTGTGAAAAAGTGGAACATTAGATACAATCATTTTTTATTATTGTTATGAGAAACTGAACGTTTCCGCTATTTGTTAAGAAATCCGAACGATTCATTTAGCGGGAAGAAGAAACATTTCAATAACGATACAGAATACATTACTTTTAATTTTTTCAAATAACAGATTGACTACTAATGGGGGCCCTCCTCCTGTCGTCAAGACCAAAGTATCAGATCAAGTGCTTCATTGAAGCTTCTAGGGTATTTTTCATATGGTGTTAATTTATTCACATAGACTAAAATGAAAAAATATTGATATAATTAATAATCAAAAAACAACTAAAAATATATATTTTTGATTATAAACTGATCAACAAAATAAACGTTACACAGCCAAATTTGCTCTGATTTTGGAACAGATTAAATCTGGATTGTCGCCGCCAATTTAGTTTATGTTTGAAGTGTTAGCTAGTACAATGTTTTGTCTGTCGGTCCTTGTTTGTACCAAGGATATGTTTCATATAAAGTTTCTACAGGGCGGAAAATAAAATAGTGCTAAATTTCTGAAATTTCGGCATCGTCCCATTTCAACAAAAATTTTTTTTTCTGGATTTCAACATGAATGTCATAAATTAGAACCTCATATATCGAAACGGTTTTTGCGATTTTCGTTGATTTGCCTTATTTACACAGTGACCGCAAAAAACATCCATTTTTGGCCTTGCATTGATAACTTTTTTACTCGTGAACCGACTCTCAAAATCCAGGCCTCAAGTTGAAGCTAAAACTGCAGTTAATAAAGCACGATAAAGATAATCGACTCCAGGCAAAGTTTCAATATACTGGGTTGCTTCAAAGTTGAACCAAAACTGCATAACTCTATTAACCCTGTGTATTGAAACTTTGCCTGGAGTCGATCACGGGTAAAAAAGTTATCAATGCAAGGCCAAAAATAGATGTTTTTGCGGTCACTGTGTAAATAAGGCAAATCAACGAAAATTGCAAAAACCGTTTCGAGATATGAGGTTCTAATTTATGACATTCATGTTGAAATCAAGAAAAAAAAATGTTTGTTTAAATGGGACGATGCCGAAATTTCAGAAATTTAGCACTGTTTTATTTTCCGCCCTGTAGAAACTTTATATGAAACATATATCCTTGGTACAAACAAGGACCGGCAGACAAAATATTGTACTAGCTAACACTTCAAACAGAAACTAAATTGGCGGCGGCAATCCAGATTTATTCTGTTCCAGAATAAGAGCAAATTTGGCAGAGTAACGTTTATTTTGTTGATCAGTTTATTATAATATTATATTAGACATAATATTTTTGAAATCAGAATTTGATGATCTATCCAAGTCTGCCAAAAAATTGGGATTGCTATTTTAAAAAATATCGATGAAGTCATTACGCGAAGACAGACACCGGACGAAACATGAAAACAATCCAGCAATGTTCCATTTAAAAATATTAAATTGACTTGTCCGATTTTTTTCCAGAACCACGGAACAATATCCACTTCCATTATTCCAAAGTTTCGGCGCGCATTAAGTGAAGTGAAATATTGGAATAAGAATTTTTTTTGGAATTCGAAATATGCTAGAAACTAAAAGTTGCTACTTATAAACCATGTTTACTGTTCGAAATTTCGACTCTTCAGGTGCCACAATTCTTCTAAAAATATGCTAAAATATAATATTATATATTTTCTTAGTTTAGCACATATTTTCCCTAACTCATTATATATCTTAAATGTGTAAATGGTTCAATTAGCTGTTTCAGCCGTCCCTTCGCCCCCTAGCGGCCAAATATTAAGCGAAAGTTCAGACGAGTAGGATTTTTGTTTACTTCCATGAGAAATTATATTCTAACGCAACGCTTCCATTTAGTTACGTGGGCGTTAGTGCTTGTTGGCGCGTAATTTATCTCTTTATTAATTGTTATTAATCATTATGCCGAAGAAAATACCGCCTAACATGAATTGTTGTGTGTACAATTGCCATTCGAGAAAAAATATGGACAGAACAACCCATTTTCTTTATTTTCCCAAGAAAGGCGCAGTAGGGTTTGTTTATATTACCGTCACTCATAGTGATGTTGAAAAAATAAGTCGTAGGAAAGCATGGGAAAAAGCATTATTAATGGGAAAACGATTAACTTCGGCAATGCTTGTATGTTCGCTTTATTTCAAGCCAGAGGATTATTATAGTACAAAAGGTATGTGAAGTAATAATTTAAACTAAATTAAATTTAAGTAAATAAATAGGTAAATTTTTTATACTGCTATAATTATTGTTAACTCTAGCAATAAATTATCTATATATGTGTTCAATACTTTTATTTACAAAAATAATATGATTGTTCCAATTCACCTAAGTAACTCTGAGAAGATGGGGCGCTACAGTTTATAGTGGAGTCTGACTGACCCACTTGGGGTTAATTTTTCTAATGAAAAATTATTTCTTACGTGGGAATCGAACCCACTCCACTAAGTAGTATTCAGTTGCAAGCTAGATATGTAAGCTTTTTAAGACAATCTGTTTCCATAATAAGAAATGCTAGGTATTCATTCCCTGTTTTTCTTTGTTCCGACTAATAACATTTGACATCAGTGCCTGATTTTATGTCTAGTTCAAGAATGTTACCCCCTAAGAGAGAAAAAGGAAACGGCAGAAAAGAAAAATAAGTTGTCCATAGCATTATGTGTAATTGATTTTGGCCTTTATTCAGAAGCTGTAACGATGTCCGCTGTATTCGCCGTTCGCAGTTAAAATAAATCCGCAGTCTTTGTCTTGGCCATTGAAACGCTGTCTGAGGCACTATTACGTTTAAAAGAATTCTAGTATAGTACCCTTCAAAAGTGCAGCAGAAATGTGTTTGCACTGCCCGGACACTTCAGCGGTGCATGAACATTTAAATATCCCTATTTATACTTTGTCTTCCTCAAAAATCAGATTGCCAGTCATCTCATGGGAGCTGCTCAGATATGCACTGGTGTAGAACAAAAAGAAAATATATTTAAACCCGTTTGTTACAGTTGTGGTGTTGTATAAAACTAAATGTTTAACCTATAATGTTTAAACTGTATAAAATTAAATGTTTCACTCACACATCCACTATTTGTGGTAACATCTAAGTAAGAAAATACAGTAACTACTTAAACCTAAAAATAGTTCCCTGTCGCCCATTTTAGAGCTTATTTCTGGAAATAAATATTGCAAAAATAGGTTAATCCTTATTGAATTTACTTACCAATGAAAATAATTATATTAATATTTTTTTATAAACGAAATCAAATAACAGTTTTTACTAAGATATGTTTACATATTAAGTATCTTGAAAAACACAAAAGTACATAAAACGAATTAAGAAACTCCTTTATTCTGTATAATTCCGTATAAACAAAACACCAATCAGCTGATTGTTACTCGTCTGATCGCAGCACCACCAAATACGCTGTGGTAGTTCTATTCCCAATAATGAACTACCCATAAACCACCGCGAGGAGGTTATTTCTTAATTTCCACCCGCCCATCCTCTTCCAATAAAGTCTATTTAAATTCCTTTTTCATATTAAAACTAGGTAAATCAGACCTTGATTTCAACTTGCCATGACAAAACAATCTCTTGGTTCTGCTCTCGCAACTGGTAACGATGCCTGTATGATTAGTTTAACCATTTTTTCCATAGTTTCTCTGTCGCATAAAAACCTTGCTGTTACTGATTTTATATAAGTTCTTGTAATTTTGAATCTGAATGGTGGTTCAGTTTGCACGCCTTTAGCAGAACCTTTACAGATTAGCAGAGCCTTTACAGATTTATACAAACTAAAATCGGTAGAGTTACATAAACAAATATCGAACAAATATATGTTTTAAAGATATTTGGATTGGAGCCCCAAAGGCAGGAAAATACCCCCTTCTCCACGTTTTTGGCATTACCTACTTACTATTCGAGATATGGCAGAGGCTGTAAATTCTACAAACAATACCATTGGGTGCTTGTGGCAGCACTATCGAGAAACTGGTGAAGTAAGAGAAATACATCTTGGCCTCACTAAAAAAATAAATACTATACACTGAACAGAATAGATATCTTCGGGTAAATGTGTTTTGTAACCGAAATATTACGGCCAATAAACGAAAAATGTTCCTCCAAAATATCCCTCAGATGAGTGTTAGTGATCAACCTGCAAAAAATAAATTACATGAAGATAGACTTCATGCTCGACGTCACGTTAGGGTTCCTGTGCTATCCCGTGGTAATCGCGCAAGGAGGTTAGAATAGGCCGAAGAACACATCAACTGACAAGAAGAAGACTGGGCTCATGTTCTGTTCATTGAGGAATCCAGGTTCGGTTTGAGGCCAGATAACTAGAAGGTGTGAAGAAGGCCTGGAAACGAAACTCGTGTATTAACTATTCGGGAAGTGGATCCGTACCAGAAGGGGGGGACTGTGATGGTTTGGGTTGGAGTTGGTATTGACCACAGAATTGACCTCATTTTTGTGGAAGGTTTTTATATCAATCTCTTAGTGGCACAGCTATCGTTCTGGATTCACAGTCAAGGAGGCCCGGGTTCAAATCCTACCAGAACACATTTGTGTTACGTTTATTATTATTTTTTATATATCCACCTAGCTTGTCGCAATGACAGATAATAAATATACTTACTTAATTTTTATAATAATTATTAATATTAGTGTATTATTACTTAAGTGACGAAATAGGATTTATTAACATAAAAAAGCAACAAGTAATGCCACATACTTTGTAATTTTTGTGATTTTTTTAGATTAAACACCCAAATCTGCGAGGAGTAAGTATCCTATAGAATGTTTCACATTTTATAATAATTTATCACTAAGTACATAGTTTAAAGAAATATTTAACATTTTCCTAACTGTTCTGCATAAAAATAATGTATAGCTTTCTTTCTCCTTATTAGAAGTGATATTATAGTAATTGAAATCCATTTGTTGGATTGATGGTTTAATTATTGTTGTGCTATATATGCAATAACTTGTGGTATTAGTTTCAACAGAATTTATAAAACGTTGGCCACTACCTTAAATGGTCATAACTAAGGAATCCGCTGTGAAAAAAAACTGAATAGTTATTATAGGAATTTGCAGAATTCCTCCTGCGCGACTTTTATGTAAATAACCCGAACAGAATTCCAGACAAATGCAGTGTGAAATTATGTTTAAAGATAAGGTAACTTCTTGTTATTCAGCGGAACAATGAATTAAGCATACGAGGCCAGTCCTGTTCGGTCTTTGTTGTAAATAGTGGGATTGACAAGCAATTAATTTTGTTATCAAATTAGCGAAAACAATCGGTCGTTAATTTTAATTCTCGACAGCTTCACCAAACGTGCTTTACCAGTCTTGTAGACACCGGCAAAGTGAGAACAAAACATAAAACAGATTCCTACATATTTTTTGCATTATTATTTATTAGAACAATGTGGTATCGTGAGTAAAATATCCCTCGAATGCTTTTTTCGGTATCATACACGGTATTAGCAGCTCATATATTATTAACCCTAACATAGTGCCAATAAAATATTCTGCAAAGGTCACCATTTCATCACGTAATTGCTTCGTAATTGATCATGTAAAATTAGCCGTTAAAACTTTTAAGTCGGCTTAAAAATGACCCAAATAATAAATTAGCAAGATTCTGAAATTGAAATGGTATTTAAAATATAAATAACATTTAAATATTAATAGTTGGTGTCACTTCCGTCTAACAAATATGTCAAAATGTGTGTTTATTTCATACCTTCAAAATACGGGACAAAGTGTGCTGTCGTTATAGCGATATCGTGGACATCCGGTATATATATAGTAATTTTAATTGTCTTATTTTACAAGTTACGATATTTGAAAAATTTTTTTAGCCATCATCCAGTTCATTTAAGATGATCGATATCTACTTCAACAATTCTTGTTTTATCGTAAAAAAATAGATGATTTTTATGTTAGGCCGATTCAAATCCAAGGCAGTATCAGAATTTATATTTTTCTGCAGGGTGTCCAAAATAGTTTTTCAAATACTTATCGATATTTTCAAATATTTTTATTTGCAATTTATTTAAAAGGAACACCCTGTATTTTAATATGGTTACTAATGGATAATTTAATTTCCATTATTTTCATACCAATAAGTGTACCTAATTGTATTGTCAAGCTTTAATTTTTTTTCAACTTGTTAAGAATAACTAAAATGCAATATTTTTTCGCAAAACTTTATAAATGTGAGGATCTTTGGGACAAGAAATTTAAATCCATTCATAATTTTGGCGAGTAGTGTTGGCGAGTAGTGTGCCAAAAAACATTTTGCTTACCATGAGCACCAAGGTGAGTTTGTGGAATAAGCTTTAGGAGATTTATATTAGGTAAATCCAACATGTAAAGACTTGTAGCACGTTTTGTACATGTATTTTGAGTAATTTCTATAAGAACGTTGTTAAAATTTCGCCGTTTAGAAAAAGAAAGATTAATTAAGGAAAAACGCGAAGTCAAGGAAAAGAATACACTGGGAAAGACTAAACTTGAACAAACTGAACAGGAACAAACAAAAAAAGAGACAGATTTCGACTGACAATAACGAGGATTTACAGAAAAAAAATTACTTGATCGAAACAAAGAGCGATGAATGTGGAAGCAAACATTCTGAAAGATGTGGTCAAATCGCAATAGAACACATGGAGAAAGATTTAGTTAAAAATATTCCAGTCAATATGAGGAAAATATGAGTGCGAAATTTCAATTATGTAGCCATGTAAAAATAATAAATGAAAATGGCCTTGTAAAAGGGATATGATATGGTACAAGTATCAGTTTATAAAAAACAAACGCTCCAATTCCTCAAAATGATTCACAATGTGTGCCAGAAATTAATAAATACCTACCTCGAAGTAAGAATCAACATGCAATAGAGAATTTGATTCTTTTTGTTAACTTTCTTTTAGGTTTTAAGTCTTAAAGCAAATATTTGTCGTAGGTAGGTACTGATATAATTACACCAAAGTTGTTATCATTATTTAAAATATTTATTTTTATTTTGTTCATGTGTCCAAAGAATAAAATATGTTTCAACTTTGAAGTATTTCTTTGTTTTAACCTTTACCTACTTTTAACCTACTAGAAAATTTCCTAAATATTCATAAAAAAAAGCCTGAAAATCATTCAACTGATAGCTCAAGTTTGGAGTAGAGTGCATAGAAAATATAATGTTCATTTACTGGAAAATTGGATTCATTCGTTGGTAGCTAATGTTCAGTCACTGGGTTTTTTAGTTTTTTGGCAAATATCGGTAGTTCAAAGTAAACAGTAAAGTTTGAGTTAAGTTTTTTTCAAATTTTTCGAACAACAATATCTTATCAATGTACTAAGAAAATAAAACTAAAATAAACTAAAAAGAACGTTGTTTTCTTATCAAAGTTTATAGCTTCTACTCTTAAGTGTTCATTCATTGGTACATTCACCCGATCTGCATTTTTAAAGCAAAATTCACGATAAAAATAAGTTTTAACAAAAGTGTCACAAAAGTGACGTTTAACGGATCTGGCAGCATTCCTAAAGTATAGTCTTTTTCAGCTATCTGGGCGTGTGTATGCATCAATTTACGCGTTGCGTTTATTGTTGCTTTTGGTCAATTTCTAGGAGCATTAGCACGCGACGTATGTTGATGCAATAAACGACCAACGTTTCATAGAGTACAATACAATTTCGGCCATGTTAAGCACTAACGCATGTCTTAATTGGATTTTTCGGAAACAGTGCCAGTAAAAATGTCAAAGAAAACAATTTATTGTTTTAAAAATCAAATTTAAAATCACATTGACATTTCTATATACTAATATATTCTCAATAATGTCTAAATGTACAATTGAAAAACGTAGCCGACAATTCATAATTAACCTCCTAGAATTCCTCACGAGCGAAAAACAAAATAATGGACCCTTGACTACCCGATAAATAAAACTCTGGTGGTTTTACTGTTGACAAAAATTGCACAGCATATCATTAAACTACCTAATGACGGTTTCATTTGATTTGACAATTTTTGTGAATATATATAATAGATTCCCTGACGTTAATAAATATTCCGGAACGTACGTCGTTGCCAAATGAAAAACTAGACGAAGATGAAAGGCAGAAAGATGAAAGGCAGAAGTAACTAATAAATAATTGTCTGGCAACAGCATACATTATTTAAGGCGTAAACTGCAATTGTTATCTAAAAGTGCGCATAAAATGAATATGAATCATTTAGTATAATTATATTTTTACTGAGACCAAATGTACTGAATCGTTGAATACGAAATAGCAAGCATACGCTAAATGAAACATTAATAATTACTTATAGTAAGCAAATACTCCAGTGTTCATACATTTATGCAAACAATATAACATACTAATTGGTGGCATACGATATATCCAGCACACAAAGGAGCATTTATTCATTGTTTAATAAACTGCAGCGACGCATATATTATCATGAATAAGCATACCGTTCCTGATCCAATAATATGCAGTGCAACATTGTGTACTACAACACAGGCTCTCCATTCTCCACTTATTCCATCTATCACCGACGAAAGACGTGCATATCATGTATGTTGAGATAAACCCTGCGAGCAACACACATCAGGGATTCGTGTAACATAAACATAGTAGACCCTGAATGAATCTGCAATGTATGCACTTGAACTGCAAGTGTGTATTGTTTTTGCTGAGTGTAAACTACTCTACCCACTTTTCACTATCTGCAAGTCACCAGACACCTTCTGTCTGTGATCCTTAGCCGGATGTGATACCCTGCCTACGCTTTTGCACCTTTTAACTACCTGGTACTGTTATCTCTTTAACTACACTTCAACACGGCTCCTTTAGCATGGGAAGGCAAAGTCTATCATATGCATTCGCAGGAAATAGTATTTTTGCCTCTTTGATTAAAGAATAATTCGACGAAATCTTAAAATAAAAATTAAGTTCGCAGACCTCATATGACACAGTTTTCGTCACCTGCATGTTTGTTGCTCAGCAGTAATGAATCAGCTTAAAGCGAACGCTTTAAAATTCTTTGATAAAATCATGCACACTGAGAAGAGAGTGGACAGTTTAAGAATATAGTGGGTTCACAAGAAGTAGACCGTAAATCTATAAAACACCCTACCTATATGCAGTCTAGGGTGTTTTTTTTCGGTCCCATTGACTAATGTTTTATCATTGGACCGAAACATTTTTCTCCCAAAATTTCAGCTTCCTAGATCGAACCTGTGAACGGTGCAAACCGAGTATGTTTCCCATTTAATTAACATGGGAAAAATGACGTTTTTACTCAAACATGAAGCTGGTAAATTTTTTTTTTAATAATAATTTCTGATGGCAGCATAATAATTTAAAGAGAATTAAATTTCCTACAAGAAAGGTCCTAAAATAGTACTAAAGTACTTAGTACTAAATCCGTGAATTCCTTATTTTCAAAGATATGCTCGTTTAAAAATTCTCTTAAAAATCGGATATCATTCAATTAAGGAAAGTTATATCTATTTTAAAACGCACAAGTAAGGTAAATGCACCAGTGTTTGACGGTGTCCCACTAATTGACACATTGGAATATTTTAATTTAAAATAAGTATCTTTAAAGCCAAACAGTTGATCCCAGTCAACAGCAATAATCGTTGGTACATCTGACAACCCTGCAAAAATTTTGTCATTAGTCACGTGATCAGAACATGAGTTGAAACGAGTCAAAAATGGTTTTGAGTGTTTTGTGGTGCTGGTTACTAACGTAAATTCGTAAGGTAAGTAGAGACAATAAATACATTGTTAACTTTTGGGGAGGAATATTTAAAAGCTGTAGCTATTTAGTGGTGTAAAGTTAAACGTATCGTAAGTATATTTTCGTGGTCGTTTCGGATGAAAACAAAATTATAACCTGAATATTTCCGGATGTCAATAACTGGGCCAAGTAAAATCACCATTGTTTGAAACCCTGTCAAAGATTGGTTCATGAAAATATATTTATCCAATGTTGCCAATAATACATAAGAATAGATATGTCAAATTTTTAGTTCGAACAAATGACTGGATCCAGTAATTGACAGGGGTGTCAATTATTGATTCAAGAGGTGTATAACTGATACATTCATGTTTGCACACATGGCCCCCAAAAAGAGTTACACACAACAGTAAGTGAATGACGCGGTTTCAGCTATACATAAAGGAATGCCAGTAGCTACAGCTGAAAGAACCTATTCTGTTCCTAGAGTGACTCCCAGTTCGCTTCAGAAAACTGGATTTTATCTCTAACTGAAGTCCATCATCCTGTTACTAAATTACAGCTTCTTGATAATGTACAACTTATTTTCAAAACCAGCACTAGAGAGAACCTGTTCATAGATTCCCGACCAGGACGTAAATGGTATTCATCTCTTTTAAAGCGTCACCCAAAAATTACTGAAAGGGTATCCCAGAATTTAACATCTGCTAGAGAAAAAGCGTTCGAGGAAAATCTTCGGTCATGGTTTCAAGAGATTGAAACCTACCTAAAATCAAAAAATCTCTTTGATATTACTAATGAAGCAACAAGAGTTTTTAACTGCGACGAAAGTGCCTTCTTTTTACAACCAAAAGGTGACAAAGTGTTGGCCAAGAAAGGAGACAAACGCGTTTACAATACAGGCACAAATAATGACAAGGAAAACCTCACTGTTTTAACAACCGCCAATGCCGCAAGAGATTTTGGACCTCCGATGGTAGTGTTCAAGTATGAAAGATTTCCAAGCTACATAGCTCTTAGTGTAAATAAAAGTTGGGGAATTGGATGATCAGAGAGTGGATGGATGCATGGGTCGACTTTTTTTGAATACATCATTAACGTTTTCACGCCATGGTTGGAAAAGAAGAAAATTCAAAAACCTATACTACTTTTCATAGATGGTCATGTCTCACATATAACTTTACATTGATCCCAATTTTATTCCCAAAACGGACTAGAACTCTTCGCCTTATTTTCAAACTCAACGCGTTTGACTCAACCGATGGACGATTCTGTCTTTAGACCGTTGAAGATATTTTGGAAAAATGCTGCTGGGATGGGCTAGGGCTGGGATATTGAAAAACATGGCAGTAAATTATGAAAAGCAAATTTTGGACCAATATTGGAAAAGGCTTGAGGAAAAATAACAAAAGAGGTAATCCAAAACAGCTTTAAAGCCTGTGGGTTGTCACCATTTAACGTGGACAATGTTTTCAAATATTTCTGAAAAAAAACCAAAATTTCGTGAGAATAAAATAACCTTTAGCGGCTATGGAGAAATTAAAGATAAATTAAAAGCATTTGGAGAGTTCTATGAAAAAAGAAGTAAATAAAAATGCGGAAGGACCTTCACTAGATGAATACAAGGAAACATCCCTGAAACTGGCGATGTTTCAGGAGACGCTTCAGGTACAAAAACTCGGCCACAAGAATTTGATGGGGAAATTCAGCCACAAGAACTTGAACCGCAACCAAGTTGCATTGGCATACTCAATATACAAGGAGTGAAATTAGGACGAGTTTTTGAAAATCCAAAAACCACTCAAAGTAATAATTCATTCTCTAAAGACTTTGCAACCATTTGCAAAATATTCACCGTCACTTTTAAAAGAGCAAGTCCCAATTCCATTTAAAAAGGCATTGTTTTGGCCGGATGAGAAGAAAAAAGGTAACAAACTAAAAAGAAAGAGCTCCGTCGGTGATAACTTCTTAACTTTGGCAGGAATATCACATTAAAAAAGAGAAAAAAAGAAGAAAGAGGAAGAAACCTCAGAATATCAAAAGATCGTAAAAGAAAGAAAGAGTTAAAAAATGCAAATGGAATAAAAATAAAAATAAAGAAACTTGAAGACAATTTGATACCTGAAACTTCATCTGGGGAGAATGGGTTCAAAGTGAAGACAGCATTGATGACATTGACGAAGAATTGGACAGAAGCGATCAAGAATATGAGGAAATGATGTTGAGGCCTTCACAATACCAGAATTAACATTTAAGGACGTACAAGTAGGACATTACGTTCTAGTGCGATTTTTAGGAGGCAGAAGAATTTTTTTTCTTACAGATCCATTTGTATAATAAGAACTATTGATTAAGAACACGATATAGAAGTAATGTCTCTTAAATCTTTAAACAAAATATGTGTGTATGCAATCCCTTACACTAAAAAAACTTTTTTCATGCCAGAGGACAGGGGGGTATTACAAATCATTGAGGCAAGATGAATTTCTTCATTTTTCTGTAGCTTAGTGGGGTAAAACGGCTTCCAAAAATTTCAAGCCAGCAAAAACAAATTACAGCATTTTTTAATTTTAATTTCCTCTTGAATGTTTTGTGCAGATATGTGATCATTATCCATTCCATAGGTTGGTGTACAAAGGAATAGTTTACAAAAAAATAGTTGGTTAGTTGCGCAAAGCATTACGTCAACTTTAATTGATCCAGAATAAAGTGATAATAGATATAACGCTATTCAATAACAATATTCAATAACGATTTTCTGCTTCCAATTTGCTAAAAAATAACAGGATTCGTTCGAATTAAGCCATAAAGCATGTCATAAAATTAGTAATACAGTGGCTGTTGATTTATTAAAATCGAACTATTCTGATAGCACATTTTTAGTGGGATATTATTTAACAAGCTTATAATTAATACAAAACTTGTTTTGTATATATAAATGAGTTTAATAACTGTTAATAGAAACACTCAATATATTAACGTTAAACATAAGTAGGATGAAATTGAAATAAATTAAGCGCGGGAACAGGTTCCATCAGACATTGAAACCAGCACTTAAGATATACTGATACAGGTATTTATATTGTTCATATGGGCTACTAATATCTAACTGAATTCCAGATGAATTCACCCGTTGAACAGCTGTAGATGATTATCAGCTTTAAAGAGAATCTTGGATTTTAATAGCAATTACTGAATTATATTCCACTTAAATTATTTTTGATGTCTTCATTCAAATTATTACACTATGCTTTCTTAATCTACATGAAATTCAAGATAAATATCAATGTGACTACATTCGGCTCTTATGTAAATGATGATGAATAATGATTTGCAAGATCCACTGTACCATAACTCGCTTTCTTGTTAACACAGATACATTGTTGTCCTTTCTACGTTCATTTATATACCTACTCATATTTAATGAAACATTCTTATACTATAACAAGGGATTTAATACTCACACGACTGGATGCAACAATTAAATGTTAATTAATAATTGATATATGCGTTATATATCATACATATATTAAATTAATTTCACATGGCTAACAAATATAATTATTGTGCTGCACATATATAGGTAAATATTCTCAGCGGAATTATCATAACCTATTAATATTATTGCTTAATAAGTTTTCTTATTGAGGTCAGATATTTTTATTTAATAAATTACCATTTCTAATTTGATATAATATTTTAAATATAGATATATCGTCGGTAATTTCACAGTCTCGTATCTCTTTTTTTGTAATTTTTTCAGGACCGAGGTTTAAAGATTTTCACCATATTTGCCTTTCGAGAAAAGTTAAAAATCATTTGCTAAATTATATTTAATTGGTTTTGTTTTATAGTTTCAGGACTTTATTTTGTAGTTTCATGATATATTTTGTGATAATTTTAAACTCGAGTTAAAAAACAACTGGATACTACCATTTGTGAGAATAAAATGAATCTGAAACATTTTTTTATTTGAAATACTTAAACTAAAATACAAATAATGCTAAAATAAGCTTAACATAGAATGAAAAACAGATTAATGAAAAACCTGGAAATTGGTACAATATGAGAAAATCATAAACACTGAATTTAAGTATTATTCTTTTAATGTGGTAGTAACGCTGAAACTTTTTATGTTCTTCAAGACGGATGACTGGAGTATCTCCGACACACATACCTAGATTGTAAATCTGAATTCGAGTTCAGTTTTGCCAAGACGTTTCAAAGATACAACCTTGAAGTCATCTGCAAGATGGTTAGTCTTGAAAAAATTCTGTTGTGGGTGATTTTTTGAAACTTTAAACTCCATAATTTCAGTCCATTTCACTGGAT
This sequence comes from Tetropium fuscum, assembly GCA_964058915.1. Taxonomy (NCBI): domain Eukaryota; kingdom Metazoa; phylum Arthropoda; class Insecta; order Coleoptera; family Cerambycidae; genus Tetropium; species Tetropium fuscum. The sequence continues at coordinate 576,267 of CAXKVY010000161.1, read as the reverse complement.
CTCCGGTTTCGGTTTTCTTCAACGTCAGAACTCTCAACTCTTTCGCCGGTGTATGGATGTTGTCCTCTGGCTAGTTTAAATACTGGATACAGTTGGGATGGGATGAAAAGGTTGCCAAAATGTTTAATGGCGTAAGAAATAGTACTATGGACAGAATCTCCCTAATTATCCCTAAAAAAAAACGGAATATTTCCATGTTGAAAGCTCGGATTGAACGACGCGAAAACATAAAACAACTCTATTCCAGAACTACCATGAATTTTGCATTTTAAAATTACGTATTTCTTGGACTAAAAATAAAAGGTAAAATTTATATATTCTTATACGTAATAAAAAATGTGCACAATTACGTCGTAGTAGGTGGTCAAAATATACTCCTTAGGAGTCACATAATTATTATTATTATTGTGGTCTTTTTGCTTTGCCTACTCCTTTTATTTGACATTATCAGATCAAGTGAGGAGCTATTTAAATGATAATGTGTGCCAAACCTAACCGGCTAATTTTTATGACACACAAACATAATTAGGGAGTTATACTATAAAATGGCACCGACTACGGAATATTTAGTTTACGACGATTTAAAGTTTGCCAGGAGCTCTCTTAGAACATCTACTGTAATGTAATGTAAAAAAGAAAAGAGACTCACTTTTCGAGGAGAGCCGAGCGAGCAAACGTATTTTTTTTTAGAAAATTGTAATTACTAAATATCATAAGACGGTTAGAATAAATAAACCTAACACGTTTTCTCAAATATCATATAAGAATATTATATTTCTTCTTAGAATATGACCGGAATATCTTCACTCCCTTCTGCACTCCCTTCTTGCAATCATACCAGAATATATTTTGGGGATACGAAACATATAGTATTTCTCTGTACAGCCTGAACATATTCGTAAGAAAATGGATCACGAAATGGGAGTTAAAATATCGTCAAAACATTATGGGATACCAATAGAAATCCACATTAGTGGGTTCGGTGAACAATATTCAATGTTCATATACCAATTTGTACTTGGACTAATTGATAGGAGTTATTTTAATGTGAGCAATATGTCGCATTTGCATGACCAGTTTGCCACTAACTATTAAATATAATTATTGCTATGAACAGTAACAATTACGATTAAAGGTAACCGAGAACTATATGTAAACTGCTCAACAATTGAAACAATTGAAACGCAACAAAAAATAATTTGTATTGTATAACTCATAAAATGTAGTTTCAATTTTCAACTATTTAGCGGTTCCGGAGTCCTAGGTCTATTTCACAAAAATGTGGATGTGAACTTTTAATTTTTCACCATCCGGATTATACAAGACGTGAAACAAAATCTTGTAGAATTAGTTAATTTTTTTAAATTTGTTTGAAGTTAATTTGTTTTGATTGTATTCCATCCCAATTCAATGACATCACAAAATGTTCCATGAAATTGGAAGTGCTTTTGTCTCCCTCAATCAAGACGGCGTTGATAAGATTTGGATTATCTGAACTATTCCTTCAGGAGGTTTCAAATGTCAGCCTTCCAGAGGTTCCTATTGAATGTCAATTTCAGATCCAATGCTGATTGTGTATCTAGTGGAAAAGATATTTTATTTTATATATTATAAGGATATTTCATATCGTATTTGTTATCCAAGTAGGAACTTTACCTTATTTGGGACCCTGAGTGAGATATTTTTGGAATCTGCGCTACAAAAATATCCACTGATATCTTACTATTTCCACCACCAAGACGAAAATTTTGTTTTGTTGAGCTACACCTTCTTCAGCATGACTCAGAAATGGTAAATTTATAAAAATATTTGAAACAGTCCAACACATTTTATAATATTATTAGTATATAATCATTACGTATATGATACAGCGTTGCAAAAATATTTAAAATACATAATTTAAAGCAATTTTTTTCAAGTCACAAAATTATCATAATTCGCTTATTAACAAATCAAATATTATGACGAAATTTTCTACATTATTGAAATTTAATATCATGTATATTAAAAGCATTTCTTAGATTCCATAGATTCCTATAAAGTTAAGATCTTCCGAAACGTTCTGTGAGCCATATAAATACCAGTAAGCAAATCTATATACGGTGTATTGTTTCATGAGAACACAGTAGTTTTGTGAACATGTCGTGGGTTATGTTGAATCATTGTGTCAAATAGGTATGTATATTAAAAGACTTACTAATACGAAAGTTAACATATTTTTTTCAAATCCACTGCCAAATAAGTCATCCATATATCTTAGACCAACAACGTTGCTTCTCTTTAAAAAAAAGTAAACGAATGTTAAAATGTTAAGAGGTATAATAGATATATAGTTGACTGCATAATTGATTGAAATGTTTGATTAACAATCCAATTGTCTTCAACAACTAACCGTGAAAGTATCTTATATCCGAATATATAAAGATACAGGTTCTAGTTTCACTTTCTAGAACATGATAACTATTACATGCTGATTTGTATCTCTGAAGTAGGTGTATTGTTTTGACATACCTTAATTATTATTGTATGGAATATATTATATTTATCGTGATGTGATAAAAGAAGTATGAAATATATATATATATATATATATATATATATATATATATATATATATATATATATATATATATATATATATATATATATATATATATATATATATATATATATTACTATGTGATAGACATTTTATAAATCAAAGTGACAGTCCTAAAATCAAACTTAGTATATAGTAAAAGTATATAGCAAAACTTATATACTTAGTAGTAACTAGTATATAAAGTAAAATAATAATCAAGTGTACCGTGTACGTCCCAAGGAAGATTATCAAGGAAGTGGGATAATGGAAAAAACAATTTTATTGATAAGTTACCAAAAAATATTTGGAAGAAGCGTGTTGTAAAATTTGTTAAGAATTAATTGTGTTATAAAAAGTTAAAATATTTAAATAACTATAGTAAATTCAACTTACGAACATTTAAAAAGGTTAGGAGTGTGAAAGCAGGTAAAATTCAAGATTATCTAGCGAAGAATTTCGACGTTGCAGAGAGACTCAAAAGGTAGTAGAAATGAACGAGGTGTTTTTGAACGAGCAATCCAGATCCATGCAACAAGTGGAAGGGCCTAAAAACATCACAACGTTTAACGAGGTATCTCTATAAATTTATCTGATCGGAGTAAAGTAAGGCTAGCTATTCAAAATTTCATATATGTCAAAATATAACTTTTCTATAAATAGTACTCAATGCAAACCTACTTACCAATATTGATATCAACTATATAAAATATAGTTGTATATAATATAGTAGTATGTGTAGTTATATATAATTTTAGGTTATAATATATGAATTATTCGATTGAACATCGAACGCTTTTAAAGCATTTCTATGTAAATGTTTCATTTCTTTAGACGTATAGAAATCTACACTGCATAAGCTTAAAGATCATTTCCAGGCATTTTACTGTTACGTACTGTGGTAGCTCCCATTTATGGATATTGGTACTTGTTCCCTTTCTTTATAGGCAAAGCTTATAGCTTTGTTAGCTTTGTTTACAATTATTCACAACCAGTTCAGAGACTATTCGCAACCGCAGTCTAAAAACCATCTCATTACTAATACTATTACTAATTTTGTGTCAAACAATATTTGAATTTTGAATATCTACTATAACTATAATGGGAGAGAGGGCGTTCAAAATGTCTGTCTTGTATAGGGGGCGGGGGTCCAGAGAAGGTTGGGCACCTCTGGGCTGGACAAACTATAGAAGATTTTCAGCAGTGGGAATCCAAATTAATATTCACGTTAATTTCGTAGAGCAGAAAATGTAATGGTGCAAACCCATTACCTTAATTTATAGGGTGAATAATTCCCTAAATCAAATTAATTGTATTGTTCGTGATATAATTTTTCACAGTCCCTCCTTTTTCTAATTTAGACCACAAAACTTTTTCCTTTGCGAAAGCGTGCTTGTCTCAGAAAGGGTTAACTGTCCGATCTATATTTCACGTCGCAGCCACCTACAGGACCACAGGCTACGAGGAGGCCGTGACATAATTTCTAGGGGTAAACCGATATATTCCCATTAGTTAATCTGTATAATTCATTGTAAATCCCTGCCCCGGTCAGCTCACTATGATCAACATGCATGATGTCATAAGCAGTTGATCATTTTTCAACGTTAGATTTTGTACAAGGCCTTGCCATGCTTTCAGGCGACGCCCACCACTTTTTGTTATTTATGAATGAAATGGTCCGACTTTTCTTTATTTAATTTACATTTGTATGCAGATACCGATCGGAATCATTATTAAATGTCAAGTGGTAATATAACTTCTGTGTTTTGTCAACCAAAAATAAATAATTCAAAATTCAGTAGCGCTGTTAAGATAGATTAGATTACGGTAATGTACTTTTACCAAGTTTAAATTAACTATTCTCACCTACGCGTGTGTGTGTTGAAAGATCATTAGGAAATCAGCTTCTGTTTGAAGAATTCATCAGACTCAAATATCGAAAATCGAGATAACATATCTCGATATTTTGGGCACCCGGGAATATTTCCATATGATTTTAAAAAAATGGCGCCTGTCTTCGTAGTCGTACGCAATATTTCTTCGTTTGTTTCTCCGGAAGTAATGTCACAATTTTTTATTAGTTTTATTATAATTATACGCTCCTTCCAAACAAATAATCCAAACAAATCAAAAGAATGATCTATTCTATCAGAAATTTTTGACAATTAAATTCTAGGACTAGCGAATGATGTGAACTTTTCAGCACACTACCAATACATCATAGGGGATAGCTGGTAAATGATAAATACATAGAGACAAGTACAGCCAGATTTGCCCTATTTTTAATAAGTGACCAAATTAGGAAAAATCAGTTGTAGGTATTAAAAATAGCTTTAATTTCATTTTTATGTGTTAAAATCGATATGTAAATTATCGATATACTAATGGCGAAAATGCCAATTTATTGCACTATTTTATAAATGTTAATAACTTTTGCAATAAAAGCCGTAAATGGCATACAACCTTAGCGACGAGCCTATTATGAATCTTTATGAGTGTGCAAAATTTCTCTCAGGTAGATCAGGTTTATAGTTCGTCATAAGCACTACAATGGATCTAGAGATGTTTAGCAAAGTGGAATGGGTTTTTAAAAGGTTGAACTACAAGTTAAGTTAAAAACATAAAACAAATTATTAAAAAAAATGTTGTTAAAAGTCCGTTTAAGAGGTGGGTGTTTCTCTGTTTATAAACAAATAAAATAACTTTATTATTTTCTACGATATATCCTTGAAATTAGGTGCATTGAAAAGCTGGTTGTAAAACACGTATTCCAAAAAATTAAACCTCTACAAGCATCCTCAAAATCATGTGTTATTTTTATAAATATTAAGAGCCGAAATTTTTAACTATTTTCAATGATGACCTATATTTTATAATTCAATTGATACGTGTACAATTTATTCAATGAGTATGGAATCCTAGTCCTTGAATATGAAATTACTGTTTTCTTCGAATGTGTCAAAAAATGACATTTCTCGGTTAGGAAACAATAGCAAAAAGTAAGCGGCCTGAAAAGACTTTTTTCTAATTTTGATATGTATATATGATATGTATATGATAAGTGAGACTTTCCAAACTTTTTGACGTTAAGAAACGTTTTACTTTTCACAACCATTAATAAGTGTTTTTAATTAACTACTTCTTAAAATACTGGCACTTTTTTTCTACTCTAAATGATAACAAACGTTGTCATTTAATTATTATAATGACTAGTAGGTATAATACCTACATGTTGTAGAACGATTAGAAATAACTGCGTATGTTCTCACCTTATAGATAACTGTTTACGTTCAAGTTTGCATAGTGGCAAAGCATAAAATTATTAAATATTAAATGAATTCTTTAACTTAACTTAAAAAACAGTACAGTGTACAACAACAAACCTTATATCTAAACTTACTTTAATTTACAAAAATGTACTTAAGTATATATGACTACATTGTCTGAACCTTTTATGTTTATAGTAAAATTGGAACAATGTTTTATAATTATCAGTCGGTTCAAACTTTCTAGTGCAACATTTTCAGTTAAAGTGGATTGGGGTACGATAACTATCTGAGTTTGTGTGTGTATTTAGCGTGTTATATTCTATTTGAGTAATAGCAGTGGTCAAGTCTGTATCTAAAATGCTATTTTCATGTGAATGTTGTGATGTTATTGTGTTTCGAACCGTAGAAGTGTGGGGTAAGTGATTCAACATTTTGTTAGCAAGTTTGTTATTTATTGACTCATCCACATAGCCCTCGGCTACAGTGGAATATTTCCATCCTCCGAGGCGTTTAAGTAAGGTTATGTCTGCTCCTCATCAGCCAGTACTTAGACGACGTTCTTCGGAAGCAGTGCCCCGTATAATCTTTGACAATCGCAATTACATTTAAATGAGATGCAATTTCAAAAGGAACTGCCCCGATTTTATGAATTCCCACGTTTTGTTTGCAACACTTGACATTTCTATAACGCAAGAAAAATCGGTAATTTCTTTCAAAATTTGGTGGTCGCAGCAAAGAATATTTCCGATAATATCTTAAATATTCTATTTGTTTTATTAACGGTAATGTTTATAAAAAGACGCTGTTTCTAAATCCTCTAATTATGATACTTTTTTTGAATGAATTCGACACGAATTTCAAGCAAACTGATTGGTTCACAGTCGTCTGTTACAAGAAAACTTGAAAATTGTATCATTTGCAGGGTAGCAAGTAAATCTTATAATATTTTAACTTTCGCTATCATTTTAATAACCATAAGCAAATTCGAATAAAAAATATTGTATGACACACAGACGAAAAACTGTCTTTCGAATTGCCAGTCTCGCCTGCGTCTCAGCTGGTAATATTTCGTAGCCGCCCAAAAAGTAGATTTTTCGTCCTTGTGACATAAACTACTATTGCAAGAGCGCCGCAATGAAGTGGTGAGGAGAGCAGTATGACCTTGGTTTTTCTCGCATCGAGTTTTTGATATAGAAACTTCAAATTATTGGATCGCTCATCAAAAATATTTTATAAAATAATGAAGCCATTATGTTTGTTTGTACATAATAAAATATTTTGGAATTAAACATTATTGCAAGAAATAATTAATAACCATGAAACAGAAGAGCCATCACAAAACAGGTTTAGGACAGAACATAAATTTTATTAGAGACTAAAATATACTTTTTTCAAAAAATTATTTTAAACAAATTATTTTAATAAATCATTTTAAACACATGCAATTATGTGATTATTTTTTATACGTTTATTCGCAATAATATGTATTCACAATTATATTTAATAATAATTTCTTGCGGATAAAATAAATTTATAAAGAAAGTAAATATAGTGCACAGTAAAAAAATCGGTAATTTTTATGTTAAATCCGAAAATATTTTATTATGTACTTATAAACAAATTCAGCTTCATTAATTTATAAAATATTTAGATTATGAAAGTAAATTATTTACAACAAAAATGAAGCATAAGAAAAAGATTTATTGCAAAATATTAGCATTCACGATGTAGATTTAAAATGTAATTTTCCCTAGCAATTTTCCAGGGAAATAAAAATTAACCAGTTGTTAATGTTCCGTCGAGTTACCTCAGATTAAAAAAACAAGGTTAATATAAGGTCAATAAAATTCAGGCCAATAAAAACACAAAAACTAACAGGACAGATAAGAAGATCGAGAAAGAGCTCATTATTTAATATATCTGTTAGCGATTCACATACAGACATCAAAATGAGCGTAACAGCTTAAACCCTATTCATTTACTAGGTGCAAGTTTGGAATTATATCAGATAGAAAAATAAAACAAAAAATTTTTATTTGAACTTTAATCAACTGAAGTATTTAAAATAAATATTAAATCATACATACTACCAAAGATCTACATATATGGCCTCTACAGATATTGAATTATAAGAAGTCGTCTACCTAATATGTGCATCGTATTCAGCACAACTGAAATTATAGCTCATATCCATCACAATTGAATTTATATAGAAGAAAGAACATCACATAGGTCTGGTATAAGGTATACATCAAAATACAATAAAATAATCCTTAATCGGCTGTATATTAAACGCCTGGATTTACCCCTCAAAGTTTCTGTTATTGTGTAGCATAATTTTCATTTCTGAAGCACTAAAGCGTCCCAAGAGAGGACTCGTCTGTCAATTTGTTTGCACAAGAAACAACAAAGGCACATCTGCAGATCCTAAATCCGGCGTAAATCACACGTACGATAAACATCCGAAAATATCATTTAGTTAAAATAAAATATGTTGCGGCTTGTTGGCCTTGTGTTTATTTAAGAGATTTACTCGCATTACCAGGATTGTTCTTAACCCCTCACAACGCTTCTAACACAGTACCATGCCATCATCACTATTTACATTTCATGTTGGTATTTGCACCTTTTTCAATTTAACGTACAGTTGGGACCGCACGGCAGGCGTTTAATGATAGGAGCTGGTATGTTGTAAAATGTTCGTTGTATATTCTTCTATTACGTTAGAAAAGCAGTAACTCTCTCAGTAACTAAAATTTGATTTTTGGTGTTTAATAACACGGGAAGAAAATTAAGTCAATATAACTAACATAAAAATATAGTTGGCTTGAAAATTGATGATACGATACTGGAAACACACAAACTTCGATATAATATCGATACTTCCATCAGCTTCCTTAAATATAATATCAGAAAGTATCCTCGCCAAAATATTTAAATGCAAACACAAATCACTTACTACGATTGCGATAGAACTGGAGCAAGAAGCTCTAGAAAGTTTAGTTAGTCTATATATAGATAATGAAAAGAGAATAACAGTTTCCCATGTTGCCAACACAAGTTCAGAATCTTCGAATTCGATTTTTCCTAACTCTTTTCCCGAAAATTTTTCAGGAATTTCAAGGAAGTGTTTTAAAGCGCCCCCAAAATTACTACATCTTAAACTTTACTTTCTAAATATTATTTATACTATTCTTACTTGAAAGACAAATAACGATATTCATTAAATATTTCATCATTATTGTATTTTTGATTGTACCTATTTATTTATAAATTCATTCTGTTTCTTTCCGAAACATTTTTAGACATTTCGCGTTTGGATATAGCTCGAGGTTTTTCTTAATTATCGTAAACTGTCGAATTAAAATAATTTTTGTTTTCCGCAAAAAAGGTACCAATACCAACAGAACATTTTATTGCAAGTCTCACTGTTCGTCAACTAAAGAATTTGTCTTAGAGAGTGCATCTTTATAATATGAGACGGCAAAACATCTGAAGCTCTACTCAGTCAACTTAATTTTTTGATATTAAACATTTGTAAACACGACAGACGTTACAAATGTATACTACTGTATTACCGTTGGAGCAGATCATTCTGTCATTTTCATTACCTAATCACTGACATTAAAATTAACCAAAACATATTAGACAAACTTGTTTCTATATCAACATTCTCTCAGGATTCTTCACTCACATTTTCAAAATCCACGCAAAATAATAGGGAAAATGTTGGATCCCCCCAGTTGTTGCACAATAAAACATGTAATAATTTATATGAGGTAAATCAGGTAAATCCTGAGCGTTCAAAAACTCTTTTAGCGGGGGCAACACGGAGATTTCTTATTTTGGGGTAGTGTTAGAAAGTTCTCATTAAACGGAATTTCGAGATTGTTCTTTATTGTAATTGAGAATTTGAAAAATATTTATACTAAGTATACTGTTGCTTTAATTTGGTTCCCTAAATGTTGGTAACGTTTGGTATGGTACTTTGTGTTTTACTCTAAACGGTGTATGCTTTTATTCTAAATGGTGTATGATGTATTGCTCTCTAGCTCGGGTACTCTTGCCTGCTAACGGCTTATTTTGAAGTTGTATATGGGGGTATCAGCGGCTGTATATGGGGAGAATGTTTGTGTAGCCCTCTGATGGAGATATCTCTGTTTGTGTTAGTAATGAAGCCAAGGAATTAAATTTCCAGCACTTCCAGTTTTCCAAAGATCGTGACCAAGCCGGCACAGCATAAAGGCCGGCCTTATTAATGTTGTGTATATAATTTTTGGTTTCGCCAAAAAATCCCGAAACTATGACTCTAGGATTCAGGACTTTACCACAGCGCTACTACGAGACAAAGACCACGTTGACTTCTGAATAATGTAAAGGTATAATTACCAAAATTGGAAGCTATCAGCTGCGTTACAACAGAGACAGGTACGCTCTGGTGTAATCTAGAAAGGGTCGAGTAAAGGAGGACAAATTATTTTGGGGAACTACTAAATGCAAGAACATCGTGATGGCAGCTGGGGTCATAAAAGAAGATATGTTTGAAATAGAAGCACCAAGTGAGAAAGTAGTTGGAGACACATTGTAACATTTCAAAATACCAAGAAACTAAAGAAAGTGAACTTGTGCAGAACTGTTATAATAAGAGCAAAGTTATAGAAGACGCTCTATAATCTCATTCTATAGGTATAGGAAGGTATAGGTACACTTTTTCTAGATTGTTGTTCGCATAGCTTCGGTTATGCTCAGACAGGCAACTCTTTGCACCTGGCATAGCATGAGTTTTGCTGTTAATGTTGACTCTTGGGCCACCAAACAACAGCTCCGTAGGCCATCATTGGTCTTATGATAGCAGTGTATATCCACATGACCACTCTGGGTTTCTTTCCCCAGGTTTTCCCTACGGTCCTGCGACACGGCTCATATGATATGTATGCGTTCTTTATTCTTCTTTCGAGGTGAAGATTCCAGTTTAGTTTAGCATCGAAGAGCATGTGGTTAGGAGAACGGGTGTTCTCAGTATTGTGGCTAATTAAATAAAACACAATGTAACTAGTTGACTTAATGATAAAATATCATCTTGAATATTACGTCTTAACCCAGCAACTACTAAAGGAGATGTGTCACGTATACCTACACATATATAGTGGTATTTTAGAACTGTTGTTGTAACTACGCCTGGAAGAACCTTTTACATAAAAAGGGACAGGCCACTGGCACATGTGGTGCCACTTACACAAAGTATAAACAATGATCATATACAGAGACGTTTTAATTTTTCTATACAAATTTATATATCTAATAAATCTAACACTCAGTGGCTCCAGTTTTCTTTTCCTTGTGAAGAGTACCATTTCCGTCTTCCTGAGGTTGACGGATAGGGCATGCTCCTCACACCAAATTTCGATTACTCTTAGGGCCAGGCTTCTCTGGTAGTGGGCTCTTTCGAATTTTCCATTAAGCAGTATCGTTAGGTCATCTGCGTATGCAATTGCGTAGAATCCTTCCATGGTGAGGTGGTTTAGGAGGCTGTCAAGAACCAGATTCTATAGCAGTGGTGATAAAACACCTCCCTGCGGACAGCCTTTCGCAACCGTAGACACTGACTTGTTATAATGTAGGTACTTGGTAGGGTAAGTAATTGCTATATATGAAATATATGGATGACCTAATAGGATTACCTAATAGGATGAGTAATTGCTATATATGAAATTAAGAAACAGCTTAAACATATAATATACCTATTCGGGGGAACGCTAGGGAACACGAATGTGGCTTTAGAGATAACAGATCGGAAATAAATATTTTTTCCTTTGATAAAATAATAAGTATTAAACTTTGTGATTCATTGTGTAAATTCGTCACTGACAAAATTTCGAAAATAATGCCGAGAACCGGCCCTCAACGCGTTAGTTCTTTTCATTTTTATCCATTAGTTCATTTTCCTTAAAGAACTACACCATGGTAACCCATTGACGAGCAGTTTAAATATACCTAACGGTTCTGAAGTGAGAAGATGGGCTCTAAAGCGTCTTGTCTCTTTGCTAAGTTAAATAATTATAAGCTATAAATATAAACATAATGGACATTATGTCACCTATTCAGAACCCAGGTACTTATAAAACAGCAGACGTTATTTATTACAGATTATTAGCGAATTACCTTGGCCTTAGCCAAGGTAATTTATTTAGGTAAAAATGAAATACCTAAGACTATAATAAAAATTACCATACAATTGCCTAAATTTGTTTTTCATTGCTGCAACATTGTGACTCTATTTTAAATGCGATGTAGAACATTGTTATAATAATTCTATTTTATTTATGCAAAGAGGTTAGAAATGTAAACGAGACGAAGCAATTATAAAGGTTAACGTTATGCGAAGCTCATATTAGGGGATGGACAATGTCACCTTGGTATCTCCAAACGCATTCATGCAACATCGGCTCATGTTATTGCTAGTAGCTATTGTTAAACACCATACTTCTTATGAAGTTTTTTAATGAAATCCATTTTATCTGTCTAAACGAGTTGAATAATGGGATTGAAGCTCTATTTTTCCTCTGTTGGGTGCAACAGTTATAACATATCATACCAACCATACCGTAGCTTCATTTTTCTGAAGATTTAGTGTTTTATTCACGATATCATATCTCTGTTATTATTGGATATAGTTCAATGAAACTTTAGAAAAATAAAATATTTAAAAACATGACAAATAAACAATGCCCATTTAATCCTGGAAATAATAAAATGTTTCGAGATGCTAAATTCGACCGTGGCTTTTCCTCATTAAAATGAGTTCAGTGAAATAACGTGGTCATTGAATCAATAAGGTTTGTAACAAATGCTCGAGGAATTGCATCGATTTCTTCTGAAGTGCGATTCGCAGCTCCTAAAGGCTGTCGGGTATCTCAGGTTGGCGACGAATACGTATCTGGGTTGGTCTGAGAGAAGCTCAATTTTATAGAGACCAGGGCGAGCTAAACATTTTTCTATACCCACGTCGCATCGTCCAAATACTCGTTTAATACTAGTGCCACCTGTAGATCATTTTATATAATATTATATTTGCTTTTTAAATTCAACAAACCTGAAGATAACTGAAATAGCACTAAAGCAATATAAAACAAATTTGCTAGGTAAGTACGTAATTTTTTACCATGTGTAGAATGAAAGCACTACTTATAAATAGAGGCTGCGATCAATGTAATTCCTTATGAGACACCCTGTATATATTACCTACCTACTTGCATATAAACAATTGGTTGACTTTTTAAAAGGATGACAAAGTTTAGCTAAAATTATTTAGACCAATGAACAAGCGTAGAAATAAGCGTATCTGCATCGCATCGGTTGTTTATGGCCTTGGGTACTTGCTAATTATCATAATATTTTTTATACTGTCGCGTTATAATAATACCGTTTTTCCGGTGCATATCTGATAGAGTAATTAAACGAAAAGCAGCGGCGACGGAGATTCCATGTCCACGCCTATTTGAATGTGAAAAACACACGGTGTTGGAGCAGAGCAGGACTGATCCCCGTAGTAATATTAATTATAAAAACGCAAACAGGAAAACCACGAATATATGCCTGGACAATAGAAACTTGCCTGCAAATCCGTCAAGTAAATACCGGGATAATACTTGTATGTAAACAGAGAGTACGAAATAGTGAGAACTGCAAACACTGTAGCTCCCTGAGTTACCGATGTTACCATTACCAACACGTTTTCAAATACATAAGCTGATTTTAAAAGCAACCTTAGGGATGTAATGTTCAGTTAAAGTGACAGTTGTTTGAACCTTAAATGATGGATCGACTAACACGGATTTATTCTCTAACAAAGCGATGTAACAACAAATCTCACTGCGTTATTTTTTTAAATCGGAGAATTACTAGTCGTTGAAATAAATATAATTTCTTACTGTGCACTGTGCAGTATATAGAGATGTTGGTGATTTTAAACTTTGATTATTTATTATTTGTCACCAGCCTTTCGTTATTGGCTAGTTATGTTTGAAATAAAATATTAAGGGGTTATAAAATTTTGATGTGAGTTTAATTTTTCATATATATGGTGAAAGTTGAGAAAATTTACATTTTATTTAAAAGGTAATTTAAAAGTTTTGTTTAAAAATTTAGTTAAAGTTAATTTAATATTTTGTTTAACGCCTAAGTTGATTTAAATAAATTTTATTTATTTGTTGAACGCCTAATTTATTTAATATATTACATAAATGTTTATTATACCTTTTGCCCATATGTTACCCTGGTTAAACTCTTTACCTTAATCCATATGTAGCATGATGTTCTCTCACCCCAGCAGTCGGTTCTGGGATGTTGGTGATACAACTCAGTACACACATTCAAACAAGATGTAAAAATATACAAATTTATTATAAATTTAAGAAATGCAGAAGTAGGTAATATCAAAAAAGATTAATAAAAACACATTATTTTTGTTAATAGAAATATAGTTAAAATACCAACCTTGAAAATATGTAGTATCATGCAAGTAGATATTATACAGATTAATAAACGAGAAATATTTATTAGAAAGCAGCTATGTGTTTCAATTTATTTTAATATATAATACCAATGTATTATATGTATAATGATATAGGCAACCCTTATTACACATTGCTGTTTTACTTGGTACCCATACACATTTTTAAAGCATTTATTAGATATTAATCTAACGTGACCGCTTTAAAAGGTTTTGTGTTCGATAAACTGAATTATATGGTTATTATTATCATATGGAGCTCAAAATGGCATTAAATTATCTGTGGTAAGTACTTATCATCATTTGTAGGAACTTTATTGTACTTTATATTTTACGAATTCGTAATATATTTTTAATATGCTAGCTTTATGACAGTAGAAAGGTACCTTTGTTTACGTAGTTTTGGTATTTTGTAGCATTTTCCCATCCTTTGAAGATGATTTTATGGGTGCTGGATCTGGGTATACGCTACCGAATAATCATAGAATCTATCAGGAACATTTTTGGAACTATACGAACAAAACTTGCTCTGCCTCTTCTTGGCCCCACGAAAATGCTTAAATTTAAATAAAACCGATTTTAATTACTATTTTAAATAGAAAAGTTCGCAACAAATTTTACCATGCTTCAGTATTGGGAATTTCTTTCGTTGCTGATCAATTAATTGTTTTCAAACAAGATTCATGGTTCTCTACCTGGGTACTAGATGTTTCGCAATGTTCTTGTATCATAGGCACCTATTTACCAGGTAGTTTGGCAATTCAACGTTTATGTCACTATTATGTTATTGGTTTATATCACGACACTATCGTTTCGACGTCACTATAGCCTATAGCCCATAGCCTATAGCCTATAACAATTTTAAATATTCGTTACATACCTATATTTCCAATTTAATATTTTCAATACCTATTTGTATTCTTTAATTAATTAATACTTAATTGCTTTTCATATTTCTGGTTTATTTTTCTGTTGCCATGCAGCAGGCTTTTAGTTTGACATTAGGTGTCAGTAATAATTAAGTCAGAAATAATTAATTGTATTACCTATTATATATCTTTATCGGGTTATATTATGTATTATATTTAAAATTTGTGTATTTTCCTATATTGTTATATCATTCTTACAGTGACTCATCTTTTATTGCTGTAATATTGAATTAGTGATGTACTAACGTCGCTCTAAATCATGCCATCTCATTTCAAAAATTGTAAGTACAATAATGTTGTCAAAAAACGTTAAAAATATGTTAATTGAGAAGAATGAAATATTTTTTTAAGAGTCTATGACATTTCTGAGATTTCCATTATACATACATTGATTCTTCTCAATTTTCGGCAAAACAGTTAATAAAATCGGAAAATTTTATAAGAGGTAATCTGTAGAGAATTTAATTACGCACATTTTTTTTATTTTGCATTTTCCGATTCGATGCACCGCCATCGAGATATTTTGAATTTTGATATTTTAATTGAATATTGAGAAATTTGATGTGAGAGATTTGATTACATGTGCACCAGCGATTGTTCCTTTAGGCGGTCAGTGAACTTATAGTATACATTTTATATGTACTTTACATATAAATAAATGGAGCCCTGCTATTGGCTCTATAATAACTACTACGTCACTGAATACCGCCTTATTACAATAAAACATGTACCTGGACATCTACAGAAAAACTTTAATTCAACTTCAGATCTATTCGTTATACTTTTCACAACAAATAGTTACATGTGGTAATAAATCAGATGTATATTCATTTCACGACCAAAACACAAACAACAATAAGGCAATGGAAGATATGACATGGACATAGACAATCTAATATGACAAAGTCTGCCTCATAAGTTTATCATGGGAACAATAGAATTAAATTCCAAGGGAATACAAATGCTTAATCCATAATATTAAATCTGTCCACTATTGTCTAATTGCGATGAACGGCGATCACCCGATAGCCAGACTCGATTCTGTTCAACCGTGGTGAATTATTCATGTGGGGCCTGTCACACACAGATCCGTATTATTTGTTTAATATACTGACTGTTTGTTTGATCTTATTATCAATATCAATATACACTAAGTAAGATTGCATACTTTCACTTATAATATCACATGAAAATTATATTCAGGAATATTTTAAGTACGTGTGCTCTTGGGTAAGCAACGACTATTGAGATGAAACCACGTTGCATTTATTGTAGTTTTTAAAAATGTTTCGTTCCATTATGATCTCAGTATTGTTTTTAATGCCAAAATGCAAGTTGAAACCAACCAAATTTAAAAGGGTGTTATAAAAACTGACCAGTTGGTAAGAATTATGTTTCTTTCTGATTTAATTCAGCATCTTCTGATATGGGAATTAACAAGAAAATCATTTCTAAGCTAATCATTTCAAAAAAGTGACATTTTAAAGTTAGACAATAATGTTTGGGGAACAGCAGCAGCTCATTAAAATTACAGACCATAGTAATAATAGTCAGTCTGTCAGGTTGTATTTGAATGTATGTGGAGCATTATCAATGATTGAAATCATGAAGAGAACTGTAAATACTATCAAGTATTTACAGTTTTGTCATGATCAAAACACAACAGAAGACACCAAAACAGAAACACAATCGTTTATCATTAGTCGTCGGCTACCGAGATTATGGTCGGAATGAGAGGTCTCTGGCCAGAAACATTTGCCAATCAAGACGCGCTAAAATGAGTCTTACTTACATCACCTTATCTAACGCCCCTATTTTATGTTCAGCTGAAACCGATTTACCGTGTGAAATGCTACAATAGTTACAACTGAACCACCCTGTAGAGGAATAGAGGGAGAATACAAAATATTGATGCGTTTTAGTTGTATATATATTATGACAGAATGTTCCTATCTGTTAATTTTTTTGTGCTATTTCGTAATATAACCGAATCTGACACAACGCTATTGTATGGCAGTAACAAAATTGTATATACATCAATTGTTGTGTGCAAGAATTTTCTGCAAATTCAATTCATTTCACTTGGTGTTAAGCCTCATGTTCCATGTAATTGTTCCGACCAATAGCTTTTATATCGACAGCAATAACACATAAACAAGAAGAGACAAAGCAGCCTCTGCTCGTGCATTACATCCGACAATAATTGTGTTCTGCTCTACATGTGTAGGACACGCGTCGCGGCGGCGGTCCATTGCTCTGCCCATACGTCTAACTCATGTGGTCCCATTCACAATCACATATAGCATAAAACAAAAAACATACAACATATATATATATATATATATATATATATATATATATATATATATATATATATATATTGATATAAAAATAAACTTTAAACGATTCCCTATTATGTAAACTGCCATGTTCGGACAGTAAACTTTACAAAATATAAAATTTTCTTTATGTCATGCATACAAACTTATGGAATTATCGATATTATAATTAATTATGTCGAGAAATAAGTAAATAGACTAACCAATTAAACTATAATTTAGATTTATAATGAAATTATATATAATTTAGCACATATTTCTCGCTCGAATATCGTGCAGGAGAATATATTATTAAATAGTACAGCAAATGAGTATATCAAAAACCATCAAAAACCCTGCGTTATGCATATTAAAAGATTAAAGCCCAACCTTTAATATAGTACTAAGCATAATATGAGAAGTCTAAATTAAGAGAAATATTACCACGTGAAGAGTAAAATGTATCCCAATTATATGAAATTTTTCCGGATGTCAACAACTGTCATATTCAAAGATGACAGTGATATTCACCATAAATATCTGACATTAAATATATTGTATTGTATAAAAGACAATGATAAAATTGATTTAGTAAGTAAGAATATTATTAATTTAGTAAGAATGGACCTGGACCTGGATATGGACCTCAACATTAAAAAGAACAAATCTAGAGATTTGAAACACATGAAAAAAACTTATTTAATTCGTGACGAGATTCTGGTAGAAACGCGTCCTTTTTTGAAGAAACATCAACAAGTCCAGCATCGGTAAGGAGTCCTGTGACCTGCTCAAGGCTGGACAACCATGAACTTTCAAAGGCAATGCCACCAGAAAGCTTCGTTAAAAAAACTGTGGTACGCTGGCGGCCATTTGAAAGTGCACGATTTTTTTTGATATAGTAATGTGTCTCAAAGTCGCCCGACCTAAACCCAATTGAAAATGCATGGTCGATGATTGTTAAGAATATTTATAATAGACCTGGTAATAGACATTTCCACCCAGCAAATGCGAGCAATTGAAAATGCTTGGGGCAATATCAATAGATTACACGAGGACACTTGTTTCATCAATGAGGCGTCGATTTCAAGGTGTAATAGACTCAAATGGCGCCTGGACGAAATATTAATTTTATACAGACCTACTCGCGTTGGAGTTTGGTAGTTTTAAGTTACTTAATTTTTATAATTTAGGTTATTTTGAACATTTTTGGGACGTTCTTTGTTAATTTGTAATTTTTTTGATAAAATAATAATACACTTTGTAATTTTGATAAGTAATAATTAAACAATTGTGAATGTTATGATGACATATCACATGAACCTCAAATTTCAAAGTCAGTTTTACAAAGATCAAATAGTATTTGTATTTCAGTATTTCATTATATATACATGTAAATGGAAGTATATATATATATATATATATATATATATATATATATATATATATATATATATATATATATATATATATATATATATATATATATATATATATATATATATATATATATATATATATATATATATATATATATATATATATATATATATATATATATATATATATATATATATATATATATATATATATATATATATATATATATATATATATATATATATATATATATATATATATATATATATATATATATATATATATATATATATATATATATATATATATATATATATATATATATATATATATATATATATATATATATATATATATATATATATATATATATATATATATATATATATATATATATATATATATATATATATATATATATATATATATATATATATATATATATATATATATATATATAGGGTGTTCTATTCATGCCGTTAATATCTCATAAACCAAACATCATAGATCCAAACAAATTTTACATTAAAAGTTTCTTGGCTTCATACGATACACTATCTAAAATTATTTGATATTCTACGGGGTATTCATCAAGATTGCAACGTCATGCACCTTCTTTTCTTATATATGCATCGTATGATTCCAACAACAACAACATTTTTTTTTGTATCTTGTACCATTTATGAAATATCAAGGAAGGTGGAATAAATGGAACACCTTGTTCTTGTGGCGGCTGAAATAATTATCAACATATTTTATAGTTTTGAAATCATGAAATATAAGTGTGTACTATGTAAAGCCATAAAAAGGATTATTCAATTTGGTAAAATTATTGTGTAAAATATTTTGTTCTATCTAAAAAAAAGCGAAGTTAAGGATTTATAATTAATTTATGCTCAATAATCCTGTATATTTCCATATCAACATCCTACTAAATAGAAAATATACTTTTTTATATAAAATGCAGCCGTTATTAATTAATATGTTGAAAAGTAACGGTCCGTTGATAGAGCCTTGTGGAACACCTGACAGAGCATGTATATTTTTCCATAAACCTTCATCTGCCCCGCACCAACTGAATACGTTATTTGAACTGCGCTTTCATGAGATAGAGCAAACGGAATGTGTGTACAATATAAGGAAGTCTCTCGCAGTTATGTAGTCAATCCTATTTCAATTCAATAGCACCTATGCATTAATTCCAGTATAATGCGATATATTCAAATTGTTTTTAGATCTAAATATATTCAGCATTGTACTACTTTTAACTCACCATGTGAACGCTACAACATTGTCAATCATGAAGTTGTCCTCTTGATTCATTTAACCTAATATCCGCATTGATATCCTGCACGACTTCCGCTTACAAAACAATATCGAACATGAATACAATATGCAATAATTTAATAAGTATGCCGCCCATATGATGTAAGGACGTAGCTACATATTATGAAGAATAATATGTAGTAATGTCGCGTAAATGCCAGTAGAATAATGACAGTTTTATTAGAAATAATATTCCTCAGTTAAGTTTTTGGATTAAAAAAATAGAACCTACTCATTTTCTGGTTGAAATGTAATTTTTCTCAATAAAAAAACAATATTGAAATATTCAACGGTGATCTGGTGGCTTGATTTTAGCTGGAGTAGATCTGGAGATAGATCTGGAGTAGATCCGGAGATCTCAAATTTGAAAATGTTTTCCCAATCTATCAAATCGGGTCTTCCCATCGTTTTGGCATGGTTTGTGAAGATGGGGAAGACGGGGTCTAGGGGGGGGGAGGAGAACGATGAATTAAAAACATGGGAAAATCATCGTTTTTTTAATGTATATCTCGTCGGCTTTTAAACTTTACAAAAAAACAAAATATAAACAATGAAGAGTACGACACAACACCCCCGCAAAGCTGAGGGAAAAAAAATTCTTGACTCTACCAGAGATGTAGTACTGTAGGTACTACATCTTACAATACGTACATCTTACAATAGACAATTTATAATATGTATAAAGAAAATATAGGTTTCATCAGTATTTTATTAAGCATTCTAATGACTATATAATACTCCAATTTCAACAAATTCAGAAAAAAATTTCCTATATCTTATCGCATTTTTATTTTTCAGCGTTTTTTATTTTGGCTCTAAATATCGATGCTAAAGAATGTTTACGATTTTTTTCGTAAAGAATCGTAAAGAATGTTTACGATTTTTTTAAATGCTCAATTCTTACGTAAAATCATTCGCTGAACAACTTTTGCTCGAAACTCTTTCTCTAAAATCATTACTTTTTTATTTTTTGAGAGAAAACTGAAAAAGTACCATTTTCAAAACTATTTTGCAATAATAAACAAAAAAATATATCCCGCTCATTGGAACTTTTTTAATGGCTTTACGTTTTAAGCAAGCCCTATTTCAGCGTTCCGCCCAATGTCAAAATCCACGTTTTCTTTTCTCTGATACCGCTTAGATGTACACTATACACGTTTGCATGATAATTCAAATATGCAGTCTTTCCTCCTTGGGGTATTAGCGAGCCCTACTAATTATTGATAGGTATGGTAAAATTTAATCGCTAGTTCATATTAATATCCAGTTGCAGTTGCAGGTAGAACTGTATGAAATTCTGAGAGGGTTATAAAAGTAAGTCTGCAGCAACTTATAACAAATAATATCTAGTCCAAATATTGATGGAAATATAAAATATAAGACTGTCGTTGACTCTGGCAAGGATTGTCCGATATGAAATCATAACGAGAGTTCGGCAAATACAGCCCTCTAATTGAAATCTGGGCTGGTGTTGACCCTGTAAACACTTGTCTCAGATCAATCGCTCTACGATTGCTACGGATGAGACGAACCGAGCCCAGCCTCGTTTACTTTCCTGCCCCTTTGATGAGTTTGTTTTCGATGTTAAAGCTATGATAAAGTTTTTTATTAGATATATATTCAGCTTTTTGTCACATATTGATCGAGAGGCATCCCGACTATTTATTTGCTTTGGATATTAATTCGTGGTTTGTTTTGCTAAGGGAAAGATTCCTTGATGTACCTAATTGCATATAGTTTATAACTCGGTTTAATGTTTTGTAATGGTTCGTTGTATAAGTGGATCCATGAGTAGATAGTTATGAATTATGAGGCCATAAACACTCTTTATATAAAATATTTATGTTAAATGTATGTTAGTTTATCCAGGTATTAAAAGGGGTAACTAATGTTGTTTATTCCTATTACACATTTTAAAGGTTTCACTTTTAACTTGATTTTTGTTTATTTTTTCTCATTGGAATGTAATTTTAATAATTAACATAATTAATACGCTAACAGATCAATAGGTGTCGGCGTCATGTGGTGGAATATCAGCACTATTTTATTAAGTAGGTAGGTATAGAGGTAACTTCTAACTATAATGAAGATGTCGTTTCTACGAACACCAAGATAATTTAAAAAATACCTAACGGATTTGGGATATCCTATACACGTAATAGGCGGCATTTTTTACATACAACTGATCGTTTTTCAATTCCGGTGTTGCCGGAAGTGACAGTAACTGTTGATTTTTAAATAGAATACCCTGTATATTATGGCATATCTGAATTTTGCATAATTTTCTGAATTCAATATATATACAGGGTATTTTTAAAATAAATAGCACAAGTAGTACCCGTGAATCTAGAGTTAAAAAGAACATGTTCTGCATAAAAATTACCTTTTCACCCTTTACGAGATACATCCCTTCAAAGTTTCCAAAAAAATATGGAATAGCGGCTGTATTTGAAAAGAAAAAAGGTATAACAGTAAAATTTTACATACATTTTCTACTAATTCATGTTCAACTTATCAACAACATTAGACAACCACCGCCTACTTAAATATTTTTTAACGTGTGTCGTAATGAGAATGGTAATGAATTTTATTTTTTATTAATAAACGGTTAGTTTTAAAGCAAAAAAAGTCAAAGAGATAAAATGTTGTAAATGAACCAGGGTATCAGGTTCGTATTTTTGAATAACCAATATTTATCAAACAAATAAGTTGTAGCAAAAAATAACTTTGGGGATTCTTATTTCAACCCCCTGCAAGGAGCAATAAATTTTCAAAAAATTCGGTTGCACATGCTGGTAGTTACTGTGTGTATAATTTGACTGTTTTACCTTTTAGGTTTTCACATTAAAGCCGCTATTCCATATTTTTTTGGAAATTTTGAAAGGCTGTATCTCGTAAGGGGTGATTATTTTACTAAGGTCATTTTTATGCAAAACATGTTCTTTTTAGCTGTAGATTTACGGGTACCATTAGTGATACTTATTTTGAAAACAGGATTTTAAATTTATATTATACTTAGTGACATTTTAGATTGAGATGCTGATATTCATTGTTAGAAAATTATAGACTTAGACTACTTACTTTCGTAGCTTGGATTCTGGAGTACGTATTCTGGAATCTATTTTTTATGGGCGCCACTTCGTTATTCAAATGAAGAATTTTGATTTATAAAATATAAAATTTAATTTGAAATTTATTAGCTTGGTCAGTCACTGTATATTCTAGAGCAATGAAATATCTGTCCCAGGGAGAGTTCAAAAGAGACTTGCGTTAAGTGGTGAACTTATTGATTGATTTTAAATTATTGTTTATCTGATTGAAAATATCTTTGGAAAAATCTCATTAATTTGCTTGGAAGAAAAGATTGTGTCCAATTTTAAAGTGATAATGATATTTAATAAAATATTATGTGATTATATTCGTGTTTTACAATAACACTTGCAACTAAAATTTCTTAAAATTTACCTGAACTAAATAAGGTAGAAACTATAAATTTACATGGGAAATCAAGAATCTTGGGCGAACAAATAAGAAATATTGTGCAAATTTGCAACGGGAAAATATTTCAATAAAGCATGTGGGTTTTTACCTTAGTCTCATTATGTCAATCCTTTAAAACCTTTGAGGTCACTGTCACTTTCGAAATAACTAACACTAAACTTGTTGAACTCTTGCGATGTGTTCGGCATCTCGTTCTTCTCCTCCAACTCCTGCAATCTCGTTCTGGATGCAAAACGGCTGATGAATAATAATATCAATGGGACAGCAATTACTTCTCCTCGAATTATCTGTGAATTTCTCTGGAACTCTGGTACTTTGTATTATCTGAGCTTTTCTTAATGATGATGCTTTTCAACCCGTACATATTTATGTACGATGAAAAATATATATAGAATATTACTAGCAAATGGTTTTTATTTACGGCTGGTTAATTTCTAAACTAAATTTACACTTTTCGTATTTTAAAATACAAAACGTATAACACTTTTTAAGATATATCAAAAATTACGTATCTACCTTTTGGTGCCTTAGCGTAGCGCGTCGTCTTCTTAGTTGTTTTTTGTAGGCAAGGAAGTTTGTTTATTTAAAACAATGCACTGCTTCATGGTTACTACCCCTACTTTTAACATAACACATTTTGATCTACCAATCATATGAGTTCATAATTTATGTTTTTAATAATTCCACAGCAGATATTACTCAAACTTTTATAATCATGTTTATCTATTTCATACGTCTGATGCACTTGTACCTCCATTTTGAACCACCTCCCTGACTGTCTGAAATACTTTTTTCTTCGAGGCTATAAAAGCGTCATAATCTCGTTAACTACTTTTCCGTGTGTTTACTTGGTAATATTACTTAATTTAGACTTACTTCATTATAACTATATGTTTCATAAATTACTAGGTTATATGTCGAAGCTATTTATATGCTCGTTTATATGCTTCGTTTAATGTTTATTCGGCCTGTGCATACATTCTACGCTCACTCGTACCTTTATCTGTGGCATACATCTGTGATTGTTTTCGATTATACTTTCTTGGGAATTAATTTGCTGCCACTTATTCCACCATTTTGGTTGGCCGCTATGGAGGGCTACAGAAATAGAAAAAAATATTGTCTTAAAATTTTTGGATATCCTACTGTAATTTATTCATTATCGACATTTCGTCACCTGCTTTGTGGCCATTTTCAATAATAAAGAGGTTCAGGGAGGGATGACTGCCGAGAGTTAAAAAATTAACAATTTTCGTTTTGACAACCGAACCTGAAACATATTAATTAATATTTTGCTTCATTATATTTTTAGAAATAGAAAACGATTACATATAAACATAATAGCGCTGAAAAATAAACATTGGTAATTAGAACCGTTTATTTCAGTGTATTTATAGCAGATAAACAAATTAGATCTATGTAGGTAGGGAACTTATATGAGAATGTGAACTATTTTGATAATTTCAGTTGAGCAGACACCTGAACCGGACTACCGGTATGTCCAAATATTTTATATCTCATCATATCTGGGATCATAATATAAAGGCCAAAACAAAGGTGACCATTTGACAGCAATTCCTCATCGGACGCGATCCAAAGATGCCTGGCGTGCCTGAGGGCGTATCACGTGAAAAATTCAATATCTGCGAGGTATTGAAGTTAGTCAATAGCTGGCATTGTGCTGCTGTGGCTTAGCATTCCACCTTACGGATGGTGGGGTGGGTAGCAGCCCCGAGCTCGTCTACAGCTGTCAATTATACGGTGCTTCATGTCATGACGATCTGACTGATGTGAAATATGCAACGCTCATTTGAATAGCATCTCGAATATCGGATGCATTGCCAATTCCTCTTATAATTATATTAGACGTAGAGTGGAGTTTGGAGTTGCTTAGAGAAGATAACATACCTCGATAACATATTTCATTCTTTCTTGTTTTGTCTTTTGTAATTATGCAAGTAAGAAGTTGAAGTTAAAAGGCGGCAAACGACATCAAACTATTCAAATGCTGCCTTTTAACTACAAAGCCTTTGAGGTCCCGCTATTTAGAAACAAGCAGAAGACTTTTTAAATCAAAGAAGGTAAGTTTAAGTTTCAAGTAACTTCGTATTATTATATACATTTTGTTTTTTAAAATAATAGTTATCTTGCAAGTTTTAAGTAGTTTTATGATTTGCACAGTTATACACAGTTTGCACAGTAGTTTTATGTTATTGCACAGTTATTTTTTGTTGCTTTATTTACGGAATCGGCAAAATATGGCAAATTAAGATGTGCCACCCCAAAAATTTTCGGATGTGGCGCTTGTTTGGTTCTGTTTTTCGATTTTAAGTAGGAGAAGACGTCGCAAAGGCTGCCTTCTCAACCGAAAAAAGTTTTTACTCTCCTGACCGTCATAAATTATACACAACTACACGCGTGTACATATAGTACATATAGTACATATAGTACAAATTGAAATAAAATATAACTAACCTAAAACATTACAATGTATGGCATTCTCATTTAGAAATATTTGTTAGTTTTCGTTCTACGTCATCATTTTCATTCTGATTATGACAGTCTGGGCATGTGATAACAGTGGATGCGTGTTGTTTGCAAACTGATATATTACATGTTTGGCATGACATAGTGATTACTCTATTTTTTTGTCTGCCACAAAAAAAACACCTTTTCCTTATCATGCAGGCGGTTGTTCACCGGGCTCTACGTTTTCCTGATTTTTATATTTTTTGAGATATAGCTGAATATCCGAGGGCAAAGATTTGAGTCAGCTCTTTCAGCAAGATACGGCTTCATCAAAGATATTGATAGATCTTTCAGAAAATGTCTTTTATATATATGCGGCTGTTCGATGTGAGTAGCGTTATACAAGATCTGGCTGTTTATACCTGATACATTTAGAAGTTGGAAAAAATATAACCAAAGGCCATCCTTGTTCTTCTGCCTACAGAATAGGTACTGCATATTTTATCAACCGTACCAACGAAACCTCCCTTGTGAATATTATAATCCAAAATTATGTAAGGCGTATTTGTAGCAGGGTCTATTGCGGAATCGTTATGCATAGTTGAAAGTAGAACTACAGATTTATTTCTTTTTGGCACGTAGGAGACGATGGTCATATTTTCTTGCAATCCAAAAAGGGATGAATTTAGTGGCCTATTTTTGTTTGGCAGTAACTCTAAAGGAAACTCCCTCTTGTTTTTCTTTATTGTTCCCACCGAATAATCGCGACATACCAATTTGCGGATTTTATAAATATTTAGAATTGAATTCAAAGGATTTCCTACGATTTCCCTATAAAATATCATCGATTTTGGGAGTGAGACGACCCTCGGCAACTGCCATTAGAAAACAAATAGGCAACAATAATAAGAATAGGCAACAAACTGCCCATATAATAATATAAAATACCTAAATATTTGCATGGTACACGCATGGTAGAACCACAAAGAAAGGTTAGGTGGTGCGAAAACTGCGCAGTAGCGCGTATTTTAAAATGGCGGCCATTTTAGTTGGAATGGTGTACTTTTTACACCGGCGCGTGTAGTTAAAGGATATATTTATATTTTTTTCTGATCCTAAAGTACGCTTAAAATAATAAAACCCTTTTCTGCAATAAATATATTTATTTTCATTACCTATAAATTCTAAAAATTATTATAGTAAAACATATTTTGGAACTATTAATTTTGCACTATTATTTAAAAGAAACAAAAAAATACACACTTGCAATAAAAATTGTTAATACATTTTTAACAAAAAAAAACGAAAAAACGAAAAAACGAAAAAATGATGATTACCAATCAATACCTACTATACTTACGTAAACTAGGTAACTAAATTAAATAAAAAAAAACAAAAAAAAAATCGATATGATAAACAAATAATTAATAATATTATATTATGGCACAAATTAATAGGAATTATTTTTATTTCTCACTGTTTTTAAGTTAATGATAGGTATACCTAAGACTGTTAGTTAGTTAACGAAGACTATATTTTTTAATTGAAGGACTAGGATGTTTTTCTTTAATAGAATATAGTTACAAACAGGTAAAACAATTTGATAAAAAAATCATAAAAAATATTTTTTTAGTCAATAGCTCTATTTATACTTATAATAATATAAATTTAACGCTTCCTTATGGTAAATTGTAAAATTTATGATTTGGAAAAAAAAGTTAATGGAACTATTTCGTTTAAGGGGCAAAGCGTTTACTTGGTGGGAGGACCTTAAAAATATTACAAAAAAAGTAACACAAACGTCTAGTCTAATTCTTAGTCGATTATTTGTTATAAATCTTCTAGTAATAAATAGATATGTGTATAATGCCGCCTTTCTGCTACAAAATATTCATTATTAGGCAAACATTTTAAAAAATAAATGGTACGTATATTTGCAAAGATGCCTTTTAACTTAAATATTTATACTTGCCGCCTTTTTACTTCCGAAATGGTGACGTCAAAAAGCGGCTAGTGACCGTGAAAAATTTAATAGTGAAAAATTTTTGTATTTTAGTTAAGAGTAGGGTCACTTTAGTCTAAAAATGAAAAATCTCAAAATTAAAAAAATATCACTTGCCGCCTTTTAACTACCGACTATTTCTGCCGTATGTAGTTAAAAGGCGGCATTAAAACTCAAATTTAAAATTCAAATAATTTCTCATTTAAGTCATTTAATTTTATTGTATTCTATAATTACCGATAAGGGCACGTGAATTTTTAAATAAACTAAAATATATGGATATTATCGGAGATTATTTACTACTTTCGAAAAAAAATATAGTTTGTTCCTGGTAAAAGTTAATCTTTTGATTATATCTGGTACTTGCTTATAAAGATCAGTAGTACCCCCACGCCTCACCAAATCCTAATTTATAGATCATTAAAAATAATTAAAAGAAACAAAAAGGTTTAAAACGCGTCTGAACATTGGAGGAACACATGCCTGACTGCAGTGGACGGATAGTGGATCAGCGAATAAGTCCGGCGCGATCTCTTAAGCAGGGTCTAGATTATCGAACCGAACCTCGAGACGAACCTCGAACTGATCCCCGAGCTGAGCTTTGTCTCTACGTGCGGACAATTTTCCAGCGAGCCGAACCTCATGCATTCCCGAACATCCATGTGATCCATATTGTGTTTCAGTTAAAGTTGTGTAGTACTATACGGTCGATGAATACACACGCAATGGACAGTGATAAATTAAAATTAGCTGCCGCGGCATATATTTTTTTTACACGTATTTTTTTTACACGCCTCCACTTCTAACTCTACAATTTCTTCCCAGGAATCCTGTCTTTTTAATTTATTAAAATGCTGTGGATGTTTAGCATTCCAAACAATCTCCTTCTTATTTTAGTATGCTCCAATTAATTGAGGACACTTTTCTTGCGTCCACTCCATGCTGAGGCACTACAGTTCATTCAATATGTATGTATAGTTAACTGACCCCATATAAGATACCGCGCAGTTGCCACATGTAATTCTACTACTACTTACGTACGTCTACTTTAAATATGACAATAACGTAAACATCTATTTTTATAGTTAAAAGCGGCAACGCCGATCCACGACCTCTCCAATAACGAATATTCAAGCGGTATATCTCTTTTTAACTTATTGGAATCGTATTTCTCGGATCGGGATCGGATTCTCGGATCGAATAGGTTCAGGTTCGCATATGACACTGTATGCAGTATCGTGTTCGCAGGAATTGCTAATATATTATTTATATACCTACCTATGTAGGTATACATCGAAGAAATAACGCGCCGTCTGTGTTTAGTGAACGGAATAGCAAAAGGAGACATTTGCTCTTACATAGGATCCATGGGTTATACGCGCGTAAATTGTAACAGTCATTCGCGATAGAGTAGTGCGTTGGTTAAGATATTCGCGTGTATATATATAGTGCTGTTTTAATGTGATGTGTGATACAATATAATATCGGCGAAGGATGGAAAATATTCCAAAACGTAGGCAGTACCGATCGGTAGGTGAGAAAAAGAATATTTTTACGAGTATTTTACTGCATACAGAGAGATCACCCTCATCGCGACAAAGATGAATTGGTGGATATGTGTTTGGATTATACAGAAGCATCACAGGCAAGCATATACACACTTTTAAGAGAAGAAAAGGTACATGGAAGTGTACAGCCACCGAAACCAAAAAGCGGTCGAAATAAGATTGTAGTGGAATCATCGTCCACTACAATCTTTACAATCTTCAAAAAATGCGATACGTAGAACGGTCCACGGTTTATTTAGAAATAACGAATGATTGAATTTGAATTTTACGTATGGAAAAGTAGACAGAAAGAGTATTCTCATAGAAAGATATGAAATAGTTGCTTGGCTGATGGATTATCTTCGAAAAATAAAAAAGTTTCGAAACGAGGGGCGGAAAATTGTTTACACTGACGAAACGTGGGTCAACGAAGGACATGCTATGAAGAGAGTCTGGCAGGATGGAAAAGTGAAAAATGCACGGCAAGCAGCGATTGAAGGTCCAGCCTTCAATCGCAGCTTGCCGTGCAACTGGTTTAAAAATGCCGTCTGGAAAAGGTCGCCGTTTAATATTATTTTTGATTCTTGTGGGAAACATGGCTACTGGCGAACCACCCACTAAAAAATGGTAACGCGCTGAAAGCAATACTTCATGAGTGGTGTGGAAACTTGCATTCAATATCAGCTGTTGTGTTGAAAATCTACATATAAAAACCTACTACTTTAACCCCCTGTAAGTAGTTTAACCCCTTTACTTAACCCCTTGTAAGTAGGTACCTATTGTTCATTGACTTTATTTTTATGTAGGTACTTACCATCCTAGATCACAAATTAATAATTTACATCAGTGGGCAAAATTAAAAATTGGTAGGTAGGTACCTATTTACACAATAAACATGACAGTATTTCAATCGCAAGTATATTTACTTTATTTTTCCGTTTTAAAGTTTATTTTTCTCGACTACTTAGTTGCATTCAATATCAGCTGTAGTGTTGAAAATCTACATATAAAAACCTACTACTTTAACCCCCTGTAAGTAGTTTAACCCCTTGTAAGTAGGTATCTATTGTTCATTGACTTTATTTTTATGTAGGTACTTATCATCCTAGATCACCTTCTACTTTCCCCCCCTAAGAAAAAAAAATGTATACGCCAATGAAAAACATTGTGTAGGTCAGGGTTGCCGGTCGTTCAACTATACATACATATTGTACGCCGTATACAACTAATGCACAGACATTCAAACTTGTAGGTTCTTGCCACGGTTCGCGGCGACGCTTACAGCGTCGTCCAATGAGCTTCGAGCCGAACATTGTAACATCTTTTTATGTTTCGTCGAAATATCGACATAGGATGGATCGCTGCGAACCTGTACGCGAACACGCGACGTAGTTCGGCTCGCGGCTCGGCTCGACAGTATAGACGTGGTTCAAGCTATGTTCACGCTCGCGACGAGGTTCGGTTCGATAATCTAGACCCGGCTTTACGTTTTACTTCATTGTTCGGACGTGTTAAACCATTTCAACACCATTTTAACGTACGATTCTCAATTAAACGCTCATTTTCGCGGTTATTCCCGTTTTTCTTGGATGAAAATGCAGCTAGAGAGTTCTGGTACAGCTCATTTTGTAGGTTTCTCAATCATCTACAACTGTAGTCAAAACGATTGTAACTACTTGTAGTTATTGCTAGACACTCAAAAAGAAACTTTTTTGCATTTTTTTACCTGTTCTTTTGGACGCCATTTTGTTATAAACAACAATTGGCTGTTTAATTTATGGTATTGGCTGTATTATATGTGTATATGCTGTTATGTATCATTTCCTCTTCTATGTTAAATTTATGACCTTTTCTACATTTGTAGTGTAACTGCATTTATTGTATTTGCATAAAAATGATGAAATAAAAGAAATATTATTATTAACAATATTAATTAATTAGTGGAAATATTCGCGGCTCGCTTTATTAGAAGCGAATTGTTCTAACAATTATTCGTCTCTATTTATTTTAATAATCAATTTGTACTCAAAATTCCCCCTAGCGTGAAAGTTGTGTGAAACTTTTATTAAAAAAATCGTTAGTAAATATTATTCTTGATGCTATTATCATATTTTACATCGATTTAGTGGCATTTAAAAAATATTTTCTTGTACACCCTGCAGCTTCTGTAGGTACTAAAGTAACATTTAGTAAAAGTTTGGGGTAAAAACTTTATATAACTATTTTTTTTAATTTTTCTTGATTCGACCCATAAAATATTTTTTAGAACATATTGTAAAGCTGCAGCCATCTAAGATTTAAAATTTTGAATGACCATAAACCCATAAATCCGAAAGTAATCCTAGAATATAGGTTTTGGGCAATTTAATTAGCAGGACTAAATCTATAATGTTATAACAAAAATTTTAGGAAATTTCACCGAAACCATTTTTACGTGTATCTATTTGCTGCTGGGTCATTTCACTATTTACGTTTTTCTCAAAGGAACCGTTCGAGCTTAAAAAACTCACCTTTTCCACACCAAAACTCTAATATATTATTAAATTCTATCAATTAGTGAATTCCTCGTAGTTCTCTGCACATACCTAATTTAGATCGCTATAGTATTTTTTTCAAAAATTACATAATATTCGTTATTTAATGAAATCCGAGTTTGTACTAATTCTGTTACAAAAAAGATAAACTTTCGTCAAAAAATCTTGAAATATTACATATATTATATTACATATGTTACGTATATTACGTATGTTACGTAAGTTATGCTGTCGAATTATTTACTTTTATATCACGATGGGACTACAGGGTTACACTGAAACGTTAATTGGAAATGGTCCTAACAGATGCAAAACATTACTTTCTGATAACATGTAAGAACTGTATGACTTTAGTAGATTCGGTATTATTTACTAGATGAAACACAAATATTTGAACGATGCGCGACGTCTAAGAACACAAAAAAGTAAACCTTAATTAAGCGTAAACCACTCATAATAGGTGTGCCGTATATCTATTAAATTTTACGACATGGAGTGCCAATCAGGCATTTATTGGAGTCTGCCATCAGTGCCATCCGACACTATTTGCTTTACCCATGAGATTAAATTCTATAAACCTAATTAAATACCTATCAATAAACATAATTCTGGGCAAGCAGTAGTAAACACGTGGATTCAGAAATCTAGATAAAGCAAATTATTAATATTCTCGTGCGTAAGTACCTATATACCTATATAATCCAAAGTTTTAATGAATTACTTGGGCACGTTTTAGTGTACCATAATTTTGCGGTTAGATATTGACTAACCTTTTCCATTATATCACTATGTTAGATTTAATAACAATGAGTGTATAAAGCAGATAAAGGACGGGTAATCAGAAACGTGCGCCTGACCGATGCTCCCTTATCAGGCGATATGCAGCTTGGGATACCTATATGACTATATTAACAGTATATGCGAATTTAATTAAATTTATGCCACATCAATATTTAAAATGTCGCTTTCATGTTTGCATCACTAGTTCATTATAATATTTTAATCGAACATATGTTGATCTTCATAAGCAACTATATCCAATATTGACGTACCATTATTATTTCGATATTCCATATAATTTAATTAATATGACACACTTAATAAATGTCGATGCAAATACACTATAATATTTATGCTTTATTTGATTAAATATCATATTGGATCAATCAGATTAAGCGAGGGCATATTTAATTTATATTTATTATTACAATTCTGAAATAATAATCTCATGATTTATTCAGTTGACATTAAAATCGACAACGGATACCTTTTAGTTTCGGATTACAGGATAAATATATCATATAATATACTGTTACACCACTGAGTTCGTAAAATAAATGAGTACTGTCCAGAATCCAAATACACTTTATTAACTTCCAAACACAACAAGTCAGAACTGTTTACAATGACAAATTACTAACTTGAACACTTTTAGTTACTTATTACTTGGTCTTATCTCTAAGAGCGTTTAAATTTAAACTATACTAACTCTTGTAGCGATCGGCTGGTCCTTATATAGCATTTTCAAGGTTCTGGGAAGTTCTAGAAGCTTCTCGAATATTCCATCCCATTCTAGATTGTTCTCAGTTATTCCATCCCACTCTAGATTGTATACAAGGCATCTCGAAGAGTTCTACAGGGGGTGGTCCACATATTCACATACCGTAACTATTCTAAATGAGGCCAGGGGTGTATCTTGGTTATTTGAAGCCCTAGAGGGTTGAGACTTCGCCCTAGGGGGGCTGTATTTGGCACCGTCAGATGCAATGTTAACACATCGTCGGGTGCGGTGTTGCCAGAATGTGCAGTTTTTCCCTAGATCTAGGGAATTTTCAATATATCGTACACAATCGCTTCTGATGATTCCGTAACAATACCTATAGTCCAATTGCCTGAGTTTCATCCGGTTTCATTTGCATTTGACCTTATAGATTTATATTTATAGTCTTATAGTAAAACCATAAGACCTTTTTTATGAGATACATTTCTCTTTATCACGAAATAATTTTGTCAATCAGTGTTTTTCTTCGAAAACACTTCGAAAAAATCGCGAGACGGAGGTCGAGCGATTTTGTCATATGTAATTTTTTTTTTGCAAAATTACTAAATTATGAGTTAAAAAGAAATTTAACCATAAAAAAATTTCGAGGGTTTTTTGGCAAAATAAATTTACGACAAAATAAGTGAACGAATATCAACAATAATTATCTTTATTTATACAATTATTTGAAGGGACAGTTATTAAAAATACAGTTGTTACAAATTGTCTAGTTCAGTGTACTTATTTCAATATTTTGTTGTCTAGTTTCCACACGTCGAATATTCGTTTTGACTTATTTTATTCGAGGCTCGTAAGTTATAGTATCCCCCAGAAATAATTCATATTCATATAAAAACTATTCGTAAAAGAAGATAGAGCCAGTACTAATATCAAATCGCAGCCAGTGTCGGATTCCTTTTGTTTTCGAATTTCACAATTATTTTTTAACATGATTTTAAAAATACTTAGATAGGTCCCTCAATTGAAACTTTCATCTGATAAAATATTTGTGCCATCATCCGATTCCTCTGTCAGACCGATAAAAAATCTTTCACCACCATTCATGAGAATATGTCATAGTTTTCTATATTAGTCTTCATATTTACTTAGTTTTACAATTGCCTTCGATTAGTCTTTTTTTGAAATATTTCAAAATTCTTCTGTAATAAGTTACTAGACTTTTTTATCGAATTTTGGAAACAATATTTTTCTACGAACTATCATTTTCAATTGTGACTACATAAGTTTAATTGAATTAGGAATATATATACTCGTATTTAAGAATATATATATTTTTTGCTATATTCTCAATCACATACTGTTTTTACCATTGTTTGGTATTAAGTAACTCCAACGCTTTTTGGTATATGACTTCGAAATATAGGTCATTTTTAAGGAGAAATTCTTGAATTGCTTGTTTTTTAGATATACTGGGACATATTGGGTATTATGGGATATTGCCTCGAATGGTAGGCTGCATTATTTAGTACAATGTGATTTTCAGGATTTATGCATTTGGAATTAATTTTACAAACCGCTCCTGAAAAATATTTGAGCCCATATTTTTGTGGTAATCCACATTACATTATTCCAGCTTTTTACCACATAACTTAAAGCCATTTTGAACCCAACCATGCGTAGATCCACAATGCAAAATTACCATACGGGATCCTCTGGATTCGTTGGACTCGCTGGATTCGTTGAATTCCAAAGGGATTCGTTGATGACTACATTAAGTGCTCGTTGAATAACACACTTCTATATTCCCAATATAATAATATTTTGATGTACATAAATGGCTTAAATTAAAAGTTTATATTGATATTCAGAAGTATCAAAAATAAGTTTTATATTAGTGTATTTAGTAAATGTGTTGGAACTCTTCGGCATGAAAGGGAGATGTCTATTGATATTTCTCCTTATATATCACTAATCTAGGTTAGTGTTGCTGGATCTACTAGCCAGGATTTATTTAGTCTTCTGTTAGGAGGTCTGTCCATATACAGGTTGCCTATCAGTTTGCACTGATGTCCTGTAAGTCTCTGTTGGTAGTTAGTAGTATGTATATCTTCTGTTATGAATGGGATTTGTAGGTCCCTGTGCAGCATTAGGTTACTAATATACCAAAGTGCGTTAACAATCGCACTTGAGTGCGATTGTTTTATTTTGGAACCTTTGTATGATTTTCAGGCGTGATGGCTTGGTGCATCCCTAAAGTTGGAGACCGTATGACCATATGTGTTTTAGTATTCCTTTATATAAGAGGACTTTATTCTTGACTGATAGTTTGGACTTACGACCCATGAGCCAATATATCTGCCTAGATTTTAGATCTAGTTGTCGTCGTTTTGTCTGTATGTGCTTATGCCATGTGAGCCGTTGATCTAGATGCAATTCGAGGCATTTAACGTCTTGTTTTACAGGTACAGGGACTCCGTTGACCGTTACAGGCGGGCAAATTCTTATGCGTGTGGTGAATGTTACTTGGACGGATTTAGTCTGATTTATTCTTATTCGCCATCTGTTGTACCACTCGTTAAGTTGATACAGGTGGATTTGTATGTTTTCTGTGGCTGTGGCGGGATTATCATGTGTAGATAAGATTGCAACGTCATCGGCGAAAGCTGCTCTCATAGTGTTTTCCGTTTCGTGTAAATTGCTGGTATATATGAGGTACTAGAGTGGCCCTAGCACACTGCCCTGTGAAACACCAGATTTTATAGGAAATAAGTTAGAGATCGAATCATATATGATACATATGAAGGATACATATATATTTTAACGAATTTGAAGTATTTGAAGCAAAGTAAATGTTCAGAATATTATTCCCTATCTGAATAATTAAGTATAAACTGAAATACCTGAGTAAATGCTATTGTGCCCTAAATTACTGTACTCTGAACACCTATGTAGTTGCAGTTTCTCACACGTTACGTCAATTTTAAAACTATGTTTATTTTAAAATTATACAGGGTTTTTACTATATTTCACCATTTGTAAGCTTAAGAAGAATAATATAACTGCTGAAATGACGGGAATATGATTACACAGTGTTATTTCAAATTCCTAACGAAAACGTATACAGACATTATTCATCCTCCCGATCATATCCTAAAGTATAAAGGAAGCTTCACGATGTAAGGTGCGGAACATAAGAGGCGTAGACAATGATGAAAAGATGTGCAAGCTGTGAATATTTAGAAGACAAGCAAAGAGGCCGTCAGGAGCCCTCTACTTTTTACGAGTCATATATATGCGCGGTGATCTTATTTGAAATTTATTCTTCTGGTTAAAAATAGGCCTAAAAGGTTCGAGGGATGGCGAGCGGGGAATAACAGGTCGAGCAGTCGTGGAAAGGCTAATCTCCAGATGCAATCCATCTTGATTACACACGGGAGAGGCGAACACAGTCTTCACGCCGCATTTCACAAGAAGTGGAAGAATACTCAATGAACAATGAGACCGCCATGGCTTGGCGCCAGCGCAGACAGAAAAATCTCAGGATCGACAAGCATATCTTGCTTTTATAACACAGTTTTCCCAAATGCCTTCCAAGCCGTTAAATTTCATTATACATTGAAATCAGTGAATTTCGTATCAGACTGAATGGGAAAGGCGCCACCCTATTAACCAAAAGCCAGCGGTACAAAAATAGAAAAATTAGTTTTGGAAATATATTGGCATAACAGTTCATCCGTGGAATTTATATGTTGTTTGTCCACTATTTCTTAGCTGCATAAGAATTCGGTATGTGTAGTATTTCATTAAAATTAGGTAGAAATTTTTAATTTATTATTGTATTTTGTTGCATTACTCTAATACACTTTGTGATGATATATACGGAATTAATAAATTATTTATCAGTCACAAAGTATTAGCACGTAAAATTGTTTGTAGGTTAGAATTTTACACAGTGGTCATAGTAAATGAAGAGACAGTGAAATCACAAAAAAAAAGAGTGAGTATGCTAGTACTCGAGACTGATGTGTAAACATTGTCATTGTACTTGCACTTGCATCATGTGCACGCTAAACGCTACCCTAACAAAGCATAAAGTGTACGAGATTTAACAAAGCATTTAGCAGTCATATGATGGTGCAGCGGTTCAAGCCCCGCTATCCAAACCAGGGATCGCTGGTTCAATAGTCATATCAGGACTTGTTTAATAAGGTAGGCAACACAACACACGCCATGGACCTTCTACCGGGAATGAAGCAACCCAGAATATCTTAAAAAGGCGGTTGCAAGAAGAAGAGGTGCAGGTTCTTACAGAAAAAAAATTAATGAATCAAAGTCAAGAGGTTTTTATGGAAAAAATAAGAATGGAAAGCTTAAAATAAAAAAAATTTGCAAAAAAAAAATAAATTGATTGCGGAATTATATGAGACAAGTATTAATGAAAGTGAAGGCGATATGTTGCATCTAACGGATTTCGATAGTGACATAATATTAAGTGACACTGATTCTTTAAAAAATATAGCAATGAAAATATTTGTTTTGGTCAAATTTGCGACTAAGAAGACCCTGATGTTATGTCGGCCAGATAGAAGAAATAAATTTGTAATTACGAATGTAAAGGATGAAGCAGCAGTAATGAAAGAAGATGATGTTGAAGTGTTTCTCCCCGCCTCTCGTGGTACTAATATAATAAAGTTTATATCGATTTAATCTAGATCTAAGAAGCTAAAATATAGTATAAAAATATGTTATTTAATATGATTAAAATAAAAATAAATCAATTGGGTTTAGGACAGGTCGGTGTGGGCGCCAGATGTTCTGATATTATAGTGCTAGATCAAGTGTCTCAATTTATTGAAGAAGTGCCTCCGCGAAATATATCAAAGTTAAGTAAAAAACTTAACGAAGGTTATTATTGGTATTTATAGTGCTTTCGTTTGATATCCAAACTGGAATACGGTACTCAGGGGCGCGCGCGATTATCCTAATATGGGGAATAAAATAAAAAAACAATAATGTTCAATTTAATGTATAATATATCAAAAACAAATTGTAAATGGATGCGAACTGCAAGTGTATTTGTCTTTATTTTTTCCGAGCGAACGTTTTATCTGTTGGTATCGCCTGAAAGACATATATAGGGTGGTGGCGCACGCATATACGAGTATATGCGTGCAGGTACAATTTCGCACGTTGTATTAACGGATATTTTTTGTTATTGTCTCAGTGGCAGTTGTAGGTGTTCGATGAGTTATTGTATATTGGACCGTATTAGGTAGGTGTTTACAACGCGACATCGAACGTGTACGAGAAGTGTAAACAGCGTGCTCGAGTGCTTTTATAATAATTGTGTCTAGTGTTTGTAAAATCATTGGTTATAGTTAATATTTTATGGCGTTATTATAGTATTATAGTATTTATAGAATATGGTGTATAGTGTTTATAGGTTATAGTAGTTTAATACAGAGTAGTGCAATGAAAGAACTAGGCACATCAAGTAGTAAAAAACCAAAGTCCCGAAAAAGTCTCACATTTAATGAGAAAAGCATTTACTCACATTTAATGAGAATTTCTGATGAGTTTTTTTACTGAGAGTTCTCCGTAGTGAGAGTTCTGTGTAGAAGACTGCTACTAATAAGGCATAATATGACATAAGATGAATATGACATAATAAGACATATTTTGAAGTCACTTCACCTTGGTTGCGCCTGATGATACGCCACTGAGCAGTAAAGCCAGTAAATCGCCGGCTTGTTCATGCAGGTGTCTTCTAAGTGAGTGAGAAGGGAAATGGGATTTTTATGAGTTGAAGAGGGATAGCGACCGATATGGTAAGCTGCGGACTGGAGACCCTAGATCTACACAAGAAATCTTCACAAGAAATTGTGGCGGTATTCAATTTTACACTAAATATCCTTTTGTATTACATAGTGATGTGATTTACCGCTTCTGTAGTAACTGGTACGGGTTTTCTTTGTATGCCGTACAATTTTTTGCTCTAGTTTGTATATCAAACGAAAACACTATTATGAAAAATTTCGTTTTTAATTTTTAATTTTTTTTTATAAAACATGTCCATTTGATTTCATACTTTTTAAAATGTACAGGGTAAGTCTCTTAAGATTGATACCCCCCTTATCTCACTTATCCTTTGCCGATTAAACTCATTCAAAAAAGGTGTGGACGCGGTTTTTGAGAAATTTTTATAATCTGAGCACGGATATCAAAAATCTCGTAAGATATACAGGGTGGAAAATAAAACATGATTTTTTTTAATGGAACACCCCGTATATTTTTATACCAAAATAATGTCCTTAATTTTCTGAATCCAAAAATGTGTAATTGTTATATAATCACTCCACCTGTTCGTGAGATATTACTAAAAACTTATCACATTACGGGTGTCAATTATAAAATAAGAACATCAAGATACCTCTGGAAACAATGCATATTTACATTGTTTATTTGTTGACAGATGTCATCCAGTTTTTTGTGAGATAGTAGTTCTTCACTCTCTTAGATATTAGCGTAAAAAATACGTAGTGTTCGTAAAGAAGCAAGTTATTTTGAAAATGGTATATTCATTGGAAGAGCGAAAAGAGTTACTTGAAATTTATATTCAGTGCAACAAGAATAAGTCTCTTGCTCGGAGGGAGTATATTAGGTTATTTCGAGAAAGGCTACCTCCTTCCAAAAATAGTTTTAAAATCATTTCGGTCTAAAAATATATGGGTGTTCTATTTAAAAAAATCATGTTTTATTTTCCACCCTGTATAATTTGTGAGATTTTTAATATCTGTTCTCAGAATATAAAAATGCATCAAAAACCGTGTCTACTCCTTTTTTGAATGAGTTCAATCGGCAAAGGATAAGTGAGATAAGGGGGGTGTCAATCTTAAGAGACTTACTCGGTACCTATGTTTTTGTGTTTTCATATACATTTAATATACTAGTCGTTATTTTTTATTCCGGATTTATGCAAGGCTGTGTTACCGAGCGCAAGACATACATTTTTATATAATAATTATTTATATCGCATATTATCACTCTATCAATTACTTCGGAGTTCTCGGTTCGCTAAAACATTTAAATATTTTATTAAGAAGTGAAGTTTCGCACTATATGCCTAAAAAGTTAGTAATTAGTCATTTCCAGTCATTAATAATTGTGACAAAATATGATTTATATTTGATTCCCAAACTTAAGAGTAAATATATTGTGCACATTACAAGAAAGAAAAAGTAGCCTTCGTATTTAACCCAATACCAGTCCAATGAACTGCACTTCTACATTCAGTTCGTCCATTTGC
Organism: Tetropium fuscum; assembly: GCA_964058915.1. Taxonomy (NCBI): domain Eukaryota; kingdom Metazoa; phylum Arthropoda; class Insecta; order Coleoptera; family Cerambycidae; genus Tetropium; species Tetropium fuscum. Next base: position 535,098 of record CAXKVY010000161.1, on the reverse strand, counting down.
TGATATTAAAATTTAGAAAATCGATGTGGAGTCTGTTGGTAAGCAAGCACATAATAATATCGGTCGCGAATAAAATTTGCAGCTAGAAGAGCTTATGAAGCTGTGAACCGGGTTTGATACATTCTGGAGGGTGAGAGGATAAACATTTTTATCAGCTACTTTGTATTCATAGGTTACTGCGATGTCATAATTCTGTCTACACAATCGATATCTCCGCCTTATCAGAAATTGAGCACCACGACATGCGGACTTTAATTAAGCCGTCTTGCCGTATTGTGTCAATATTTTCCTCTTGTGGAGAGGGCGTTTCGAGCTCTGTAATTGCCTCACGTCTGTTTGGAATGTGGAGGTCGGTGTCTTTGATGTGTCCGCCATCTTGTGTATACACGCTACATGAAAGTTACATGAGCTACTGATCACCCTTTAAACCAACATCGGTTCACTATATCTTCCTCAATGTTCACGTGTTTATGAGAAAACTGTTTGTGTACGGACCTTTCCTAGTTTCCACTGTGTTTGGTCTGATGAGTCTATGCTGCCGCCCATGGCTGCATATTAGCTTTGTGGAAATTCATGTCATGAATGAAAATCCTTCTTTAACCTCTAACTTTATTTAAGCATCTTAAACCATCACTACTTAATATATAGGACAGTATCAACTAAAATAATATGTTTGAGTGTAGGTACATTTCCCAAAAGATCACGTGTGCAAAATGTTTTTTTAACCAGACCACAGCTTCTATGATAATAATAATAATCCTAAAAATAGTTGGCGATTATTGAACAACTAGAGAAATAAATATAATGTTTGTCGAAGTGTGAGTGGAGACTTCAACAGCCGTCAGGAGCTCGATAAGACTGATGCGCAGGAAAACTCGATTTTAAGGTTAGTTTGCATGTTAATTCTTATTTTTTTTAATCAGATGACATTGTATAATAATTATAACAGTAGGCATACACCCAATACCGAGTTGAGAAAGTAACTTTGGTTATTATTTCTTATTTAAATTCTATTCGAATGTTACGTAGTTTCGTTATTGGTTATTGCAAAGTAATACTGGTCCGCTATCGGAGAGGCCTTGATGGCACTACCGATATCAACAGAGCTCAAATAACCTCTTCAACCTAGTCAAAGTCCGTAAATTTCACTGTGTTCAACTTTACCAGTTTCTTGGCGATTGATACCTCATATTGGGACTTTGTTGTTCGTTGCGTTGCTGCCCAACGAATAATAATACGGGGTAGAAAGTTATTGCTAGATGTAAACAGAACGTTTTTGAAGTTTGAACTACATTCGAATTTGGAACGTTTATCCTGCATTCTTATTGACTGCAACGTTTCTTATTCAATCAGATGATCCAATGGTATACTTCTAATAATAAATTACCTCATTCTGATTGGTTGAAAACGTAGGCTTCTTAATAACCGTTAATAATTACTTTTCAATAACCAATAACGAAACGACGTACAATTTGAATAGAATTTAAATAAGAACTACTACTTTTGCGTTTTTCAATATTGGAAAAAAAATTTATGAAATTTATCAATAAAAATATTTTATTGTGGAAGAAAAATTTTTTAAGGAACAATGAGTGACCTGAAGATACAGTTACTTGCCTAGAATTTCAAATCGATATTCCAATGCAGTCCAGTGATAGTCTATAGGGTACGTTGAAAAAGTGCTACGCCCCTATACTATATCGTTGGGTTAATGTTATATTGTTGTACATGGTAACTAATAGCAGATTGATTTGTGCTTTCAAATAGCATTCTTTTAAATGTGTCCCTATATTGTGTGAGCCTTTGTAGTTCCCCAAATAATACTCATTTTAAATTACATGACTTTTTAGCTAAGGCTTTCGCGAAAGTCGCTCGTAACACAAAATAATTTAGGCACTTTTCAAAATTTTCTTAAAACTAAAATATCCCACTTATTTTCCAAAAGTTTATCTTATTATCCCGATTTACTACGTTTGGGATGTAGGTAATTTATCCTTCCATGATAAAACTACTGAAATAAATAAATAACAATTTTAGTTTAAAATGGAGTGCCTCGTGTTTTCTTCAATTTTAAATTGGTAATTGTAAGCCCCATGTATTCTTTAAATTGACAAATATTTAAAAATATGATTGATATAACATTGTACCCTTTCACTTTATTAATAAATAGATGTTTAAGGAAAGGAGTTGTGCCAGATTCTTTCAAAATAACTGAAATTACACTCCTCCATATAAAGGGTGAGATAGACATGGTTGTCAAATATCGACCTAATTCAATTATATCTATTTTGGCAAAGTTAGCTAATTGACAAAGCAAAGAAATAAATGAAGATATGAAGTGATCTGATTTAAGAATTTCGTGAGATATTAAAAATATAATTTTTTAACTAAAATAGACGCTCCTAAATGTGTTGCCGAATCAAAATATCAACGAATTCCTCTAAAATTAGCTGGAAAATTTGTTGATCAAAGTATAATCAAGCATATCAAAAGTTTGCTTGAGAAAACCAATAATAATTTTCCGGTGTTATTGCAAGAATACAAAAATATTTCAAGATTTATCGCGAACATCAAAGTGAAGCATGTTTTCACCATCTAAATTTATTGACATCTGAATAAATGTTGGATATTTCCAAAATATATATAAAATAGTATTGAATAAGCAAATAAAAATTCGTCAAAGCAATTTTATAGGCCTTTTATGAAGGTGCTATTGGAAAATATTTATTAATAAATAAATAGTTCACAAATTATGAATATATAGGATCAGTTAAATTTAAGTGGCATACTAAGAATACAAATGAATTCCAGAGCTACCTACTGAATATGCCCTGAAGTTTAAGTTTAAATAGTTAATTTAGGTGATTGATCCTAAATTAACTATTTGTATCGATAAATGATTATTAGATGTGGGTGTGTGGGGGTATGTGTATATGTGTGTGAATAAATGGATACCGATACTTAGTGTATATACCGGGTGTAATAAGATCATGGTACATTCCCATTTCTCCTTTAATTTTGAAGATAATTGATTTAAATTTGGGATAGTATCCTATATACATAACCCATTGGCACCTTTTGACCTACTTACAAGTGATTTTTCCGGTTTCGCTTCGATTTTGCAAAGGAACACCCTATATATTATTGCAGTTTTGAATGCTGTACAATTTTCTGACTCCAAAGACACCACATAATTGACATTTCAAACGTCAAAAATTTTTATAATTTAATTTTTAATTTTCCATTTAAATGTGCCATGATGGTTCCGATTTATTCTAATTGACCTGTGCTAGAGAAATCGTAATCCCGTCAAAAATATTGAATTAGGTGACATGAGAATAGAAAGTTCATCAAAATGGTTTTGGGACAATAATCAACTTTTTCAAATGGAACCATATTGGTACCGTGGTGCCATCACAGTACACGTGATAGAAGTGAATACTTCTTTACCGATTCGTTGCGAGAGTGGGAGCGAGAGAGAGTGAGAGAGAGAGGAGTACTGTACATATTGACTTTATGGTAATTGAAGTGTGACACACATGTTCTTGATTCTAAATGGTGTAGATTTCTCGAGAATATAGCATCAATCGTTGTTCCTGATTTAGTCGTGGCAATGTTCCGGTCGTTATTCATATCTAAACTGAATTTCTGACTAAGAAAGTGAAGTAGTGGCAAGGACTTATCTTTCGAAAAAAAGATCATCAACCGTTTGGATCAGATTCGAAGGCCCAATCCAGATATATCCAGCAGGATATGCATTAGTAATATTGTATTCTGGTGTATTCCGATTCTGTAACGATCGTTTATAAATTATATCAAAATTGCTTTCCGCTTTAGAACACTTGTGGGGGATCGTTGCTCAAGTCAATGCTGCATTCGATATCTCTGTTTCTCTCTCTCTCTCTCTCCCTCATATCTGTCATAATATGTTTTATCTCACTTACGAGACGAAAATGTTATAAAATGTGTTGTGACCCGACCTTGAAGAATCACTCTCTTGTGGCTAAAGGAGTATTAACTCCAAAAATTTCTCAAAAATATGTTATTGGCTAAATGAACCAATAATAATAGATATCTAATAATAGTTTTCATAAAAGAATTCCTAAAAGACTTTCTTAATAACAAACATTTGTACCTCCGCCCGTGTAAAATAAACAGGTGGCGACTGTTTTTGCCGGCTCTTGTTTTTATGCGGTTTTAATTTTCATGGTATACGCTTTACATTTTTACATGTGTTTGACTTTCTGGTATTATTCCAAGCATTATAGTTAAATGTGGATATCTTATCATTACTTATTGCTGCAATTGCACTAGCAATTGATATTATCAGTAGTAGATGATTCCTTTGGTCGAAGGGGTCGCTCCCATGTACATGCATATCCAGATTCGTGGAGGCGGTTTACCCGGCCGCTGATGCGATATCAGAAGAATGATAATCCCTGAATGGGCGAGACGTAACGAGCGCTACTGGTCCCATCCGTCACCGGACCACCAGGTAGCCGACCATAAAATTATACTAAATCGTGCGTCCGTCTGGGATCCATTCATGAGAATATATGGGAATCCGTGTAGATATGAGCCCATTGTTAACGGATTACCACGCGGTGCTACCAGTCTTGTACAATATCGCTGTGTTAAACATTAACTTGTTTTTTATTATAATTTTTAACATACTATTTTCCCCTTTAAAGCCCGGTATTAATTTCGGCTTAACAATGCTGGGTACCAATTTGACAGCATAAACTTGGAAAGGAAGACAAATGATGCAGCATCTCTCACATGAAACAATGTGAAGTGAGGAAGATATGCACACGTCTGGTGACTCATGAACATGAAAACATGATAACGTTGCCTAATTTGTTAACAAGTTTGTAAAATAAAAAAGTTTGAAGGGGGAAAAATAACTTGTTAATAAATGCCTCAGGTACTGGGAAGAAAGAAGGTACTACAAGAAATACAGAGAAGAAAGAAACGTGGTGAACTACTCCTTAACAATATATAAAAATCACGGATATATTGGACTAACGCTGAAAAGTACTAAATTGCAAATTAAAACAGAAGTGTATAAAAATTTAAAAATACTTAATGGAAGGAGAAATAATCTAGGAGAGAAATGGAGAGAATCCTTGAGGTAGTATAAGAAGAAAGGTGGAATATAACGAAATATCAGAAACTAAATATTGTGGTTAGGTTAACATAGTCAATCTGTACCTCGTCCTTCTCCTTTGTATTCTTTTTATATTTTGTATGTATTAAATAATAGAAAAAGAGGATAGATTACATAAAATTAAAAAAATATGAAAACCAACAGTCGAAGATGAAGCATATTCGTCACACTAATCTCATCTCTAGCCATTACTTAAATATTAATAAACGGTCAATATTCTTGATCAATATGCATTGATCAATACGTATTGAAATACTATATTGATCCCTTAGGAGAGCTTCAAACATATTGACAGCGTACTGAAGCATATTGATAGAAATTTATATTGAAGTGTATTGATGGAAACTATATTGATGCTCTTATTGACGTTTATGTGGTAAATTGATTAATATTTGCATCAGTCTTGCTTTAGATATCGAAGCGCGAGTACCTACGCTATGGCCGAGGAAAGTGAAAAATTAGAGTTCGAATGTGATTTTGTTTTGTTCTTAATTACACTTTATCGTAATCCGCCGTAACTGTGAAAATTTAAGTAAAATGATTATTTTAATGAGATAGCTATGGAAAAATTGTCGATGCATTAATTTCTTTTGAACCAGACTTTACTGTATACAAAACTGGGGAAGAAAATTAAGACCTTGCGAACTAATTTCAATAAAGACTATATGGCTATTGAAAATGTGAAGCTGTCTGGAGCATCAACTGAAGATATCTCCAAACCAAAGTCAGGGTACTATGAGGAAATTCTGTTTATAAAGGACAAACCAGAAATACCGGAAGCTGATAGTTCAGAGGTAAGTACTTTATTTATGTATTTTTACTTGTTTTAGCAACAAGACTTGTATTTTCTTCTTTTGCTTTTTTTTTCATTTCACATGCAGCAAAGTCATGGTGAGAAAAGGTAAATGAAAAACTCTATGGGACACCATTGCTTGATATTGGAAAAAATACGTAACAAAAAGAAAAAGGTGCACAACAAATCTCAATCTTTTCAAGAACAACCAACAGTCAAAGTTAAAATGTCTAGTCATCGTATTCAGAGAGCGTTGACGCTACATTAAAGCGTATTGCTCAGACGTTCAATATATTGATCAATGCATATTGATAAATAATACTGACCATATAGGAGGTGTCATATTCCTCCCCATGCCTGGTTCCCCCTGATCTCCCTAGCCAAACAAATAGAACTGCAAATCCAATAAAACAAAGTCCGTAGAATAGCCTTAAAAATCCCCAGATACACACTACGTAGCCTTACGGTGACTTCATTAATTGCATACTTTATAGAACACACATGAGTTCCCAATTTCAGTCAGACTCACACAACACCCTAACCTTCGTCTTCAAATGTTCATAACATACAAAATTCCCGTTTCTTAACTACCCTGACCCCTGTCATAAATCATGAAAAAAAACCGACAAAAAGAGAGAAAAGAGCAAACAAAAAAAAAACAAAAAGAGGTACCCTTAAAAAACACAAGAGATAGCAAAATAAACAAAAATCGAAAAGCCTTAAACCCCACTTCTACCATAGCACCCAACAAAAACATCAAAAGTTAACAAGCAACCCTAAAAGCCTCGAGAAAAACAATTTTATAAAAAAAAGTACTGGTGAAAGGTACTTATCACTTAAGCGATAGTTATTCTATAAACACTGATGTTAAGTCTATAAAGTATAATTTTGTAAAAAATCATACATTCTTTAAATAGAAAATATCATGGCGTTATCCCAAACTTTAGATTACAGATCGCCTAGCATGAATATTTGTTAGACAAAATTGATGACAAAATTAATAAAAATTGTAATGAAGTTTAATTCAAAACTAATAATAGAATTCAGTGCATATATTTCTATAGTAATAATTTATTAAAGGTATGGGGGTATCTATATATGTAATTGAAAATAGAGATTAGAGAAGAGATTGATATTTGACACTGTGTCAACACAATAGATGTTAATAATGCTACAGCTGGTAGTAATACTACTTCAATATAATTTAATAGGTAGTTGATAAATTCTTGATTATTTATCTTGTTTATTTTTAATGAATTACTTATAAATAAGAATATGTATATCTAACAAATCTATATCGCCTATATTCATTCAAGGTATTTTTATATTTATCTATTCTACTTTTCTAAAAATCACCAGTGTTCAAGTTTAGTTAAAAAAATAAAGTATAAGGCAAGCTGCTTCCTTCTGTTCTGTCCTTCAGGCAGGAGGTGGTGATTCAGTGGAAATTTTTTGACACCCAAAACACCTAGCCAGACAAAATTTAAATAGTTTATATATTTAAAATTTAAGTGTGAAATTTCAATACCGAATCCCCTCGTCATTGAATTAATAACCGGGAAATTTTATTCGTGCATCAATTTTTAAAAAGAAATGTCCCTTGTCACTTCGCGACTCAAAAATTTAAATCACTAAATAAATTTCCGGTAATAATTCAATCCCTTTGTAAGTGAAAATATTATAATATTAGAGAATTTGTATAAGTGGAAATATAATTTTCTTCTAACTTGGCAGTAATAAACAGTGGCGTTCCGCAGGGTTGGTTCTCGGTCCAGCACTGTTTCTAATTTATATCAATGATATAAAGTCTGGAGTATCTGGTATGTCCTACGATTTGCAGATGAGACAGCTCTATTAACGTCAAACAACAATTTTGAAGTTGTCAAGGGTCACATCTGTGATGCACAGAGAGATGCACAAAACTTATAACCAATAAATTAAGTCTCAATGAAAATAAAACTATCAAAATGTTTTTACTCATAGAGTATATGACCCCTGTATAACTTTGCTAATCCTGAATCAGTTTAAATTTTAACAATTAATCCTAACATTGCTCAATGTTGCTTGTCATGTTGATAATCTAGCATCCAAATTGTCAGAAAATATATATGTTATTAGAACATCAGTAAATTTGGTTCCAGAAATATATTATTAACAACTTAGCATGCTTTGTTTGTAGCTCATGTGTCCTATGGGTTCATTTACCGCATGTAGCTAGATTATTCATACTACAGAGAAAAGTACTTTGTATCATTACTAATTCGGGATATCAAAAGGATGTACGGCAAAAATTTGTAGATTTATAATTAGTAACATTACCCCCACTGTACATATTAAATTGTGTTTTAGCCATATGCAATACAACAAACTGTACACTTTCATAATACACCAGGTAGTGAGGATATAAGATGCCTTTATTTAATAATAATCTCCAGTAAAAATGGCATAAATTTCTATGGACCAAGGTTTTATAATAAATTATCACAATAAATTAAGGATTTTCCATGAATCCCTTCAAAACTGATGTAGAAAATATTACTGCATTCTGAAGCTGTTATCTTTCGATAGTGTGGAAGAATATTTGAGATTTAATTGTATAAATTGGTTATAAGTTTTAATTTTTTTGTATGCTTCAAAGACATTTATATTTCGTATACCTATGTATTTTAGAGATGTGCTGTTTTTACTCATGTTGACTTGGGTAAAACATTACTTGTTATTGACACCAAAATAAATAAACAAAAAAAAATAAAATTAAATAAAATATGAAAAATCGTAATCGTAAAATAAATATAAATGCAATAAATGTTATTCCAAATTTTGGAAAGACTTCTGAATTTAAAAATGCAGACCAAGTTTAGTGTAGTTTGCCTCAAACACAGAAAAGTGGATATTCTACAGATAAGTAATGAGGTGATGAAACATAAGAACGTAAAACACACTAAACAGACTCTGCCGTTCAGCTGATAGCTGATCAGACCTTCAGTACCAAAAATCAAGCTCCCTAATGTATTCAGCATATATTTTCTGATTTAAAAATGTAACATGTTAAGTACGATGATACATCTTAAATTATAAAGCTGAATTTTATTGTGACTTGGGTAACACAACAAATAAAAACTGTTTGATAACTACTTAAACAACAATTATAGAATGATTTATGACAGGTATACAACAGCTGGTCCGGGGACACCTAATTGAGAAGATCTGATGTTGGAAGGGAACTACCTGGCTTGGCTTTTGAGATAAACCATTTCATGGCTTGTTTTTAATAGACACTTTCAGAATGAAATGTCATCTGCCCTTAGATAAACATTCCTACAAGGATATCGTTTTAATCATTTGGTATATCTCTAAAGAGCTTATATATTACATCCTGAAGCAGGAGGATGGGCGGTTGGCATAGTTTTTGAGAACCGCCCTGAAAGGTTTTTGTAATTAGTAACAAGGATGAAATTTTATCACACCGGAATATCAACCAAGTATATTTACCGATTCTGTATAATTATATATAGGCGTTGTTTAGTTTAACTAAGCGCCTCAACTAAAAAAAATCAATTGATTTTCTTAATGAGTTTAGCATTTTAAATAAGATTCATTGACGAAAATCATCTACAGAGTCCATAATACAGGCTCTTGGATCTTGGAGCTACTCTTAAGGCTGGAAGTGAATACTAATACCCCAGGCAAAGTAAACATTTGAGTTTGCAATAATTCGCATAGAGCTGAAAAGTGGTAAGTCTTAAAACAGTGTATTTAAGACTTACCACTTTTCACAAATAATACAAATAATATATGAAAAATCCCCACCGATCCTACATGCTAAAAAAATTATTCAAGTATGTTTTCACGTTAAAACGTCTTCAAAAAATTAAAAGTATCGCATTTTTCTGGTGAACGAAAGTGTTGGCATAAAAATAGATCAGACAAAAGTTGTAGATCATACAATTGTCCATAAATTATTTGTCCTTAAGTTCTTTGAACATTTTTGAACTTAAGAATAATCAATGTTTTATTCTTATGTATACATTTTTACAGCTTAACGAAGACATGAAAGTCTTGAGTATCTATTAAGTAAAGTTCGTGCTCTAATGAAGCCTGGGATACTTAGTTCCTCATATTTTTACTTGTACCTTTTTGTATTGAAAAAATTTCGAAAATTTAAATTATTGTATGGTAGGTACCAAAAAGTCAGATACCATTGCAACATCTACTATTGGCGAATTTTGCGAATCGGTCTTTTGAAAAGCTTCCTCCATTTTACAGGAAAAATATTATTTAAATAGCAACACTGAAAAACACTGAACAACTCTGACTTACTACTACAACTTCAACGTCAACGTCATCACAGCTTCTCGCGTAAACATATCGATAAAGGTTGTGACGTCAAAAGCGTTATTATTGAACTAATGCAGATACGGCGCTTTATTTTTTTTAATAGTGCGCCCATTTACATTTTGTTTTCACTTTACATGTTTCATTTATAGTCTATTTCTGACCTTTTCGAGGTATTTAAATTCATCTAAATTTTTTGCACATTTCTATTTCCGCCACGGTTCTCTGAAGCAAAAAAATAATTCTGGTAATAAGTAGAGTAGTTTCTCGGTTAGTTTTAATCGTCTCTGGATGATAGCAAATTGGTTGGCGAAACACGCGTCGAGCTAAGTATATTTTGTTGTGGTGGTCATCGTTGTTGTCGTCGTTAGTGCTATTGTCACTTAAATGTTCCAGCCTCTCCAGGATTGAGATTTAAACTTGAAAAATCCAAAATTTTCGTCTGCCGCGCTATTTATTTAGTACTTGTCGTATTTTCTTTACTTACGTCTTTCTAAGTTACGAAGTGGTAGAAGTAACGAGCCGCCACTGAACTGCTCATGCAACGTGAATTTTAAATAAAAAACATTCTCCTTCTACGTTTGATAAAATTACATTTCTGTTTCTAAAGAAGTAACAGCATTAGTAATCTGTTGACATCAAGAGGAGCAGATACTCCTGTATATACCGATCCTTACTACCATCTAGACAAAAGACGAGTACAGTAAAACAATGGTGCTGACCAAAAGGTCTTATCTAAACGACATCTTGCGCTATTTGGGTATGACTTTGTGATGCTAATGTTTGAACTACACCTGTACGTGAACCCACTACAACGCCACTTTCCTACTCTACATAATAATACACCAGAAAAAGACGATGCCTAAAACGGCCTAGCTGAGATGCATCTTGTTATTATACACATGTCGTTTAGATATGCGCTCTAATAAGAGACAATTGTATGTTTCGTGTTGGTGGGCTGGTTTTATGAGGCCGCTACTGGTCGTACGTGATGTTTTACAGTAATAATCTTGAAACATCTGAAATGACCAAAATTGTGTACGACCACCGCTCGAGTTACTGGACGTATTATTATACTTAGAATAATGACCTTAAATAATATATTAAGACATTAAAAGATTTATTCATATTTATGATATGCAAATGATGCCATAAATCAATAAGGACTATTTTAAGTACAGCATAATTTTGATGTTAGTAGTGATGTATGTATTCGGCTTCTTATCGTCCATTATATTTAAATTTATTTAAAGATCCCAACAGTATATAAAATTTATTGCGACAGCACAAAGAACGTTTTCTTTTATTAAGTTTAACATTTTCAAAATTTGTCATATATGATATATTTGTTTAACGCAGATATTTCTATCTTGCTGTTACGAACACCATATATGTCTTAGTACGTATAATAATATTTTACATGGTAATTCAAATATTAAGATTCGTTAAATTCTTGCGTAGATTCTGGACAATGCAATGATAGTAATCTGGTTGTCTCTGAGCTATGCAATATCTGTCATCATATAGGTACAGGGTGGGACAAAAATTTACCTTTTCTACAATTGACTATAACGTCTCATCTAATAAGAAGAGCAAAAATTGAAAATTGACCTTTCTCTACATTTTAAGACCTCGATAAAAAAAATCGGTATATCTTGCATCGGGAGCGGAGATATACGTAGGGTTGCTACCTTTAATTATTAGCTGGGCGGGATTAAGAAAAAAAAGCGGAATTTTTGCTGCTGGCTGCCTTTAGAAGTATTTTTTTTATTTAAAGTCATTCATTTAAAAATAATTTCCAAAACATATGTATAAAATTCTTTGCAATTATATGTAACATTAACATTTACTTGCAATTGCGACTACACGTGTTCTACAATTAAGTAATTGATTTTTTATAGGTCCATGCGTTTTGCATAAAGAAAATTTAAGCTCATTCGATGTTAAAATTGAGGTTATAAATTCATATACTCCTAGAATGTTTTTTGAAGCTTTTGGAATCTTTGGACATACGGCAGTTCCTTTTGCAGTTCAAACTTAAAAATAATAATAATAAGTAGGAGATTTCAAAATTTAGCACCAAATAGATGAAATAATGTACCAGCATCCTAATATACTAACATCCACTTTACTTGATACTGAAGATCTACCCCGAACATTTAAAATAGTCATACCACACGACCTAGCAGGCAGATTCCCCTAGTTGGATGTAATATAACTTTAAAACTAAACTAGAATAAACTCTACATGACATGCACTTAAAGGACTACTCTACATGACATGCACTTTTAAACTAAGTATCATGTAGGTACATAGTTATGTTTCTTACTAGTGCGGAAAGTGATACAGTCCCGCCCGCCGTGCGAGAAAGTGAAGCTTTCGAAAGTAAAATGCGTGCGGGATAGTAATCTTTGAGATACGTTAGAAAAATGTGATTATAGTTCACAGGACTAACAGTAAGTTTTAGATTCAAATAAAAAAATATATTATAGGTTATAATGACACCATCTATCTTCTACACGATACCTTATTTTAACATGTCATGTTGTTTTGTAAGAAGATGAAAATGCAGGCCATAATTAACTTAATCAATAAAAGAGGACCTCGGTTTTAAGATTTATCTAAATACTCTCATCAAGTGAGTGGCATGAAGGACAGGGATATCGACACATCGGTTACCCTCGTTAACGCCAGCTGACTAATGGCGGAAGCATTAGCACTATCAGCTACTAAATAAGGCGATCCCGCCGTATAATAGCCACTTTTCCGGTCTGTCCTATTCCCATTATTTTATTGTATCACCACTCGACTTGGCTAGTTTTACAGTAATTAAATTAGATGGACATTGGTATTCGCCATCTGCGAAACGGAAAACGGTAGTTAATGGATCCTTTATCTGTGGCTTTAAATGTTAAAATACATTTCAATACGTTTATGTTGTGCCTGTCATTGATATCAAAGGTGAAATTAATTTCATGGCTTGTGGCAAACTGGTTTCATCGTCATTTTCTATATAATAGGACATATGTATCAAGTTAACCGGCACCATTAAAATATTCCAGTTCCCGGAAGTATTAAACACCTTTTCAAATCCTTATCAATTAGATACACCTTATTAGTTCCATATTTATAATTTTCAACTGTTTAAGCAGTCGAGTCGGTTGAGTAGGTGCATTTTATTTTTAGGCATATAAATATATTAAAAAATATTTGGATTGTGTGACCAGTGGTCAAGGTCAACTGCATGTACCAATATATAGGTATATATTTTTAAATTTTACATTAAAATATTAGGCTCGACGAGATGAAGAAAAGGCAGAAATTGTTGCTGATGACTTGGCAAATACAGCTACATGAGCCTACTGGCATAGAAGAGATACCACAAATTACTAACAGAGATGGCACGATAATTAAGCCAATAACGTCTGCTGAGATCACCAATACTATCAGAAACAATTTCAGTACAAAGAAAGCTCAAGGTTATGATCTACTAACTGCACAAATACTTAAGTAGTTTCCCCGCAAAGGCATCATGAAACTGACGCATCTTTTCAATGCAGAACTATGACTCCAATACGTGTCCAATACAGTGGAAGATTGCTGAAGTAATAATAATTCCCAAACCCGGCAAACCTCCTGAAAATAGGACATCATTCCGACCAATTTCCTTATTGCCGATTATATCCAAACTGTTAGAAAAGCTCAAACGAAAGAGACTCCAACTAATCATTTAGGAATAGCAACTATGGATCAAGTGCATCTAATTACCAATGTAATTGAGAGAGCGCTAGAAGAGAAAAAGATCTGCGCAACGATATGCCTAGATGTGGCCGAAGCACTCGACCGAGTGTGTCAGGTCCTGGAATACAAACTAGAAAAATATTTGCCACGACAAATGAGTCAAATTCTTCATTCATACATTACTGAACGTCCACTTCAGAGTTAAATATGGAGAAGAATATTCTGATCTCAATAATATTTGTGCTGGAGTACCTCAGGGCAGTGTCCTTGGACCTGTTCTCTACCTGCTGTACACCAACGATATCCCACAAAGCGATGGAGAAGTTACGGCCACATTCGCCGGCGACACTGCTCTGCTCGCTACTGACCAAGACATACCTTCAGCCACGAGCAACCTTCAAACAACAGTCAACAATGTCACCACCTGGACAAAAAAAATGGCGCATCAAACTAAATCGATTCACGTCAATTTAACCAACAAGAAATATGACTATACTCTAGTGATTGTCAACCAGCAAACAATCCCATATGTCAACTAAGCAAAGTATTTAGGCATGACTCTAGATGCAAAACTTCGATGGAAAACACATCGAAGAAGAAGAAACACAAACGCGAAGAAGAAACGTGACCAATAAATCCTCAAACTCAGACTCCAGTATTGGCTCCTCGGATGGACGTCACTCTGAGTTGTCAATACACAACAAACTCCTTATCTACAAGCAAATTCTGAAGCCCATATGGACTTATGGCATCCAACTATGGATGCTCTAAGAAATCCAACATCAAATTAATCAAACGTTCCAGAATAAAGTACTTCGAAGCATAGTCAAAGCGCCGTGGTACATTCGCAATGAAGACATCCATCGTGACCTGTATATGCCTATGGTTGAAGATGAGATTAAGAGGTTTGCAGGCAAGCATCAGAAGAGGCTGGAAAACCACGAAAACAACGGGCTTTTTCGACGGCTAAAGAGACTAAAACCGTTCGAATTGGTGAAGTGACAGTGAAAGTGCCTAGAATTCTAAGCATAATAAATAAATAAATATGTCTATCACATGAACCAAGTCATTAGTGTTCTGTGGAGTGTGTCACTGGATACCTTACTGAATAGACTGGATAGACTGAACAGCTAAGTCTGGTTATTAAGAAACAAATTGTTAGATAGATTTAATTTAGTTACAATGTTCAACGTCCATGGGGCGTTCTAAAAAAAAATTAAAATATTCACCATATTTATTTACAATGGCAATTCCTTGCGACTGCAAGATCTTCAATTAGGAAGTTCCCTTAGACGAAAAATGTATGAGTTTCACTCATAATATCCCCAAGGCACCGAAATTGCTGTCTTTTTCCTGTCCTTAGAATCAATTTTTTTTATTAATTTATTTAACAGGTGGGATACGGACAATAACACATAATTGGGCGTTATTCCAAGAGGACGTCCGTGTCTCGAATAAGAGCATTTTTCGTAATTCTACAAACACATTTTTTTATTAACATGCCAATAATTTTTCAGAAAATAGTTACTTTAATATGAGTGAGCCGAAAAAATGTTACAAATTCGATTCCTGTATTTAGTTTCTACATCCGAGTGAACTGTTAATTTTAGAGTAAATTGCTAACTTTAAAACACCAGCTTTAATACCCCCGAGTCGGACAAATGATATTGATTGTGGAAATAAGTTATATGAATCACAGTAGGTACCCACTGTTATATGCACGTGTTTAAAATACTTTTGAAAACTTAAACACTAGTGTTTAACACTTCACTTGAGTTAAACTTAAATATGTTTAGTGTCGCCTCCTTTAAATCAAGGTTCTGTATATGGAACATATGTCGGAATAATAATATGTTATAAAAAATTAGATCCCTTAAACACGTTATGAATAATAACACTGCTTTTAATGCCGAAGCAAATGATTGACAGCATTGTCAGCATTTGTGAGTACAATGACAAGCTACTCAAAAGACCAGGCCACCACCATGTAGATTAATCCCCAAACCAAACGTCTCACTTATTGTGGAAAAGCTGTGTACACTTTACAGCTGATTTGTGTCATATTGTAATATTAGTAGCACACTACAAACTTCTGTGAAAATTTGATTCAAAAATATTGAATTCTAAAGGTGGTTCAGTAATAGTAAAAGTCATAATATAGGTATGCGAAATACTGTATGTTAGCTATCTGAAATAAAATTTTTTAAAAGATAAATAATCACGGTATATAATAAAAATATAATCTGATCCGATGGTTTCTGCGGTAAAAATATTTCTAAAATTTGACAATGGGATATACTGCCGTCCTAAAAATGACATAGAAAACATAGAAATATGAGACATAGAAATATGAGACATAAAAACCCCAGCAAAAACCCTCATTATATCGATCCCTTCACACCTACTACCGAACTTTTAACAGCGTTGTCAAGTATAACCGATTTCCAGGAATTTAAGGAAAAACAAATGATTTTATATACATCGCCTATCACATTATGACATAATCATGTAGTATAACAAAATATTGATCACAATATGTACCTTTTGTCATATCATAAAATAATTGGATGGTGAATGTGATGCAGAATAAGAATGTATCTCATTCAAATATTACGCATCCATTTCACACGTTCCTCGGCCGTGTCACATCGGCATGATTGGCATTCATTGAATGCCTAAATTGCTTAATACCATCGAGCGTTTTTTGGTAAAGTGTGGTCAACAATGATTCTTGAAATAGTTCATTAAATTTCAACTGTCTAACTATCACGGTTCATGAGATACAGCCTGGTGACAGACGGACAGACGGACGGACAGCGGAGTCTTAGTAATAGGGTCCCGTTTTAACCTTTAGGTACGGAACCCTAAAAATTAGATATGATTTCATTTTAAATATGAAAGGGGTAATGAATATACATGTCATACATATAATATTTTTTCAATTAGGATGCCAAGTAAAAAACATGTTTTTCTTATTTACTTTGATTTTTTTTAATTAAAACTATTGTTTCTAACTAAAATGAGTGATGGTTGTTTTCTATCTTCATTTTTATTTTTATAGCAATAGAAAATGCTGAGGAGATTCAAGGAGATCAGGATCTAGGTATAGAAAATTTTAATGCTGCCATCCAAATACTACATTATTGTGAAGGACATATTCAAGGGAAAGGACAGGATGCAGGTTTATAAAACGTACATTTTGTCACGTCAATTGAAGAAACTGACAAGGAACACAAAGCGCAGATATAGACAATTTAAATGAATATGTGCAAATAGTAGAAGAGGGTAAAGAACCTCCTCTAGGGAAAGGGCATAATGGAGGTGCAGAAAATATCCATCTTGTCACGCCAGTTGATGAATATGACAAAGAACAAGGTGCAGATATTGAAAATTTAGAGGCAGACAGTGACAGAGACACTGACAATGAAAGGCGAGGAAAGAAAGGTAAGAAAATTCTCAGGATAAACACCATAAGTCTTAAAACAAATGCACATCTAAAATGTTCTGTGCATAGATTCTATTAATGTGTTTTGTAAAATTAAGTTTCGAAGCAAACAATATTCCTAAATATTTATAAGATAATAATATTATTAATTTTATAAAAATTAAAGGTCGTTTATAAAAATTAAAGGTTGCATTTTCATACTTTTAAAATATATTATTTAATTAATTTAAGTGATTGAAACACCATTCACTTAAGCTGCTAAGATCACTCAGCTGTGTTAAACAATCTATTTCAGATGTAATATTAGCAAACACTTTTGGGATCATCAGCCAATTAACTTCTGAGATCCTTTTACTAATGTTAAGTCATTAATAAATATTAAAAATAAGAGCGGTCCCAAAATATGTTTTAAATCAGTTTTATTCAAATTTCTCTGTAGGTATCAATTTCAGAAGCAAGTATAGTACCTCATACTTTTCTTACTATGGACACAACGATAAACGTAAATATTTCAAAAAATCTAGTGTGCTATCTAAAAAAAATATATTTTTGTTTTTAAATTTGTAACATTCGCAGTCGTTTCCACAAACACCAAAACACTTTCACTTCGCTCGACGCGCGTTTCGCCAACCAAGTTGGCATCATCCGGAGACGATTAAAAACGAATCTTAAACTAAACATCTACCCTATTCATACTATTTATGGTGAAATCATTAGCCACGCTTCAATGATTAGTTGCTAAGCAACGCGTAAAGCGGGCTATACGGTATAGGTCCCTTGTCGCTATTCATACTACTTTTACATTTTACAATTTCAATGCTCTCAAATGCATCCAACTGTCTATTATTGGTCATATTTCTCACTAATCTTAAATTACTAATATCTATTCTATGATTGTTGTCAAAAGCATGTTGTGCAACACTAGACTTATCTGTTCTTCCATATTTTAGATGAGCCATATGCTCTTTAAATCTGGTGTTAATTGATCATCTCGTTTGTCCAATATATTTTCGATCACAATCATTACAACTAATTTCGTAAATCCCAGACCTTTCACTTGGAACAATTTTATCCTGTGGATTGTCTAAAAGTTGTTGTAATTGATTACTCGACGAATGAATCGCTGTTATACCCACGTTTTTGAAGACCTTACTCAAACCACGAGTAAACCGGGGTTCGTACGGGATGGATACATATTTTAGAGCCTCTATATCCTTTTGAAATGTCGTAGAATTACGAAGTGTGTCCTTAAATTTACACTTCCTAATTAATTTTTCAACTATATCTCTAGGATAACCATTACTCACAGCTATATCTTTAATTAATACTTTTTCTTTTTCAAACCTCTCATTACTGAGAGGGAAACTTAGTGAACGATGGACAAGAAAATTAAAACTTGCCTTTTATGTTGATAGCAGTGGTGAGAGTCATTAGGGATATATCTGATCGTACTGGTATCTTTTCTATGTATATCAAATTCTAACTTATTGTCACTATTTTTAATTACTAATACGTCTAAAAATGTAAGTTTTCCGTTATTTCCTAGTTCATATGTAAACCTTACAGAAGTGAAACGACTATTTAATTTGGAAATGAAGTTTTCTACATCCGCAATCTTAGTGTCAAACACGGCAAAAAGTCATCCACATACCTCAGCCAAATCCAAATTTAAATTTGTGATAATGAAAGATGCTTTTGACTTAATTCTTTTTTTTTTCATAAAAGCTTCTGACTGTTTGATAACGTTTCCAAATATCATTAAATAACCACAATAAAGAGAGACGCTGTAAAAGCAAGAAATTGTTGAGACAGTTGCCCAAAAACAGTTGAGAATCAAAATAGGGTTGTATTCTAAGCCTACCTTTAATATTGATGAAGAATCCAAAAACGGAAAAAATGGGGTTGTTCCATTTAAAATAGTAAAGTTGATGTCAACTGGTATAACTGGGACTGATAGAAATTCGAAAATATTTTGGAATTTTATATTTTTTCCAGAAACCCACTCTACCGAAATTTCAAAGCAATATTCCAATTCAGCCTGGAGATAATCCTAAGTTGAAAAAGGTCACCCTGTATGTAATTATTTCTTTCTTATTATATGAATTAGTTGTTGTAGTTAAAAGTAAACAACATCTGGTTTTTCGGTTTATTTAAATTACATGCTTCCTAATCCGTTCTTAGCGTCACGTTTTTTGACTCCTTTCGTCCTATAGAAAAAGAGGTAATCGGATTGTAACGAAATAAATTTAAATATCCTTACAAGTGTACAGGCTACTTACAATTTATTTGGTAAAATAGATCTAATATAAGCTGCGATGAAACGTTCAAATTATATTTATTCCCAAATTGCCCACGCCGTCACAATTCTCCCTTTTGAGGGATTAAGTTTGTTAAATGTAAGCATAACAAGATATCGTCAGGTATACTTCGTTTGGATAAACAAGATTTAACCTAAACACAATATTTCTCATGGCAAAACTAAGTTTCCGATAATTAACAAGTTGCCAGCAAACAGAACTTAAGCTGGCATAATGCGATTAGGGTGTAAAAATGCGCCTTTCTCAGGCAACACAAGAGCAATTGTTGCGATGACAGTAAGACACCCTTATAGGCAGGACACATGTGTTATTTTCGTCATTACGTTTGGACGAAAAGCGGATTATATTGGCCGGCATATAGTTTACCAGCTGAATGTGACAGTAATAACCACGGGAGATCGCGCACAGAATGCCTGGAGAACTCGAAACGATATAGAAAAAGGATCAGTGTTTCCTGACCCACCCACAGGACAATCTGACAAATCGGATCAAAAAGTCGACAATATTGTCGCGGTATACAATGGACTTGAACAGTTGAACAGATTTAACGCATCGTTGTATTCCAGTTCATATATCTACGGAAAGGATGGACGCTTTTCGGAATATATAAATTCTGATTTTGAAATACCGAGTGCCACAAGATAGTGGCTCCTTTAACTTTTTTATTTTTGAACATGTAGAAATTACCATTTAGCAATTTAGAAAAATGCATTTTCTGACACATGAAGTAATTTTTTCTAATTTTGACATGTGAAGTGGCACTTTTCAAAACCCTATGACGTTAGGAAACGCCTTACTTTTATACATAGTAGGTCATTTAGACCTGACAAGCTGTAAAAGTGACGAGCTGTCACACCGTTACAACCTAGTTGATTTTTTAAACCTAGTGGTATAAAATTCAGTGTTTTCTTCCCATAAAATATAAAATTGGTGAAAATTAGAAAAAATCTTGTATGAAACACGTTGGGAAACACTATTTTTTGTAAAATAAAACAGCACTCTCCCAACTGGTTACATAAATAGCTATTACACCACTTCTGGTTTCGCCGGAAATACTTCAGATACTTTTGATTTTCAAATAAAACACCTTATATATTGCTACATTTATCTAATTAGATTATATTTCTGAACATATTAACGACGCGTGCGATGGAAAGTGTAGTAACTCGAACCGTATTTTCAGATTCTTTTCAATAAAAAAATATAGTATCTCAATTCCATTAATATTTTTTATATCCTTATTGTTTTAAATATAGTATGTCATAACTATCATACAAGATGCCCATAGAAAACTATTGGATCTTGACTTGGTATGTTTTTCGCCGGAGCTCGTTCCCTATAAAAACAACATAATAACTTGTGTTAAAATGGTTTCATTCATCTCCATCTGACTCTTGAATACGTGCCCTCTTATATTGACAATAGTGATAAGTCTGATGATCTAAAATTATCTGAAATTTAATCAAGGGAGAAAAAACAACTTAAAAACCCCTATTGATCAAAATTAGAATTTACAAAAGACTCATTTTAGTAGAACAATTTAGCAGAAACATTTTAGTCGAAAACCAAGGTCAAAATTATTGCAATAAGGAAGTAGTTGCAAAAGAAAAATCTAGGAAAAGAAAAAGCCATAAAGAAAACTGGTTAAATGTTAATTCAAAACGTATTTTTTAAATTTGGGCCTGGCACACAAAAACAGAAAGGGAAAGGAAATAGAAGAAAGAAAAATGGGCTGTTCTTGTAAACCAGCATGTCGCTATACATGCGCAGATAAACTTAGATTATTAGATAAACGCAGATTAACTTAGATAAACGCAGATTTTTGGGTTTAGAAGATGACACTCGCCAGTGGGATTTTATTGCTAGATCCGTGAAGCAAACCGAAAAAAGCAGATTATAAAAAACGGGATATCTCGAAGACAACATTCTATGGTGTATTACTTCCGAATAGGAGGTGAGGAAAAACAGATTTGCAAAAAAATGTTTTCATAAACGTTAGGTATTTCAGAGATGTGGGATGTGGGTCACCACTAATTTAACAAAAATAGGCGATAGTGCTCTAGTGTCCAAATAATGGTGGTAAACACGACACTCGGCTACAGAACATTTCAGAAGTTGTAAAAAACAGTGTCAGAACGAACATATAGCTTTTTGCTGTGCTACCGTCTCACTATATTAGAAAGGACTCGAGCAAATTATATTATAGGCTATATCTTGACTGGATAGAAAGCAACAATGGGTGTACAGAAGTTGCATCTAGTCGGCTATACCGGAATATTTTCAAAAACGGGTTTAACTTATTTTTTTTAACCCAAGAAGGATTTATGCGATGTGTGTTTTGGATACGAGACGGGGATCAGGAATACCATAACAATATTGAGAAGGTATACAGAAAGCATTTATGAAACAAAACTCTCTTCCCAAATGATACAATAATAAGGAGAAGCTGGATGGTCTATTGTCTAGATAAAGAGAAGCTGGATGGCCTATTGTCTTTGTGCAATATATTGTTATACCACCTCTCTATCACAGGTTCTATGACTCATTGCAAACATATTTAGGAGCCGTTAATAACCGTTTACTAGACTTAGACTCTGAATAAATCTGTATTTGTTATACCCATTACATTATAGCACTCTTTAAATTTAACATATTTTTAATTTTTTCCATTTTGCTTAGATACTTTCTTATTTGATTACATATTAAATCAATTATCATATTTTTGAAGTAAATACTTCGTTAGCCGCATGAGAGTGATTTTTCAAGGTCGCGTCACGACATATTTCATAACATTTTCGTCTCGCAAATGAGATAAAGCATATGACAGATATGAGGGAGAGAGAGAGAGAGAAACAGAGATATCAAATGCAGCTTTGACTTGAGCAACAATTCCCCACAAGTGTTCTAAAGCGGAAAGCAATTTTGATATAATTTATAAACGATCGTGACAGATCGGGATTGGGATAAAAGAAAACCATAGTACCCTATGTTTTTTCGTAGTCTATATTTTTGTAAAATATTGTGTTTAAAAAGGTAAGTAAGCAGTAATTAAATTATTAAAATTGTGAAAAATAATATTTGCTATGTATCAAATATGAATTTCCAGTGTTGAAACTTTAAAACGAGTTTTCTCGAAAGTTCGAAAATATGAGATTATACTTCTCTTCACACGCGTCGTCGTGGTTATTTTTATAGGTTTCTGGCCACTTGTTATGTTTTCAGAAGCAAGTATGAATTTTGACGAAGACTGCTACGAAATAAAAAAACGTACGTTATACTTACAAATACAATACAAAAACTGGCATGCTTAATTATTATTATTAACCATTTTGTAGGCGTTTGTTTTTATTTTTACTCGAAACCGGTAAGCTGTACCCAAGAGGACCTTTTTTTTTCATTTTAAATGGGGATTATAAAAATTTTTATTTAAAAAAAAATAAATAAATTTTGTCTTTAAAAATATGCAGTGATTTGCTATACTTGTCCTCTTTTTAACGATTGTACGTATAATCTATTTATTATATTTATTAGACCTGTTTTTTCCTGCTCTCACTACTATATCTGCAAGTACCAGGCACTGATATTTTATGTTATATATAAGTCATGATCTATTAATTCATGCATCCCTTATGACTTCTTCTGGTACTGAACGGAATAACACGTATGATAAGGGGTCTGCTTGTCTTGCACCGTTTCCAACTTCACCGTTTTCAACACTTTTAGTGTTAATATAATTATATTTTTATCTTTTTAGTGGCTCCCAATTCTTCCAAAGTATGATTTTTTCTTTTTTTTGTATTTTGTTGTAGGCTTGTTGAAATAAAAAAAATACTGTTGGTTTATCACATTCAAAACTTTCGTCCTGAATTTCTTGCAGAGATAAAACTTGATCCAGCGTACTTTTCTGTTCCCGCAGCCACATTGGTATTTTTGTCTTTTACTTATTTTACCAATGTGTCTTTTGTCTAGATAGCCAATATTATATTTGATATAGTTTTGCCTCTGTCTCGTTTTTTATGTATAAGGCATATAATAGTCTCTTTTAGAAAATTATATTTCAGAAATTATTTACTTCACCAGAATAATTACTCATGATTTAATTTCATCAAAAAAGTGTTTTTCTTTTGCTAGTATCACCACATTTGACAACACGCACATCAAAAATCTTGAACTTGTTTAGATCAAAAACGACCGTTCCCTTGTTCATTTAGCAAGTCATGCTTATATTATTATGTTTGTATGAAATATCTTTTTGGAAATCTCTTGAAAATATTAAACGCAGTGTAGGTAGATATATTATATCCATATATCAATTGGGTCTTACTGAACTGAAGTCTATCAAAGTGATCTTACACTGAAATGAGTTGAGGTGAAAAGTTTGCATTGTTGTTATACATAATCTGGTTGAGTCAAGTGTCAACATTGATTGTATATTCCAACAAAAGAAGTAATTTATGAACATGTTTCAGCACAACCAACACCTAAGAATATTCTGTTGAAAAGAGATGGGCGTACTATATAATTCCATCATCATCATTTATTCTTTTATATCATGGGCCTGTATATGGTAAATCTTTTCACGTAAGATCGTTAGCGTGAATAGAGGATCATAATCGTATACAATCGGTAAACAATTGAACATTTGAATGTGATTTTCATGATTATAGCATTCAGGCCGTAATCAAATACATGTCATTCGCCGGAATCCAACTCTCGCTGAGCTAATATCGACAATGAATAGTCGAAACGAATTCCAAATAGGCCGTAGGTAATACCCGAGAGGATTTGCTCCATCCATTGATGTGTGAAAGACGGGAGTTTCGAGAGATGATTAATTACACAATTGCTGACATCTCTGACGCTGATGACTTATTAGGGAGGCAAGAATGTTAACTTCATACAAAGCTGCAGCCGTAACTATAGCAATCTTCTAAGTAACCATTGTTTCGAAATGTATTGTGTTGGTTCTTAAAGCAGATCTAATGCTAATGCAATTGGTTTTTATATATTCTTTAAAATCCCTATGTCATCAAGGAGTTCTTACAACGCATTCGGTAGGTTCTCTGCTTGGATCCAATTTGCAAAGACCCTCTTAACCAGGGTCGTATTTTTAACGAACGTTTGGTTGAATATAATAAAATTAACTAGCACGATAAAACTGAGTTACTGGGACAGTTCTCTTTCAATGCTCGTTAAAGCAAAATAATACCACAGCTAGGAAATGTACCTACCTATAGTGTATAGAATAGAGTCTAGTGTATTAACGTAATATAATATATTCATAAATATGTTTTATTAAAATCGTGGATAAATTTCAATATTTGTAAAAAAATATACCATACTTTAGTAGGCTTAAATCATTAAAAATCACTTTTTTTGGATATATATATGTAGAGATTATATCTTTATTAAGAAACTAGCAAACTCATTAGTAGAGAAAATGTCACTACCTTGTGTAATTCAAACTAAAATAACAGATCATTATATAATATCAATACAAATAGTAATGGATAATATATGCTATAAACCGAACAATATTTCACGCTACATTAAATACATTAATTATATTAAATTAAAAAATAATTTAAAGGAACATTTCTGGGCTGAATCAGAAAAAGATAATTTCATAAGGAAACTAATATATTAAACATAAAAAAGCGTAAAAAATGGATCATAAAAAATCTTAATAAAAGCATAAATAAATAGGACAAAATGTTTGCGAAAATAAAAAAAAATCCTGATAACATAGAATTAAGACGTGACTATAAAAAATACAGCAATGACCAGAATAATTTAATTAAAAAAATATATATAGGTACCTACTGAAGAACTTAAAAAATAGATCCCCATCCAAAAATCTATTGGATGATACTAAAGAATTTTGTGGCTTTAATAATATAACGTCCATAGATCCTTCCAGCAGTACTCCCTGTCCTTCCGGAAGTACGCATTTTTCACAGTGCACTTATGTATGTTGCTGGTCCTGCTAGCAGGACTTAAATATTTTACACCGTAAAAAAAGACAGCGAGAAACTGCCTTATTTAATGTAAAAATTTCAAAATTCTAACATCAGTAGTCAGCAGGACAGAAGTGCCTGGCCGTTCTATCATTAACAAAGCTAAGAAAAACATATCCTCAATTAAAAATACGAGTGGTGAAAAAATCATGGACAATACTGAAAGAATGATAAATTCTAGTGGCAAGTAAACAAACAATTTCTGACCCGCCCAAAATAAGTCATGTCTACAAGTTCCGCTTTATTAAAATTCATATTGTAAAATTCCAACTAGGTATTTTAAATTGAATACAAATTACACGACAATTTATACCAAACTGACTTATACTTCTTGAATTTGACACTTATTTATTTATAAAACGAGAATGGTTGCCATTAGCGATAGGAAAGTACTTACAAAAATGTTTATTTTTCATTTCTACATCACATCGTTGGAAAATATACAGGGTGTTCCATTTGCAAAGAATTGAAAAAATTCAATTTAAAAAGTTCTTGATTTAAAAATAAACATTTATTTATAAAACGAAAATGGTTGTAATTAGCCATAGGGAAGTACTTACAAAAAATGTTCGTTTTTCATTTCTACATCACATCGTTGAAAAATATACAGGGTGCGCCATTTAAAAAAATGAGAAAAGTCAATTTAAAAAGTTCATATTTAAAAATAATTTTTGTATTCACACAAGTTTTTCTTAAAACCTATAATTGTGACTGTAGTCATTTTCTTAATATCCATCTGCAGATTGCATTATTTAAAAAAAAATCATTATATCCAAGTGATATAAGTTGGGAGATAGTCAATAATAATATAGGAGTGAAAGGAGACTAGAAAGGGGCTTCAAAAAATGTCTTGATATACATAGATAGCATTCCGTTTAAAGAAAGGCACTTGGTCCTGTACTTTTTTCTTGGCTCTCCCTGTATGTTTGAAAATAATTTCCAGTTTTAGACATTTTTATTTAGTTTACTTAAATTTTTAAATTTTTTATAATATTTTTTTATGTTATCGCGGGCTAGATTAAGTTTGATAAAAAATATGATTCACTATAATATTTCTATGTAATAAATTTATGTTCCATTTAATGAGAACTAATATTTTTCCTCTTGAATGCTAAATTCACTTAAGATCTATATGCTATAGATATCATATAACAAAACTGAATTTAATTCTTTGCGTTTCTAATAATTTCAAATTAGTACAATACATTATCCTGAACAAAAAATATTATTTTTTTTTCATATGAAACTGTTTTACATATACAAATTATTTTAAGTTGAACAAAATATGTTTTGACAGTGCATATCTCAAAAACTTTAGAACCAAATCGATGTAATCCTGTATAAAGGGGTTTCTAAAGCTGCTTAAGAATATCTTACTAGTTTTCTCTAATATAATCTCTTTTTAAAAAGACTTCTTTTTCCATCATAGAATCGAAAGCCTTTGACTATATAGTCGAATGTAGTTACGTCTAAAGACTCATGTTAAAGGTCTGTGCAACTAAAATTTCAAATTATTCAGATATCAGGTGAACGAGATATGAGGGTGGCCCCATGAAAAGTGAGATACATTGCTATATAGTTATTTATAGGATTTTATTTTAAAATTCCCATAACAAAATTTTTATGTAAAATTCAGTTACGTTGGAAATTTGAAATAAAATTCCGACATCTCGGATTTTTTAAATTTCGTGTTATATCTTAGAATTTTAGAAAGAGAAATAATTTTATTTTAGGTTGCTCTTCCAGAGGTAGTTACGAGCAATAAATTTTTAAATTTTATATAGGTAGCTGCTTATTTCGAATATGCGATATTATTTAGGTATCTTCTTTTATAAAATATAATATTAATTGATTTGTTTATATACTTATGTATTTAAGAAGCTTTAGTGAGATACTGAGCACCCACACAAATTTTGGTAAGTCGACGCCCCTGTGTGTTATTATGATAAGCACTTTCTTGACTGGGATTTGCTATGGTACTTAATTATTTTCTCAATAAGGATATCGTGAATTTTTTCGTTAATGTATTCATATCAACTTGTATATTAAGTTGAGAGTGGCTCCTTCCACCAAACTTCTTCTTTATTGGGATAATAAATCAAAACCAGGGACCGCACTGCGAACGAATGTTGTTGCCCTGTTGTTTTGTTTATTAAGAAAATTGATGGTGCGCGTCGAAAAACTTCTCTTTAAATTTAGCATGATGGACGTTTCGTTAAAAAGTCGACTCCAATTTCCGTCAAAAGTAGTGGGAAATATTCAAAGATAGAAAATCATCGAGGATATATATTGCAAATGGATTTCATCATCCGCAATCTACATTTCAACAAACCCTGCAATGTAAACAGTGAAAAATACTCGAGGTGAATGTAATATTAGCATCGGCTCGAGGAGTCTCGCATTCCGCGGTTCTAGATGTGATTTGGACGATCCGAGCAATCTCACAGACCAATTGGGTTTCTCATCTCTGGGGATTTGGGGTCTCGAACCCCAAACCAATATCGCATTACACCGCTTTTGGTCTTTTACAAAAATATACGTTAAATTTTATGGCCGTTTATGCGTAAGCACTGGAAATGAAGGAAATAAACGAGTGAGTAAAACGAAAATAAAAAAGTTCCATTGCAAATCCAGCGGGTCGCGTTCCTACTTCCTCCGACATCTCATTTGACTGCAAGGAGCCGTACTTGATACTGGTGCGCGTATCATGAAATATTCATCAGCATCCTAACACTCTCAACTATATTAAAAATCCCAAATAAGTTGGCGGCTCCCGGTGTGATGAGCTAGCGCAGGACCGGACCCCCGCGGCGTCTCGCTTGATTCACACCTTACTGTGCTGTTTCATTCGAGATGTTACATCATCTCTAACACACTAATGTTCATATCAACGGCCACTAGGTATCTTTTAAATTTATTAATATACTATTTCTCATTTTGGAACGCATTAGACCAACTGTATTAACATAAACTACACATACACATTTTTCTTACATCTAACGTCGAAACGAAGATTTAGATGTTATTTATTATGACTATTATTTGAAATTTATTATAATGTTTTGAATATGTATATAAAATCAAGTACCAAACTTAATGTAATGGATAACGCCACTAAACTAATGATTACGACTCAAAGATAATAAATAAATGGGAATGTTTTCAATCTTGCTACCCATTTTCCACATTGCATTGCAGCAGTGTTTATTAAGCAGCGCGAAAGCAAATACATTGAACTCCTGAATATCAATTTTAAACTGAGATAAGGAATCTTTTACTTTCGAATTTTTTCACTAATGGGAATATGTAGTGCGTGGTCATTTATAAGCAAATTATTATCAATATTGAGTGTATGTTTGTGGCTGAAAAGTGCAGTTAAAATGGCAAGTGTTTAACCGAATTAACATTATTTGTGCTAATCTCAGTCTTTATCCGTCATACAAAAAACCGGGTTTCTTTTTAACCTCAAAAACATTAGTGGTATATATATTATTGCCAGTGCAGTATATCCTAAGAGGGTCTAATTAAATATAAACCACTGCCTTATTTTTCAATAAAAATCCAGGCAAATTCATCAGCGTGTTGCTGCTGTAATAAAATGTACGACAAACATCTGATGTTGCAGTGCTTTCTATACAAAAAAAAAATATAAAAACACGTGTGTTGATATAACATCAGCTGAAGTCAGGACTAGTAATGCAAATAAAGGATATGATTGCTTGTGCGTAAATTGTACAGCTTTTGGCCATAATCTAAAGTCCTTCAAATCTTTAATTATTAGCTTGCAGGAAGATATTCAGTTTTTAAGAATAGAAAACTCTTCATAGAAATTCGAGGAAGTCATACAAGAAGTTACACAACGACTCAAATGTAAAAATCATCTAATATTCTTCGGAGTAGAAGAGCAGAACCAGGCAATTTCATCAAGCATCAAGATCTGGAAGAGACTAAAAAACCATTACTAATATCTTAAAATCACTTGATTTAGATTTAAAGGTCGATGGAATAAATCCTGTAAGGTTGGGCAGATTTTCTGCAGAACCCTTCGACCTCTCAAAATAACGTTGGAAGATGACAACGAGGTGCGAAATGTTATTCATAAGGCAAAAGCACTAAGAACTAAACTCAACAGTAAAATACCAGAGTTACACATGGTGAATTTGACGTAATAGCTCTGACTGAAACCTGGATTCAAGAGGAAATATTAAGACCCGAAATATATAAAGCATTTAGAAGTTATAGATGATTACACCTGACAGAGTATACAACAGGAGGTGGTGTGTTTTTAGAACATAAACATGAATAATTTCTCTAATTTTAATATTAGAGACTATCGATATTCCATTTTTTTCAGTTACATTTCCTACATACATCACAAAATTATATACAATCGTAAGTTGAGGTATATATATTTTATGTTGTAAATGCTAACCTCAACTACGATTGTATATAATTTTGTGGTTTATATTCCTCCTAATACTAATTTAGAGCAATATGAATTTAGAGCAGCTAAATTTTTCACTAGTTTTTCACTTTAAAAGTTCTTGTTCTCGTAGATTTCAATTTACCATATTATATCAATAATGATAACAACGATAGAAAAACCAATACAGTCACAAATTTGCATTTTTTTAATATACACTAGCAGAATATAATACTTAGGATATCAGGCCGCTTACTCAAACTCGACCTCTCAAATTTAAAATGTGAAACTTTGTACGATAATGCTAAACTTGTGAAGGAAGCGTATTTCCCCCAGCTCGTTTCATAAAACTAAAGCTTCCTTT
The DNA here is from genome assembly GCA_964058915.1 of Tetropium fuscum. Lineage (NCBI taxonomy): Eukaryota > Metazoa > Arthropoda > Insecta > Coleoptera > Cerambycidae > Tetropium > Tetropium fuscum. The sequence continues at coordinate 504,495 of CAXKVY010000161.1, read as the reverse complement.
AAAATATTTAAATTTTGCATCCTCTAACAATCATAATACTTTTAAAGACACGAAGAACGCAGCATTATATGAGAGCATGATATAATGCTGGGTAATTTGCTTTCTTAAAATTATACGCTTTCCGATTGTTAGTGGATGCAAAATTTAAACACTTTAAAGCAAGCTTTAGTTTTTCCATTTAAAAATAAATAAATATTATTAAAGATTTTCTTATAAAAATCGCGATAATTGTTGACATGTCAAATAACGCCATCTACAGGTGATGGTAATAATCACATAAAAACAGGGTTTCCGAGATCCATAAAGCAAGGAAAGCCCTATTTGTGACCAGACTAAATTTGTTAAGACTAGGGAGTAATGGACATTTAGGAAATAAAATTTTGGCATCTCCCCACTACCTTATCTTTGGAAAAAATGGAAAACTATCAAGATTCTATTATATCTCATGGTTGCATATATTTTCAATGCCACTTATTCGAGCGAAATACGGAGACAAACCTAATTTTCTATTCGGCCATTTTAGAGACTCGTATATATTTTTCACTCCACTCCAATTTTTTCTTATAATTGTTGCGATGACTGGTGTCTCCGATATGGTCGGCCCCGATTTTTAGTTGCTCATCCTGTATAGTATTAACTTTGATATAGTGGAAGGTAGCACTTACAAAAAGAGAAATTCTCCAGAGACTTTGCATAAAAAAAAACCCCAATAGCCGCTGATGCATTAGCGAGCGATAAATAACCTCATTCGTATTCAGCCCGAGAAAATATAACATACAATTCAATAATATCGTATAATATAACATTATTGCCATGTTCCTATAGATACAATAGTCTCTAGAACAAGAATACAAATCAAATAAATGACCATGCAGCACTCAGTGGAATTCCAAGCACGAACAACGATCAATAAGTTATTATTTATAGTATTGGAATTTACAGCGGGGAAAATAAACAAATGACTTGTGGATAACCCCAGGGGGGAGGTGCTAAACAAACATCATGCGGAGAAGAGTAAGGTAAACTGTGGTCTGTGCAGAGGTTCTTGGGCGCCTATTTAGGACACGCTTAGGTCTGGACCAACTTCGCTCCAGAGAAGTCACCCGACTCTCTGCAGGGGTCGTGTTTAACCTGAAATGTTAATGAGACTGATATATTTATTTATATTATAACAACGATATTTGAATATTTTAATTTTAATCATCAATTATAGCCGACTGCGTAAATTACTGTAGGTCAGTTGTAAAAATGAATGTAACCATTTGAATACGTAACTCTATTAATCATTCTAAAATACAGGGCCTACAGAAATTATAACACGCCACGGGACAATAAAATGTAACTTATATTTCATGTGGTTGAGACACTGATTACGCCTAACTTAACTAAAAATTTTTCGAATATTTTGCTTTGGACAGGAGTTATAGCACTTTTGGCAAATGGGTAAAGTTTTAACATTTTTTTAAATATATATGCGATATTGCAGCCGTCATAATTTCATTAATTTTTACGCTAGGACTTCGAACAAAGCACCGTTAGAAACCTCAATTACTGAAGAACTTGATGCTTGATTAATGATGCTTGATTAATCGAAATCAGATCAATGGTTCAGCAGAAGGCGCTCGGGGAGTTTGAACGCAACCAAAACTGGGTCTGCGTAATTCTCATTAGCTCATGGTCCAAGACACACTCCAGCTTTTGGATGGCCATTTCACGCCCGAAATTGTTGCCTTGTTCAGACTGTTTGACGTCTAGCTACCTTCTAATGGACAATTCTAAGATCAAGAGGTCGATGTGGATATGGGCAATCCGTGGCAAATTCATGGAGAACTTTGAAGGAAAAGCTCTTTGGTAAGCAACAAAGAGACCGAAGTACCTACTGGCTGATATACGTTGACGACATTTTCTTTATTTGGCAGCATGGGAAGGATTCTATACAGCAGTTTTTGGACTACCTGAACGCACAACACAGCACCACCAACCATGGAAGTAGAAGAGGATAAGTCCTTGCCGTTTCTTGACGCTCTAGTGGAAAGAATACCCTCTGGAAAGAATACCTGGGTCGTGGAATCTACAGAAAGATGACGCACACAAATCGATATATACATGGGAACTCCGACCACCATCCAGCACAGAAGTGCTCCGTGATTGAATCTCTGGTCCATCGAGCTGTTACACTGTCCGATGACAAACACCGTCCAGGGAAGTTAACGTTTCTGCGATTTCTGCGGAACGGAAGGTATCGCTAGATGACGTTTTCGGAAATAAGTCCCATAAACATCATGTATGCCTATAGATCTGGTTTGATATTTTGAGTTTGAATTATTATTACTTACATTGACTATATACACTAAGGTCAGATGATCAGAACTTAAAAGTTTCAATCCATAGTCCACGTACGGCCATGTATATATCGATCCAAGATGTATATCTCCAGCTTCTTTAAATTCCAATCAACGATGTTATCATAGCTAATTGTATTCGTTAAATATATACGACTAATTTAACCCCCTTTGGGCAAAAATATTGGCATATATTTCAGTACCTGATCCTCGCATATATCAAAAGCTGGAAATATTCAATGAAAGTATTTCAAAAAGGTCATGATTAATGTGCGCCCTCCTATCGAGTACGGTCAAAGCAGGCAATATTCTCACAGCTGCCTGCCCACCAATGAATTTCGGATTATAATATCGGCCGGAAGAAGTCCGGTTAGTGATATATATAATCCAGGTGTGTGAGCTCAGTGTTAGAGTAATGACGTTCGCACTGCTAACTGTGACTAACTGGCCACCAGCAAACAACACATGATTTCGGTCCAATACAGGAAATAATACCTACATGAACTGTGTATCATGTCGGAGTTCATAGGCACAAGAGGGCCTAAAGTCTAAATGAAATGTAATTTTAAATGATGACGATAGCGCATACAATACATTTGATGACGACAAAAATTTACTACCATAAACATTGACTTAGAATCAATATTTATCTTTGTCAATTTTTTAGTTGCAACGAAGTATATTGCAAGATATGATACGTAATTAGTATACGAGTAAAAAAGAGAGACGAAACAAAGAACATTATCACAGCAAAAGTTAAAATGAATATAAATAAGTTGTTCAGATAAAAATACAAGGTCCGAGGAAACAGTCCAAGAAATGAAGTGATATACAGGCAGCACCGGAAGAGGCTTTAAATGACGTGCCAAATAATAGGTACACACTCCAGGTGTATCACCAGTGCTGGCTTCGAATGGTGAAGTCAGCACTTTAAATGTGTCATAATATCTGGCCACCCACTATCTAAACAAGACCATTCAATCCATGATTTATTAGGGTACAACATAAAGGATAATTGAATTTCTAACGATTTCTCTGCTTATCCTTCTTAAAAATAGACACACTCAAAGCTCGTTTAAAGAAATCTAGATCTATTAATACCTACAACTTCTTCATTCATTCTGTTAATCTTTTACAACTCATTTCTGAGAGTCATGCCAACGTATTGTGATAATAATGGTTTCTTCTTTATACTAGGTATATTGGGTAACAATTTTACGTTAAGTCACGTGAGATCTGATGTATACATCTCTATTTATTAATAGCTTTTGATTTCGTTTTAGGCACCTATATGGTTTTTAAAGAAATAAATATATGCCAGATTTAAATAATGAGATTAAAATATCTTCGCCAATGAGAGCAACAATTTCATGATGAAAGCAACGATTCATTGCATTTAATTAATATATTACATTATCCTTACCAGTCAAATAAACTACAAGGCAAAAAATATTACATACATAAGCTGGGGATTTTAGAAATATCCGTTGATGCCTTCTTGATGACAAAACGTTGGTTTTCCAAAATGGTCTTCTTATATGACTGTTAACGTTGTAGTGTCTTCATTAATGATCCCGTTAAATATCCACTTAGGATTTTCTTAGTACTCATCCTGGATCGAATTTCAGTCTTCACTAACGATCCAGTTGAATATCTACATAGAATGTTCTAGTTTTGTTAATCATCCTCAGTCGAACGGTTCTGTGGAAATATTTCACGCATCTTTGCTTAAAATGAGTTTTCTTCTACTATTGAAGGCGGTTTACTGTACATATTTAATTGAATCCATTAACAGCGCAATCGGTATATATTTTCATGAGTAAGATCGTATTCAAATGAAAAATGAAGCGAAATGACTGAACCTATGAAGATATCTATGAAGACTCTTGACTATAACGACAACATGTTACTACGTTACTACGACATGACACTAATGTTAAGCTTGGAAAATGCATGAATCGTATCCTTTCGATCTGAAGTGCACACTGACGCCAGCCTTCTAATGCAAATCTTCCAAGTACTAGAAGAAAATGCAGTTATTGACCCCGGAGCAGAAGAATATTTTTTACCTTAACATAAAAATCAATAAATTGCCATATCGCACCATAATTACAGCAAGGTTCTGAAACAGCGATGAAATTCAGATGTAGGAAATTTGGAGGATATTTGTGAACTTGTAGATAGGTGCATGAAGGTCTACTCGTATGCTTTTTTTAGGGTTTTTACAAGGTATTTGATTACCGAACCATGATAGTTTATACGATTAGGTTTGAAGCGGTTATCCGAATCACTATTAAAAGTTTTACATCCCAATCCCACAGATCGAAACTATTTTATTGGTCAATGTAAAGCACTGTTACACGTTGTGTATGTTACAGGTAGATTCCTTCAGGTATCAGGTGTGCCTCAAGGTTCCGATGTGGGGAGAACATCAGTTTTTCTTATTATTTATCAGTAATATTTTTTCTAATATTGAAGACTGTCTAAATAATCTAGGTTCTTAATCTCTTCTTTTTCAACATTATTCTGGAACGGTATTATTATTTTATTCATAATTTATTTTCATGAATCGCCGATTTAATTGCAGGCTTTCCTTAAATTTTATAATGTAAAACGACAACTTTCTTTTAAGGCATTGGCAATGGTATTCAAATTTTTTTTAAGCTGTTTAAAATTTACTGCACACTTTAAGTGTTCCGATGACCCTTCCTGTTTTTGGAGAGCCCGTGTAACATTTAAAAAATCATCGAAACCGATTTAATTCCATAGAAACTGTTTATCTGTTACTATATATCTGTCACAAACATATAAAAAAAATATACATTATAAATTATAAGTACCATAAAACCACTGATGAGTAGTATCAGTGGTTTTTTCATACCACAAATTTTTAAATTTATTAATATTAACATATATTTATTTACAGTTAAAATCGGAATAGATCTTTGCAAATACAAAATAAATTGTCATAAGTAAAATAAACACAATATCATTTAAAGGAAACATCATTAGGGGAGAGCGGGGTTGGTTCTGCCATTTTTAAGTTACCTATGAATTTTCGATCAGTTAACTAAAGGGTATGCAGATTTTTTAATAAAACATCATGTTATGGTTGGGTTTCGGCTATTTATTAAAAAAATAACAAAAATAACAAAAACAATATACACGTAAATAAACCTATATTTATCAATTCATGTGAAGTGTAACAACCGTCCCCATTTGGGGTTGGTTGATACACTGACTGGGGTAATATGTGACAAATAAAACAAACTTAAATGTATTGTACTGAAGAACATGTTAATTAAGTTCATCATCCGAATCACAATGCTGACATACAAAAAATGGGTTTTCACCATCAGCCGAACACGCCACATGTGCCCAATTATCACATTTGGTACACTTTACCCATTTTTCTTTAGGGCGCGAAACTGAATATGGTTTTGAACAATATAAACAGTACGTCTCTTCTTCATCAGAACTAGATACGCTAATTCTTTTTTTAGATTTGAGTAAGTTCCTTTTCATACCCTTATTCTTCGCATTTGTTCTTAACAATTTTTCTTTACTTTTCTAGTCTTCAGTTTCAAGTTCCTTTATATTAGGAGTCTCTCTTTAGATAGTTGCCTTTCGGCGTTTCCGTCCTTTCGTTGTGGTTTTGCGTTCCTCAGCTTTTGGAGTCTATCGTATATCGGAGGGGTAATAATATGTCTGATCAACCCCTGGCCCTGGTACATTAGTTTTGTCAGTTGTAATTCTTCTTGTAGAAACTTCTTTGTCCTTTAATGACTGGAGTATTTATTTTATTACTTTCCCAGGAAATATGCATCTTAACGTTGTTCTTTTTTGCATATTCATAGGCTAAAAGTCGGAGTTCTTTCGTCGACAGCCCGAGATACATTTTTGATTGTTCAATTAAATATTCTGCTAAGTGATTTTTCATTACATCAGAGAAAACTTGTCTATTACGTACGTAACCAACGTGTCGTCAATGTTCAGGACCTAAAAATTAATGGTTAAAAAGCAAACTATGGATCACATAGTATATTTTACCATTTTGTGTTATTCTATTGCAATATCTTTGCAAAGTCATCCGGTTAATACTGAAATCAGAAGCAACACTACGAATGCTTCTCTTGTTTTCTATTACTTCGGCGGCAGCTCTATCATATATATCTTGAGGTGTAGTCCCCCTTGAGGTTTTCTTTTTGTATTTCCTCATTCTGTCGATCTTAAATAGAACATACTGTTTACAAAAATATAAGAACCAAGTATGAGGCAGGTTGTGACACTGTCACATTGTGCCCCAAATCCCTTGACACAACCTGCCCCAGTCACTCCCGTTGAGAATAAATATTACTGGAAACCTAATCCCAAATTATTATTTTCTTAATACTCCACAAAATGAAAGCTATTAATAACATTAATTACCAGTGCAAGTTCCAAATTTGTAGAAGAATTACTTTAGAAGGTATAAATACTTAAATACAAAATTAAAATTTTACTTTTGGATATGAAAAACACACTTGTCTGCGTAACTTGAACACAGTTCACCCCATTACAACTCAACCACAAATGAACATGGCTGCTTATTAGCCGGTAGCAACAGCATGTGTTCGAACGCACTGCCATCTATAAGCCTGTAGAAAAATCTATTGTCACAACCTGCCCCTGTCACAACCAACCCCGCCTTCCCCTACTTAAATACTTAAGTCTCATATGCAACAAAACTTAGATATAATGAAAAACGCAGTTCTCCTAGTGTCCGACAATACTGAGGAAATCTGAAAGCGAGAACGATTCACTTACTTGCCATAATGCATGTACTAGTTATAGGCGATGAGACATGTGGGCAGCTATGGTAGCCGTATATTTTGGTGCATTGTATTACAGTACTGTCGTGAAGCAAAAAAAATAGGACAACTATTTTTTGCCAATCTGGATACCGCAAGCGATATTCGACCTTAGCCAGCACCGTGCGCGCGCTCGAGTAAAAATTCGTAAAAAAATTGCAAATTATTCAAATCAAAAAGTGAAATATCCTACACACTCGGGAAACTCTATTCTACAATGTTATTCAAGGGTATGTTTAATTGCACACATATAAAAACGTTACAGCAGGTTAAATGTAGAGCATGCGTAAAATGTTTAGACACTTTTCACTAGAGCGTTTTGGGTATTAAGGTTTCCCATTTAACAACGTGTGTTATGGGAAATTCATATTCCACAATTCATATTCATCATTTTTTAAAAAATATTTCTTGTGATCTAAGGTAAATGGTACTTATGTGTAACTATTCAGCTGTTTTTTTAGATTCAAATATCCACATTTCATCCCCTACAGCCAGTTTTATTACGCCTTCGGGTTTTTTATAATTCTAATGATGGGGAATGATATAAAATTAGTTTTAGCTTTTAATCTCAAAGTGCAAACGAAAATCACAATTTGAGGCTTCGAGGACAATACTATATTGTAAATCTGCCTCTATTTGAATAATATTTGACAAGTTAGATATACATAACTAGATTTTAGAAAAAATGCGATGTAAGACTTTTTAGCTCACAGCTGTACCAGTCTCTTATCGCGTCTGTTCCATTTAAACTGTGGTTGTATTGCCCTTTCCTCTCTCACTAACATCGTCGGCGCGCAATAATTTTACAGTTGCGGTTATATGAAGGAATAGTACCAACCTATTATATTTATTATTGCTTGTACTTGCTTCTAAGTAATACTTTGTATTCATTAGTATTATAATTAATAATTTCATATACCTATGACATTATTAATTGCATTAGTTTCATTCCGTGAGCCGCCACGTAAATTTTATCAGGATCAGTTATCCTGATAAAATGTATCTCGGTACGTGTTAATTAATATCGATCCAACCAATTTGTATCATTCAGTGTAATAAAAACCCTTCCAATTGCCAGATTTGTGTAATTTATGAAAGTTTATGGAAGTGGGTTGTGTTTCGAGTCGCAAACACTTCTAAACAGCCGATGATGCACCACTCGGTTTACTTAGGCTCATTTTTCTTCATCTAGTATTCTTTCCGCCGCTTTATCACCGTAGCTATCATTAATATCACTTTTATATCCTCAAGATGGCCTGCTTGTATATTTCTTGCATCCAGCTAATGGTGATAAACATAGTACACAGCGTAAAGTAACCGCGCTAAAGAAGGCGAGATAAGTTGTCCGCGCATTAGGAAAAAAATAACGAAGAAATTTGAGGCAACAAACTTTCTACAGCCATCTTTTTAAATTTACGACATCCTTCAAGGTTTTTAAAACACCACTAAAGTAATTTTAAAACATGGTTTTAATTTTAACGGGGGCATGAAATAGAATGAGATGGGATTCACATCTGCTCCAACGCGGAACGGGAAGGAAGTTTAATGGGTGACAAACTTGTTTGGGTGAAATATTATGATGTATTAGTTTGGTACATAAAAGTGTTATTTTCGGAATACAAGTTAGTTTTAATTAAACTGCAATAAATCATCCTAAATTATTAATACAATATGCAGCGTAAAGTTATAGAAGCTTAATGAAAGTTGGGGAAGTTGCTTTACGACTTTAAACGAAAATTTAATATTCTTTGAAATATTATTTAGTTTAAAAATGTATACAGCGGGGCTTCATGAAAACGGCTTTTAAAAGTTTCTATTGAAAAGGGGCGGTCATATTATTTCATGGAACAACATTTTTTTACTTTAAATTCCTATAAGGCGATCAGAATAAGGTAAACTGCCGGAATGTGGACGGTGGATGCAGAGAAATTATTTAAACCATTGCAATCATCAGTTGAGCTATTTTAATAACAGAAACTGTATTATTCAATTAGAATAATGTTTTACTTAAAAAAAACCTAAATATTAAATATTGTTTCTTGAACTGGTAAAGTTTCAAAGTTCAATTGTCTTGACAATATTTCGATTGATCGGTATATAACGTCATCACATGGTTACTCACATATTTTATGTCTTTTATTGTATTATTATTTCTGATACAGTTCTTTGTATTGTATACAATATGTATACTGTATACTGTCTACTGTATATAGCATGCTGTATACTGTATACTGTATACTATATACTGTATAATGCATACCGTATACTGTATGCTGTATACTGTTTACTGTATTCTGTATGATGTATGCTGTATGCTCTATTATGTATACATAAGTGATTCTTTCCTAGAAGATTTAAGATGTTTTGATTCCATAAGATGAAGTGATTCTTTCCTAGAAGATTGAAGATGTTTTAAACGTGACGAGAATAATCTAAGCTCATATTTTCAGTGTGATGACAACTTAAAAATTATACAAGATGTTATGGTTAGCATGAGAGATAAGTCGTATAAGTAAATACAAAAAAATGTTATTTATGACTAGTTATTTTACTTAGTTACTGACTTTTGTAGGTACAATTTACATCGTCCTATGATATTGAGAGTACTACGTACTTACCCTAGAGGCTAGAGGTCAATTTATTTGCCACCATATGGCATGTCTACTTACAGTATTATTATTTATATGAATAATTCCACATTTTCGCACTTTTTATTCCATTTGTTAATGTAATTTTTTTGCTCTAGTTTGTATATCAAACGAAAACACTATATGTACACTTTCATTTTATTACACCTATATACAATATAAACAGCAAAGTAGGTAAAATATGAGGTATTTTACCTACTTTGCTGTTTATATTATATATAGGTATAATAAAATAAAAGTGTACATATAGTGTTTTCGTTTGATATACAAACTAGAGCAAAAAATTGTGCGAAAAATTGATGATACGCTACTGAGCAGTAAATTTAGTAAATCGCCGGCTTGTTCATGCATCTGTCTTCTAAGTGAGCGATAAGGCAAAGGGGATTTATATGAGTTGAAGAGGGATAGCGACCGATACGGTAAGCCGCGGACTGGAGACCCTAGTTCTATTCACAAGAAATTGTGGCGGTATACAATTTTACACTAAATATCCTTTTGTATTACATAGTGATATGATTTACCGCTTCTGTAGTAATTGGTACGGGTTTTCTTTGTAAAATGCCGCACAATTTTTTGCCATAGTTTGTATATCAAACGAAAACTCTATAGTGCTAGATATACTTCATGCACTTGTATTTATGATACCAAAATTAGCTTACTATTTTACACGACTAATCATTGTCCATTATAATGGACAAGCTCTCCTACGAATTATACATTTCGAAATGTGTGTAAACCGAACAGAATTAGCGAACAAGTTGTTGTACAATTTCCCGAAAACGCTAAATCTGGATATTCGTGTAGACACAAGTTTTCGCTCGATGAACTATGTAGCCGTGTAATCGGAACAGAGTTCCGTGCTGCTGTGGCTCCGTCGATAAGGCAGGCGACTCCCTGGGGATACCGAACATCGGCTCGCAGATATGTACCACTTCCTCAAGCAAAACCACCCTCATCCTTAGAGAACTGGGCAACTCTCGGTTGAACTATTAACACATGCGGCAGTATTATAGATAAGCCTGCCTTAGAACCGAATGATTAATGAAAGTTAACATAGAGGTAATATTTTAATGTAATGAGCGATACGCGTCTACTACGAGAGCAGTAGTTCCTGTCCACTTGAGTTATGGCCCCTACACTACTGCTTACTACTAAAGATAAAAACAAAATTGTTTCTTTACGTGCTATTAAGAACCCAGTGATAAGCGGTTTGATTTAATTCGTACCACCTACCAGTATACCGTGTAATGCTTCTAGTACAGCTGACGGATACATAGTATTAGCGATACTATTACCATCAGGAACGTAAAATATACAGTGATAGTGATAATAATAATAATAATAATAAATAATAAATGCTTTATTTGCTGATTACATACTCATACTTAAATATGTACAATAATTAGGTAGGTAATACAGGAGAATAAAAGACATAAAAATACATAAATATAAACATATAAAGAAAAAGAGTAAAACAAAAATCAATTAGGTAAGAACAGTAACTTTACAGTGGCAGCCCTTTGAAAGTGGGACGACTCGTATAAGCAAACTGTCTATAATTGGCTTTTATGAAGTTGACTTTAAAATGTCAGGTTCAAATCGGTTGTGTTAAATTTAAAGTGTGTCTATCATACTAATTCTAGTGAGCTGTTTTGCTCACTAGAATATGTAGCAAGTCAAAAATATGTAACAAATTATTTATTTTTCTAATACTGAAATATATTATACATTCAAACGCCCATTTATTCGCTGTCACCGAGATCTAATAACGATTATAACGAGACATTTTTCGTCGTCAGAAAAACGCGATTCGTAAAGTTAATATTTTATCCCAGCACCATTTATGTCTATAACACTTTGCAATCTACGTGACATTGATAAAATTAATGTTCTTGTGTAATCCTCAGTGATGGTATCCCATGCCTTTTGCCTCCAAAAGTTCTTCGGCGTTACCTGGACGGCAGTTTCTCCCGCAGATTCTTTTCACTAAATATCCCCAGGCGTTCTCGGTATAATGGAGATAAGGGGACTTTGAGGGCCAAGATAAAATATTGTTGTTGTTATCAACGGAACATTCTGACGCAACCCTTGAGGTGTGAATTGAACAATTATCCTGCTGGAGTGTGCATAACAGCATAACATTTTCCATTATGCACACGTAGGTCACTTCATTGAAGCGCTCTTCTATACTTAAACAAACACCAGGCCCTTGGTAGCTTATCCAAGCCCAAACGTTGATGGATCTTCCACTGGGATCTTCTGGGTTTCACATATATTGTATTCTCCGGTCGGTTGAACATCAGAGCGGACAGAACCATCGAAGCAGGACTGAAATTTTTTCTCGTGTCAAAATATAACGTGTCCCCTGAAGTTGTCTAGTCTCCCCACAAATTGCCTTGCAAACTCTAACCTCTGTTCATTATGCCGATGCTGGGAAGTCAAAACAACTTTACTTGTGGACGTACTTACGTCTCCTGCAATGATCCAGGAATATTCGTCTCAAAGGGAGGCAGAGCCTTGCTTCTCTCAAAAAAGACGACTTCCCTAGTTTGTGCAACAAAAACTAATGCCAAAAAAACACCACATTTTTTATGTTATTGCTAGCATCATCTACAATCATCAGTGAGGATGATCCTGACTAGTTTTTTCCTTTATGTTAGTTTATTTTTTTGTAAACCACTGTTTGTTTATTTGTTTTTTTGACACGTCTTTCTTGTATTTCGTTTTAGTATTTTTTTCAAAAAATAATATTGTTAAAACTGTTAAGCAAGTTTTTTGTTCTGTATACTTAAAATTTACTAAAAAAATAAAAAATAGTTGGTTCATTTAGATACGCAAAATTAAGAAAATAGTAACATGACAAATTTGTTTTATTTTAACAGTGAAAATTGAAAAAAATAAATGCAGTGTTAAGGTAAGATATCTAATAAAAATAGAATGATATTGCATGAACATTTATTATTTTTTAGAGTAGCAGTAGATTAAGTTATTTTTTTTCAACTTTAAGCAAGTTGTTCAATGTTTTTTCTGTTAATCAGCATATTCTTAAAAGGCATGAAAAGTTATGAAAGTTAGTAAAATTCCATTCAAGGTCAATTAAAAATTTATTTATTTATATAAGATATAAATAAGATTAAATAATTATATCTTACTGCTTGGATAACACCTACCTGGTGTTACCCGGTGACCTAGTCACTGAATTTAACATGCCTATATTTTTATTTATGGGGTCGAGTAAAATATATAGTTTTGGCAGTAGATGCAGTCACTACAAAAATGCTAAAGTGCATATTTAAGTAACGCGAGGGAGAGACATTCGCAAATATCGCGAATGAAGAAAATAGAAGTATATTTTCAATGGATAACATATTGAAAATAGACTTCTCCAAAACATGTTGGAGCATCGACGATTTTATGATTGAGTCATTGATGAATTTGTGAATCTGTGTTTTACCGATTTACGTTTAAGGAAAGCAATTAAACTTGGAAATTTCTTTATCTCAATATTATTTTTCACTGACTATATTGGTCTTATCATTGAGGAAAGACTCCATAGCTTGGAACACTGGTAAGAATACTTTGGATTTTTGTGTTTTGTTAATATCTTTTTAATAAATTTTAAGATATAATTTATTGAAAAGAAGTTATAATAAACTGAATTCTCGCCTATTATTTAATAGCAGTTTTCTCAGAGTTAAGTTTTTTGACATTTCCTACTGTTGCTCTGAGGCGACGATATATAACATTTAAAAATGGTAAAAAGTAGATTTGATTGTACTTTACTGAATGTAATACCCGATGAGTAAGGTCAGTCTTATATATCTTGTATAAAGTCTTGTATATCTATAAACTTGACTACAAGGATCAAATTTGAAAGATTTCTGGAATTCCATTCAAAAATCTTGGAGATATTTGGCCACTTACATGCATTGTGTATGCTGATGCGTTATTATATAGTATAACATATGTGGTGGTTTACTCTTATACCCACCCCTATATACATTGCCACCATACATTTTTATTTGCCTCAATGCTTTTCATGGTAAAGATTAAAGACGTCTGCCCTTCCCGATTTTAGTTCCCTAAACATGTTCATTTATTGTTGTGAAATGAATGACGAAATGCCCTATCAATACATTTATGCTGATCCATACATAAATTAAATAATTAATAACGTACAAAAATTATTCAAATGGAAGAATTGGTTCACTAATTGAATAATATGCCAATCAACTTCATAATTAATTAAGAGTGATTAAATTTTAAAATAAAACTATGCTACTCACAACCCTGTTTCTCTTTTATAAAATGTTAATCATGTAATTTAATTCCAGAATCAGTTTGTAATATTGTAATCGTGTGATGAAAATAAAAGAATTCTACTGAAATAATGGAATGTAGGCTGGTTTTTGGTACCTAAAAGTACAGTGGTGAGCAGTTGAAACTTCAAGAACTCAAGCAAGACTCTCTTGCAAGACTCTTATGCCAGATTTTCTTATTTTTGTCCACATGCCCATAAATGTCACGTGCCTCGGATGCCTTATTGTGTGTGGTGTTGTAAGATCAGAATGTTTGAATGTTTGAGAATTTATTTGATGCCACTTGGTTAACGCTATGAATAATGATTTCCGTAATGGACATTACTTCATCTTTTCCTGTTTCAAATACATATTTGTGTAATTCTTACGTTTTACACCGCTTGGAAAACAAAACAAAAAATGGAAAACAAAACGAAAAATGTTTCCCCTTGATTTTAAGTCGACTGGTAAAAAACTATTTCCCTCACCCACTTCCCTCATACCGGAAAACCCGTTTGAAAAAACAGGCAAATTAGTATTTTTTTTCAAGATCGGTCAATATTCAGAGAATTGGCATTTTAAAAATTTTGGCTTTCCTCCTCTCCCCCTCTCCTAATTATCCCCCAGCTTGCGGCCTCGCATATCCTTCATAATAGGTTTTCCATAGAAAAAAAATGAGCCTTCAACTCCGCCCTTCCCCGTCTTCGCAAACCACGCCAAAATGATGGGAGGACCCGATTTGATTGATTGGGGGAAAAAATTAAATTTGAGTTGTCTGGTTTCGACCAATAATTCTCTCCAGATCACTCCACTATAGCGGGAACCATTGCGAATACGTTAATATATAATAATGTCCAATTATGGTGATTTTTCCTAGTGATTTGTATTCTCGTCTGAACCTCTGTTAGACGGTAAACATATACATAGAAAATCCACCCTCAACTTCTTTAATAAAAAAAATTAACATCTACTCTGAAGGACAGTCACTTTAAGTTTAACGCTTTACTATAAAGACACAAACTAACATAAAATTAACATCCAGTTTAGCTTCATTATGAGCCTGTAACAAAGCGGCTTCCCGCAATCTTATCTAAAGGTTAGGTATAAAGTTTTTCATAAGGAAATGCATTACTGATCACATCAATCCTCTAGGTATATAGTATACTTTTTATCAATGTACTTTGCCGGTGTAAACGTATCAGGAGTAGCATTTTGCGTGTGAATTTTATCAGCGAGCAACCTCCCAGGGGAGGCTGCAGGATATCCGTGGTCGGTCGGCCGTCGTTTCCCCGAGGTGTTGATGATGAACAGAGCTCATCACTCACTCCGAATTGGTATTAATGCAGCGGCCGGGTTGTGGACAGGCCCGGCCAGCCTGGTCAGCCAGCACAAGAATTGATATTAATGGTCCTAGTAGACGCTGACTGGACCTAAGGAGACTACAATGAATGCCCAGCCCTGACTTGTTCAGTGTACGCGTTATCGCTATTTTATTCATATGATGGCTCCTTTTATGCCGGATTTAGTTATAAATGGTTAGTAAATTGATTTCGTGATGCTCGTTCTGACATTTATTGACTGTGATTAATATTTTCTCAGTTTAAATGTGTCGGACTCTAGCCGAGGCGATGTTCAGGTGATTATGTTTTATTATTAAAAGTTATGATGCCCCGTTGATGGGCGATTTTTTTGTTGCGCCTTTGTTTGTGCGTCAACGGCGACCTAATCTTATTAACCTAATCATCATATTGATGTTTATGGTTTTGTAAAATATTTTATTGGTCGTTAAAAATGTATTAAACACCTAGACGTTTGTGTACCTACAAATCTTTCTCATTGTAATGTTTAATGTCTACAAATACTCTGAGGATAATCCGTTTAGAAATAAAGATTTAAATGATTTAGGTGCCTACAATATACGAGTGAATAAAAATTAGGCATTGGTATCTAACGTCACATAAAAGAGAAGCAACCTCATTCCTCAACAGTTCCTTAGAAATCAAGTGGACATATGTAGAATCATTAACTTGTGAGGAAATTATGTGTACAGATCGGTTCTGTTAACTAGAAGTATTATTTATTAATGTTGAACATAAAGGAAATCAATAATGTTTTTCATAAGGATCCTAAATTATTATTAGAATTCAAACAAGTTGTGTTGTATCAAACAATAACTAAACTTGATAATACATATAAAGTTGCCTATACGAGTCAAAAATGAGATACAATAGACTGATAATGGCCACAAGATATAATCGAAATAGTTTAGAGTTTAGAGAAATGGAATTGATGATCTAACAAAACCGCCCAATTTAAAAAATAATAGTCACAAAATGTTGGAAGTACTGCAAATGTATTCAATCAATATTTCGTTAACGATGCACAAACTTTACTGGCCCGTCTATAAATAATACTGAATTATGTCGAATATTATTTAGTATATTATAGTATTTATTAAAAACTTCTTATTTATTTGCTATATTTATTTATTTTTAAAGGGTTTATTTTGGGATGGTAGCAATAAAACGACTGATTATATTACTTAACTTTTCCGTCCCTTTTTGGGCCTTTTTCATAAGAGGATTTTATTTATGACATATTTGACATAGGCAAAAATTATAGTTTTAATTAATTTTTAAGGTTACTAGAATGTTCGATTAGTATCATAGGGAAGAACAGTAAAGAGACCCTACCAACTTAGGCTATTTTATATTTTATTATTACTCTAATTTTAGTTATATTAATATTATGTAGATGTATATTTATAGTAAGTAGGTATGTTATATGTACGTATATAAGTTTATATACCGGGTGTCAAAAAAGTCCCGTGACGGTCAAATATTTAGAAAAATATGCGTCGTATCGGAAAACAAAAAAATAAGGTTCAATATTTTTGAAAAAACTATTCAGACATACCAAACTCAACCCCCCCACTCCACCCACTGGGGCGGGGGTGGGGGTAACTCCCGAACTTTATATGGCAACCCCCAACTTATTGCAGATAAGAAAAATAAGAACTTTTTGTCCCAAACTTTTTTTTATATACCTGCTACATGTCGCTCAAATCGACGGTCTAAAAATAATATGGTATGTCTGAATAGTTTTTTTTTAAATATTGAACCCCTATTTTTCTAAATATTTGACCCTCCCGGGACTTTTTTGACACCCGGTATATATAGAGATAATGTTCTTTGTTAATTTATTTAATATTTTTATGTTAACAAATTGTAGATTGTAGAAAGATATTCTTTATCTTTTTTGTTATTACATGCATTAGGATTTTTTTGAATATACGATTCCATAATTGGCAGTGTTTTTGTTCTTTTGTTAATAACTTTAGTATTTTCGTAGTTAAATTGATGACCTATTTCATTAGAATGTTTTTGAGAGCTGTAATATTAGCAGAATATTAGTGACCTTTTAAAGGTTCTTCAAGGAGTTGCATTGTTTGACCAATGTAGACCTAATCACATTGTTTACATGGAATTTCATATATACAGTGCGTAGTTTTTTCAAGTGGATTTTTGTCTTTTAATGTTGTGTAAAGGAATTTTAAGTTGTTTGTATTTTTTTGTGCTGTGTGAATATCATGCTTTTAAAATATTGCAAATATTTTCTGATAGTTGTGGTATATATGGTAAGGCAATATATGTTTTATATGAGTACTAGTTGCATCGATTAATGGTGGTTAAGATTTGTAGTATTTGTGAATTCTGTTATGCATTCTTTTCTAAAAATGGCAGACGTTAGTTTTATTGATGTGTCTGCAATATCAATTATTAGTTTTTTTATGGTTGTAAGGTTTTTTTGAGATGAAATTGGTACCAGACCATGTCGTTTTTGTATTCCATTTTGTTAATATTTCAGTTTTATTATTTATAAGAGTTAAGTCTAAGAAATTTATCCTATCTTCTGATTCATTTTCAATTGTAAATTGTATTTTTGGATGGTAACTATTAGATTATTTAGAATAGAATTTTGATGTTCAGTTGGAAATGCAGTTATTCATCAACGTAACGTTTGAAAAATGGGATTTTATAGTTTTATGTTGAAATTATGTTTTTTTTCTAAAACTTCTAGTAATTCTAGTAATTCTGCGATTGTACTGGATATTGGTGAACCCATTGCACAGCCATATGTTTGTTTGTAATACGCATTATTGCATTGAAAAATGGTGCAATTTAATGTGAGTTCCAAGGCATATAAGAACCCTTCTATTGGTAAAGAAGTATATTTTTTTATTTCGTTCCAACGTTTATTTGTTATATTTTTTCCAAGGTCTATTAGTATATTGGTATAAAGTGAAATTATATCTCAAGTTTTTCTTCGTTATTTAGTTTTATTGTATAAATAAATGTCCAAGAGTCTTTTATATAATGGTATGTTTTTCTAACAACTTAATTGTTTAATCACTTGAAACAGGCATTTTCCCTGAGGAACTAAAGATTACATTAGTCAAACTTTTATTTCAATAAGGTGATTCAAACCTTTTAAAAATTTTTCGAGAGAGAGATAGTCTTCTGTTACTCATGACATGTTACACTAAAATATTTGCATATATTGTATCAACGAGACTAATTTCCTTCTTTACTATGTGTGGTCTAATTTCTGAAAGCTACCTAAAAAGCATGGCTGTCTAAAAAGAAAATCTGTAGACACCGCTTTATTTGAATTCATTGATAAAGCATTACAAGAACTGGACAGGGAAAATATAATATGCGGCATTTGGACCTTTATAAAGCCCTTGATTGCATAAGCCTAATATAAGAGGGAATGTTCAAGATTGGTTTCATCCATATTTAACAAAACAAAAGGAGATAGTTGAATTAGAACATAAAGAAGGGAAAGTCCACTCAAAGTTTTTGAAATGTATGTAAGAGTGCCACAGGGAAGTGTCCTCGGGCCTCTATTATTCATAATCTTTCTAAATAACCTTTCTAACATAATAACAGATAAAGAACAGCCACTAATTATAAATTATGCTGATGACACGAAATTATATAAAGGACAAAATTTTATGGAAATTTTAGATACTGGAAATTAATTACTGAACTACTAAAGGCTACTGAACAATTGTTTTCAGAAAGCAGATCAATTCTATGAAGGAATAACGGTCTATTATTTACTGAAAATCAATAATTTCGTTGAAACTCCAAAAAAATATTATTTTAAATATTAAAAAAATAACTTTAAGTGCATCTATAAAAATTCTAGGAGTTCACATCGATGACATATTTAAGTGGATGACTCATATTGACTATTTAACAAGTAAATTATCCTCCATTTGATACACAATTAGAATACTGAAAAATCAAGCTGAATAGTAGTTAAAACATATTATTATTTTTTTTACTCTTTAATGAAATATGGCACTGGTTTCTGGGAAAGTGATTATGAACTTACTAAAATGTTTCTATTTCGGAACTGAGTGGTTAGACTTATGCTCAATGTGGAAACTAGAGATACTCACAGAGGATAATTTAGGAGTAATAAATTGTTAACCATTACTGCCTTGTGCATTTATGAATATCTACAAATTCTCATTAAAAACCGTAACGGTTTTCATTCGTCCGTAAGTGCCAGATTTCGGGGAGATTTTACTTATCCAATACATAAAAGAACATTGTATGAAATGTACTACCGCTGCTTAAGTTTCTATGACAACCTGCCAAAGACCTTAAAATTTAAAAAAATGATAATGTGATATTAAACCCTACTTGATTGATGAATACAATAATTATAATTGTTAATGTAATTGATCCATGTTATGTTATATGTGATATATATCGTAGTAAGTTTCCTGTAATAGTTTTTCTATGTATTATTAAAATTTTAGTTCATAAATTTAAATTTATTTGCATCTACAGGCTAATTTTTTAAGTATTTCTCAGATCAAAACGTCAATGTACTAATTTTTACTCTAAGACACTTGTTTACTTGCTTACTTACTTCATCATAATATTTAGAATTTGTATTTGATATTGACCACATTAAAACGTTGCGCACGATAATAGCTATTTATGATACTAGTGTGAAATAGTTATTTATGTAACCAGTTGGGAAAAATACTATTTTGTGTAACGAGCAGATTTCTACGGAACGAGTGCTAGCGAGTTCCGCAAAAGGATGCGAGTTACACAAAATAGCGTTCCCAACGTGTTTCATACAAGATTTTTTTCTAATTTTCACCAATTTTGTATTTTATGCGAAGCAAACTCTGAATTTTATACGTTTAAAAACAACCCAGTAGGTTGTAACTGTGTGACAGCTCGTCACTTTCATAGCTTGTCAGGTTTAAATAACATACTATGAAATGAACTTTCCAAAACTAGTTGCGTAATATTTTATTTTTCGTAACGGGTTGTGACAAGTAAGACGTTTCCTAACTTCAAAGGGTTTTGGAAAGTGTCACTTTACCTGTCAAAATTAGAAAAAGTACTTTTCGCATGAATATGAAATGATTATAAGAACGCTAATAATTACCAACAGATTTACCCTGCGATTGCTAATACTAGGTGGAGGGAAATTCTAATCAACGAAGATGTGACTCAAAATACAGACACATTTCAAATATTAATTACGTGCTGAAATAATTACATGATTTTTAAGTTTAGTTTTGGAATATTTTGAAATGCATTTTTGGGTAATAATAGTTCATTTGAAAACTCTTTTTTGTAACCTCGATGACGTATACCTCAGAAACTGTCAACACGAAGGGCCTACTGTCTATCTATATCTATATGGGTATACTAGTAATATCGCATAATTGTATATATTCAATCCATTTGAGATTCATAAATTATATTGGTGTCCCTCAGAGATCCTTCACACATTATAAGCACAAAAATAGTTACTCTACATATATCCGTACTACCTGCCACTTTACCTTCCCACTTTAGATGGGTGTAGAATTGAAGTTGAAATATTGTCAATGAACATTTAAAATGCTGAGCATTTAAATGTTACTGAAAAAGATTATTATAAATATACTAAGCAAATAAATATATTGCTGGTGACATTTCAATATTAATTCAGGATCTATAATTTAAAATTTAATATTTCTATGCTTTAATATTAATTCTAGACCAGTATAATCTAAGTATAATCTACAGTTTCATCTTAAAATTATTGATATAGCCTCATACATATATCGTATAATATATTTGATGTAGGTATAAATATACGTATAATTCGCATGATATATATTGAACAATATGTACTATTTTTACGATAAATGTTTATGGTCCACTAAAAAGAAAATTTACAGTATTAATACTGTGTACACACAAATATTAATACTCTCCGTCAAACTAATTAACTGATTAACTGATTAACTAAAATTAACTGATATATACATACCTGCTACTCTATATAAATATTTTTACAAATCTTCTTTGATTTAGATCGAGGATGTGAATCCTAAAAAAATATAAAACCATAAATCACAGAGTGTTTCCATTTGATGTAGCATTGGTCTTCATGTAGCTTCGACTACACCAAAACACTGAATAATATACTAGACGCGGATTTCGCTAATGTTATCACGTCGGAAGATGTTGTCCTAAACACTTAGACTCCTTAATAATGGACTAATTATATTTTGTTTTACCTTCATCTGAAGACGTTATACATTAAATTGTAGCTGGCGTTGAAAATTCAAATCAATATTTTCCTGACATCAACAAAATCTAAAACTTCGGACTGCATGCGTTAAAGTCAGATAAGTGTTGGTAAATATGTATTACGAAATATATGATATAACGGAATCCAACCTATAGATAGAAGAATATGGCGAGAAGCTTAAAATTTCCATCGAGCCTAAACCTATGTTTTACATAAAATAAACACTTTCAGGATGTGAAACACGCGTGTTGTTGGTTTTAGCTCAGTGTGATAGTGTTTTCACCTGATCTTACAGTCAAAACAAATCGATTTATAGCTACTTGCTGTTAACAGATTTTATAGGTCCCTCTAGAGAATCAGGGATACCGTATCAGCTTCCCTTCGCTCATGTGTTTTCTATATTATGTATTTCCTTAGGTAATAAATTGTATACTATGCGTTTCCTGATGGTCAAAACGTATCGTTTCCCACATAAAATAACCAAAACAGATATTAGTTATTTTCATAATATTTGTATAATGCCACTAATAATTTATACTGTACAGGGTGTTGCCCGGATGGGGTTATACTATTGACGCATAAAATGTCCAAAATTTTTATTTTTAGAAACATAAAAAAATCGCTAGTTAAATAAATACAATTTGTGTCTAAACTAAGGTACTATATAAAGTTCCCTTCAGCCCCTCCCACGCCCTACGTATAACCATTTTCTAGCCATTATAATCGTTAAACTTTGCACGCCTATTTCAAAATTTTGCTGTCTCAGATTAGCTTCCACAGCCTCTTTACAAATTACGTTCAGCCCCTCCCACTTCCTAGGTAAAAACCAGTTTCCAGCCATTGTAATCTTTAAACTTTGCACACCCATTTCAAAATTTTGCACAACCTCCGGTTAGCGTCCACAGCCTCTTAAAAAATTACCTTCAGCCCCTCCCCCGCACTAGGTATAAACAATTCTCTATGCATTATTATCGTTAAATTTTGCATACCTATTTCCAAATATTGCACAGCCTCAGATTAGCTTCTGCTACCTCTTGAAAAATTACCTTCAGCATGTCCCACGCCCTAGGTAAAAACCATTTTCTAGCCATTAAAATCTGTAAATTTTGCACAATTTTGCACACCTATTTGAAAATTTTGTACAGACTCAGAATAGCCTCACAGCCTCTTGAAATATTACCTTCATCCATCCCCTCTCACCGTAGGTAAAATCCATTAATTTACCAAAACCAAATTAATGTGCTATACAGCAGTCCCGACTTTTCCAAGATTTCAATATTTACATATAGAATTTATTTTTTTATTATTATCTCGGGGTCTGTTTGTGTTGGTTGCATAAATTTAAACGTTCAATTTTCAGATCATCTTTTGAAAAATTATGCTTTTACATGAAAGCCATTCTTTTAGTCTTGTTTTATTCCAGGAAGCAAGAGGAATTGTCTCTTCCAAAAAAAATATGGTAGGACGCATTATCCATCACCACTATCGAGAGTAAGATTTGGAATCAGTTCATCCGAGATCCATTTATTTAAACAATTTTGGTCCATTGATTGGTGGTAGTCCTTCGACTTTGACTTGGTAGAACAAAGTAATGAAGCATTTTGTATGAATCCCCACCTAGTTCCAGCCTGTAGAACAACAAAACGCTTATTATTTCCGGTGTGGCCTGTTTTACAACTTTTTAGACTCTTATCTTGCCACGTTCTTTAAAATCCTCCTTTCGCAAAAATCCATGTTTCGTCAAGGTACACAAATAGCGTCGGTTATCCGCTTATAATTTCCTCAGATATTCTCTTATATTCTCGTAAAAAAAGCTCTTCGCTTACTTGCGATGTGACGTTGCTCACAAATGAAACGTCTGTTATTTTCCTCTTTAAAAGAAGAGGCAATATTCTTTAAAATACCTCACAGATCCGTATCCGAAACAACTAAGCTAGCCTTGTTCTTCACTATTTATTTAACTGTTTTAATTATAAATTTTTGTTTTCTCTTCTTTCATAGTATACACAATATTACCAATTTCTGATTTAACTCCATCATGAACATCATTCGTGCTGATACTCCTTGAAATTGAACAGAAACAACAAGCGTAAATTGATGCATACACACACCAAGATAGCTGAAAAAGACTATATTCAAAGACAAAATGATTATCCAAAAGATATTATATATGTCATCTAACGCTCCTGACTTTGCTTTACTAAGTATTAAAGGAGCAGGGTAGTAAGCAGTCTACATATATCTATACGTATGTTGACATGTAACCAAGAAAGGAGGTCGCGTCATTGGTGCAGAGATTTGAAATTAAATAAAAACGAAATGATCCTTTCTAATACTGAACATCATTATCTCTCAGAAAGCAGACAGTTATGCTAAGTCCATGTGACATAACTACATTTCATTAATTACATATATGTATTAATATACATTTTCTAATAAAATTATAAATCAACTATGCCGATTAACATGCATGGTCGAAAAATTCGTTAAACCGTATCTGGCTTAGCAAATAGTGTTTAGTTAAATTTAAAAAAAATCTGTCAGTTTATCTAAATATCAGCAGTCATTATAAATTATTTCTTATAGTAACATGTATGTTTTTTTACTAGCGTCTTGACCTATCAATAAAATTAATTATGTTCCAATATTCTCACACGTATTCATGAATATTAAATACGTTATTAACTAATTAATTACTAATTCCAATCAAATTAAAAGAAATGTAGAAATCCATGGGGGACCTGATATATGATACCTGAAGGCGTTATAAACATTTGTTTACCAAAATACGAATTTTAATTAATAGAGATAGGTGCGCGCCATTAATATGCATTTTATGTAGGTGAATTAATTCAATTATGAATAGAAGAATCTCATGTTGTAAGCCGTCATGCAGTAGACATTTTCATCAACTCAGGTATTATCTGGTGATGTTATCTTATTCCAGAATCTATGGAAGAGCTTTAATCATTTTAACTCCATATTAATGCCAATGTGGCATTCGGTCAATTTCGTTCATGCGATCCCCTATTTAAGTGAAATATTACTCAATTAGACACCATCATTCATGTCATGTAATAGCAGGAATATACCGTGTACATATATAGAGGTAGTGTGTATATATTGAGGTAGTGTGAATTATGAAAATCTTTTAAATGCCCCCACGTTGGGCGCCAATTCAAAAAGTTTCTCAAAATAGTGAATTTTACGGTAATGTAATATTTTATTACATTAATTATATTTTAGACACGCTCAAATGCAAATAGTCTTAAATTGTTTCCTGATTTTTTTTTTTAAAGAACAAGAAAGAAGAAGTTGATTGGATATCAACTTCTTACTACGTTTACTGTCATATTCATATGGATAATAAAATAAACAAATCTTGAAATTTTATTTCTACCCTACGACAAACCTACGTAACTTATAGCTATTACATGGGACCAAGTCCTCTGTCACAATGTTTCTTAAAACTAGCAAAGTTTGCAATTGTTTATTACCTTTAAAATTATGTTAATCCTTTTTGTCACCACGCACAGAAACATCACTTTTCTTGATCTCATTGGTAGGTAACTAATAAATGCTGCTGGGCTCTGGTGGTGGTGTCGTCTATTGGGATGTCGCCGTACTACCTCTGGAATGCTGCTCCGTTAGAGCTATGTTTTTGGGATTTATTTAACCGCAAGCCTTTAACTTACTGCTTCTGTATTTGCAACCTTCTTATCACTTTAATTTATTGTGAGAATTATTTCCTTTTCTTTCTATATTACTCGCAAATCTCTTCTACGGCCTGGACCGCCAAGAGTTCGACCTACCAAGCCTACCAAGCCTTCTACTTCTTACTTAGGAGCGTGGCTGTTGCTTTATAGAACGCCTTAGCTCCACTATTCTTTAGTTGTTGATTGTTGCTACGGATGTGTCGTGTGAAAAACATTTGCACTTCCTGGTTACCTTACTTCTTTCTTGTCATCATATTATGATCTGGCCAATCAGATTGCTTCATAATATATAATTTACTTAATTTTACTTAAAACTCTTACAATTTGATTTTCATTTTATATAATTTCGAATTCTAAACACTACTATACAATCAGATTCACTTTCTGTTGTGTAACTTCTATTGTGTGAGGCGTTGCCTCGACATTTTGATTCTCTTTCGTAGCTAGTAATAGCCAACCCTATTTTTACAGTGATGCTTTCGCATTAATCTTTTAATCTAGACATAGTTTGTTAGTGCTGGATACTCTATAATTATTATTATGACGTCTAATGTAATGCTAATGTGCTTGAATCAGATTTTTGCGCCGATTAATTATTTAATCGTCGGGTAGCTGGTTGGCGTTCCGCTATACGTTGGTCAGAGATGCATGTGCTTGCGCTTATGCTATAGTCTGTGAGATAGTTATTGATCATTGATTTTAATTTAATTTTTAATTTGATGTATTTACTGAATTTCATACTGATTTAAGTTCTGTATTTTCGGTTATCTCAATATAATATACATATATTATGTATATGGTATATAGATATGGATCTAGGATTAGAAAGATAAAATATTAATAGTTCAAAAGAGTGATATTTATATTATTCTGATCTTACTGAAGAATCCAGTAGGTTATTCCCAGCTTGAGTAATTTGTATCATTATTTTTACCTGTTCTTATCAGCAGAAATTAGTATACACTACCGTTTTTATGGACTGTAGTTATTCATTGACTGTATGCACTTATGTATGACTATTATATGACTTTGTTACCCCATATATTTACTCCATCTCGGTCATAATTTTATAAAACAGAAAGTAGAGACCGAATGGAACCCGTAAATATTCAAAATGACCGTCTGGTATAACAGTGTAGTTTTATGTTTTATCCATAAACATCTTGATCAGAATCTGATGAGGCCCTGCAGCTGAATCTATTGCTGCATTGAAACTGTTGTAATCCAATTGAGAACACTAGAAATCGAGAGTATTGTCATGCATATAACTATATGATATTGTGTTCATTTTTGGTTAGACTAGAATTCATGTGGACAGAAAGATATAAGTAAATTTGACATATTTATTAAATTATTTTATCTAAAAAAAATATCAATATGTTAGAAACACAAAATATTGTTGTATACAAATTCTTCCTATGATTTCACATTACATTTTTCACCTGTACATGTTTTAATTATGTATGATACCAAATAAACGTAAATAAAAGTGTTCATACGATGTGGCTAGATTAGATTACTGTTAGTTGAAAGTTATAGCGGAAATAGAAAACGATAATTTTACACGTTGCCACTACCGAAGGTTTTATTGGAGAGAATTATAATAGTAGTTTCCTCTTTGCTTTTAAATTCCATAAGGAACATTATTCTGATAATATGAGTCTTATTATTGTGTTTAAGCAATGGGTAAGAAAAATTATTCTGTAAATTTAGAGGAAGATATAGACATATGGCATAGCTATGATGATTATGGCATAGCTATGATGATTATCCATAGTTTCGAGGAACCTCTTGATTATTTTGTTATTACAATTAATTTTATTATTATAATAGCAGGATAAAAAACTTTATAAACCTTTGCATTGTATACCAGTGGCGGCTAGTGCCGTAGACATATAAGAATATGTAGACATATAGGAATTACAACATTTATATTTTTGTCATTAAAAGATTGATTTTTTTTAATATTGTTTCTAGAAACGTATATTTCTGCAAGTACAAACAACAAAAAACACAATGCCAAAATATTTTTTAGATATACTCACAATCTGCCTTTTTGAAATAGAAAATCAATAGAAGACAAAATTTTCGCGTCTTTAGGAAACTCAATTTGTCGTCAATATGCACCGTCCAATTGTGCAGTAATATTTACAGTTTCAGAAAGCGAAAATTGCACAACATTCTTCATGTTGAGACTTTTTCATGTTTTTTAGTTCGCTAGCATGGTTCAAATCGGTGATATCTATATTTGTCCATGATAATTTTCCTCCAAATAAGTGGCACGGGGAACAAAAAAGTGCATTTCTAACATCATATCAACAAATCCAAATATTCAGTGACATATTTTTTTGTAAACCCTGCTGTGTAAACCCAATTAGCACATAATATGCCTGTATAAGGAATTGAGTGGTAAAAAGGAAAGTTTTAAACGTCTAAGAGGTTTCACCACGGCAATAACACACACAAGAAACAAACCGGGAACACAATAATAGTGTTTTAGCCATTAAGGTGTAAGTTTTGCGAACCGACAACAACCCGTATAACCCCCAGGATAAGGGTTAGAGCTGTCGCTGATGCCGGGGACAACAAAAAGCAGACATCCATGGACATGCTAATTACATGCTCTCTACATACAGACTACATCGGCATTAATTCAACTAGCTAACTACGACACTCGGCCTCGCCTCGGGAGTATTAGTGCTAATGTACCCCACGCTCTAGGCTTAGTCGACAAACAACTTGGTTTTGTTGTAATTGTGTCCGCCGAACACTGCGTTCTGCTTAATAATGTAAGACATAAATTAATATAACTATTTAACGTTTGGAGGGTAAAGGATTTACTTTACATCGTGTATAAGCAAGGCCCACGTTCTATATAGAAGACAAACAGATGAATACGGGCGTTTTCTCTAGAGCCAGTATGCCTCAAGAGGCCTTAAGTGCCGCAAGAGATTTTAAACTCTCGTTAGATTAAATATTTAGTACAGTTTAAAATAATTTAAAAGTTTGGATACTTTAATACTCCAGTTAAAAGTTAAAAACTTAAGATTAAGAAATTAAGATCTGTAATATTTTAACATCGAGTTTTATTAATTATTACTTAAGTGCAACATATTATTATTAATATGTAATTCCTTACATTAGTAAAGAATGAACTTGGTCAATATATTGCTAGCAATAATTTAGTTATAATAAGTTAAAGTTACTGATCCAATGCACGTTTAATTTAAAATGAGCATTTGTTGGTATATTGGTCTCCAAAATGCCTTAGTTGGGCCAAGCGTCCCCAACATTGGGGCAATATCGCTCAAAAATGTTGTGAGACAAGTCAATTTCAGTCATCGGCAAATAAAAGACCAAACATTGTAAATTAAAAGTAAATTCCTCCTGGCGCTTTACAAAAACAATTAATGAGTTTGTACGATTTATAGAGTTTTGTTTCTTATTTCTAGAAATATTACATGATGCACTAAAAGTATTTTTTTACCCTGACATATAGCCAGGGACAGTGGTTAGTTGTTTTAACGGATCCAAAAATAATTGATTCTTTAAATTATATTAACATGTTTAGAAATAAATCATGAGTATAAATTTTATATAAATTGAGTATTTACGTTCTTGTATTTTAGTTTTAGAGTGAAAGTATTATTACATTAGAGATCGTAAATAATTTTTAAAATTTAGAACATTAAATATGATAAAAAATATACAATTTGTAGAAATATTAGAGAATACAACAATATTTTACACACCCAAATTGATATATCACCTGTTTTGGCGAATGCGCCGAGAACAATGGGTTATTCTGCCTAAAATCTCACATTGAGTGTCGAAAGAAAAATAATGCAAACCCAGTAATTTACTACACATCCAAACACTTGAGTGCTGTTGGGGCAAGTTCTGGTAATACATTTGAATAATCGGAATATGATTAAATGCATAAACAGAACAAACATAAATCTACTGATTGATGATTTATGATGATATGATTTTATCTATTTGGAAGGTGTATATTGTTATAAAAATGGACATTATAATTATATAACATTGTGCATAAACACTGACATTGTATTTAAATACTGACAACGAAAGCAGCTTTCTAAAAAATCAATAGAGTGATCGAGCATCACCAGCATCAATAAAGTGATCGGTTGTATTCACCGAAATCTCTAATCAGTAATATATAGTTATGTTTTCAAGATAAGATATTTTAATACTTTATGGACAATATGGAAAAAGCACTGCAGAAGCCGAACGTGTCTATCAACAAGAATAATCAGCGTTACCATCCATCGAAGCAATACTTAAATAAAAAGATGCACGAAGGGTCTCATGTGCAATAAGATAAGTATATTGTCTGCGAGGCGATGAACGTTAACGTTTTATCATTCGTGCATCTAAATCCCCCAGCATCCACAAGGGAGATCGGTCAAGAACTGGATATTAGTCATGAATCAACTAGGCACGTATTGAAAAAACACGGGTTTCGGTTGTTTAAATACCAATTACACCAACATTTTTATGTCAGCGATTTTATTTAAGTTTCATCTTGATCAGTTAGCAAATGAAGAAAGGACAGCCGAAAAGAGATCTCGTTGACACCCGGTACAACCTCTATTTCTTTAAAAATCAATATTATTAAAAACATTTTAGATTTTGAAAAACTGTTCACTATAAATTTGTTCATGGGACTGAACGTGTTCAGGAAAAAACGCGAATTCTTCAAGAATTTTAAACTGCGCATTATAGCCTTCATCGATATTTTCGTATTTGTACGTTCTTCACCTTAACCTTAATAGTGAGCAGTTCGAATCTCCGTAACTATATAATTATACTATAAATAAACATGCTAACTAGCCATATATCTATTTAATTATATTTTATTGCAGATTTATATTAATGATATTTCTACCAACACATCAGTCAAAGTCAGTTTTGCTTATATTGTTGCAAGTGTTCAATCGGAATACTATAACCAGCTCCTTCATTATCATTTAATAAATAATTATGACACACGCAGCAGTTATTATAGCGTAAAATGTAAATAAACTAGTAAACCTGCAATTAGTTTCATTATGTGTGCATGTATAACAGAAAATAAAATAATGTAACAATGTAATTTAACTTTAAATCCTCATATCATCCATGTATAATGATTGCTATATTGAAGTCATTAAACGTAGTGCCGCATAATAAATCAGGCCCGTTAATCTAACCAAATAGTACATTGTTCTTTTTATTATCCCATCACAAAATAGAATTAAATTCGAGTATGGTAATGTGTAACATTGAATCGGTACCAACGAGACGCATCTGGTCCATAAAAGCTCATTTCGATAACATTTAAGAGGGACCGGCAGCAACACCAGCTTTGCTTGCATTTAAATTGATCCCCGCAATAACATACCGATATATTTTCAGCAATACAACATTAACAAATTGCACTTCACACTTAACTAGCGTTATACTGGCATATGGGCTAAATATATGCATTAAACAGACCCGAGAATATTAGTCAGAATAGTGGGCGGATCGGCCAAATTTGATCGAAGAAAGGAGGGTGCGTGGAGCAGTAGCGTAGATGAGGGACAGATATTTACTTTGCATTTTCAACTTACACTTTAGAATAAAAAATAATAGAAAATTTATTCATTTTATACAAAGTATTGTTTACACATTTCAAAAACGTACAAAAGTATTTATATTTTTTAAATCAGTGCAAAAATACAAATGTTGCATATGGAAATTAAGGACAAATTCAACTTTGGAGACACTACATATACACTCAGTACAAAAAAAGTGGCGCATTTAAAATTTGGTGATAATTTAAACTGATATATCTTGTGACCCAACCGTCCGATTTTGTAGAATTTCATTTTGATATTTAGAGCGTAGTTTCAAAAACATTTTTTGTGCTCAACTTCTATTCTAAGGAATTTTCCTTACTGTGTTAGTTGAAAAACGGTATAGGTGTTTTTTCAGCTGTTTTTAAAGTGCGCTGTGGAGTGTAATGCTGGCAATATATATTTTTTAGAAAGAGCAAATATTAAGCAGTCTTTTCTGAATCTATATGTTTTTTTCAAATTTTTATCTCTTAAGGCATGGGGGATACAAATCTGCACAAAGACCATTGATAGATATTGTTATTTCAATGGTAGCTTAGTAACTATCGTTAACTACGGTTTTTCACAAGTAAAAAATATACAAATAAACAATACTGGCATGAATGTCACTTTTATGTTAAGTTTTCAAATTTAAAAAGGTTCCGTATAATTCAGTATAGTTAGTGATAATAATGATGCAAATAAATTCGGAATTAGTAGCGAGGATTATGGGGTAGATAGATGATGGCTAAAGTCAGAGATATGCGGCTCGTGCGGTTGGGTTGCCAGAAACTACTGTTAGGAGGGCAATTTGGAGGTCCCGGAGACGGTAAAATTCATCAAAATCGGACGGTTGGTTCACAAGATATTTCAGTTTAAATTTTTACCAAATTTTTTTGCACTGAGTGTATTTACACATGGTGTATATAAATAAATACATAAAAACTACTCGAAATACATTTACAATGATGGATTTGGTAATGGCGCAAAATAGTATTCGTCAAATGAGTAAAAACAAATACCTATTTAGAAGAATCTTATATTATATTTAAATATATTAATCTTCATTAAAGGATTTTGCAATTTTTGGGCAGTGCATGAAGAAATATATAATATAAGTATCACTACTGGATAGGGCTGGAACCTTTGATGTAACTGTAACACTCGGAGTAGTTTCCACAAACACCAAAACACTTTCACTTCGCTCGACGCGCGTTTCGCCAACCAAGTTGGCATCATCCGGAGACGATTAAAACTAATCTTAAACTACAAAATCTACCATATTTATACTATTTTTCCGGTGACGTCACTAATGATATCACCGTGAAATTTACGCGTGACTAATCACGCTTCAATGATCGGTTGCTAAGCAACGCGTAAAGCGGGCTACGGTATGATATCACCGTGAAATTTATGCGTGACTAATCACGCTTCACTCATCGGTTGCCAAGCAACGCGTAAAGCGGGCTATACGGGATAGGTCCCTTGTCGCTATTCATACTCCTATTACATTTTACAATTTCTATGCTCTCAAATGCATCCAACTGTCTATTATTGGTCACATTTCTAACTAATCTTAAATTACTAATATCTATTCTATGATTGTTGTCAAAAGCATGTTGTGCAACACTAGACTTATCTGTTCTTCCATATTTTAGATGAGCCATATGTTCTTTAAATCTGGTGTTAATTGACCGTCTCGTTTGTCCAATATATTTTCGATCACAATCATTACAACTAATTTCGTAAATCCCGGAGCTTTCATTTGGAACAATTTTATCCTTTGGATTGTCTAAAAGTTGTTGTAATTTGTTGCTCGACGAATGAATCGCTGTTATACCCACGTTTTTGAAAACCTTACTCAAACCACGAGTAAACCGGGGTTCGTACGGGATGGATACATATTTTGGAGCCTCTATATCCTTTTGAAAGGTCGTAGAATTACGAAGTGTGTCCTTAAATTTACGCTTCCTAATTAGTTTTTCAACTATATCTCTAGGATAACCATTACTCACAGCTATATCTTTAATTAATACTTTTTCTTTTTCAAATCTCTCATTACTGAGAGGGAAACTTAATAAACGATGGAGAAGAAAATTGAATCTTGCCATTTTATGTTGATAGCAGTGGTGAGAGTCATTAGGGATATATCTGATCGTACTGGTATATTTTCTATATATATCAAATTCTAACCTATTATCACTATTTTTAATTACTAATACATCTAAAAATGAAAGTTTTCCATTATTTCCTAGTTCATATGTAAACTTTACAGAAGTGAAACGACTATTTAATTTGGAAATGAAGTTTTCTACATCCGCAATCTTAGTGTCAAACACGGCAAAAATATCATCCACATACCTAAGCCAAATCCTAGGAAAATACTCGAATTCTTCTTTTACTTCAGTTTCAAAACGACTCATGAAGACATTAGCAATGAAAGGCGATAATAAATAAATCGCGATAGTAAATAAAGTAATATAGCGATAGTAAATTTCGATAGTAAATTTCACGGTGATATCATTAGTGATGTCACCGGAAAAATAGTATAAATATGGTAGATTTTGTAGTTTAAGATTAGTTTTAATCGTCTCCGGATGATGCCAACTTGGTTGGCGAAACGCGCGTCGAGCGAAGTGAAAGTGTTTTGGTGTTTGTGGAAACTACTCCGAGTGTTAATATAAGTATCAGTAAGAATGTTATATTGTCGTCAACCTATATTTGGGTAATCTTTATATATTATATTATTTGGGTAATCTTTATAATAAATTTGCTTTGTTCTTGTGTCATGGTAGTATATGTCTTGCTCGGTAATTTTGTTCTTTCATATTAATTTCTTTATAAGACGTATTGTAGCTATCAGTGCTTATAATGTTTCCTTGGGCCATAACTTACTGTTACTACTTTTTTCTCTAATTTAAAAATTTAATTTGAGAGGTAAGATATGCCCCCCATAATATTACGCCATATGTCGTATGCTGCGGAAAATTCTAAAGTACGATATTCTTAGGCAGTCTAATGTAATTTAACGGGTTTACCATCGCCATTATTGTTCTGAGTAGAAAAACTTTAGTCGTTTAGTAGTTTTAGTAGTTTAAGTTTTAGTCTTATCATTATATACAGTAAGATGATTCCTTTCAGATTCCTTTCAGCAATTTTGTTTATATATTTATCGGGAAAAGTCGGGAAAATTATTATTCCCAATTAAAAAACGTAGCATCATCGGTATATAAAATATGAACTACTTCTGACACCATAGCTAACTTTAGATAGTTGTGACAAATTACCGTTAAATTACTGTTACTTACCGTTAGTTTTCTATAAACTATTAAGTGTGTCCTAATAAATTAGTAAGTTGTCCAGCAGTACCAAAAAAATATATGTGATAACGTCATCTACTTATCAATGTTAATATACAGGCTGTTTCTCAACTTATGCGAAAGATTTTAGAAGGTGAATATTCAGCAAAAATCCTCTAACTTACCTAGTCTTAAGTTATGGTAAAAAATTGCTTTTATTTATTTTCTTCGCAGAAGAATGAAATTTTGCCTAACTTTCACTAATAAAACAGTTTATGGCAGTTTTTGTAACACTAAAATATTTTTCCAAGGGGATAAAAACCAATCCCAACAAAATATATATTTTTGATTGAGAAGAGGAAGCGCAAATGCACTCCAATGGTACCTGAGTATATACACACTCTCAAGTACACATACAAGCCGATCTGATATACCTAGTAGATTTGCCTGAAAAAGTTTTCTTATATATAAGCTGGGATATGGAATATATAAGCTAATATGGAATGATTATGTTTTCTCAATATCCGAAGTTGTCTGTTATGGCCCATTGTTATTATTCCTCCTCAATTGTTATATATAAAATGAAAATATTATAAAAATCTTATAACGGCGAAGACATATTCAAACATCATTACAAAAAATACATACACCTTTTTTGTTATGCATTTGAAATATATAAATTAGTTCAATATGTATAATTATTACGTATTTGACCTTTCTTATTTGCTTTTCTATGAACTCCGCCTCTGGATTCATGGATATGCGGTTCGCATACAAGAAGCATTAGCTGAAGGGTTGATAAAGCGACCTGTACGTGTGTTTGTGTGTAGGGAGTAAGGGGAATTCAATCAGATGCTGTTTATCCCAGATTGTCATTATAGCGCCATTTGTGATTCATTGGGATATTATTGTAAAGCTCTTAAGCGAGTTGTAGATTGGGATCTATATACGTATGAATAAGATGAGTAACTCACATTTTCCTAATAGTTTAGAGTGCTACTATGAGTACGTGAACTGTATGAAGTGGTAATAACTTGTATAACACAATATTTGGAGGTATCTCTGTTATTCTTTCACCAGAAAATAACTATTTCGATAACTATAACTATAACTAAATCTAGTTAACAACAAATCTCAACGTTTGGGGACTCAAGCTATGAAGAAATAACATAAAATTACAATAGCTGCTCCATAGGATTGGCAACAGTTAATTAAATCAACAGAGGCTACAGTTTTTAACATGGAACCGAATGACTTAAAAAGTTGGAGACTGTATTCAGTCGCAAACGCTCCATTTGCGAACCGAAAATGGAATGCGGGGAACGAAAAATTTCTTATTTTTGAGGCAGTATGGCTATAAGTGCGCCGTCATTGTCCAGGTATACTTTATTTCCAAAATTCATCTACCTATGATAACATGAGTATTAAAATATTAATTTAAAGAGAACTCCCAGAAGAACAGAAATTTCTATCCCAGACGAGATACCTGTTATCCGCAGGATTCCCCAAGTTATAACGGCGAAGCCGCACCATAAGTTATTTGAGCGGAGACCATCTCAATTTTATGATTTTTATAGAAATATGAGAATATCCAACCAGGAGGAAGAAGGTTCTGATTCAGAATCAAATCTACGAATCATAATATTTTCTGCTTGCAACCTTTTTGCAGATAATTTGGAGTTAGTTTAGTTTT
This sequence comes from Tetropium fuscum, assembly GCA_964058915.1. Classification (NCBI taxonomy): domain Eukaryota; kingdom Metazoa; phylum Arthropoda; class Insecta; order Coleoptera; family Cerambycidae; genus Tetropium; species Tetropium fuscum. The sequence goes on along the minus strand of CAXKVY010000161.1, from coordinate 468,423 downwards.
CCGTTTGATACCTAATTTTTCATTTAGTGGTGAAAAATTCATCTGGTCAGGTATATAAAGCTCAATATTGGTAGCTGTATTATTATAGAACATGTCAGTTAAGTTAGTTAGTTAAAACACAATATCTCAGATTACTAGTTTTTTTTGACATCTAAAAATATAAACAATTTCCCTATGTTGAAATTTGTTCTATGTAAACTGTGTTTTCTAAATAAATAAAAATGGAGATATGATTCTCGACCTCTAATGTACAGATAGTTTTGTATATGGCGTTCGTCGTTGTCACCACCGTCATCGCTGTCGACATTTTTAAACATCATTCATGATTTTTATTTATTGCCTAATTGGCCTTCAGAAAACCATACTGAAAGAAAAATGACTATCTTACCTAATTAATCTTACCTAATTAAGTTCAGTTGACTTTTCTTCAATATCGTATCCAATTAAAATATTATTATATCATATTAACTTCCTAGAAATACACAATACAGCACGATATTATGTTTCCAGTTTTCAGTAAATGCTGTGAAATGTTTTCAAATAAGACAAAACTAAAATAGTTTGTTGTCAAAGAAATACGAACATAAAATGAATATATCTTCCTATGTTCATATTTCTTAGAAAATACTCACCGTTTCACGTGTAGGTACATTTCCATCAATGAAGGCACAATTAATCATGTATAAGTATAATTTATTATATTCTATCAGGCATTCCCTTTTGGTACATAATGTACACAAACACATAAATCTTGTGTACTTAAAACGTTGGTCAGCTAAGTTCCCTGTGAATGGCTCTGTTGGGACCACACCGGATTGTTATGACCAAGAAAAGAGCCGATGGTTTTCCATTCACATCTTCGGAGTAAGGATATATAAGGTTATTATATTCTCGTCGTCAAGAATCGCCCTAACGTATTAATCACGTTCTGCGTCTCAATTTTAAATAGTGCCTGAAAATAAATAATTTTCCAAATAAGGTTTACTTTCATTCTGTTTGTGACCCCACTTAAGAAATGGTTGGCAGTTGTGAGTCATTATTTTTAATAAAAACCAGCCTAAAATTAAGCCCCCAAGTGATTTACATTTGAAAGCACAGAAAAGAAAGTAAAACCTAAATATCCTTCATTGCTTCAGTTAGCATTGTTAGCAGCTGAGGACATTTGTATACAGACAATAAACATAAAAAAGCAGAAAGAAGTGTTGACAATTAAGTGAAACAACAACCGAATACTCGTAGCATTGTATTTTTGTCGGGTATAAAAGAAATTGCCTTTAATAATGTAGTTCAACACTGCGGCGAGTGGGCTATGAAATTTGCATGCCCTGACGTCAGTTGGCTCTGAAACTTTACGTCAAATGCTTTGGGGACAAAGACGGGAATTAGCTTGTTCCACTATATACGCTGCTTTATTAGACTTTCGGCATATAAAGTTTATTGCACACCTCGTCATATTTTTATTATTAAGAGAGGACCGCATATGAGATGCAGTGAGCAACGTACATGTACAGCTCAGCTGCTCATAAAAACATTTTTACCAACATCGTTAAACAAGGAAAATTATTACCGTACCTCCAACAGGCTAATGGTAATTAGGTACTACGCATTAAGAACAACTACCTACTTCATTTGTCACCCATTTAGTGGTCATAAAAATCCGACTAATAGAAAGAAAAATCTACATCGCTGAAGACTGAATCAATTCATGCCAGGCAACGATTGCAAGACCAGACTTAGTACCACAATTAGGATATTTATTTTATTAGGCTATTTATTAGGTTACATTTAAAAAATAAAAAAAAATATGTGACCAAAAATGTTGAAATAAAATGAAAGAAAAGGCCAAAATTACGATATTTGCAAAATTTTGCTTTTTTGCCTATAACTTTTTTTAGGTCAGAGAGGAATTTTTTAGAACAGAGGATTTTTGGGTTAAAAATTGACCGAAATATGGCCACTCGGACATACTCGAATAAACTCGAAAAAATAAGCTATGTTCGAGTGGCCATATTTTACTTAATTTTTAAGCCAAAAATTTTTTAACCAACATTTTAAAGAAAATTTATTCTCTCCTTTTTTTCTATGAAGCAATGCCTATATTGCCTATACCTATCTCCGACCTAAAAAAAGTTATTAGACAAAAAAGCAAAATTTTTGGAAAAAATCGAAATTTGGGTTTTTTTTTTAAATTTTGTTTCATGGTTTTCATCATAAATTTTTTTAAATAAAACATTTCTATGAGAAATTCAATTCTGTACAACAAGTTTCATATAAGGTATATCAAAATTTTGCTTCGTTTGCGAGATGTAAGTATTGAAAAAACGGAAAAGGAGGCATAACCTATTGACCGTTTCCTGCAATAAAGACCCGTGAACATCTTAGTTCCTTTCTATATGACATAATCAATAATAGCCTAAATACAGCAAGCAATCATATTTAGATAGCCTTTCCAGTGCGCGACACTGAATTACTCTCACATAGTAATTTGGTCTAATTTTCTTCGTCTAATTAATTCGGCTCTAATGCCAGCTATTAGAATTATCTGTTGTTAAACTGTCTTCCTTCAGTATAAACGGGTTTGACCAACCAACCCCAGAAGTTTTCTATGATACTTAAGTAGGGGAAATAGCTGACCATTCTAAAACTGGAATATTATTAGCAGTCAACCACTTTTGGATTACTTGGGCGGTGTGAATACGCGTGGTCTTGTTGAAATATCCATTCTTGATTCGGAAATAAAACTGCTATGTTATTAACCTGCCTTTGAACCAACTCCAAATACTTTTGAGCAATTTGCCAACATTCTAAAAACTCTATTCCAACTCCCTTGACTTGAAATCGCCGCCCAAATCATTACCGATCCTGCCCGGCTGTGAAGGCGTGCCGAAACTTTTTCTTCCATCCTAATGTCATGAAAGTAACATTGGAAGCGATCAGGATCATCTAGGTTAAACTTATTTTCATCGCTGAAAACGACTCCCTTCCACTCTTCTGTCCAGTTAAGATGATTACGTGATTATCCTAAACGTGCTTGCATATGACGTGCGAGAAGTAGATAAGGGTTTTTTGCGTAGTTTTCTCCTTCTTAAGTTTGGACACTTCTTTAGTACCATTTGAATGGACGCATTACTTCCACTCCGATTCCTAATTTGCCTAGCTGTAGACGAGGAATTGGATGCAATTCGAAGAATTACACGACGTTCCCTTGGGGTTGTTGCAGTTGAAGTGCGTCTTAGTCGATTATTGCTATAGTTTTCGATGTCTTTTAAATAATTATTGATTACCCATGGGCTTCGTCCGATTTTTCTGGCCATTTCTCGATTTGAATAATTCTCCTGTTGAAAAGCTTGAAAGCGTCCTCTTTCTTCCGAAGATAAAGTTCTGCCACGTGCCATTATAATATCAAACGCTTTTACCACGTACAAATTATTATCAAGAATTATTTTCAATCCCCTGACGAGTGACATGCTGTTGTTTTTTGTACGTACCTAGCCATCTGGGATCTCAAAAAGTTAAATAGAGTAATCAAGTGTCGCATTATAAATTACAATATTTGCCTTAGAAAATTTCCACAATTGCAGAATTTGAAAGTATTAAACAAAATGTTGAACAAATAAAACAAATATTGTTAAAATGTTTAATTTAATGCTATATGTAGCTTACTGATCAAAATTTTTAACCATGAATGAAAATTAGACCAAATTACTGTATAAGGAAAATACTACTCGTATATTCTGAATTTAACTCCTTATATAGTCTATTTGACAGTAAATTTTTGCCACTTTGACAGCGATAGAAAAGATGCTTCGTCTTTTATAACAAGGATTGAGCTCATAGTATGAAAAAGAAAACTGAAGAAGATTACAATAAATATGCAGTAAAACAATCTGGAAATCAACTGCGAAGGTGATTCAAGAAATTTTTTCAGTGACTACAACAATAAATTTGATACTTTTACCGCCATAACTTTTACAGAAGCAATTCATACCGACTATGTTTTTAATAACTGTTTCTTCAAATAATTGTATAAATAAAGATAATTATTGTTGTTCATTCACATATTCTGTCGTTAATTTACCTATCTTGCCAAGAAACGCTCGAGCTTTTCTTTGATGGGTAATTTTTAACTCACACAAAAAATACTTCGTTAAAGAGAAATTTATCGGATAAAATCCGGTCTTGTGGTTCTACTGTTGATAGTATTGATACCAATCAGTTGCCAACGAAGTTCTACCAGAGACTGCAAATAATAATAACATTTGTTTATTGTCATAACTGGTTTACAAATTTTTACTTATACATTCATATTGTATGGACTGATACACCATTAAGGAACCCACAGAATAACTTTTTTCGTAAAAATATTTTTTTTTCATATCAATCTATTGATGAATTTGCTAGGTTGACTATTAATCCAAGTTTTTAAGTTGCATGTAAGTTGTAAGTTGTAAGTTGTAGAGGCATGTGTTTAAAATATTTTTAAATAGTCAGGCAACTTATATTTTTATAAATCTTTGGTCCAAGATATAATATGTAGTGTATGGCCTATTGTTTAAAATATTTTGTTTTAACATATTATTATTATTAATATTTTGTATGATGATAATAAATTAATATCATTAAACCTAAAAGAATTAAAAATATAATTAGGTTTGTAGGAGATTATGTTTATACTAGACAGGACCATTATTCTAAATGTAAATGTTGGGCAATAATAAAGCAGTTTTTTCAATTTGAATATATTGCCGCGGGAGACCCTAAATTGCAGTACATCTTCATCCCTTATTCGGCAAAGATAAATGTATTGCAGTGGGGTTGTTTTTCGATTTGAAAACTATTTATCCTGGAAACGATTCGTAGAGGAATTGAGGTACTCGAACCAATATGTTACAAGAACAATGAACTGTCGAACCTGATGTCAGCGATTCCGGATAACAAACGATAGGAGAGGTAATCAGGAGTGATTTCATCTTACAGGGAAAGGGCGGGAATCAGCAGCATGTAGAACGGCCGAACTCGAATGATGCCACCGCGGCTACATAGCGAGATCAACCCCATCGGCTTCGAGCGTCGTTCGCTTACAGTGTACGTCAAATTGAGACAGCTGTAACGGCATTGTCGATTAAAAATGCACGGAGCTTCCAGAAAACTATCCTGCTATTCAGGGGCACGCAGTCATTGTTACTAACCAGCGGGAGGCCAAACATATCACGGCGAAACTTAAGTTACAATAAAAAAGTTACGTATTTTATCATCGTGCTGCTAGGCTCTTGGCAGTTGGCAACCAACGGGCTCAATGTAATTCAAAACCACAGTCGGGGGCAACATTAATCTAAATAATAGCTGTTTTAATGAAAGAGATGTTTGGATATGTCAGGCCTAATACGACAATGTGTGAATACGATTTTCTGGTCATTTCTCAACGTGGTTGGTGGTTGCATCTACTATTGTTATCAGTTACCATTTAGCAAACATCTTACCTACTATCCCTTTCTATTCATTCGAATCCTCTATCGAATGACGTAGTGTTACAACTGTATTTTATATAACAATAACACAATAGGTTATGTTGAGAATGTTTCATTTATATGTTAACAATTTTATTTTAAATAGTTTTGAGAGTTATCATTAAAAATGTGTGACTTTTAGTAACACTGGAGGCTATTTATCGCATAAACGATCGTTGTTTATGATATGGCTTATTTTCTGATATAAGTGTCATTATCAAAATGTAAAATGCATAATTATTCATCAAAATGTAGTATTTCTCGCTCGCCGTAATTATCATGGTGATATGGACCATAAAATCAATAAGATGCAATGAGGAATAAAGGATAGCCGCAAAGTTGACTTGCGGCTATCCTTTATTTATTGCGGCTACGCTTTATACGTTTGTCAGCATCCCGTGACATGCAGCGAGTCTTGATTTTGATGTTTATTTTAAGACATTTAAGACCAACTAGTTGAATTTTACAAATAATGGCAAAAGGAGTTGGTTTGAGGTTATAATTAACAGCCAACCAGAGCCAATCTCATAAATCCAAGATTTTACTAAAGTAGGATGTATATATTAGATAAATATAAAAGACTATAATATTCTACTGTACGTATATCACCAAATTGGTATATTGTCAATGGTATAAAATTGTTGATATTCAAAAAAACAAATGTAGGAGGAAATTAATGACTTTCAAACTTTAGATATGAAAAACAAATCCAAATTTGCTCCTTGCTGCAAAGTGCGTTGTTAACTGTACCACAAGAATTTGGTAAGTACGATAACAAAATGTAGGTACTTAGAAACAAAGACAATATAAAAGACATGAATAGAGCAAAAAAAAATCAAATACATCTTAAAAGTATGGCGCTCAATATGAATTTTTTAAATGATTACTACTATTTATACACAAACTATTAGAATAATGTAACACACGAGTAACTACACTGTAAATATAATGATGTTATAGGGTTTAAATATTAAATATTGAAAACAATAACTGTCTTTCTAACATATTAAAAATTGTGAAGTAACTTATCAGGCATAAGAGACATAAAAATCCCGTAATTAAACAACGAAATCCGCTTGACAGTCCCCGTTTTTAATTATGTTTCTCTACTAGTCTTGGTAGTGATAGAATGAATATAGTCGCAGGTCACGGGTGTTGCGACAAGTGTTTTTTCTGTTATCTATGCTAACGAAATGTCCTAATCTCCCGGGCACAGCCAAAAACATTACTCTTATAGAACAAGGGTCCTCGTGATATAAAATTTCCATTTATACGATACATTTACATACTTTTCACAAACTTTTGGATTGCAAACAATTCAGTTTACAACTTATACGCAACTCAACATAGTATTTCTTATGGTATTTATATATAGATATATATTGAGAAAAGCGAGAATACAGAAAATCGTCCAAAATTCTTCGAAAACAATCAGGCAGATAAAGGCACGAGTTAGCGTAAATGCATGCCCATTGCCCAAGCTAGAAACATGAAGCATGAACACCATCAGACAAGTGACAGTAAAGTGAACGGTGATTGGCTACAATCGATTTTCAGTAATAACTCAGTTAAAATTAATAAGAAAATTAAAAAAGAGCATATAAATAGCTTCGACATATAACCTAGTCATTCATCAAACATATAGTTATAATAAAGTAAGTCTAAATTCAGTAATATTGCCATGCAAACACACAAGAAACTACTTAACGAGATTATAACGCTTTTTTAATCTCGAAGAAAATCGTATTTCAGACAGTCAGGGAGGTGCTTCAAAATGGAGGTGCAAGTACATCAGACGTATTAAATATAATCTGTCTACTATAAAATGTCTACTGATTGAAAATATGTATAGTGATAATGTTAATTGGTAGATTAAAATGTGTTGTGCTAAAAGTAGGGGTAGTAAACAGGAAGCAGTGCATTGTTTTAAATAAACAGACTTCCTTGCCTACAAACAACAACTTAGGAGACGCTAAGGCACCAAAAGGTAGGCACGTAATTTTTGGTATCTCTTAAAAATTCTTATATTTTGTGTTTTAAAATAAGAAGTGTAAATCAATCAAGTATAGAAATTAACCAGTCGTAAATACAAACTATTGCTAGTAATATTTAAATATTTTTCATCGTACACAAGTGTGTACAGGTTGAAAAGCATCATCATCATGAAAATCTCAGATAATATAAAGTACTAGAGAAATTCTCTGATAATTCGAAGGAGACGTAATTGCTGCCCCATTGATATTATTATTACTCAGCTGTTTTGCACCCAGAACGAGATTGCAGGAGTTGGACGAGAAATACAAGAAGAAATACGAGAGAAATTCGAGCCGAATCACATCACAACAGTTCAACAAGTGTAGTGTTTGTTAGTTCGCGAGTGTTAGTGACCTCAAAGATTTTGAAAGATTAACATAATGAGACTAAGGTGGTTAGGTTTTACATGTTCGCCATACAACAGCCATAAATCATTATTCAGTTTTCATAATTCGTTAATAAATATGTAGTGAAAATTTAGATTATCCTCAACATTGTTACAAAGTACGTTAAAGCGTTCCCCGCAAAACCCACGCCAAATCGTTTTCTGATTTCCAGGCTGTTATTCAGAATCTTTCTGTAAAAGATTGTGTTTTATACAATACCAGAGTTTACACGGATTCCTCCGACACTCTGAAATATATTTTTGATTGAAATACACCCGTTAGAATTGATCTGTTAGTAGCAACCAACATCTGCTTCGAGCGGCGTCGCTTTGCGTCGATTTCCTTTACGGGAAAGGGAAAAATCCGAGGAAAGTTTCCCTCAAAATTGTGTGATGGATTATGCGGACGCGGATGTAACAATGGCAGCAGCTCGGGATGCATAAAAGCTTTGGGGCTTTGATAGATATCTCGCAATATGATTCGAATGGCAGTCGCGCACATCTTCACCGTAATCCACGACAGAGGTTCTGTAGATTCGCACCGGGGGATCAGCAGTCGAATCGGCCCTATTCATAACCTGTGACGTATTTTCACCAATGATACGTTTTCAGTTTAGTTTAGTTCAGGAGGGTGAATTTGAAAACATCCCACGCTTTAAATTTAACGCCAAGTGCACAAGTCGTTAGCTTGCGCTTTGTTGGAGCTAAGCCCAGCGCATTCATGTCGTGCACAATTAATATCCTTCTTGCATTACGTTACGGAAAGAAAAAATTACTAACTCTACTAATTTCTAATTACCAAAATTACTAATCCCTATTTTAACTGGTTTAAGAAATTAAATCGGATATACAGGGTGTTCTCAAATTGATGCGAAAGGTTTTAAAATATAAAGATGCAAATATATCTCAAAGAAGTACGTGATACTTGAGATGAATGAGGGGTAATCAGCGGCGGCGCATAGGGCATAGGGGCCTCCAGCAATATTATTTCATTTGATTATATATTATTATGTAGGTATAAATATTGAAGTTCAACCAAATGGTTTATAATTATTGCACAAACTTTCCTACTCCCCGACAGTATGAAAATTTTCGCAAATTATAATGATACGTAACCCCGGAAAACCAATCAGTGAAGTGACCTCATACCGCATCATCAGCCTGCCGCCCAGTCCTTCAAAAATATTTAAAAGACCGCTTCTAAACAGAATTCAAAACAATCCAGAAATAGATGAATGTTATACCTGAATACCAGTTCGGCTTTGGAAAATACCATTTTACTATCGATATTTGCTTCCCAACTAAGAAAGTCAGAAAAAGACGGTACGGTGTGGAATTAGATGGTACAATAAATATTTACGTAATATGCGTAACAATGTGAGACAATTAAAAATTACGTCTTACGTCTAAAAATACCGGACAAGAAACTTGACTTGTTAAATTATTATCCCCCGTAGGGACGAGAAAAATAGAGCTTATTCAGAAGCAATTTTCCACCATTCTTCTAACACTGTCAAAATGTGTTGGAAAATCGTAAAATCTGAGCGTGTCGGTAAAACCAAAAAAAAAGTCATAGTCAAAGTTCTTTGTCAAAGTCATAGAAGCCAAAGCAAGTCTTTATAGAAGCGGTGACTAATGATGTAATTTTTTTTTAAATTCAAGTCCCCAAATCCTATTTGTCCTTCTTTATGTCACCTGTTCTTGAAACAGACGTAGAAAGGGCCATCGTCCAAATGAAGGATACATCGTCCTTGTCGTCCTATAGCTCCTGCCTTAATGCATCCATTGACACTACTGCTCAATAAATGTATCTTCGAATGCCGTTTGGCCCGATGATTTTAAAATTACTAAAATTATACCGGTACAAAAATGGTGACAATGGCGATGATAATAATTACAGACCAATTGCGATGGTGCCCACTTTATCTAAAATTTTGGATGCTATTTTCAAAGAAATTAATTTCATACCTCGAGTCTTAAGCAGCTGTTTTCGACTACTCGATATGGTTCATGTAGTAATAAATCTACAAAAAATGCCCTTACTAATTTATTGAATCTAAAGAACTGGACCTGTTTGCTTCCTACCTTATGAACAGGATGCAAGATGTCAGTTCGGAATACCTCATGGATCCATAGTAGGACCCATCTTAATTTTAATATTTATCAACGATCTCCTATATACTATTGACAAGCGTAGTATCCTGTTCGCGGGCGACACCATAATCTTGTCTAGTGGCTCCATGTTATACGATGAATTTGTGCAGACACGTGATTGGCTTTCAGTTATCAAGCTTACATTAAATGCGAAAAAAACACATATTTGCAACTCAGATAAATAAGCTGCTGAGTCATCTCCTGTGAAGTTACTGGATTTAACATTCGATCATCACCTTATGGAAGCCGTACGTAGATCAATTGTGTAATAGACTTTCTTCCAAATTGTTTGTATTGCGCCAGTTAAAGAATTGTCTAGCTGCTCATGTTCTTAGAATGGTCTATTTTTCCATAAAATTTTTCGATATTAAAAAAATTATTGAGTTCGAGTCAAAAAGTTAAGTAAGACACTTGTATACTTTGTAACATCGAAATATGAGACATAAAAACCCGAGCAAAAAATCCTCATTATATCGATCTCTTCACATGTGCTACCGCATTTTTAACAGCGTTGTCAAATATAACCGATTTCCAGGAATTTAAGGACAAACAAAAGATTTTATGTACATCGCTCATCACATTATGACATTATCATGTAGTATAACAAAATATTGATCACACTGTATGCCTTTCCTTATATCATAAAACAATTGGATGGTCAATATGTTACAGAATGTTTCCCAAATATTACAGATCCATTTTACATGTTTCTCGGCTGTATTACACCAGGATCATTGGCATTCATTTGGATGCCTAAATTGCCTAATACCTTCGAACGTTTTGTGGTAAAGTGGGGTCAACAATAATTCATGAAATAGAAGTAATACAGTTATTCTTTAATTTAATGTATTATTTTGATGGGTTTTGTGTTAAAATTGATGATATTAGTATTCTATCAAAACATAACAACTGGTTGAATGAAAACGCCTTTATAGTGACGATTTTAGCTTGCTGTAAGAAAAATTATACTGCCCCGATCTCCCGTTGCGGCAATTGCGGGTATCCTTTGAAAGTCTAATATTTCGATGTTACAAACAGTAGGTATTAACAATAGTAAATTTTCTTTCGACTGATATACAAGGCTTTCATTTAATCCCGAAACCCACGTGACAAAATTACATTGAAAAACCTCAGGCACGCCTGTGAATTGACCATGAAAACTATAAATTGACGTTTCATATGGATTTTTATTTTGTTATTTACATGGTAACTTCTTAAATACATACTTTTAGAAATTGATTTACTAGTTAGCAGAAATAAATTGATAAATTGACGTGGGTTTCGGGATTAAATGAGAGCCCGGTAAACCAAGTTAATATTAATGCATAAAAAGGAGAAAAATGAAAAGTAACCGTTCAACGTTTTTTTAAATTTTTAATTACTATTTTTAACGCAACTTTTTATCTGGTAAAAATATAGGTTCTCGCTAGCACAAAATTAAAATTTTTTTTGCTTACGAAATTTTAAAAAATTTTCAGGATATTTCAGGTTTTGTCAAAATATGCAAAATATAGTATTGCTTAAAAGCCAAAAATCTTCTTTTAGACGTGTACGACCATGTGCAAATAAAACAAAAAAAATTATTGTGGTAATTCAAGCCTTTTCGAAATTTTCATCAAATAAAAAATTTTAAAAGTCTTGAATTACCACAACAAATCAATTTTTTTTATTTGCACATGGTCGTACAGGTCTAAAAGAAGATTTTTGGCTTTCATTCGATGGTTTACCATAATTCTCTGACAAAGAGCATAATTTTTAAAAAATCGCTTTTTTACAAAAACTGAAATTTCTAGAATATAAAAATTTTCGCAATAAAAAAACTAGACTCACTAGGTAGCCTAGCTACCTAGTGAGAAGCTATATTTTTACCATATAACAAATTTCTAAGCTGCTTGTTTGCTGTGACGAATTTAATTTCATAACCTGGTTTAGTGTTTTTTATGTTGAATAATAAAATTAGTATGGAATAAATAAAATAAATATTTGACTTAGTTCATTGTAAACAAAAAAATGGGGGTGCCTCTCAACCCCTATTTTAAGCAAAAAATTCCGTGCAATGAACAATGCAATTCCGTAGAATAACAACTTATAACTTTAATTAATACAGAAAACCATGATTTCCTTTTTTTATATTACGCAATAACAATACTTTTATAAGCTCGTTCAATCTCAAATCAAATTTATGTCTGAGGTAGTTTAAGGTATACTACAACACTATTATTAAGTTGTATTTTTATGGCTACTTATTCTAATTACACTAAATTTATTTCATTTACTTTACATATTTATATTCTATTATTTTTTCACGTCTGTTTTACTTTTCTATATTAAGTGAAAATGATTGGATTCGTCGATTCGTCAATCAACAACCTGTTTTCCCAGATAGAAAAAGTACCAAAATCCAATCGACAAACAAAACTATTCCCCAGAAATTTTTTTTTGGGCTACTGAAAATTGGGAAAATTAAAAAATTTGAGGTGTTGCAATCTAATTTTCGGAATTATGGGGAAAATATCTTGCTAATTGGACCCATAAACAGTGATGACAAACAATAAATAGTAATTTTATCCTTTACACATTTTTTGGCCACCCTTCTATAATTGTCATAAAGTTCCAATTTTTCAAAAATTTTCAATTTTTAACCTTTTCTTCCGTTATAATATTTCCCATGTTATAATATTTAGAACGGTACGTACCATTTTAAATGTCAGGTTTACGTTTTTACCGTTAACGTATCAATAAACGAAGGGTACAAGGCAATCTTAATCATCAATTATTTAAAGCTTGAGAGCGAGTGCGACTAACGTGTAAATAATAGAAAAGTGTAATTATCCGGCTGTAAGTGATCTGCGACCCCTGTTGTTGCCAAACCATACAAACACAGGGGGTGGAAAAGTTAGTGTGGATGTGTTCACAGACCTATGACTCGCGTAATCGGAGATCATGGGCTCCATAATACGCAGCCCCACGAATATTAATCATTCACTAAGCACACTCGCTGTATTATTTATATGTTTGATTTGTGATCACACGTGGTGTTAAGTCAAATATTTTCGAAAGATTATCTTTATATACAGGCGGATTTCAAATCAACGAGCAGGGGGATTTATTACTGTCTCAAATTTTTCTCTTAATTAATAAATTACATCGGAGAGTTATTACGACGGCAATAAAGTGTAAAATATTGGCTCGATGTGTCGTAAAACACATCTTTTATTGAAAATTCTTACCTTGATTTCGATTTATGTACCTCTAGAATAGAAAGTAATAAAACTAAAATTGTTGAAATAGTACTGCTGATAGTTGAAATATTTACTTATTTTATTAGTCATAAAAGTGATTATTATTTTCGTAGGATCTCTAACCAATAAGAACATCCAATTTATATAATTTCCACAATTCCACTCATGTATCAAAATTTCCATTAACACAAAAATCGTAGCTTGCTCTCGGCTAAATAGAAAGGAAGGGAAATGCAACTGGATAAATTACGTTAATATTATGGTATTTTATTTATTTTTATTTATTTATCTATTTGGTGTCATTAACAAATAATGGTTTACACAGGTCAGCATACATATTCTCAAATACATACAAACATCAATTTATACAACTAGTAGTAGCAACTGACCGCTAGAGGGGTCTGGTTATCCCTCGCTTGCACACTACTGCTTGGTCTGCTTGACTGTTTTGATCATTCGTTAATTCCTCTACCTACGGTGTACTGATGAAGGCCAAATAGCTCGAAACTAGTCTACACCTGGTGGAGGTATTGGTGAATGACCATGGCTATCTTATCGGATTTGCAGGTGTAATTCAATTCAGGAAGGAATATTAGTTCTTTGAGGAGTTGTACCCAGTGTTGCTAACCGTACCATAATTATGGTATTTGTACCATTATTTAAAGGTCCGTACCATATATTTTTTTTGCGTACCATAATACCATAATGTACCATAATTTCATTACTTCAGGGATTAAACAAAATTGTTTATCAAAGACTCTTAGAAACCGCAGATGATTTCGGGGTTTGTACATAATTCGGCTTAGTTTAAACTATTGACATCAAACCAAATGCGAAATGGAACGTGCTATTCTGTGGGTTCTGTGATCTGTAATCTATGGTAACTGTATGCTCAATTGCTCAGTGACGAGATCAGAGATGGGATTATGTATGATCGATATTTCTGTGGATAAAAATAGTTTTATGATTATTTGTATGGTTAGGTACGCTGCTTAATTTTATTAAAATGGGTAGTGATAGTGATACAAATAGTACATCTGATACTGATTATTTTCCAAAGTGAACTTGATTCAAACAGATTTAAGAAACAGACTTATAACACCCACAATCAATGGCCTATTGCTTTCTTCGCAGGAAGTGAAAAATAAAGTCAATTGTTATTCATTTGAACCATAAAAAAAATGTTAAATAGCAAAGTCAAATTTATATAATGATAATATTATCGCAAGTAAATCTGTTGCAAGTGTAAAGTTGAAGTTACTGTAACCTTTGATTTGTAATTAAGTATTTTTTAATTAATATTTTAACCAAATGTTGTCCGTCATTAAGTTGTAGTTAGCAAGTTAAAAAATGTTGATCAAATAAAGACTTGAGTGATGCATCCAGATATTAATTTTGACATTAAAGAATATCTATTTTATACAAAAAATTATATTCTCATTTCAGGCCTTGTATATATTTATTTAGGTACCATAATTTTGGCATTCCTGTACCATAATTGCAATTTCAAAGGTTGGCAACACTGGTTGTACCTGTAAATCCATTCAGTATCAATTTATACAATTAAAAGTTCAAAAATTCTTCCACACTAAAAAATGCTTCAGAAAGCAGTAATTTTTTTACTTCAATTTTGAAGCTATTTATGGAAAGATATCTAATTATTGGTGGTAATAAATAAAATCCAAGTAATTTACTTACTTGTCTCCGTATGTAAGGTACGCAGATTTGGTTCTGATGTGCTTGTTTGCATCTGAATGTGCAATAAAATTCGAGCTCGTTATTGATTTGACCCCTCAAATAAACGGATCAACGTGTGATCTACATAATAATGACATCCCATCGTCCCGGGAGACACAAGTCCGGGATTAACTCCGGGCTCCGGACTTATTAATTTAATGCCACGCACGTCCGTTCATCATTGGCTGCCACTTCATTCCCAGTAATACCGGATGTGTGTATGGGATATTACTTTATGGGATAACTGGCATCGCTATCTTTTATTATATCAGCCATGCTTTAGCCGGACCACTTAATTGAAATTGAAAATTATGACCTGCTCTTGATTACCACAACGAGGAGATCAGCGGTTGACCACCATGTATAAATAAAATTATTCTGCTGGTAGAACATCACTGCGTTTAGTTAGACCGCCTTGATATTTTCAAAAAGGCAGCCGCACGCTGAATAATTAAATAGTTATTGGGGACTTTACAAATAATACTCACTCTTAAAAAGTCTTAAATGACAACAAAACCTCATAATTCTATTAAGTATTATTGTATTACCTTATACTCAAGAGTTTATTGGCATATTGTAGATTCTAAATAATTGAAGAAATAAGTGGATAAAGGTGTTATGTCACATTTAAAAAAAAAAGAATTTTTGTAATTTTTAAACTTCCCTGGTATCTAGATCTAACCTACCAATAATGGTAAATCCTATATTAGAAATCTCTCGAAGACGTTTTTGATGATAAATTCGCCATGTCACACATACATTGAAAAATTTTAGTTGATAAAGGTGTTGCATATAGGATTCTTCCACACAGTAGGGTAGAAACAGCCCCCACTTAGCACTATATTAGTGAGATAAAACAGTACACATATAGACATTGAAAGCGGCAACACGCCGGTCGTACATTCAATATTTCTTGCAAATAAACAAGTATACAAACAAATTTCTTTTATTAACGTTAGAAGTGTAACGAACCACCCTAAATACAGGCCACTCAACATATTATAAACAAAAGGTGTTATGTGACATTTTTGATAATTTTTTTTTACATAGGTATTTACATTTTGTTAACATATTTACATTTGCTTTTCATTTCCAAAAAGTAGATAGATATCCAATATTGCCTTCACAGGAAAACATATTATGTGACACTGGATCTAACTGGACTGAAGATAATGCCAATAGAGGCAGTATTGAAATAGCTACAGCTCTATGTTACAATTTTACAAATTACTCAAAGAGGATCCTGAAATTGTTTCCTGGATTTTATTTTGCGCGAACCTTAATTCTTTGCCTAAAATACAGTAAACTAAGTTATAACTCAGCTATCTGCCAGTGAAAGTCCCGTCAAAATCGGTTAAGCCATTTCGGAGATTAGCCGGAACAAATAGACAGACAAAAATTTTAAAATTAAATTTTGTGTTTTAAGAGTACCATATATGCCTTTATTATTTTGACATTACAAACAGACACTTCATTTTTATTTATTTGTATAGATTTTGTTCTCAATTTCATGGAATTTATTTTTTTTGCGTGGAATCCTAATTCTTTTTCTAAAATTAGTCCAACATTAGCCAGTGAAACATCATCCAGTGAAAGTTCCGTCAAAATCTGTCCAGCCGCTTCGGAGATTTTAGCCGGAACAAACAGACAGATAGATAGACAGACAAAAATTTTAAAATAAAAGTAGCATAAGTTACTTCTTATAACATCAGCTAATCTGCAAGTGAAAGTCCTGTCAAAATCGGAAAAATGTTTTGGATATTTTGTTCACAATTTCATGGATTTTATTTTCTTGCGCAGGACCCTAATTATTTTTCTGTAATAAAAGTAGCTTAAGTTACTCCTTATGGCATCAGCTATCTGCCAGTAAAAGTTGCGACAAAATCGGTTTAGCCGTTTGGAGATTAGCCGGAACAGACAGACAGACAAAAAAAAATTCCTGGATTTTCCTGGATTTTATTTTGCGCGAACCTTAATCCTTTGTCTAAAATAAAGTAAACTAAGTTATAACTCAGCTATCTGCCAGTGAAAGTCCCGTCAAAATCGGTTCAGCCATTTCGGAGATTAGCCGGAACAAATAGACAGACAAAAATTTTAAAAATTAATATTTTGTTTTAAGAGTACCATATATGCCTTTATTATTTTGACATTACAAACAGACACTTCATTTTTATATATTTGTATAGATTTTGTTCGCAATTTCATGGAATTTATTTTTTTTGCGTGGAATCCTAATTATTTTTCTAAAATTAAAGTCCAACATTAGCCAGTGAAACATCATCCAGTGAAAGTTCCGTCAAAATCTGTCCAGCCGCTTCGGAGATTTTAGCCGGAACAAACAGACAGATAGATAGACAGACAAAAATTTTAAAATAAAAGTACCAAAAGTTACTTCTTATAACCTCAGCTAATCTGCAAGTGAAAGTCCTGTCAAAATCGGAAAAACGTTTTGGATATTTTGTTCACAATTTCATGGATTTTATTTTCTTGCGCAGGACCCTAATTATTTTTCTGTAATAAAAGTAGCTTAAGTTACTCCTTATGGCATCAGCTATCTGCCAGTAAAAGTTGCGACAAAATCGGTTTAGCCGTTTGGAGATTAGCCGGAACAGACAGACAGACAGACAAAAAAAAATTCCTGGATTTTCCTGGATTTTATTTTGCGCGAACCTTAATCCTTTGTCTAAAATAAAGTAAACTAAGTTATAACTCAGCTATCTGCCAGTGAAAGTCCCGTCAAAATCGGTTCAGCCATTTCGGAGATTAGCCGGAACAAATAGACAGACAAAAATTTTAAAAATTAATATTTTGTTTTAAGAGTACCATATATGCCTTTATTATTTTGACATTACAAACAGACACTTCATTTTTATATATTTGTATAGATTTTGTTCGCAATTTCATGGAATTTATTTTTTTTGCGTGGAATCCTAATTATTTTTCTAAAATTAAAGTCCAACATTAGCCAGTGAAACATCATCCAGTGAAAGTTCCGTCAAAATCTGTCCAGCCGCTTCGGAGATTTTAGCCGGAACAAACAGACAGATAGATAGACAGACAAAAATTTTAAAATAAAAGTAGCAAAAGTTACTTCTTATAACCTAAGCAAATCTGCAAGTGAAAGTCCTGTCAAAATCGGAAAAATGTTTTGGATATTTTGTTCACAATTTCATGGATTTTATTTTCTTGCGCAGGACCCTAATTATTTTTCTGTAATAAAAGTAGCTTAAGTTACTCCTTATGGCATCAGCTATCTGCCAGTAAAAGTTGCGACAAAATCGGTTTAGCCGTTTGGAGATTAGCCGGAACAGACAGACAGACAAAAAAAATTCCTGGATTTTCCTGGATTTTATTTTGCGCGAACCTTAATCCTTTGTCTAAAATAAAGTAAACTAAGTTATAACTCAGCTATCTGCCAGTGAAAGTCCCGTCAAAATCGGTTCAGCCATTTCGGAGATTAGCCGGAACAAATAGACAGACAAAAATTTTAAAAATTAATATTTTGTTTTAAGAGTACCATATATGCCTTTATTATTTTGACATTACAAACAGACACTTCATTTTTATATATTTGTATAGATTTTGTTCGCAATTTCATGGAATTTATTTTTTTTGCGTGGAATCCTAATTATTTTTCTAAAATTAAAGTCCAACATTAGCCAGTGAAACATCATCCAGTGAAAGTTCCGTCAAAATCTGTCCAGCCGCTTCGGAGATTTTAGCCGGAACAAACAGACAGATAGATAGACAGACAAAAATTTTAAAATAAAAGTAGCATAAGTTACTTCTTATAACATCAGCTAATCTGCAAGTGAAAGTCCTGTCAAAATCGGAAAAATGTTTTGGATATTTTGTTCACAATTTCATGGATTTTATTTTCTTGCGCAGGACCCTAATTATTTTTCTGTAATAAAAGTAGCTTAAGTTACTCCTTATGGCATCAGCTATCTGCCAGTAAAAGTTGCGACAAAATCGGTTTAGCCGTTTGGAGATTAGCCGGAACAGACAGACAGACAAAAAAAAATTCCTGGATTTTCCTGGATTTTATTTTACGCGAACCTTAATCCTTTGTCTAAAATAAAGTAAACTAAGTTATAACTCAGCTATCTGCCAGTGAAAGTCCCGTCAAAATCGGTTCAGCCATTTCGGAGATTAGCCGGAACAAATAGACAGACAAAAATTTTAAAAATTAATATTTTGTTTTAAGAGTACCATATATGCCTTTATTATTTTGACATTACAAACAGACACTTCATTTTTATATATTTGTATAGATTTTGTTCGCAATTTCATGGAATTTATTTTTTTTGCGTGGAATCCTAATTATTTTTCTAAAATTAAAGTCCAACATTAGCCAGTGAAACATCATCCAGTGAAAGTTCCGTCAAAATCTGTCCAGCCGCTTCGGAGATTTTAGCCGGAACAAACAGACAGATAGATAGACAAACAAAAAATTTAAAATAAAAGTAGCTTAAGTTACTCCTTATAGCATCAGCTATCTGCCAGTGAAAGTTGCGACAAAATCGGTTTAGCCGTTTCGGAGATTAGCCGGAACAGACAGACAGACAAAAAAATTGGTTTTTGTTTTAAGTACCGTACATATTATCATATGCATTTAGTAAAATGCCGTTATTTTGACATTACAGACACTTCAATTTAATTTATATGCATTGTTGTATTGATAAATTTGAGTTAACAGCTACATAACGAAACATATCACAGATTGAGTTTAAAGTTAGTGGATAAATGTGTAATGTGCACAAAAATCTATACTCTATCCAACGAGAGAATAGACTTGCTTTGCGCATCGGCGACTAAAGAGGAGGGGCTCTGTAACGAGCTACGCAGGACCGTCATTCGATGAAATAAATTCGTAAGTAGGTGAAGCAATCGTTTCACCTCTGGTAGTTTGAAAGATTTATTGTTAGTTTTCACGTACCCCTTGACCATCGACCAAACCATTTCAATAGGGTTCAGTTCACAATGATATTCACATTTCTTTCAGTTCACATTGACTTTGATGCACGATCTAAAATTAAAAACAAAAATAAATAATTGACCACGGTTACTGGTGGTGAATAGTATGCGTATTAAATAAAACATATTTATTATTATATTTCTGTACCTGGCCTCTTTTATTCTTCTTAATTGGCGATAATGGTGGATTTATCTCGTCTCTGGCTGCTGCCATTCTTATAATAGATTTAAAACTTATTTCACAACCGTAAACAACACAACTAAAGTAACCGTACTTGCGAGACTACAGATACAAACTGTGAATAGGTAGGCAGTTGTAGGTACTTTATATAATTAGGTACCAGGTAGGTATCGGACCCAGGCGCCAGCCTTGGCTACCTGCTGAGCCAATTAAGACGTTGAGGGCGTTGAACTAATGTTCTAAGGGGCGGAGATCTGACCAATACAGACGAATTTTCGCTCGAGTGCAAGTCCATTCTCTTGGATACAGTATAGTTTAAGCAAATCTTGTATTTTTTTTAAATATTAAAAAGAAAATAGCCTAAAGTTATCTCTTTTATGAGGTATTAAACATTTAAATCAAAAGCAAAATAAAAAAGTTCCAATACAAAACGTGTTTTGTTAATTTAATCAAAACATTAAATTTGCGACATGACACCTTTATCCACTTATGTCTTCAATTATTACATATCTAAGTACTTAATGTTCTCAGATATATCCCTAGTCTATGCCGGCTTTATTCACAATTCACGATTATCCTGTACGAGTCTCTTTGAGATAACGTTTTACTATTATCTCAATCATAGTGACCAATAATACTTTGTTTGTGAATGGGAATATCTTATTTGAGTTCATGGAGAGAATATACCAAGCCATATTTCCAAAGATGTGTTACTCTCGTATTCTATAGAGCACAATAAATTAAGATGATCGCAGATAATGAAGAATAGATGATGAGTTGAAAATGACGAAGATGTTGATAACAAGCATATTGTATTGTGTATACTGAGTGACTCATCCGGTCAGGTCAGGCTTATATCTTGAAAAGTAATTACCAGATTTCAAAAAAGGTTTGTTTGTTACTTAAAGGTTTGTAAAATTCACAATGTTATGGCTATAAAAATATTAATTCGGTAAAATAAAATTTCACTTGTAACTGCTAAATCTTAGCGCCTAAATCTACACCTATTGCCCCTAAGCCTAAGAGTCCCGATTACTTGCATCAAATGAGGTAGTTCCGATTTTTTTATATTTTATATGTGATGAAGTGGTAAAGACAAATCCATTTTTTCCACCTCGGAAGCTCTCCGGATCGTTGTAAAATATTTGAAAAACCATAAAATTTTCGGAATTTTTTCAGTTTCTTCCAGTTTTTACCACCACGACCTGTGTTAAGGCAAAAGTCCTATGTACACTTTTTAAGTAGACTACATTTGCAACAAATGTAGATAATACGTATTTAATTTAAATGATGGTATCCTTTCGGTGCTCATCAATATACACACACAAATAAAATGGCTTCTATATATGTTTAGATCAATCTTATCTGTGAGATGATAATCCTGACAATCCTCCAGTAAGGTATTCGGTGGCAAGAAGTCCAACGAACGTTCAGGTAGTAAGCTAGCTATTCGACATTTCAGATGGTTCATTTTAAACTGTAATGGTAAATAACACCATTAAAGATAAGTTTCACGCAAACGTCCAAAGCAAGTTATCTAAGTTATGTACAGACATGTAACATTTA
Source organism: Tetropium fuscum (assembly GCA_964058915.1). Taxonomy (NCBI): domain Eukaryota; kingdom Metazoa; phylum Arthropoda; class Insecta; order Coleoptera; family Cerambycidae; genus Tetropium; species Tetropium fuscum. The sequence goes on along the minus strand of CAXKVY010000161.1, from coordinate 446,640 downwards.
TGTAAAACTTTAGAACTTGAACTAGAGAAAGATCAAGTCTCTTCGACGACATTGGTTTTAGGACTGCTCCTTGAAATCTAGAAAAAAACGGAACAGTGAGTCATTTTATACATTTTGTAGGTAATTGTCGCATTTATATTTCGCAATCAAATACCTTTACATTAATCAATAACTTCGGTATCATCTCCTCTGGCAGATTAGCACACCTGTGACCAGCACAATAGCTACACTGAGGTGCAGCTGAGGTCACTTTATAGGAAAGCGCAGTTATGTTAATCCGGATCGGCAGTTGCAGGAGATTAACTTCAAAATAGCCGGAGCAGGACCAGCCTTGCAAGGAATTGGAATTGGAATGGAAGCGTAACCAGTAGTAACCATACAATGAAAAAATCTCAACTTTTGAATATCAACTTTATCTCGCAATTCTTCGTTTTCTTGAAGTATTTTCAAAGATCTGTAACACAATCAGTGGCAAAATGGATGAAAAAACGGGAAAGTATATATTCAAGACCAAAGTTAAGTTTCGCACGGTTGAATATCTTGCGGGGTCCTTATTTTTCATAGCATAAAGATGCAAATATCGCGGTGAACATCGGGAATAGAAATAAAAAGGACGAGCAGATCCGTTTCTTCACCTACAATCACAGCAGTGATTAGGCACTGATGTGGCTGTGACGGTACTGATTAGATTGCAATAATAGGGTCACTATGCCGCTTTGGAAAAATGTTATTTTAACGATTGCCTATTATTTAGAAAGTAAATAAAATAGATGCCCAAAATTAGGTGGGCCTTTCTTACCAATACTATGCCTTGTTTGAAACTGTGCTGCCGGCAAATCGACTTATATACCCACCTACCTAATCTTTTAAACTGATAGTTATATAATTAGTTAAATTGTAAGAAATGAAATTCAACGGAAATCAAATACTTCTTTTACTGCGTAGTAAAGACACCATTGGGAATAATATTAATATAGTGGTAAATATTATCAGATGCATGCTTCAAGAAATTACGACAACTTTATAGCTTGATTTGCCATAAACTTTTATGGACTGTTACACCACGTATATACCTGCTACAGACTTCCCCATTAACTTTTTGAAACAAGTTATCTTAATATATACCGACTGTTTTTTGTAATTTTCCGTTGCCATGTCCAAACCGCATAAAGCCAGTATATCAGTTGCTATACTATATAAATTACACTACCTACCCCGCATGGGTCATTAATCAAAACTAGAAAATTTTCCACAAAAATGCTTGGCCAGCGGAAAACGGACAAACCTCTACAATCAAATAACGATTGGTTTACATTGGCAACTCGTTAGCGAGCGCGTGACAGCGACACATCAAGCAAGCCATAACCGACTAGCCCCGCCCATGTCCAAAGAGTCCCACATTAGAGTAATGATACTACAGGGCGGACCAGTACGTAGGTGGAGCGTTTAATTAGTTGATTTAATAAAGGGCGCAAGGGTCACGTGTCCCCATTGAATGACCTGTACTCGCCGCATTCTGTTTCACTGGATTATCGTAAATTTAATTTACGACATACCCTCGCCTTGTTAGTTATAAGATTATAACTACTTAGGTACGGGAAGACCCTTAACAGCGCATATATTTCTGTCAATTTAGTTAATAGCCAGAGAATCCAAAAATGTGTCGCTACATTTTTGTTGCTACATTATTAGCTAATATCCCCGTACAAGTACTACCTAGAAGAGGAAGTCTATCATTATTGGTTCTATATCAATAAAAAACCGAGAAATGCTGCCAACATGTTATTATTAATATTGTGGATTGTGTGATTGTGCACGTAGGCCTCATTAGGCCCTTTGTGCATTCCTCATTTTTACTTGAGTACTTTTTCCACAAATCGTCCTATTTATTGCGGGTGTCTTGGTGGCAAAGTGTCTACAATTCTTATGTATGATAATATGGTTCTGAGTTACCAAGATTTATTATATTTTGGTCCTCATTACCATTTATCTGGGACCACGCGTCCGCGGCAGATTTTGAGTATTCCCAGGTCTCAGTTGGACTGCTACAGTTCATCCCCAAGCCTGCCTAGGTCACCCATCCAAGTGCCATCAACGCCCGTCTTGCTTAACTTCGAAGATCGAAAAGTTGTTCCTTTGACCGGTTGTATCTCTGATGAGTTGGCTCTACAGAAATACCTACTGGTAGAAGTGCGGGAAAAAAACGTACAAAACGTACCGGATCCTATCTCCTATCTGCACCAGGTGTCATTCAAAAACAGATATCTAAGTTGGCTCAAAAAATATTGTAAAAAAAGTAAATATTTTCTCATGCGTTCGTTGCATCACAACATTTTTTCAAGTGAGCACAAGATCAATCCAATTTGACCAAACTAATATTAGGTATTAATGAGAAGCATTATGGTCACTTTGATCGTGATGAGTCTAACCTCAAAATTTTACTATGTGATTTTGTATTATAGATCAATGTGTTTAACCTTTGACCACTTGTTCACATTGTACCTTTGACCGGTCATATAGGTTCAACATAATGTTCCTTTGACTGATTAAAAGTGGAAAATAGGATACAATTTATTTTATTTTGGTTTTTTTTTCTAATAAACAAACCAAACTAGAAATCACCAAAGAACCAAAACGATAAAGCGAAAATTTTCCTCCCTTATATCAGACTCTGAATCTAAAACGAATAATAATTTTGTAATTATATCGCGGCGAGAGTGATTCCGATCCATCATCAGAAGCAGAAGAGCTTGAAACCGAAGCCCGATTCCTTGTAGAGGGCGTAGTTGAAGGCAGGTACATTCTTGTTAAATTAGCAAGCAAAAACTAATACATTACTATGGTGCTAAAGTAGGTTTAGTAGAGGATATTGTGTTCAGTCAGATATTTGAAACGATTGTAGCGTACCAGCTTCAAATTCCTTCTGATGGGCGATGAAGACGTGTACGACATTGAAATTAAAAACATTGTTTCAAAATTACCTCAAGAGTCTTCGGCTGGAGGATCAGCTCGACAAATCGAGCATTTAAAATGTGGAGTAGACCTTTCAATATCTAATATTGAATAATTTGCTTTTTGAGTTCCTTAGAAGTGTGTTTTGTTATGCTTTTATAATTTTTCTATAACAAAAATTCTTTAATAAATAAGGTTTTAATTCAGTGGGCTGTTAATTTTTTTGATCATAAAATTTTTCATAGTTTCATATGGATCATATGTCAAAGGTACAACATCCCCTGGTCAAAAGAACAACGCGGTGTTACACCTTTGACATTTTTTAAAAAAAAATTAAACCAGAAAAACATGTCACTGTTTTTTAAAGTCAATACATTAAAGCAAACTTCTATTTCAATATAACTACCTTGAAGATTGTTTTACTCTTATGTAGAGATCCGCAAACGAAAAATTGAGGAGGCCTACAGGAGGCCAGTCTCCAAGTCGTATAAAATAACTGAGTAATCCGGACAAGCCTGTAAGTAATCCTGGAAATAATTTTAATTTATTTGGTGTTAAAAAGCAATTGCTAATTGCAATTTGCACTCCCCAGAAAGCCCGGATTTGGGCATCATCTTAAGAAAAAGGGCTAAAAAATTTATTTTTTCTTTATTATTTGTCAATAACTCGATTGCTATAAACTTAAGAGCAAAATATGTAATTACTAAAATTAAATCAAATTAAAAAGATTAAAAAGAAGCAAATTAAATTATCTATAAGAAATGTTCTATGTGTTTTTTTCGTACGACGACCTGTTTTTATTTTCTAAAGCCAGACAAGAGAAAGAAGGGGAATGAATGAATGAATGAGGAATGAATCTATATTTTTGTAGAGAACATTTGAACTGTAATTTAAATCAGTGGAGCAACTGTCTATTTACAGATGACTCAAGGTGCAAATTAAAAGGAGGAGGTCGTACTAGGATCTGGCGAGAAAAATGTTAACGTTTTCAAGAAAACTGTATTGTCACAGTGGATTCATATCGGGGGTTCAGTTACAGTATGGGTTGGTATATTCAGAGTTGGAAGGAAGGACCGAGCTAATCGCCAAACTATGAATGCAGAAAGGTACCCAAATCAATCGGTGTGAAGCTGGCAACGGCAATGGCCAGCAACAGTTTGAAATTTTACCACTTCGATAAAGACGTCGTCTCGGTTTTACGACCTATTGTGTTACCCATTGCAATTCAGAGAAGATCTGACTTTAGTTATGTAGATGATAATGCAATACCACATTTAGCTAGAATTATAAATCATTTTTTTGAATGACATGAAATTTTTAGATTAATATGGCCTTCCCGATCATCGGACCTGAATCCAATTGAACATGTGTGAGATGTTCTTGGAAGATGTTTAAGAAATCGTTATAAACAGCCCGTCAATCTTAAATAATTGCCTAACGCCATTATGAAAGAGTGGCTTCTGCTGGCTCAAGGTGTTATAGATAATAATAGCATAAATAGCATGACGAGGCGTTGCCAGGCTGTAATAACGGCGAGAGGTACAACAACATATTAGTAAATAGTAGTTGTTGATGTTATTTCATTCTCTTCTCCTGCTTATTATCTGTTTTGGTTTAGCTATATTTTTACTTCTATGGAATTAATTTAAGTTACTAGGTATTCCACATCGTTAAAATGTATAACCTAATATGGCATGTAGTAAAATTTCATAAATTTCAAAAAATAATTCAAAGATTTTTTACTTCAAAACCGTGGTTTACGAAAACCTCCATATCTCTTAAAATAGTGGGTAAAAAAAAACATATCAAAAACAAAGATGAAGCCCATGAATTAGGCTACAAAAGGAAATAATCATCATTGCCATCATTCTAGTTCTATTAGTACAGCCTGTGTAAACATTTGAAAATTACGAAAAACACATAGGTCTGCTAAATACACGGTATCTCTTAAAATAAACAAACTGAAGACGTACAGACACAACATATATTATTTTGCTAGAGCGTAGACCTACACAATAAAAAAAATCATAGTTCTACGCCACTGTATTCGAAATTTACGGCAGCATAAATTTGACCCTGAATTTCCTTGGTCCACTTCAAATGAAGTTCAGTGTATATTATAAAAAAATTATAAGACGTATATAATGAAAAGTACGTTGTTGTAAATAATAGAAGCAATAATTTGTCGTCGATTTAACCGAACGTATTAGAGTGTTTTTCATCGCCGTTAATTGATTATTAAGATTATCTAAATGATGCATTTGGAAAACTGGTAGTGTATGAAATTTATTGCCCTGATATAGCTAATTGTACACAGGATGTCAATGCTTAAATTAACAATGGCTTCTTAATGAATTTGGTCATAAAATAGATAAACATGAATGCGAGATGTTTTTTAAATTTGACATAATGGACTTTTATATTGATTTATTATTAAAGGCACAGATATTATCTCGTGGTTTAGTATAATAGGTTTCGAAGAGGACGAGACTGGAAGAAATTCGAAGTATGTACTCATAATTTACAAAAAGTCGTTTAGTAGATATGGATAATGAAGGACCAACATAAAGATAATAATATGCTCTCTTGATGTTATTCTCTCTTAGTTTTCGAGTCGCCCATACCCATGATAGATAAAATAATATGCCATATCAATAATATGGAGCACATTGTAGCTGTTACATGTATAACATTTTTATATAAGGTCTTATGGACACAATCTAGTTTCTAGTTGACAACAGAATTACTGATGTATTATTTATGTTTTTATAGGTACTTCAAGGAGTAATATAGAGAGCTTTTTATCCGCCTATTCCAAATTATTTCCACAATAAGGTGATCACAAGAACAGTTTCGACAAACGATTGTACTATTTATCAAACATACAAGTTACATAAACTCTAGTAATTAATTAATTAATTATAAGCGAAATGCTTACGTCAAAATTCGTTTCTGGAGTATAAGTCAGTATACAAAAGTACCAGCCTTGCATCTGTTACAAAAGTAAGGCTGGTTCAAGGTATACAAAATGAAGGTATACATACAAATTGGTGTCAGAGTGAATACATAGTATAAAGATTGTATCAGAATGATAGAAAAGTGTTTTAAATGTAAAAGTATTGTGGAATAATTAAAATCATTAAACAAAAATGGTGAATCACAATTGGTCAGTACATAGTGTTGAGTAGATTTAATGATGAAATATCATCTTGAATTTTATGTCTTAACACACCAACTAGTAAAGGAGAAGTATATCGTATACCTAACCTATATGGTGGTTTGGTACTCATATATAGTGGTTGGTGGTGGTACATATGGTTGGTGGTGGTACTCATATATAGTGGTTTTTGAGAACTGTTTATGTAACCATGCCTGAAAGAACCTTTTAGATAAAAAGGGACAGGCCACAGGCACAAGTGATGTCACTCACAAAGAAGAAACAATGATATCATTACGGAGACGTTTTAATTTTTGTATACATATTTATGTATCTAATAAATCCAACTGAAGGAAGTATGATTGTTTGGAACAGTGCTTCCGCAGGGATGAACAACAAATAGAGAGAACGTATATAGCATCCAATGAGATAGCTGCATGTAAAACTTTGTAAGAATAAATAATAAGTAATTTAAAGTAAAATTGATTAAAATCATAAAGGTAGTATACCAAAGTAACAACGAGTTAGTAAAGTAATGTTGGATTATAAAATTTAAAGAACATTAATAATAATAGTGCAAATATAATATAATAATAGTATAAATATAATATCGTCAGAAGACACCTAGGAAGTTCGAGGTGTGAAGAATAGGCTTCAAGGTGTATTTCATCGTATTCCTGTAGGATAAAACAAATATTTCCACAAGAAAAAACAGTCAGAACAGTCAGAGGTTTTCAGTTTCCAGAGTGGCGAAATTAGGTAAATATTAGACCTAAAGCAGTTTCGTTTCAGTTTTAAAAAAAGCATTATTAAAGCAGTTTTAGTTTCGGCGTTATTCATAAGGATTAATTAAAAATCAAAAGGTAGCAACCAACTTTATCTTATTTCTTAGTGTATTTATATATACTCATTTTATTTTATGTTGGCACGGATTTCAAACTCCTATGCACCTATATGTTTTCTGGTAATCTAACTTATGGCAGGATATCGTAGCTTAGTGTAGCTTCTTTTAATTTTAAGAAAATAATTTCTCCATTTATTGAACTTTTTAGTAATTATAAATAAATTTCTGTGTTGATTAAATGATAAATTCTTCTTGTTCCATCATATAATTTTGAAAAGAAATTTCAAAATCAACAATCTTTATGATAATTTTAAAATGCATGCAAGATACTAGTTTATTTTAAACTCTCCTTAGAGACTAAAGAAATTTCATGCTCAAATATATAAATTTAATAATAATTATTTATATATAATAAATATAATTTAATAAAAACATTTTAAATCATAAAAGTGATAACAGGTATTCTTTGATAAATAGTAAAATCAAAATTGTTCACAAGCATTGTGTACTGGCGCCCGTATTTATTACATCATCAGGAGATCATATAAGCATATGAGAGTAAGTAAATATTCATATTATTCTATACTCTGTTGCCTTATCATAGACATATTAAGCTAAAAAATAATCCATAATATTTCTATATAAATAAAATTCAATAAATATCAATAATTACTAAAATATATAAGCTCATTTAAAATTTATATTACAATTGTCACATCAACGTAGTGGCAATTAATTATTAAATCACAAATTACTATTATATCATAATTCCAAACCAATGTGGGGCATATCAATTAACTCATATCATGAAAATATAAATTACCATTATATGATTAATATATAGTAGCGCGTTTTGACGTATGACCTAGGTATAGGGAAAAAAATATTTCAAGCTAAAGCTCGCAATAACGCAAGGCCGAAGATGTTCGAAAATAGAACATAAATATCCTATTCCAATCATTATTTCCCTACAGAGGCAGAGCCCATCAAAACTTTATAATCTTGGGCATACCTCCGAATGAACATTTATCCAGATTGACTTCCAATTCTTCGTCATGAGGAGTCACAGGGAATTATAGAGAATCACGCATGGTGCCTACGTATACGTTCATGTAAAGTAAAGCGAGCAGAAAATCTCGAAACAAACAGCGACATGAGGTTAGGGGTCATCAGGAGAAGAACTGCAAGACAATCAGCGTCCTCAGATATCAGAACTGCCACCCACTGAGTCCCATAAACCAGCCGGCAATCATGCACTCGTTGTTACCGGCATACAACACGACTTTTGTAATATCGCTCCAGATTCAAACAGAAACAGCTGCCTCGTAAATAAATAACTACATCTCGGAAACAAAACTGCAACATGACTCTTCGTTAGCGCAAAGAAAAATGTTTATCTACCCCAAGAAAACTAGAAATGCCGACAGAGCCGCATGAATTGCATGCAGAGTTCACGAAGTTACCGCTATATAAATAAACGTCGATTTCCAATAATAGTGAACGGTGATATAATAAAACTTTAGATATCTACTTAATTATGCGTACCAATGATGTATATAAATTAATACAAGTTGAAAAAATTTTGTAATATATTAAAAAAATATTAGATAGGTATCTGCATTAATTAACAAGAAATATTGCAAATGAATAAAAATATTAGGTTCTATTTCTTCTGGCATTATTCCAGAACTAATGAATCATTAATATAAAAATTCTCACAATTATGAAAAATTAATGTATACCTATCACCTACAACAATTTAATCAGTTAGATAGTGTAATGTCGCCACAAGACAGTTGAACAACGACGTATGAGGAGGAATGCTGTTAAAATATGCAACAGAAGCTTCTGTCAAGCTCAGAGCGTAATGGAAATTTGGCTTTTTTGTATAGGTAACTATAGTAAAAAAATAAGATAGGAACCTTAGTAATTAATTTATTAATAGAGGACGTGGCGACATCGGAATTTTTATCCTGCATCCTTTCCCTTGTTCAACTCTCGTGTGGCAGACTATATCAGAGTAGTATATTATTCAATGAGCAATGGATTATAGTTGCGTAAGCGAGTGGCGCAAGTCGCCCGAGTAAATAATGGTGATTAATTGCGAGTTCAATACCGATACCATAATTCAACAGTTAGGAAATATAATTAACTTAACTTATTTATTATTAAACGATCGTGGAACAATAATAGATAGAAATAAATAATTTCTGACGCTCATTCGCAGTAACTAAAATTGACACATGACATTTAATATTAATTTTTCTGTAGGGTAAGAAATAAAAACAGGCACTTGTTTTGCTAGCCAGTTATCTATTTAGTGCTGAAAATTATCAGATATTTGACTATAAGACTATAATTTGACTATTTGACTATGTTCACCATCTTCGCCTGTAGATTCTCCTGGTGGTCCTTTTGGCGAAGAGCAGCGAAGACCGCATTGTCTTGCTATTCCTGCTAACACTAGGAAACCTTTCTCGACTTTGGGACCCGGGTATCCAGGTCTCATTGCATCCCTCTTGTCTCCTTTCGTTACCACAATTCATTCTGGGTCGCCCTTCATTGAGAGCACATGGAGGAAAATTATCGTTTGGGCGGATGAGTTTGGTAACCTCTCTTAAGGGTTATGTTACTACAAGATTGTGAAGAAAATCGCATTTATAGTTTGGTTACTAATCCGGTGGTTTCCTGACAGATATTATCGGATGGATGGTTCAATATGTTATTAGGAAGTTGTAATTGTTGTCTTATATTAATTTGTAAAGTCAATGCAATTTATTAATAAATTCTGAACCGTAGTTATTTTATTTTGGTGTAATATGCATCTGGGTGGTCTAGCTGTTCGTAATAGATAACTATATGCTTTTGCTATTATCTATTAACAACCATCATTTAACTGATAGCATAATTATTCAGTTTCTTGAAAATGAACGATTTTCTAGACGAGGAAGTATTAAAGATGAGGAATTTTGGAAGGTGAACAACCTTCCTCGAACTCGAAATAAAGAGGTTATGTGATCACGCAGAACGGCTGCTGGTGTTGCCACTACAAATCAAGGGACCCTTGCCAATATATTTTAGTTCCCTTAACCTTCCTCCTCGCATAGGAATCCATTTTTACTAGTATATATTTACTGCTTTATACTCGGTATTCTACTTTATTCACGAGGTATGTATTATAGACTTTTGCAATAAATTTTATATAAAAGGTATTAAAAAATTCATACAATTAATATTTCCTCCAATTCCTGTTGTGTTATTTATTTTTAAAGAATATTATCACGATAGATATGAACCATGAAATCATATATAGAATTCTGCTACAATGCACCAGATATTAACAAAATATTAAGGGCAGCTAAAGTAGTGATGCTGATTAATTCACAAATTTCGTCTCTTTAATTATTGCATTCAATTAATTATACAGTCTGCAATTATGAGACGTGGTTCTTACATACGGCATTTATGCACAGAAGTAACGCTGAATTAATTCAAAGGCAATAGATATTAAAAATTTCTAGGTGGATAAACGTAAAAGAAGGATGTTTTCTAAAATAAATGTATTTAAATTTTATTTGTATAGATTCTACCATACCTATGTATTTAGAAGCTTGACTATTGCAAACAGAGCAGCAGTATTCAAATAAAATAGTTTGAAGATGGTTTCAATAGATACATTTTTGCCATTGCGAATAACGACACCATACTTTAAAATATTTCTTGGTAGTACTTGCTATGTGATTAGATAAGGTTAATTTGACATATAAAGTTACACCTTATCTTCATAAATACGATTAAGTACAATATTATATATAGTGTATTAAATAGCAGAACTAGTAATGGTCCCAAGTTTGAGCCCTGTGGTACTTCTGATTTTGCAATGAACGTAAAAAACCTGATACCTTCAATTTCAACAAATTGCCTCCTGTCGCACAAATAAGACCTTAATAAGCTTGTAACTTGAGGAGAAACGTTAAACAAGGACAATTTTTCTCAGGATGTTATCACAAACTCTATCAATGGCTTTGCCAAAAATCGGCCTGCTTTCTTCAGTCTAACGTCTGTAAAATATTCTGTTATGTTGTGTTATGTTAACTTTAATTTCAACTCAAATATTTGTTTGGTTGTGTTTTCGGCGACTAGATATTATACAAAATTCTTAAAACGCGAGACAAAATTATTAAATTTCTAACTATAACCTAATCATTAAGCTTCAAGTCACACATTTTCTTAATTTCATTTAGGTGTACATTTTTTTATCAAATTCTAGAATGAACTTGAATTAATGACAGGAAATTTCCCCATAATAATTCAAGTTGCTATGGAGATTACTATTGAACATGTTTTATGCATTCCAATGTAAACTCGAATTTAATTTGCTCCTTTAAAATTACTTTGAAAAATATCTACATGTATTTATACAAAAAGTAAATCACATCCTCCCACTCAAAAATCTCGTAAAGAATAACAGCCCATATCAGGGATGGCTATAAATATGCCAAATTACTTGACACTTGTATGATAACTACTTATATCATCCACTTCAAACACTTGCCGGTTTTATTTAGTTTACATTATATTTTAACAAGTACAACAAGAAATACACCATTCATAAATTTTTGAAATTTATCAGGACATTAAGTGCAGGATATGTATACAAAAGCACGATAATAATATATTTATACGTATAAATAAAAGCAAATTTTGTTAATAGCCAGCCATAACTGATAATGGAATAAGTAAGCAGCTGTTGTTAAATTATATTAATACTGTCAGTTGTTAACTTGACGTAACCCGGAAGCACTTTAAACGGGGTAAACGATGTTTTTCAATTGTAGACGTAATTTAGGTCGTTAGATTTTCGCCGTATCAATTTTAAATTAAAGACCTATTTTCGCATTGCCAAGAGGCAAAAGATTTATTTTTGTATTCTTAATGAAATAGACCAAGATATACTCCAGGAAAATAGGGTCAAAATGGCCATAATAACGGAAAAAATAGAAAGGTTTTGAAATTTGGCAGTAACGTTGTTTAAGGTATGTAGTTTTAATTGATGATAAGTTCCCACCCCTACTGCTGTGGATGCGTCATCCCTTATAATTGACAGAACTACCCCCGTATGCAGTTTAGCGCGTATATCAGCTGCTATACCGGCCATTTTCCACGAAAATGCTTCTATAGAAAAATATCTCAACAATTTTTGAAGAAAAAATGTCCCAATTTTTCCATAGGATTAGTACCGTTTGCGCAAATGCAGCATCAATATGGGGGTAAGTTGGAAGGCTATCATGAGAACTGAATCTGTAGAGGGGAAATTGTGCTAATCAATACTCCTAACGCGGATTTTTTATTTGCAAAATTAGATACTGTACAACGATGTTCATCTGCAAAAACTTGTGCATTCGGAACTCTTCTTCTTGTGTCGAAAGTATGTTCGGTACTTACAACTCCCGCGTTCGAATTAGCGCCACGGAATCCATAAACGGCATACGGCTACATACTCTGCATATTCTGGATTTGTAAAAATTCTCGACATTTTTTACAACATTAAAAACACTCAAATATGACTAATTATAACAAATTTCACAAACGTCAGTTTACACAAATCACTGTGATTTTTGTCTTCCATGACTTACCGCAACGTTATATAAAATTTTCGTTACTGCGCGTGTTGCACTGTCACGAATTTTACTAAATATCTCAAAACAAGGCAAAATATCGACAAAGCACAAGTGACAAAAAAGTTACATAATAAATAACTAAATACACCTGTGCACTTGTTTTATGAAAATATTTTTTTTGTAAGTAAATGTTTTTAAAAAAGTAAGAGGGGAATCATCTAAAAATGCAGGGGGTTAAAATTTTAGAAGCCCACGTAACATTATAAAGAGTATTAATAGTTCAAATTCAGCGCTCTCTATCTCCGAAATAAAGCGTATTGGGAAATAATTTTATATTACAAACTAACAATATTTTAACCTGTTCTATTTATTTCTAGAGTTATCAAGATTAAATCCGAATCACCCTATATAATAATAAATACATACAAGATGATATCTAGCTTAGACGTTTCCCTTTGTTAGGACGCAAGAAATTTCAGGAATGTACGAATGAGGAAATCCTGATAAATAGCATTCTTTTGTAAATAAAAATACATCTTTATCATGTAAATAGTAGCGCAGTCCTCTGATTATATCTCTCGAAAATTGATTATTAGGCAGATGCTGCACTTAATTTAAATTTAATTCCTCAAGTAGCAATATCTAGACACGTTGAGCTATTGTTATTTAAAGCTCGGTTTGTATAGATAATGTATGGCGCACATTTAAAATAGCCTTGGTACATATGTAAATGTCAGGGCATATCTCCATTTCATGATCAGCTCAAGGCATAATTGTATAATAATAGAAGCATCGGAGATAACGGTATTGTTAAAGTTGGTAGCAGAACACATTCACAAAGGTTGGCAATCTGTTTCCGAAACAAATGAATACAAGGCATAAGACAAGCTTAATTAAACCATATATCACTATCAAGTATTTCCTCTTCTAAGTTTTGGATTACCTTGTTAGCTGGATCCGGATTAATCATTCTGGATTTTTAATTCATTTTGCTACGCTCGGAACAAATCTCCGAGAGATTTATAGTCTTGTTCCACTAAATCTATTTCTATATTCACGAAATTTTAGGTATTCCAACTAAGTCGTGCTTAATTACTATGAATTTTCCCATTTTACTCGGTTTTAATTAAATTAAGCATAATATACATAGCCCATAATTTGCCATAGAAATATTTAAACGTAACTATTATTAATATTACCAGTAATACAGAGGCTGATTTTACTAAATCATCTAAAAATTTAAAAAATAAATAAATTATAGTTCCAGATCAGATACCAAGCATTCTGATTAAAGATTGCGTTAATCTATTAACTTTACCATTAGTGCAGATTTTTAATTAAATACTTCAAACAAATAGGTACATTTCCTGATAAGTGGAAACATGCTGAAGTTCTCACTCTTACTCACATTTAGCTCATCTGCAACTGCCTGTAATGACCAATCATTTTCAAGCAAAGTAACAGCTCGCATTTTTTCAGGTTCAGTTAACCGCGGAATTTTAAAACTTGAAAACTAATACAGTGGTTTGTAAATTACGGAGTTAATTACTGACATTCGTTTTAAGTTTCAAATAAGTGTCAAAATGAAATATAAAAAGATCACATTACAATAACAAAAAAAGTCGTGCACTTTCAAATGGCCGCCAGCGTACAACTGTATTCATTAGAAAAGTGTACAAGTATTAGAATGAGAGGCGAGCTTCATTATATTTATGTAAAACGGGCTGATGTAAATTATTGTTATTGAAGGTTATCACATGAGAGGTTGTCAAAAATGCAAAGCATTGGCGTTGGCGTTATTATTTTTGATAGAACATGGAGGTAGCGTTTAACAAACTTTGACAGTAGATAGATATATAAAAATGCCTCGTCATTTATCTGAACTTGAAAAGGCTCAAATAGTATCCAGAATCGGACAGGCAATTCGTGCTATAGCACAGTTGTATAACAGAAACAAGAAAACTATATTAAAAATTAAACAACGCTGATGGGAGCAAGAAGATTCCTTAAAGAGAAAAGTTGGTTCAGGTCGTCCCAAAATATCCAGCCCTGAACAAGATGCTGCTTTTTTGGGATACTTAAGAGAGAATCCATTTGCAACGGCGAGGGATGCTGTGATTGATATTGAATTTCCTGGCTCTCAACCTACCTCCAGCAGAAGAGTCAAGGAATCTGGGTTAAAAAATCGTCCAGCTATGTGTACCGTGACCCTCAATTTTGGAACATGGTCGTTTTTACTGATAAAAATACATTCCAGTCGACTTATAACGGCCAAATTCGTATTTATCGTCCAGACAATACAAGGTTCGAAGAACGATACACTAGCTCCGTTGCTTTTAAATCTGGACGTTTCTATATAACTGTACGGGGCTGGATAAGTGTCCATGGGCCTGGTGTTTGTTGGCGAGTTAAGGGAAGTATTTATCGTACAGATAATACAAGGTTCGAAGAACGATACATTAGCTCCGTTGCTTTTAAATCTGGACGTTTCTATATAACTGTACGGGGCTGGATAAGTGTCCATGGGCCTGGTGTTTGTTGGCTAGTTAAGGGAAGGTTTAATGCTTTGAACTATATAAACATTTTAGAAAAAGTAATACTCCCATCTACTGAACAAATGTATCCCAATAATAATTTAATTTACCAACAAGGTAATTGTCCAGTTCACACCGCCAATGCTGTAACAGAGTGGCTTCAAACTCATAATGTGGAAGTGCTGCCATCTCCCAGTTATAGTTCCGATATCAATCCGATAGAAAATGTTTGAGGTTTAATTTTAAAAAAATATATAAAAGACATTTTAGACTACAGAATTCAAACGAATTATGGGGAGTAATCCACGCCTGCTAGGAGGAGCTTGATCCAAACATTTTATGTAATATAATTCAGTCAATGCCGAATAGATTGGGTGAAGTAATAGAAAAGGTGGTTATGTGACCAAATATTAGATTTTATTTATTAATATAAATTAATACAATATAAATTAATATAAATATGTATTGTTTTTTGTTTTGTTGGAATTTTTATAAAACTGTTACATATAAATATAATTCAATATACATAATTCAATTTTTCTTATTTATTTCACTGACGCCCGATGCCAATGATTTGATTTCTGACAAAATGATAAAGCTCGCCTCTGATTCTTATACTTGTACGCTTTTTTAATGAATACATCTGTACCAGTTTATAGATATAATATTAGACTTTGTGATTTTTCCGATCAAATGATATTCCACTTTGATATGACTTGAGATATGACACTGAGATATGACTTTATTCCAGTCATATCTTTTTGAGAGACGTCAATACGTAGAATATGAAGGTTGTCGATCTTTTCTAGTGACACCTTCATCTGGTATTCCACAGGGGTCAAATTCGGGCCCTCTATTATTTTTAATGGTCATAAATGACATAACCTAACCTTAGATTTAAACTATCCTATTCTTTATTACTAAAAGCGTGCATTTTAAACACGTTTTCAATCACTAATAACTCAAATAATATCGATATATCGAAAAAAACTACATAGGACATTGTTTATTTAAAATTTGTCTCTCTATCCATTAGATA
The DNA here is from genome assembly GCA_964058915.1 of Tetropium fuscum. Lineage (NCBI taxonomy): Eukaryota > Metazoa > Arthropoda > Insecta > Coleoptera > Cerambycidae > Tetropium > Tetropium fuscum. The sequence goes on along the minus strand of CAXKVY010000161.1, from coordinate 430,493 downwards.
GACTTATTTTGAATAAATACATTTCCACCCCTGAGAAGTGGCATTAACCCTCCGGGTAAAAGCAGACATCGGCGCTATATCACCTTTGCTCATTGAGTCATCCTCTAACTACTCACTAAATTTCACGTCAATCGGTGAAGGTTCAAATAATTCGGAGCGGAAAACCTTCAACGACTGGCCTAAAAAGACGTTTTTCTTTCACTCGAAATTTCTGTAACACGAATTATAGAGGTTTGATTGTAGAGGCATATTTAAGGTAAATATTGCTAAAATTTTAAATTAAACCATTGACCTTGACAGATTTACCTCGATAAGTTTTTCTGTGGCATGACCTTCATGAAATGATATAAATCGGAATCCTTTTTCTGTATCTTATCTAAATGTCATTAAATAATAATAAATATCTCCATTTGGAATGAACCTTCTCGACCCGTTGGCAATGGTTAATGTTCTAAGAATTAACTTTTATTTTAGATGAAAATGACTGCGGATACTTGGATAATGTTACAAACAACAAACGCTTTTAAACGATTTGACTTAATTAGGAAGAATTTGCATATAAATTACATCCAAGCTAATCTAAATTAAAAATATATAATCTAATATAGCTAATAATCACTTAACTGAGTATACCAAAGAACCACCGCCACTTTGAGACTCGACAAAAAAGGAAGGTATAATAAAGTAATAAAATAAAAGAGTTCGGGAAATTAACAGTCCATTGTGGTGATTTCCTTAATTCCGTGAGTTTTTCAAGGCGACAGGCTAATTGAGAAACAATAATTTATTCAGACCTAACGACTGGAATTGGAATCTTTCTGACCGCTGATTGGTGAACGCCATCCCATCCATTATTGCTAATGACACTCTAAAGAGTTCTAAGTCCCAGACAATTACGTGGAATAATCAGGGAATCCGTAATTATTGTTCGGCTGCAGTTAAAAATGAAAAGTGCTACCCTCTTTGTCTTAGTTTTATTATTTAAAATTGGTTTTGACATTTCCAAAAAGAATTAGGAAAGTAATTAGGGCCGTTTTTTGGTTTCCGCTGCGTACTTAAACTTTTGTTTTAACGCTTGATTTAGCATTTACCAAAGAATCGAATTAATATTGTCAGGGAAATTTATACCGTAAAATTTTACTACTCAAGATTTCTTTGTGTTCTCGTGGCACGTGAACTGATGATTATACAAAAGCATACGAAAACAAAAGAATATACATGACTGGCCTGTCGCGTGTGTTTTCAACGATCGTTAGGGCAGCCCGCCCTTTGTTGTTATCACTTACGGCTGCGTGGGAGATGGAGGGTTTACAATAACAGTTACAATAATAGCAGGAAAATTTAGATCATAAATAACAACGCGCGCTGTACGTCTGATAAAACACTGAAGTAGCCAGTCGAATATTTTTGCGGACGTTCATTTCTAGTCACAACAATCAAACACGAAAAAGTTTCTATCCACTTGATCAGTCCTTCATTATAATTAGAAACCTTGTAATATTAACATGCTTTTAAATTTTGAATAAAGTGGCATAAAGTTTTATAATGGGTATACCATGATAAAAATATACTTTCATTGACCTGTGTAATTTAGAATATTAGTAGGGGTAGGTGTTAGGGGTGTTGACAAGTCTAGAGAACTGAAGGTGGCGCTAGCATTCGGCCAGTCTTACAGATTCAATATCTACTTATATTTATTTTATCACCAATGTCTGATTCAAAAAAAGGAAACTATCACAAGCTGTCAGTTTAAACCACATATAAGGTATGTAGGTGGCTGTTTGTAAAACTTACGGTACAGTCGTGAGCTAAAAAAATAGAACGTGTCTTATAACGTATTTCGTAACCGACTTCAATAAAGGAGGAGCTTCTCAATTCGACTGTATGTTTTTTTTTGTATGTGCGTTACCTCAGAACGTTGATGTTCGTTACCTAGATAATTGGAAATAGTATTTATATATTAATTAGTTGTTTATTATTGTTAGAGGAAATATTAATAAAAATATTATTGGATCCAAAGCGAATATTCGTTATAAACCTGCAGCGGCAAAACATGAGGCAATCCCCACCCCTCGTATATAAACCGCCACACTTTCTGGGTGGTAGAGCAATAACTTTCTGATGACCTAATGATATACTAACAATAAAAATGTACGTGTATGTCTGGTGGAGCGCAATAATTATTTAATACGGCATAAATCCTTGATGAATGTGGTCCATTATAAACACATATAAATAACCCTTGTAACACTGGAAAGCACATAAAAGCAATTGTTTATACGAATATAATAATTATATCAACCGATTCAATTAACTTATCTTAATTATTATTGGAACGATAAATTGAGAAAATAAATGTTATCTTAATAAGCCTGATTTGATTTAGTGGGTTTTAAAAGACTAGGCCAAAGAGATTCCGCTTAAAGCCCGCTGATATCCTCCATCAGTAACTCATAAATAGTTTTAACACATTAACACGTTGAAGCGGGTGATAGAAGGCACTTTAAATAAGGTTATCTATCATCATTTATCTGGAGCAAAGTCATTGTGTACAACATCAGTGAACCAGTACCATCTATCTGATGATTCCCACCACCATAAACCCAGCATTTTAATGTAAACTACTTAGTTATATTTGTTGACACCGCTAAAGTAGTCTGAAGTGCTAGTTTATTGAGTGGTGAATGCTGAACGAGGCAGATAAGTAATCGTCAAGTTAAGTACTAGCTGGTGCTACTGACAAGTTCCACACCCCGATACAGGAATAACCAACTGTACGTCGTCTGCATACAACACTTAAACCTAACTAAAAATATTTTTACGTACCAGGACAAATGTTCTAAATGCTGACAAACATGCAAATTTATAAAACTAACTGTTTTCAACATGCCACAAAAATCTGGAAATAGAATTTCTCCAATTTAAACGGTTCAACTCGGGCCATTTAGATTTTATGTGAACAAGTAGCGCTATTTTTGTTTTTACCGTTGCTCAAGTATTCTGATTCCTGCTTACTCAATCCAGCGATTATCCGGTAATGTTGATATTGCCGTGCGTTTATAACCGCACGACATCGGCAGAACAGCAGAAAATGGATACTTATTTTGATTTATACAGAAATAAAGTTAAGTACACTTTATGCTATCACGGATTTTAAAAAGTATTTTTATAAGCGTTCTATAATATAGGCCGCCATATTGAAATTAGTGAATTCAATAAATTTCATATTTTTAAACAAATATTTTTTGACCAGATCAAAATTACCAACTTTCCATCCAGCCTGACAAAAATAAACAAAATTCTTCGAATCCCATGATATTTTATTGACCATGCCAAGAAGTGTTGCCCCATGCGATAATATTTGACTGCAATATATTTCATTCGAAATGCGATAATATTCGACTGCCTAATGTTGTACAATTTGACTGCAACTGTACGTCGTCTGCATACAACACTTAAACCTAACTAAAAATATTTTTACGTACCAGGACAAATGTTCTAAATGCTGACAAACATGCAAATTTATAAAACTAACTGTTTTCAACATGCCACAAAAATCTGGAAATAGAATTTCTCCAATTTAAACGGTTCAACTCGGGCCATTTAGATTTTATGTGAACAAGTAGCGCTATTTTTGTTTTTACCGTTGCTCAAGTATTCTGATTCCTGCTTACTCAATCCAGCGATTATCCGGTAATGTTGATATTGCCGTGCGTTTATAACCGCACGACATCGGCAGAACAGCAGAAAATGGATACTTATTTTGATTTATACAGAAATAAAGTTAAGTACACTTTATGCTATCACGGATTTTAAAAAGTATTTTTATAAGCGTTCTATAATATAGGCCGCCATATTGAAATTAGTGAATTCAATAAATTTCATATTTTTAAACAAATATTTTTTGACCAGATCAAAATTACCAACTTTCCATCCAGTCTGACAAAAATAAACAAAATTCTTCGAATCCCATGATATTTTATTGACCATGCCAAGAAGTGTTGCCCCATGCGATAATATTTGACTGCAATATATTTCGAAAATATGCAACTAATTCAGTTCAACAGATGTTTTCAACCGATTTATCAGTTCCATTATTATTCACGTTGTGAGTGAGATTTGATCAAGCACCCTTCTGGAATCTGGAAATTGTACGAAGTGCGGATCAGAGATCCGCTGCACTTAGGCCCCATTGGGCCCCTCGTGCTTCCTCCGTGAAGGAACTGTCTCCCTAGGCAATCGACCAGCCTAATGTTGTACAAAAGGTGATGATGTTACCTAGGGGCATTTCCGGTGTCCGGTTAGGATTCCTGTCACAAATCGTAGTTTTCCCCTAGACATTGCCAGATAATTCCTCGCCGTCTCTTCGCTGGGATATTTCAAGAGACTTCTGGCCAGCTGACAGCTGCTTGTTTCATACCACGTCTTAAATTTCTTATGGTTATGGTGTTTTCCTTTATTAATTGGAGTTTCGCTGCAATTGGTAGTGTTGTACTTGAAGGACCAGTCCCAAGGATTCTCAGGCTGGCTACCTTGGCCAGTTTGTCAGCTTCTTTATTGCCGTTGCATTGTGAGTGTCCTGTGACCCAAGCATCATGAGATCAAGCATCCTTAAGAGGCGCATAAAACAATCTTATGTATGTACAGGTGACGCCATACAGATCTGAACGGATTTTGGTTGTTATTGAAACTTCATCTGAATTTTATTGTAGTAAATCGGACTATTCTTAGTGGTGTAACACAGATATATTATATTTTTTAATGTGAGGTAAAGTGTGAGGTAATTTAATGTGATGATTTTTTAATGTGTAAAGTGAGGTTGTCTGTAGTCTCCTTAAGGTTCCAAAATCCAAAAGATTCTATTTCAATAGTTTAAAAACTGATGGCACTTGGTAAAACTAATAACATTATGCAAATCTTGAGGAACCATCATAGCTTTCAAGCGAAAATATCACGAATATTTGACGCTGCACCGCTCATTTTATAAAATATAAAAAGTAAAAAACGATTTTTTTATATATAGTGTTTTTTCAAAAAAATCTTCTGTTGCAAATAGAAATTTTTCTCTACCATCTAATTTTACTCTACTATAACTATGTTAAGAATTCTCACTTCATATATACCTCCAGAACTATGAACTATGAACTCCAAATATTTACTCTTTTCAAGATGAAATTTAAGAATATAGGTTACATTTAATTTGGAATATTGTTTTGTTGATATATTTTATGTTCATGTACAATGTCTTTATTCCCGGAAGCACACATCTCCGTTCCCTATACATATTGGTGACCGAAGTCACGAAATCGTATAGGGAATGGAGCTTACTTAAAATTCCCGTTCCCTATAAATATTGGTGATCGGAGTCACGAATTCGTGCAGGACAATTATTTTTTGATAATTTTGCCAATAGATGAGCCAATAGATGAGCAACATGAACAAACATTATCAAATAAAAAAATGCTATATCAGTATATCCAATGTAATAAAAAAATACAAGGAATGGAAATTATATGATATATTAGTAAATTAGATCTAATCTAATAAAAATACAAATAAAAGAAATGAAAAACTGTGAAATGCATAAATTATTTTACATATGCGATTTGGCATGTTTATTTGCTAAAATATTATCGGTTAATTTTGTTTGCCTTTTCTTTTTCCTTGTGTTCTTAATGCGACCAGATTGTAATGATGTTCACCCCTTATAATTACTTCTTCTTCGTGCAATTGCAGTTGGTTGCACTTTAATTTTTTTCCATTATAATGCTTACTCACCAAGTAAGATCCGAAAAGTTAATAATTGTGATGAAGTTTCAATATTTTCCATCCTATCGTAAAATTGTGTCTGTGTTTGCATCATATGATTGTTACAATGTAATTTTGCCTGTTTCTATTTCAGTTGGTGACTATAAAAAAATCTAAAAGGTATAATCTAGGTATAAATACAGGATGTCTCAAGGTATTTTGACACATTGTGATCGTTTCTAATTTAAGTTTCTAGTTAAACTTTCAAGGTATTTAGAAAAGCCACATTATTAGGTTATTGTCCTAAAGTAATTTTAGTAAGTGAAGCAAGAATAACAAATGGCATTGAATATTCTGAAATAAAAATATGCGGTTACAATGTAATCCTTGAACAGGACAACTGGTGATGTAGTGAAATATGCGAAAGACAATTTAAATTTTATTTGTATTTATATTGTATTAAAACATTTACACTTGAGATGCAGATGCTGTCTTTATAGACAACTTTGAAAACATTTGTGACTCTATTTTTTATTACACGTTGTATTGTATTTGCTGTGGGTACTTTTTAAGTAGATCATTCTCGAACGCTGTATCGATTAGTTCATCGCAATCAGTGACATTTACTGGATATGAAATCTCACGTAGGATTAACATAAGTGGTTTACGATCTACTTGGTCGATATTATGTTTTCGGTCCCACAGCCATCGCCAGACAGCTTGACAGACGTGAAAACAACATAATAACAATTTGGAAGATGGAAATACTCTCTTTAAAGCTTCTTTCTTTCTTTAAAGCTTATTTATTTCGGCTGTAGAGTCGTCTGTCATAAAAGCATCTACCTTCACCATGAAAACCGCTACTTCCAAGTAATTTTTTAATGCAAGAAATGCATTGAAATAATTATTTTCAGTTTGGCCATTATGAATAATACACCCTAATGGTATACCTCCAATTTTGGTTCCTGCTATAAAAAACGTAATACTTGCACCGCTTTCATCGCAACTAGCTGTAGAAGCAACAAAAATTTTTTCGGCTGCGAAATTATTATTATGAGCCCTTTTCAATTCGGGAATAGGGAACGGAAATTTAAAGTAAGTTCCATTCCCTATACGATTTCGTGACTCCGGTCACCAATATGTATAGGGAATGGAAATTTGCTTCCCGGAATGGTTGAGAGGAAGAACAACTGCGTTTAAATTCGACAGTTAACAATACTAAATATAATTATTCCAAACCTTTGACACCTTGATTTACAAAACGATAATTCAATCCTAAATTTTATAGGTTTAACACTTATGGTTGTTTTTTATTCATATGCAGTACACACCGCGATTGCCTTGTCTCAAATTTTCTCAATTGTAAATGGGTATCCCTCAAGAACTCATCATAGACCACTCTGTTTACAATCTATCTTTCTCAACATGCCACCTCTTCTTGAAGGTACTCAGTAAGTTACATTATTTCTTTATTATCACAATTCATCACGTATTCGTATTCGTCGAAAATCAAAGGTCCAATAGTTTCAGGGATACTCACAGTGAGAAATATTAATCTACTTGAACTTACTAGAAAACAAATTGCATTTAGAGCAAGGAAGGACCGTACCAAAGATTTTTTCAATTATACTAAAGACAAATGTGATCTTCAACCCGTGGGAAATCACAGAGTTGGTACTATGGCAGTCAAATATCTTCTTCATGCCCAGGTATTTGCTTAAGCGTAGCAATTATAATAGCAATATTTAAAATACCTCTTCACACGCGTATTTTCTGATTAGCCATAACAATTGCGCTCTGTAGCGGCCATTTTTCGAACTTGAAAATAATTTCCAGCAATTTCTTGGCCGATTTACTTATTATAATTTTTATAATAAGTAAAACGATTAGTAGTTTCTGAGATACAGCCGCCATCTATTCTTAGTTGGCCACCCTATACTTATTCTATAAACAAATACAATTTATGTATAGTATTAAAAATAAAATTATTTCATTTTACTACTAGGTAGTATAAAGAGGTACTTTATGGCCGCAAAACTACTTCATAAACCAATCTTTAAAGTGCAGTTGTACATAACTGCACCTAAAACGTTGTTTGTTTAAGTTTGAGAAAAATAATTATTGATATTTGTTTTTTTTTGCGAGCAATTGGCTAAATGTGCCACCCTCTTACGACGAAATAAACGTTAAACCTCTTAAGATACCTTTAAAAGTCATTAAGTGTAGCGACCGTAAACAGTGTGGGTTTCAGCGGTGCCGCACTTGGTTTAAATAAGCGGGCAAACTTGGAAAAGCTCCCCTAACCAATGGATTTCTCTTGGCCAGAGGATTACCATCGCATTTAAATAAATACATAAATATTACATCACTGAATTGTGTATAATTAAATTCCAGAGCCACGGAAGCCGCTTTTCGGAATGCTAATTTCTCGCTGATTGTAATGGATGTTCATTTCACTTTACAGGAGAGCTTTTGTTACGATATTGTTTCTGCCTTCCTTTTACATTTTGGTTTATTTATTCAATTTGTTTCACGGATTTCAATTGAAATAAATCAAGGATGTCGTTTCAACAGGAATGATAAGATGTATGATAAACGGTCTCAGCTTCTGCAAATTTACCATCCAGGCTAATCCTCCATTCCAGAGAATGTTGACGTAAAATTCATGGCAGTTTCAATTTTATTATCGACCATAGGAACCACAAAGAAAAATAATTATTATTTTTGAATAATTATTATTTTTAGTGGCTCCACCAACAGGGTCTTATTTCTGGGTTCTGGTCTTTTCGGCGGTATATTTTCCCACGTTCCCTCGGGAGATCGTAATTAGTCGCTGGTGTGTGTGGGGATATTCTCTCCTGTCGACTAGCTTGATCTTGGGTCTTGCTACCGTTGTTCTCAAAAGGAATGTTTCTATTGGTATAGGTATCAGCTTCCTTGGCTTAGTTTTGACTGACGTTCGCGGTTGTTTGTATTCCAGGAGTAGGTTTGGAAGCTGCGCTACCAACACGTTATTGATTTGCGGCTGCTCTTGTGCTCTTATTGATCTCTATTTGGCGCTGTTTTCTTGGCCGCTTTGGCGAATGATAGACTTGTCTTCTCTGTTTGGGCCTCTGGCATCTTCTTTGGCTCTTGTGCGGGATTTTCAGGTCATGGGCATCCTCTGTAGTTCGCGCAGTGCGCTCCTTCACAGCATCCGCACTTCGCTGGTTCTTCTCGTCTCGTCTGCGGCCCTGAAAGGTGTGGTTTCCTCCGCATTTGACGCAATTGGCCAATTCTGTTACTATATACAGAATTGTCGTGCCTCTGTGCTCTGTGCCTCTGTGCCTCTGTGCGTGCCCTAACTTTTGGCATCTGTGGCATCATTGCCGTAGTCTTTGTTATTGCCTCTGCTTTTCTACCCTAACGGCTAGGTTGCAGCATCTGTTAATTTGTAGTACATCCTTTTTCTCTGGTATCTCTGGTATCCTTTTTCTCTGGTAGCACAAGCGAGAGCACTGCTCCGAACTTATTTTCACTTTACAGGGTATAAGTATGAAAATCTACAGTATCGTCTCTGAAGTACCATCGATATTGGGATAGACAACACCGAGTTGAAAGTGAAAGCTTTCTAACTGAAGTGAATGAATGAATTTATCAATTCTAAAGAATTTATTTTGGGGCTGGACGTATTGGAAACGTCAACTACATATCAGAGGATTTCAAGAACAGACTCATCAGAAAAACTGACCAGTAAGGAAGTCTAATAATTATGGTTGCAGACAGCCTTATCCGTGGAAATCCCTAGAGGATAATAAGGGAACAAGTAGAAACCATAGCGGATACAGCCGCTAGATCTCTCTTGCGAGTCATAGAGTAATTTCGAAAAACACATTTTTAACTAATTTTTTGAGGCATTTTGGTGAATCGTGCTATTAGCAGGCCGGATAAATTTTACTCGATGGCCGCGTGTAACTCGCGGGCAGTGGGTTGCCTGGGTCTGGTCTGCTGCCGAAAAATTACCAATGTAAAAGAAGTAAGTCGTCGTAGTTTGGCAGGAGGAAGTAATAATTACAATCGCAAATAAAGCCAAGCTCCCATGAAGACCCTCCCATGAAGGAAACCATTGCAAATCAATTCAAAATATACTTTCACTCTAGTTTATTAATTGCTATGAGAACATTAGATAATTATTCTTGCAGAACAATTCCATACGTTTATTTTTATTTGCTGTTATTTATGTACCCGGTTTAAAATACATTTCACGTGAAAATCTACAAATAGGTGTATGTTATATGTGTTCTATAAATTATGAATAACTTTATAGCTCATATCATTTTATATTCCTTCACCAGTTGATATTATAGCAATAAATTCTTTATGTTTAAAATAAACGTACAGCAATTAAAGTCGATTTAATAATGATATATGATATAGTAATTCAAATCACAATTTATAGTAAGAAGGTGTATAAACCTACATAGTTAGACTGGGTACCTAAATTTATCTTTGTTATATACGTTCATTTACAGTTGAAAATGATATAGCCTGCTGATTTCGACTTCTGTTTTTAGATGTTTTATTAATGATCATTTCAAAGCACAATGAAGTTTATGGTATTAAAAGCAATAAGGTTTCTTTTCAATTTTTTCTAAAGGTACTAAATGTTTTATGCTTGGAAAGTATGGTACAAGCAGATAGAGAAAGGAAGTAATATTTCGTTACGTAGTTCTCTGTGTTCTGTTGTTGTAGCTAAGGAAAAATCCGGGGAATCCCAAGAGAGGAGAGATCAATAATGTCATATCGTATAGTTCCGAAAATATTAAGATGCCATGCAGCATAATGTACCACAATGTCATCATGAAGTACCAATCAATAAATAGCTTCCTTATGGCGTTGAAGGTGAATCTAAGATGGGGGATTTTTTTGCCGTTTATGGTATGAGCCGATTCAACATCGGTGTGTCCGAAATTTTGGGGTCGCAGATCACGATTTTTGTCAAAATAAATATGTAAAATGGCTGACATTTTTGCCACTAATCATCCGAATTGACTTAAAATCTGTGCCATGGGAATATTGGAAAAGTTTATCACAACTTTTTTTCTAAAAATATTGAATCAAACATCTTAAAAAAAATATATTTGAATATTGAATTCAGTACATTTTTGCCTTTTATTGTCAGAATCAACTGAAAATCGGTGTCTCGGGAACTTTGAGTTCGCTGCTTACCAATTTTTTTGTCAAAATCAATAGTCAAAAGAGTCTCAAATTTTGCTATTAAGTTAATAAATAGCATCCCAAATTATTTATCAGTATTTTTGATATCTTTATGTCATTCAGATGTAGAAAATCTGTCATCGTCCTTATAACACATTCGTACTGTTCAGGATTCATATCCTCAACCGGAGCTACTTTGAGATCCTAGGGCTACTTTGACACGTGTATGTGCGCTCTTGCTTATCTGTTGTGTTTTTCTTTCTATGTATTTTTTTTTGCGTCTCTTGCAGTCGATTCTGTTTTATAGAGGTGCTGACTAATTAATCATGGTAAGAAATTACCAAAAAAACCCTGGGAAACCGGAACTACAAAAATTATTCTGAAGAAAATTTTGAAGCAGGCGCTCGAGGCCATTAAAAAGGCTTATCTAAAGAATAGGCGGCCGTATTGTTCAAAATCTCACGGCCAATCTTATAAACGTGTCATCCATTAACAAAGTGTGACATACCTGCCGTTGTAAAAAAAAATTTGGACAAGCAAGGAAAAACAGGAAATGCTGCCAATTCGCGAGTGCTCTTGTCTCAAGTTTAGTAGAATTATTGAAATAAATCAAGTAGAAGTGAAGTGGAAAAAAGAAGAAATATAGGGAACAAATTTCAATCTGAAAAGCAGCTTACAGTTACAGAAGTTTTAACACCGGATGAAGAAGCCCAGATGGAGGCTGATCCCCAATCCCTTGAGGTGATAAGTGACACCTATTTGCCTGGCTTCAACTTCACCCAAGAAATGTAACGAAAAATATCATGAAACATCGCGAAATATCACGAAAGATTATTGATTGAAGATTATTGATTAAGATTGAAAGATTATTAAAAGATTATTATCACGAAATACATTGGATAAAATACGTTGTGCATTGCAAAAATGAATAGTAACTCGCAAGACGATAAAACAAACCTAAAAACTTCAGCAAGGATAATTGAAGCAGTCGCTAATGATTATTTGGTAAAAGAAAGCTTAAGGATATTATTAAGGTTAAGCATTCCCGAATGTTGGTTCAAGCAAAATCTTGATTTTATGGGTTGCTTAGCTGTAAGAATCCCTTAAAATCGTTGGTTCAATCTGACTAAGCGATGAATATCCCATAGAATGTTAGCCATTTTATAATTTCACTAGTTTAATCATCATCATCATCATCACCATTCTAAGCGATACAGCCCAAAGTGAGCCCCGACTTTCTCCAGTCTCTTCCGCCATTCCTGCCGATTCCGCGACTCTTTCTTCCAGTTTCTAGCACCAATCTTTTGTGCATCTTCATTAACGCCATCCGTTCACCATAATTTTGACCTGCCTCGACTTCTTGCTCCGACTGGCCCTACCCCCATGATCGTTCTTGGGGGGTAATTGTCGTCCGATCTATTGACATGCCCTGCCCATCTGAGTCGTCTGATCCTTATGTACGTGACCACGTCCCCACATTTTGCTATTTGATTGAATTTTTGTTATAGCTCGAAATTGTAGCGGCAGCGCCATACCCCGTTGAAAAGAATTTTCCTTTTAAAAATTATGAGTGAAGTTTCGTCGGCTTTGCTCAGAGTCCATGTTTCAGATCCATAGGTCAGGACCGGGAATATTAATTTTTTGTACAACATCAGCTTTGTCTTAAACGGTAGTTGCCGGGATTTAAGGTGTTTTCCAAGTCCAAAATAGCACTTGTTGGCAAATACTATTCAGCGTTTTATTTCTTCGGACGTATTATTTTTATTGGTCACTGAAGACCCCAGATAGGTAAAGGTTTGGACTACCTCAAAGTTGTAATCATCTATAGTCATGTTTTGGCCGATGTTTCTAGCTCTGTTACCTGCTTCTGGCGCCATTACTTTAGTTTTTTCCGCATTCACCGTTAGACCCATATTTTGTAGTTTACCCACTAGTTTCATATTGATGTTAATTTGCTCAATTTCTGGTATTCGAGTGCAACCCATTAGTTCTGTTTTATGTTCGACAAATATAATAGACAAAACTTATTTCACCTTCTACATTATAATATGGTACAGTTTAATAATGTCTTACCTGATACTAATGTTAATTTTAATTACTTTAGTTTTAATTGCTGAAATTGTTATTACGCGTATACCTATCCTAGACATATCCTACAGTACTCGGAGATGTTGTGCCGCAAACCACGACATCAAGTCGGTGTATATTATTATTTGTAGACAAAAGGATCAGTAATAAAAGACGTAATAACGAAGCTCTGTACAGGATCGTAAAAGCACTCGTAAAATTCCAAATTAAATTATCTGGGAATTGAATTTCATAGTACATGCTTCGTTTAAATTCATAAAAACCAGTGATATGACATTCTTGTGACATCATAAACTTTAAGATATTGGAACGTGGACATGGTTGTGTTAATAAAGGCCACATAACACCGCACAAAGAGCAATTTGCGCGTAAGATCTTATTGGTGGTCCCTCTAATGAAGCGATTTACATGGTAGACATATTGTTTAATCATGCCGCTGATCCTGTCATGTATTAATTATTATTTAACATCTGATGCTTTATTTCATATGCGGCAACTTCTTAAAAATCCGTTGTCAACGGAATTTAAAAACAAAATTCCAGTTACAACAAAAACTGCGTAAACTGCATGGCTTGATCATTCACATTGATGACTCCTGTTGAATAGTGCTTCTGCTCCATTTGTGTTCCATTCTCTTACTAAGTATTATCTTTCGGATCATGCTCAATATCATATATTGTTCATAGTGGTCGCCCTTTTTCTTGACCTTTGATTACTTCAAACCCACTGAATAGGCAAGTACTTTATTGGTAAACTGGATCTTAGTTATTCTACTTTGTGTTGTTATCCTTATTAGTAGAATTAATTTAGAGGGAATATTAAAATATTTTTTACTGCTAATTGTTAGAAATTACCATTGTGTATCTCTCTAATAAAAATAATAATACATATGGAGAGAAACTCCCTAGGTAAAAAATGAAAATAAAATAATCATTTAGTTCTTAGCTACAAACAATATCTAAAATTCAGTAAAGTCGGAAGGCACAATAAATGTTAATATTAAAAAATTGCAATTAACATTAGAGTAGTTATTTTAGCTGATAGATATTTAGGTTAGTTTATTGTACAATTATGACAAATCATGAGTTATATGTGTTGCTGTTATTATATTTTGACTAGGCACTAAATCAGTCAGTGTCCTGGACATTCTCTAAGATGGTATATTGATGTCTGGATGTGAAAATGAGGATGAAGATAAATTTAAATACCATGGTTGGGGTAGTCTAAAATAAGATACGTTGCCAATTATTTTCTTGTCACCTCTTGATTCCTTAATATACCATTGAGCTACAGTAGCGGACTTCCATTCGCCGTGTCTTTTTAATGGAAGCACGTCTAAGTCTCCTTCATTTAACTACCAGCCACACACTATAATTCTTATTATCTTATTAACTTTAATTTGGTATGCAACATTTGTGATATTCATGATTCATCACTGCCTACTCTTTACAAATCTATACTTATAAATTTATAAATAATTCACACTTTAGTGCATTTGATAGTTGTTCCTTCGTCGTTTCGTATGGCTTCCTGCCCCTCATTCACATGTGTTTAAAATATTAAACTTATCTTCGTTGTTTCCTATAAAATTTCCTTCTTTATCTTCAATATGTATTGGCGAGCTTTGATATTCCATCTTTGTCCTTTTAAAATATTGTATTTCGTTGTTATGGTATTTCATAACCTCTTTCATTTGGTCTCTCATTATATGCTTAGTTTTTCGTCTATGTTCCTTCTCTGTATCACCATCTCTATATATTCCTTACATCAAAATCCATATTTATCCTTTTTATCATTTTTTTAAATTTGTTGTTTTCACTGTCTGGTTCCTCGTTCTCCTTATTTTCGAAAATATTCTCCTTTTCGGTATTCCTCAACTACTTACCTTCTATTACTGTCAGATTTATTTGACACGAAAGGTTGTTTGACTAATGCATATCTCTGGTTCCGCTGTGCTTTTTTTCTGTTGAATTACAGATCATGCTTTCATATTTACTCTAGATTATTTCATAATATTGATTAGTGATTCCCATAAAACAACTCTTTAAGTATAGTGGGATACCTACTTTGCCCAGGACTTCTCAGGAGTCTAGTCTAGTGAAAAAAGACCTATTGCTTTGAATCCAGAATTAATATATGCGGCGTTTAAACTATTGTATAATTCTGAAGGAAAGCTGACTTGCCAAGTTATCCCCAATAATAGCTTTGGGTCCTCCATTAGGATATGAAAATTAATCAAAAACCGGTACTCGAATATTTTTTGGTAATATCGATCTACTGTATCTGCATCCCTAACAACCAATGGGGACGGTATTCTACCTCGTGCTGTTTCATCAGCCGTTGCGAATTCATCAGCCTTGATGGATATTTGCAAGTTTTTCCAACGAAAGCATGTTACGTTCATTTGGGATTCGTACAGGATCATTTTGAATGTTGGTATCATCATAATTGACCAGATTTTCTGGTAGTCCACCACAGGAACCTATTAAGACTGGAAATATTCCTAAATTATTTAACAGATACGTTTGCCATGGCTATTTTTATGTTTAACAGATATAACAGATTTTCTGATTGACTCCATTATTTCCTTTAACAAGTCACTAACCTATTCAAGCATTGACAAATTAACGCGAAACTAACTTCGTTTTCGAATTTCTTAATCTAAGTACTTTACGTATACCTATATAGCGTACTTCTGTAATGTAAATCGCCGTCATTTTAATACTTTCAACAAATAATCGTGTCTTTTCTTATCGCAAATCTGTGTTTCCTCCAAACCCCTACAAATCGGCTACATATTGATGTGTAAGAAGACTAAAAATAACTTTCTTAAGTAGGTAAATTTCTCTAATTTCTTCTTGAATCTTGTAATACTCTCCATTCTCCACTTTATAGGTACCTAACTCGTAATATTTGTCATACTTTATATCGGCTATATATATTTTGGGAATTAATTTGGAATCGTACGTGATACTGCTTTTAGAATATCCCAAGGAACTTAATTTGTCTGATCCGCTCCGCAAAATGAGGATTGTTTATTTACCTATTCATTGTTTTTGCTACCCTGTTAGCAATACACAGATATTACGTACATTCTTAGTTAATCATGGTTCAATGTTAAACTTAATAAGACGGGTTTCCAAACCGGCTAATCTATTTTATTAGGTTAGGGCGAAAAAAGCTAACGCAATCAAATATTATCCAAATGAAGTTTCCGAGAGCTTTTATGAAATTACACAAGCATTCACGGATAATCGATAAAATCAGGCTGCTTGACCACAAGTACGCCAATCTGTATAAACAGCAAGGCAAATCTTGTATTGCTAACCGTGACCAATCTCCCCAGTGCTTATGTTTGCTTCATTACCGGTGAAACACAGGTAGGTACAGTTTAAACAAGTGTTCGATTACCTGTCCGAAGGCGGGGTTTATATCTCGACCACACCTACGGCTACTATCGCTAACCTGTTCTGAAAAAAATCATCGTGTTAACAAGGTGGACTCGATTTCAAGATGGCCGCTGACGCCACAGTCGTCTGCGACGTTTTCTTATTTTAATTGGTGTTACATTGATGGGAAGTCGTTTAGATATGGACTGTACGTGCCTGGTATCATTTATTGATGAATTAACTAAATGTAGCTTCTTAGTTTGTACTTCTTGTTGGGATGTTCTCTGTTTACATATCATAAGACTTTATTTCTACTTCAAACACTCGTTATTTTTACGAGATCCTTTTAATTATACCCATTTAGTTGAATAATGTTTATGAGATATTGGCTGCATTAAACTGGTTTATATTTCATTGGACTACATCTTAAACATTTATGAATATTTACCATGATGTAGATATCAGTACCTGCATTGAACTTCTTCATGCATTGAACTTCTTCTTCATTGAACGTCGTCGATGCCTTCGAATGTTTTAAACGGGTCTGTGTGTTAAACGGGATGTTGTTAACGCTAATGACAAACCATAATATTATTATATCCTATTTCATAGTTACCCAAATTAAAGTTCTTCTAGAACAACTTTTATTTCACTTGTCTATAGGTATACCTAGTTATCTTTACCTGTAATAAGATGTAACGCAGGTGACAAGATTCTGACACCAATTGTTACGCCACTGGGTTCGTATATTAAGTAGTGCTGTCCAGAATCCAAATAAACTCCAAAGGTGCATTTTCTTATAGTTACGCAATTTTCTCGGAAACTATTACTTTTTTCGGGGAAATATCGAGAGTTCCAAAATTCCCGTCTGTCTTTGGAGGTGATGGCGATAAAATGTTTCATTCTAAAAATCCGACATTCCATTCAGAAATCGGAATCCTTCAATACTTTGATACTGTAGTAATATGGAGGTGCTCTTATACATCTTTTAAATACCACTTCATACACGATAATTATTGAAGATTATGTAAACAGTTCTTTCTTGCCATACCTACATATCTTCAGAGTTCAAAAACACGTCTCAGTTGCACATAGCATGTGATAGTTATTGGAAACTGTCCATTAAATCGGATACAAGAGAAAATCGCGGTACCAGTACCAAGATCACAATCAGCTCTACTATGAAAATACCTAAGAAATGGCCTGAATTTTCCCCGAACTCATAGAATAAAGCTTATCTTATTCTATATCTAACGATTTATGTTTGTTCAAAGCTTATATTGAGACCCTAGTGTGATTTACTCATGAAAATACTGTTCGACATTTTGTCCCTGGAGCAGAAATGTTTGAAAATTGTGATCACGAAGAAGCAGACACCAAAATGATCCTATATGTAATTCATGCTTTAAAAACAGTTCTCGTAAAAACCGTAGATTGCCATATAATTGATATCTTAATGTACTATTTCGAGTTCCATACTTTTGCGAAAAAACATTTTTGCTCGATTCGTGAGTTGCTCGATTCTTGAGTTATTTTCTTATTAGCTAACTTAAACTTTTCATGGTGTAAAAAAATAACATGCTAAATAACTCTGCCAACTACCAAAATTAACCCTATGTTTAGTAACCCCCCTCCAAAACCACACAAACACAAATCACAGAGAACATAAATAACTCAAAATGGTCCATATTCGAGCGAGATTAAATTACGCATTAAAAATCAGTGAAAGAATAACTTTCTTCCTCTCTTCTTTTTTTTTAAGAGGTGTTTGTGGTGCTAAATTCCACGCTGTACTGAAGTTTAAGCTTGTTGTACCCCATAGTTTTATCATTCCATTAGACCCATAAACCATAACGGCGAGTATATCTCTCGTTTAAATTTTACCGTATGAGATGACTTTTACTTTTCAAGAAAAAACTTTTTGAAAATAAGTAATGTCATAAGTCTCCACGTTAAGAGAGAGCTGGGCCATTCGAATTAATCAGTAGCCGAGGAATCTGTTTTAATAACGATACGACTCTTCAAAATAGACTGAACACTCATTTTATTTTGTGAGATATTAAGTACTATTGTGGCAGAATAACATCTTCGCGGAGAGCGACGTCTATGGACGTTTAGGCCACTGTGCGTGCTGTGGCACCGCAATTTTATGACGTCTATAGCCGTTCTAACAAATACTCGAATTTTGTAGCCACAATGTTGCTAGAGCTTGTATAAATTGAATAAAATTGTATTAAAAAATTGTTGCCTATACATTTTTTTATAATGTGACATGTGGCGTCTATAGCCGTTTTGCTCAATAATCAGCTTATTTATGACTTAAATATCAATATATTTTTTTACATTCATTATTAGTGAAAATATATAACGTGACGCAACAAACAAAGCCACTAATCACATCATCTTCGTGAACATGTTAAGGTAATTGATTTTTCATCAATTATTTTTTAAAATAAGAATAATCGGAAACTATCTACGGTTATAATTATAATCAGTTTCTACAGACTGTTTTCGTAATGAGACAAATGTGTTCCAAGATTGTGTGCAATAAATTGTTCAGATACGCGAGTTGGCTTTTAAGAGCGGACATCATGCAAGGGCAGAATTAAAATTTTATCTAGATGTATATGCACCTTTTAATGTCTGCTTCACGTTAGTATGGCCTGATACGATTGATAAACTCTACATTTATTGCTATCTCTTGAAACTCTCTTTCACACCACGCTATGATATTCTCATTGATATTCAACGCCACATGATATTTAATCTTATTTTAAAACAAGTACTAAAATCAACTACATAAATTACGTTCTTATTGGAGCTATTAATCTGAAGACTTCATTTACAAGCGAAGTGAGACAGTGGCAATGTCGAACTGCTGGTTTCCAGTATTCACCTTAGAATCCATATTATCATTTTTTCTCTAAGGACTGTAGAAGTGAACATTCGGAGGTGCTTTATTTATTCCTAAATGTACGTTATCATAAATATCCTCGAATTTAGGAAATTAAAAGTATACAGGGTGAGTAAAATTTATGGATCTAATTCAATAAAAAAATTCCGGTTTGTGATCAAAACTTCGTTTGTGATCGGATTTTGTTATTTAACGAAGCACGTTCTGACATCTATTTTAAACTTTTCCCGTTTTATTTGTAAGAGCTGTGACGTCATATTTATTTTTTTAAATGCAACATATTTTTTTAAGGATTTTGCTAAACGAAGTCGTTGTGAATCCAGATATATTTACTTTATGCCACCCATAAAATAATTACTTTCAGCCATAATATATATTAATTTTTTAAATTCAAAAAATCATAGGTAAGATAGAAATCCAGTTTCATAGCACAGTGAAAAGCAACAACCTAGTGGTTAAGGAAGAGAATAAGAGCTGAAACGTATTTACACTAGAAATAATTAACAATGTTGACGCCATGGTTATAAGAAAAAAATAAGAAAGCTGAAACAAATAATTGATATTGGTGGCATAAAGTTAATTCATAAAAGGATTAACAATGACATAATCTACCAAAATCTGTTAATAAAATGGAGCCTAAAAAATTAGCGATAGATGTCATAATGTCCGTCGTTAAAACAAAATTGACCTATCCGAATATTTGGTCACAAAATAATGGATAAGTAATGACAAAAATAAATAATGAATATAGTGATTGCCTGATACGATTGATAAACTCTACATTTATTGCTATCTCTTGAAACTCTCTTTCACACCACGCTATGATATTCTCATTGATATTCAACGCCACATGATATTTAATCTTATTTTAAAACAAGTACTAAAATCAACTACATAAATTACGTTCTTATTGGAGCTATTAATCTGAAGACTTCATTTACAAGCGAAGTGAGACAGTGGCAATGTCGAACTGCTGGTTTCCAGTATTCACCTTAGAATCCATATTATCATTTTTTCTCTAAGGACTGTAGAAGTGAACATTCGGAGGTGCTTTATTTATTCCTAAATGTACGTTATCATAAATATCCTCGAATTTAGGAAATTAAAAGTATACAGGGTGAGTAAAATTTATGGATCTAATTCAATAAAAAAATTCCGGTTTGTGATCAAAACTTCGTTTGTGATCGGATTTTGTTATTTAACGAAGCACGTTCTGACATCTATTTTAAACTTTTCCCGTTTTATTTGTAAGAGCTGTGACGTCATATTTATTTTTTTAAATGCAACTTATATTTTTTTAAGGATTTTGCTAAACGAAGTCGTTGTGAATCCAGATATATTTACTTTATGCCACCCATAAAATAATTACTTTCAGCCATAATATATATTAATTTTTTAAATTCAAAAAATCATAGGTAAGATAGAAATCCAGTTTCATAGCACAGTGAAAACCAACAACCTAGTGGTTAAGGAAGAGAATAAGAGCTGAAACGTATTTACACTAGAAATAATTAACAATGTTGACGCCATGGTTATAAGAAAAAAATAAGAAAGCTGAAACAAATAATTGATATTGGTGGCATAAAGTTAATTCATAAAAGGATTAACAATGACATAATCTACCAAAATCTGTTAATAAAATGGAACCTAAAAAATTAGCGATAGATGTCATAATGTCCGTCGTTAAAACAAAATTGACCTATCCGAATATTTGGTCACAAAATAATGGATAAGTAATGACAAAAATAAATAATGAATATAGTGATTTCAGAAAAATAAAATACGGGGTGCCACAAGGCACAGTTCTGAGACTTCTTTTTTTTTCAATTTATGTAAACGGGTTGTTTTCATGGAATGGAGGTCGCTGAGAAAGACTTACGCGTGAATACCATCTCGGTCTTACTCATGCTAAATAGCGTCACTATCTATCTTAGGTTTCTCGTAGTGTAAACCTACCTTTAGGCTAAGATAGATAGTAACACCATTTAGTATGAATGACATCGAGATGGGTAATCACGCCGTTGAACATACCTCTGTTAGTGTGAATTTGGTCCGAAACTAACCATAGTGCAACCAGCAGTAAACATGTCATTGAGATAATTTTGGTAGTGGTAATTTTGGTCACCTAAAACTTGGTTTTATGCCTGCACAACAAATCACAATAAATGTATTGTTTGACGTGTGACAGGTTGGTAGACTGGTTGACACAGAGTCACCGTTTTTTAAGGAACCATGTTCCTAAAGTAACCGGTTTTTCAGATACCTGACAGTAAACGCTAATTTCGCACTTCTTGAACGGTGTGGGCTTTGAAACCTTCAGATTCTCTTTTGTCATAAAAGGTAATATTGGCATTTTCAGGAGTTTCACAAGATGTACTGCGGCGAACGCAAGGAACATGTGAAACATGAATGATTCTTTCTACGGATATTAAACTGTTTTCCCAGTCTCCATCTTTTTCTGTCAGTCTTTTCGGACCCATTTCTAAATTACCATTTTCAGTTTGATTTCCGTCAGTTTTTGATAGATCATCTTCCTCAACCAGATTAGTTGAAATATCGGTACAGCAGCAGTATTTTCTGCTGTTAGATGTACAGTTTTAATTTGGCTTCCCTCTTGATGTTTGATTGTACAATCATTTTTAATTGAAAGCCAACCTTTATGGAGATTAGTAGACTACATTTCCAGACAAATTTTCTTTTCGAGTATAAGTGTCTTTAAATTCTCCATGTTCCATTAGGATCCAATAATGGCCAATACTTTTTCGGGAAAGCCGCTTGTTTGGTCTGCATAATATTTGGAATCTCAGTTTTCCTATTTGGAATGCCCTTAGAGTAGTCCACATTATCTTTATCAAATGGATACAAACCACATTTTCTGAAACCATTTTGAATGGTTTTGACAGTGGCATATCCATCAAAATATATTTCAAGATGGATCCGAAAGTAAATCTTGTTACCTTCTTGGAGCAATTTTCAAATTTACAGTTTCTCATCGAAGTCTTCCAGCTTTAAGAGGTTTAAACGATCATTATTTTTCAATATGGCATAAACTAGAGAGGGTGTCCACTACTCAATTTCTTGGGATCAGTAATGGACACCCCGATGTCCACAACTGGCAAATAACCAGCAACTTACGTTTCAGTAGCGGTCACCCCTGTATAACCTTACAAAATCATAACTGATCTTAATATGACCACACCTTAATATGACGAGACACTTGGTTTCGAGGAAAATATTAAATTTCAGTCAAATACACACACAAAAATAAATTTCTGGCACGAACTTTCGTAGAACTTAAAACCAGCTATTTGTCGACATGAAGTTAGCGGTTTTAAAGTTTGTAAATAGAAGGGAGTTTGATTTACCGAGCATTAGAACTACCAGGCTTTTAAAAATTTAGGACTGCAACAAAAGTAATATATAAATATTGTTAGGGTTCATTTTATTACTTGTTTTACATTTTACGCCTTATAAACATCAAATAATAATATATATCCTGTTCAGTTTTAAAAAATCCATGGTGTAAATAATTTGCGTGCATTCAAGTTATACTGCAGCTGAACTGAAAACAGCTATCCATTTTCAACATAAAACACGATAATTTCATTAGATTTAAACGCCTGTAAAAATTCATAAATATATTTAATTGACAGTTCTCGATGCTATATTGCTATAGCAGTATGTAAAACATTTATCGAAAGCGACATACTAGCACACGGACCATAAAAACTTATTCTATATTAAAACAAACCGTGTTCATTTTTAGCTGGGTTGTCATGTGCATGCGTCATAATTTAAGGCGAATAAATTTTAATTGAACATTGCATTCGAGCTTATGCAATGACAGTTTATCAACTATATTTGGTCAGCTAGGTCCTAGACAAGCTAATGTAAAACAATAACACGTACCTGGAATGGCAACACATATTAAATTGATTATAGACATATTAAAACAAGCTTCTGATAACCATTCTTATCCTAGTAATATTATAATGTGAAAGTTTGTATGTTTGGATGGATGTTTGTTGCTCAATCTCGCAAAAACGGCTGCATGGATTTGGATGAAATTTGGCACACAGATAGTTATTACCTAGATTAACATATATAATATCATGAAAAAATTTTAGGTTACTGTGGGATTATCAAAAAACCAACTACATACGCGGTCGGGCGTAAGACTGAGCGTCTAAAAATTTTACGGAGTTCTGATATACTTCAAAAAGATTAGTATTATAATTCTAGAACTGGTGATTTTTCGTCAGATTTGTGAAGAATAAGTTTAGATATTGCAATTATCATCTTGTTGAATTTACTAAAAGTCCCCTAATATCGCCCGCCATGGGGACAAGTATGATTTTGATTCTCTATTTGAATCGTCGAAGTAGTCCGAAATTATCTTCTAGGTCTCTAATTAGAAAAAATTCTGAATAATAAGAATCTGAAGAATAAAATATATATGATTATAAAATTCCAATTTTCAGTCTCAGTCTCAAGTTGGAGACTCCCTTCTTCTCTATACGATGGGGCAAATACATAAATAGTAGAAAATCGAGGTATATTGTAATATTTATAGAAAATTAATTAACCCTGATTTTCGAACTCGATGGACAACATAAAAACCCAGTGAACTGTCTTAACATTAAAAAAACTTAAACCTTAATTACGTATCATTCTTCTAAACGAAAGTTACACAGGTAATGACAACATAAATTATAGTTATATCGGAGTTTTACATTCAATGCACTGAATAATATAATAAAAATCAATATAAATGTCAATGTGATTAAACAAATTGCCGTAACTCTTACTATCTTTAAGAGTAAAAGTTTTACTCTATATGTCTCTTTAAGAGACATGAACACGATTAAATAAAATGAGCAGCATCTCAGGAAACATAAATTTTATTATTGACCAAATTTATTGATAATACGTCGTTTCAGAGCAGAAGCGGCCTAATAGCAAAAATGGATGTGGTTTTATTAAGCAAATAAAATTAATTAACAGCAAAAATGGTTTTATTCAGATTTTATATTTTCTTTTAATGATAGAGTAATACAAATAAGGAGGTTTTTATATAGTTTAGAGGAAAATAATTTGTGACTAATTATTGTGAATAATTTTCATAAAAACTGGACATAGCATAGTTTTTCTGATGCGATATGTGACTGCAGAACTATCCTATTCTGCAGTCAGATAGAATACAAATAAACATAGGATAAGGAACAATTGTCATTTAAATTAAATTATTAAACGATTTTTGCTTTCCTAGAATAAAACCAAAACATGTTTCTTAACACGTTTATTTTTATTTCAATAAATGCTAACAAGAATAAAATCTTTTACAAAACAAAAGCTCTCACGAACACACTTTGGTGGAAAAGCACAAAGGAAACTTATATCAACTTATTTCTAAATTTTACAAATAGCAACAACACAAAAAACATTTTTGTGATAAGTGATAGGTTGCTTAAAACTAAAAGCAGAAAAAATATTTCTACTTCTGAATAAACCATGTCAAGTAACTGACAATAAAACTACTAAATTGCTGAAATGAGGAATTCCGAGGCAAAGGTCTGCTTATTAAATAATTATGACAATTATATAAATCCTTGTAATTAGGTCACATAATCAATTAGCGTTATACTTTGTATCAGTTAGCTACTGAAAATCAATCGTTGTTACTATGTTTGAATAAACTGATGACTGTTCCTAACTGTGCCTCTATCATTCGTGGTTTACCCACTACCTGGGGATCTCCATAGATCACCACTAACAATGTAGTGGCAATATCACTTTCTTCAGGAAAAAAATAAGATGTCAATTTTGTCAATAAAGAGTTTATATGATCTCTATAATATGATCTCTAATAGTTTCCTCAAGTTTCGAGTTTTTGCAAACTTTTCCCATTTTGTCGGCAACGACAACACCCAATGATCTCATGTTTTAATAATGGTCCTAACTACTTGGGCCGTTATACAGACCGTGTTTATAAAAAATCTGACAAACTGGGAATTTTTCATCGCATGTAGTTAAATAATGGAAATTGGTAAAATTGCTTCTTTTTTCAGTTCATGTGTCATTCGTATTGCTTTACAAATTCAGATAAATACGAATTCTTCCTTTACCTTTTATATACCTCAACATGTCGTGCTATAAAATCTCTGTCTACTAACATCAGCTAAACACCAACATTCTTCGAAAATTTCTTTTCGTTCATGGTGACTGCTTCTCTGTACATATTTCTTTTTGCGATTTTTTAACTTTCTTGAAGCCTTTTTCTTCCCAATTTATTTGTCTGTATTTCTTGTCGATATAATTTAATTTATCTTTCGTGCATCCTCCATTTCAATTTTCTTGTTTCTCTTTCTACGTACGTTTTGTTTATTGCTTTTGTTTACTTTTTTATATTTGTTTTTTTTTCTATATCGACTTTCCCTACAGATAAAGAAAAAATGCCAACCTTAGTCGACTTTCTTGTGTTACGCATTATTGCATCCGCTTATGCCAACATTGAAGAATACTTTGACCTAGCATCTGACCAATTCTACTCTCATTGAGTGAACATGTAATAACCAAACAGCAACCTGCATATCTTGTTAACGGAAAGACTGATTTGGACGGATTTCGAGCAGAGCTGGAACAGAGAATTGAACTAAGCGTACCTTTGAAAAAGAAAGAACAGTTACACCATGAAGTTGAAAAGCTTATGGTTGACTTGCAGCAATCTGCGTGGAACAACACCCCCACCCTGAAGCCAAAAACACCAGGTTTGAACTTCATCAAAGAAATTCGAGACTTGGTTAATAAAAAAAGGAAACCCCGAAAAAAAATGGCAACAAACTCGTTCTCCAGGTCACAAATGAGTCACGAGACAAGCCATCAAGAATGAGCATTTTGAAAATTTCCTCGGGAGTTACCGGCTGACAAAAGCACCGACTACTCCCTATGGAAGGCAACTAAATTCTTGAATAGGCCAAAGAATCATGACCTTCCCATTCGAAAAGATGATATTAACTGGGCTCGACGAGATGAAGAAGAGGCAGAAATATTTGCTGATTACTTGGCAAATACATTTCAGCCACATTAGCCTAGTGGCATAGAAGAGACACCAGAAATTACTAACAAGGAAGGCATGACAATTGAGCCAATAACACCTGCTGAGATCACCAACACTATCAGCAACAATCTCAGTACAAAGAAAGCTCCAGGTTATGCCTATGGTTGAAGATGAGATTAAGAGGTTTGCAGGCAAACATCACAAGAGGCTAGAAAACCACAAAAATGTCGAAGTGATATCACTACTCGACAACAACAGTCTTGTTCGACGGCTCAAGAGACTAAAACCGTTCGAATGAGTGTAGTGACAGTGAAAGTGCCTAGAATTCTAAGCGTATGTCTATCACATGAATCAAGTGATTAGTTGGAGTGTGTCACTAGATGCTTATCTACTGAACAGCTAAGTCTGGTTATTAAGAAAAAAATGTTGTTAGATTTAATCTAGGTACAATGCCCAACGTCCATTGGAGTTTTTCTAAAAAAAATCGTCTTTCGAGCTCCTCTTCATAATCTGGGTCTTCATTCGTCCACTGCTTCTCTATCATAACCATCTATTTTCTTAATAGGAAAAGAACGAAAGAACAAGCAGATTGCTTGTCTATTTCATGTAATTTAGACTTGAGCAATTCATTACCAATTACTGAATTGCT
The DNA here is from genome assembly GCA_964058915.1 of Tetropium fuscum. Lineage (NCBI taxonomy): Eukaryota > Metazoa > Arthropoda > Insecta > Coleoptera > Cerambycidae > Tetropium > Tetropium fuscum. The sequence continues at coordinate 403,452 of CAXKVY010000161.1, read as the reverse complement.
AATTACTAAATACTACAATTAGCATTAGGTATATAATTCATAATGCTAATTGTTCTAATAATCTATATAGGTCGGATTATCTATAAATTAGTATTTCTTGAGCCGCATATGTATTTCAATACGTGAGACTAAACAAGTTGTAAGTTAGGTTGATAAAGGTCGGTTTGTCATACAACATCAAGGATATCAGCTTCAATGTACATGAACAGAGTATTTTAGTACCACAACTCTAAAAATGTTATTTTAGCATTATCTGTTGTAAAAAGTTTCAGATAAACAGTTAAAGACCGACATTTACAGCCCATTATAACGTTACGATTCTCTTGTTTAAACCTTATCACATCAATAAAGCATGACCGTTTTAATTTACGCCCTATCTTCTAGACAACACAATATAAACAGTTTTAACAGCGACCATACTACAGTTTAGATATTTTTCTTGTCGCTAAGCTCTAAGTAGTTGTGATATATCACTGCCGCTTGATGGTGCTGATATACAGGTTACCCGAGCAAAAGAACTAAGGTTTAAGTTTTTTTAAATTTTACACAGGTAGGAAAATATATTTTGTTTACAATTTTAAAATACAGAATATAATAATAAAAATTTATTTATTTAAATAGGTATATATACAATAATTATACCCAATATACAATAGTATATACCCAAGTATATACCCAATATACAATAATTTAAACAAGAAATAGTAAAAATGAAACAAAATTACATGATTAGATCTAGAATTAGATCTTCTTGATTGTTTAAATTATTTGAGATTGCCATGGATCCATCAACTTTTAAGTTGCTAACTTCAGCCTGTAGTTCATTTGCTTTTTTTTAGTAATAATGGAACTTGTGAAAGTCCATTTTTATATTCTACAAATAAAAATAACAGTTTTCTTTTCTTCAGTGACATGCATCTAATCTCTGATGCTGAGAGTTCAGAGCACGTCTCACAAAGCTATCTATAGAACTATCATAAGGAACCAAGACTTCAGTTCTTGTCTCTTCAGCTCTTTTTTAATATAACTGAACTTTTTTTGTAAGTTTTAAATATATCCAATAATAAATGTTTATCACTGTTGATTATTATCAACAAATTTATACAGTCTGTTAGTGTACAATTGTACAATCTGTTGATATAACTTTCAGTTATTATTTCAGTTTGATGTGATCACTTTTTACACAAAATATTGCTGCTTCTGTATATCAACAAATTCATATCAGACATCTGATATGACTCAATAAAAATATAATATGTGGACATTAGCATTTAATCGGATCATACGGAACTCGAATGGAAGGAAGACATAATGATAAAATAATCAATTTAATATTGAGTGAATATTTTCGCAAAAGTTTGGAATTATGAGAGTATCTTTTATTTCATTGGGTTTTGTGTTTTCATTGCTTATTAACAACTACATAATAGTAGACATTGTGCCCGAGCGGGCCTTAAGACACAAAAAATAGTTTTATTTAAATGTTTTTTTAACAAAGAGCATTTTTCTAATTTTTTCATTTAAAGTGACACTTTTCAAAACCCTTTTACGTTAGGAAACGTCTTACTTTTCACATTTTCACACCCAGCTACGAAATGTTTACGCCACTAGTTTTGTAATATCTATTTATGTAACCAGTTGGGAAAAGTAAGGAGCAGATTTCTGCGGAACGGGCGCTAGCGAGCAATTTTATATATTATGAGAAGAAAACTGAATTTTGTATGTTGAAAAACAATCCAGTGGGTTGTGAAGTAGTTTTCCCAAATGGTTAAATAAATATCTATTCCTTAACATCAAATTAATTTCATATTCTCGTTCTTCATATTCTGGATGTAATAACGACTTAGTAAGGCCAGTCAAGTTAGGCTCTACTTTTGTTTTTTTTAAATGTTTTTCTTTGCCATTAAATGTACTCGTTTTGTGCTAAATCGTGCCAATTTTTTCTGCTAATTTTTAAATAATATAAAAAACTAAAAACTAATCCGGAGGCTAACTAGACCCTTAAAAAATATTTTTGCCTTATTCAATTGTACTCGTTTTGTGCTTAATGGTGCCGATAATTTTATCAACTGTGCTCATTTTAAAGTGACAAAAAACTAAAAACTAATCGGGGGTTTAATTTGACGCTCCCCCGATTATTTAAATTTTTTACAAATATTTTTGATATACCATTGCGCTCATTGGCACAATTGAGCACAAAACGGATACAATCAATGACAAAGAAGAACATTTAAAAAACCAAAAGTAGGGGGCTAACTTGACTGACCTGAACCAGTATGACATAAAAGTTTGTATGCACCACCGGTATTAATAGTCCGCCTGCCACAGAATTTCAAGTGAATTTTTGAGCCACATGCATGTTTTTTTTGTTTCCTACGTATTTTTTGCCATAGAACACGATATTGGGGGACATTCCGGACAAATCAAATCCTTATGCTTAATTTTATAATCAACAATTTATAAAGAAAAACTCTTTCTTCCACGTTTTGCTGTATGTCTTCGCTCCTAATCATGTTTAGTACAGCACATAAAGTTTAGAAAGTTGTCCCTTATGAAATTTGCAAAACAAAACAAGCTCAAGTAGAGGTCGCTAAGTGCAATTGTTAACCTAAGCAAATTTGAAAAATTTTAAGATTAAGGTAGATTAAGCTACCAAAATTTAAAGTGCCACTTGAAAATTATTATTAAGAGTCTGAAATTATTGAGAAGGTGTCTATGATAACCCAAATATGTGTACAAAATGTCAGCTTGAAGCCAGAAAAATCATAAAACATAACATAACGGGTAATTTATGCAAACCACGTGGTTCCGATTCCACATTTCTAAGGGGAAGATTTCATTCTCATGCAAGATAATTCAAGACCACATTCAGCAAGATGTGTAACTGAATATCTGATGGAAGTTGGAATTGAGAAGTTAGATTGGCCAGCTTGCTCGCCAGATGGAAACACTATTGAGCATGTCTGGAACTACCTATAGGCAGACGTATGAGAAATCGTAAAATTCCATGTACCTACTAACAAAGAAGAACTTCGTGTCGTGTTTATTGAATAGTGGAATAACATTCCTCAGGAATATACTCAAACCCTAATCAATGGAATGCCTCAAAGAATAGAAGCAATTGTTCAGGATAGAGGCGGAAACACTCGCAATTAACAGAACACACTATTATACTTGCTGTTATTTTACTATTTGTTATTTGGTTGTTGGTTGTTTAATTGATAATTTTTTTTAGTAAATTAAAACATTATGGAAAATGCAACATTCTATTCAATAATTCAAAACTTTGGCACCAGACAAGATATATTGTGTTGTTCATATGGTGTTTAAAGAAATAATATGCTAAATTAAAAGCTAAATTTCACCTCGGTGTTTTCCACAGACCACAGATAAATAAAACAGACCTATATGTTTCTATGTATAATCCATATAATTTCAGCTTTATTTAAGAAACGGAATACGGTTTGTTGAACTGGAATAATGTTTCTTCTATCTGTAGTAAAAATCATCAAAAACGAGCAAGAAATAAAAAAGTTATTCAAGATCAAATTTTTTCAATATTTTAGGGTTTCAATATTTTTACTCTGGACTATAATAATTAGGTACTATAATAAATAAGTACTACTATAAAAATGTATGTCCCAAATAGTTATTTTGGCCAAAATATATTTATTTAATTTGCAGAAAACATCTACTCAGAGAGCAAATACCACTACCTGTGATGAATTATATCCACAAACCACAGAAATATCTTCAAAAATAATCCTTATGAATAAGTAGGTACGGTACATATATATTATTATTCACTGATTCACCGATATTATTCACTGATTATATAAAAATCAGTAAATCGATATATCGGGTACTTATTTTAGCATACTTATTAAAAACAGCTCTCTTAAATTCTGTTAAAGATGATCATTAAACCTTCTAGCTCTAACTTACGTTGCCGGTTTATCTAGATGAAGTTTCGTAGGTTCCTGTTTTACCTCATTTATATTTACTTCTTACATGTAAAAATGCATCGCGTAGGTGAGTTTGTGTTATCTGGGTGCCAAGCTGGAGTACCTACAAGACCTTGCCGAGGACATGGACAAGCAGGACCTAACTGATGTAAAAGATTTGATCAACTGTTTGGCCGGCTGTCTGGTCACGCTGACGCCACGGTCCATGTTAAGACCAATTATAACACCTTTAACAACTAAATGACTCTGATGGGCATCATGGACAATGGATCCCCAAACAAGATACGAACAATAAAAGTTAATGTTTATTTAAGGCAGAGTATAGCTACAAAGAAATTGTCATCTACACTAAGTCAATAAAACGAGTAGGTACCTTTTAAATAACTCTCATCACCTAAAACTATAATTAAATTTGGTAGATACATATCTACGTTTAATTAGTGACGTGCCTCTTTTGCTGTAACGCAATGGGTAATAATTGATCACCGTTAATTCATGATTAATTAGACAATATTTTTTTATTCATATACGCCAATATACGCCATATATTTATTCATATACGCCATATATTAATTTATTCATATATAGACGTAATAATGATTTTTTTGAAAATTTTGGTTTTTTATGTTATTTAAGACCTTTTAGAGCGGGGCAGTAATTATTTATATTGTTTAAACAATATTTATGATGTTTATATAAAAAATTTAGTATTGTCTATTTGCTACTATTTTCTCCTTAAAAATTCTTCATATATTAATTTCAGTAGATATTAAAATAAAATATAAATAAATATAAATACAATAATAAAAATAGGTTTATTAATCCTGTGACCGAAAATAATATGTGGAGTCAAGCAGAAAGTGCTGATCGTTTAATTGTGCAATCTGATTTAGATTGTCCCTTTCTTCATGTAGTTGTTGTAACCGTGGATATTGATGTCTTAGTGTCACTGGTGGCTTTAGCGCCTGATGATAAAGAAATGTTTTGTCTACAACCACTAAAAAATAATAATATAAATAGTAATAAAATTGTTACGTTCGCTCTTCGATAGTTGACAATTTAGATATTCGGAAATTGTTGTAGGTACGTCATCTGAATAGGTATATTGTGAAAAGTGACTAGGGGCGCGCCCTATCATTCGTGATTAGGGCTCAGGTCTGTATATTACAGGTCTCTTTCCTTGATGCATTAGTCAATTGCATTAATCGGCATTGTTCTGTGGCCGTGCATAGGCGACGTCGGTAGTTTTGTGACTACTACTAGGTACTAGGCAACAAATGTCATTTTTGTAGCTGGTCGAAAGCCGTTTCACAATGGCCATCTTAGTTTTCTTTTCTTGACTGGACGCGTAAAGGCGTTAAATTATTTAAAAAATTTAAGTGGTTTCCTTACTAAATAACGTACTGTGTTATGCTCCGAGAGTGGGTTTTTTTAGGAAGTCACTCAATATGTATTTGTGATTTTGGTAGTCGGCACATACAGCTCTGCTGGATCAAATAACATTTAAATGAAGGTAAGCACATTTTTTATACCTCGTGCCCATGTTCTGTTTTTGTCTTTTTTCTGTGTTATTAAGATTAAGAACTTGATAGCATTAGTCCCTAGTATCGATTGAGAAACATCTAGCGCCTTAGCTACACTTCGAGAAGTCGCTTAACATCTCGAGTGTTATATAAGTAGTACGTTAAATGATTATTTTAACGTCATATTTTTTACCCGCAAGCATGTAACTAATTAGTCGTGTCTTTTCTGGGCTTCTTTTCTGTTTCTTACTTCACGTCATGGCTTTTTCGTTTGTAACTTCAAGTCTACACTTCGCAGTTTTTCACCTATACACTGTACCTGTACCCCTTGGTCATTTCTGCAGTACATATTGTATCCTGGACTGTGTCTATCTACCTGAACATCGATACCTTACGCTTCACATGGAACACCTGGCTTGGACGTCGTGACCATATTCCAGTCAGATCCTAGGACCAATAGGAAAGCCGTAAACTGGGGATATGATCGAGTCGTTGAAGTGTTAGACTTGCTTTCAGCTGCTGTGAAACCTAGCGGTTACCTAACCGTAGATTTGGTTGCTGAAGATCATCTCACCAGGACATCAACTTCCTTAAACTTTCAGATAAGCATAGATTAAGTATATTAGGGTCACACTCTTTTTTTAATGTAATATCTTTTGTGTTGGTACATTAGGTACCCTAGGCTACATTTAATTTTCACCTTACATACCTGATATATACCTGAATGCTTCCGTTACCTTGGTAATATGTTTACATGTATTTACATTGAAGTAAGGCCGCAGAGCGCTGCTATTTAATATTGTGTTGTATGATATTCGCACCTGGCCACGACTGAACCTGCACTAGGTTATACATATAATATTTTACTTCCTTTTGTTATGTGCTTGTATCGATAAACGTTATGCAATTTATGATTTTTTGAATTTTTAAGTAAACGTAGATTTCAGTATATTGTGTTATTATTTTCGTCGAAATTCCAACAGAATTCTGAGTGAAATTTTGATACCCAGTATTTGGTAACCATCTGACTTGGTTGCGTATCGGTCAGTGGCGTCCACGGGATTAGTAGCTTCGCTACCCAGTACGAACCTAATAATTAATTTCTGTTTTATTACGCTGAGCTACCTTAGGCAAACCTTAATGCCCAATTTTAACGCTACCTAGTGAGAGGACTTTTTCAAAATTAGTGAATTTTTTTTTTGTTTTTTTATCCAAGTACCTAACAGATATACAGATAAATAGTGAATCTAATAAGACCGCCTTAAAAACTGGGAGATAATGTTGAAAACGATAGCAGTTTTAAATGGGTCTTTAATATTTTTATTAAACTAAGAAACACATCCAATACTAGATACATTCCTCGGTTGAACAAATTTTATTTGCAAGTTTTGTATTTATTTGTGCTAATAAAAGTATTGTTAGGCGTGCATATACAGAATACTACTGCAATTCTCTTAACATGACAACTGGCCTTATTAGCAACATGGCTTTATACGATTTAAGTACCTTACAATGTGTATAATTGGATGCAATATATGGATAGATCGGTGTAGAGGTAGAGGTATAGTGAAGAAATACTGGAGGAAATGGGTAGGTACGAAAATGTTCGTAAAATATAACTATGGCCTAAAATATACGATTGTATCTAAGAGACCTCCAGCAGTAACATTTTCAGATGTTTCAGAAATCTGAAAATAAGTACTATATCTTGCCTGTGGATATGTTTGATACAAACAAATGCCATTAATCAAAGCTTTTGCGGTTTCAGTCTGAAAATCTGGGAAGAATCTTGATAGTCCTTTATGAACAGGAGATAAATCTTGTATTGTATAGCGGGTATGTATGCGACAGGCGTCGAAGATGATGCGATGTAAAAACAAGCGACGCACGGCTCTCCCGCCCTCAACTCGGCTTGAAATTACGTACCTTGTAAAACCACGCGGCGGGCTCGTTTGCATAAGTTTTACTTTCCAAGATTAACAGCGCGCGGAAAGTATAATGGAATCGGCTCGAAAACGTGGGGTGAGGCATTTTTTTACGGTCATGCGGCGCAGTAATGAACGCTCCTGATGCTGTGTGAAGCTTAATTTTTATAGCGACCGCGCACTCTATCGAATCTCGGGACTTTATAAAGTTAGAACCACTTTTTAAAGGATTTTAGGATTCGTTAACAGTTTTAACAAACTCGCTACACTTTCCGACCCTCGTAGCTGTTTCCCGCGGCGTTGGCTACCACTGATATTGCATTATGATTACTTTCGCAAGTTTTTTAATATCTCTAACAGCGCCTTTCGACATGACACGTAATTTCGGAAATTTTATTTTAATGGGGTATTACTTAGGCCTTTTGCTTCGTTGGTATTTTTTACAGATTCTATTAACGATTGCAGTAGAAATCCTCCAATATATTTGATGGCACGTTGTTATGAAAGATTAAAATGATTATTATGCTCGCAGAAATTGGTGTTTGCTGACTAAACAACTTCTATTTACTTTTTAATTTCACCAGTTTAGATTTTTATATTTTCACCTAAATGAGAACTAAATAGGAATTTATAGAAAACTGTTTTTATGTACAGTATCTTAATCTTAATATCTATTGCATGACAGCATATTTATTATGACAAATTAACTTCTAGGCATCTTTCTATACTATCTCTGAACACCTAAATATTCCCTCATTGTGGCAATATTTTTATATTATTAGTGAGATCGTAATGTATGACAACCTAACCTAACGCGGTTATTTTAACATTTGATATATTAAAGGATCAGGTAAGTTTTATTTGCATATTATATGAATATTAAACAAGAAACTTTGCAAGCGTAAACCAGACGTTTAATTTACAGTACAAACTCTCCTTATATCTTCAAAGGCCCACATTACCAACAAGCTCGTCAATCACAAGCAGTAGACTCCCATTAAGCCACAGCGAGGCAAACCGCGATAAAGACAACCTTATCATGCAACCTAGGCAGGAGCCACTGTCGATAACTATGCAGAATGCTGAACGTCGTTGGCTTAAATAGTGACAGAAATAGAAGCTGTCATCAATCGATCTTCTCGGTCTGTTAACCTTTGAAATGCATTGAATGTCGTCGACAGACGTTAAATACTTATTTTTATTGAATTCTCAGCTATGCCAAATAAAATACATACACTGATGAACCAACTTTATAGGTATTCCAAGGAATATACTACCTATATTGGTTGATTTATTTTAGATAATCTTTAAATGATCATTCGTTACTAGAATATGAATTGTATGTAATAAATCTAACTCATTCCGCCTTCCTCCTCAATGTATGTAGAATTCGATATTAATATGAAACATGAGTTGAACCTAGTAGAATAGATCTAGCTAGCTTGACAATATTGTGTCCCCATTTGACACTTATTATTATCTAACTGTATTAAGCCTCACGTTGGTGAGCTAAAATTGTGATATGAAATATGAGATTTTATAAGAACTAATATGTTGGAGTAATATTTAATCTGGTTATGGGATACTTACTCTATTTTCTTCCCTATTGAATCCTTCTCTGTTTTATGGGCGCCATGCCAGTTCTATGACCACTAATTTTTATTTTAATTGAAGGATCACTTTAGTCATGAGCACTCTATAGTCTTAGAGGGGGTCCAATTATGTCTATTATATAAATTTATTTAAAAAAATTATTTGTGAGATGAAGTTACTGACTCTAAATAATGAATTTTATAGTTTAGACCAAAATTTAATTAAATCAATTACCTCAGTTAAATCTATTGGGACCAAGTCCTCTGACACAATATTCCTTCGTACTAGCAAATTTTGAATTGTTTATTACCTTCAAAAATATGTTAATCCTTTTATCACCACGCACAAAACTTATAACATTTTTGGTTTCACTGGTACACGAACTAACAAAAAATGCTGCTGGGCTCTAGTGGTGGTGTGATCTAGCGGGATGTCGCTGCACTGCGTCTGGAATGTTGACTGCCTTTATTGGATCTCGTCTTGGGATTAATTTACCCTCAAATTTATTACTTACTGCTACTGTAGTTTTTAATATTCTATTACTTTAATTACTGTGTTGCTTCCTTTTCTTGTTTGTTATTGATCGCAAATTTCTTTTACTGAGCTGGGGCCCTACCAAGCCTTTCACTTCTTACTTGTAAAAAAACGACGAAAACATTTATTCATCTAGTTCTTTCTGCGTCTAGACCATTTACACTGATATTACTACTTATTTCGCACAAATGTACGATTACTACTTTAAATTTACAATTATTTTACAATAAATTTTCATTACATTCAGTGGCTGTTACTTCTTCGAACGCCGTAGCTACTCTTAATAATGTTTTTAGTTTCTACGGATGTACCGTAATAAGAAACAAATGCAACTTCCTGGTTACCTACTTCTGATTGATCTAGCCAATCGGAGTGATATATATATATATATATATATATATATATATATATATATATATATATATATATATATATATATATATATATATATATATATATATATATATATATATATATATATATATATATATATATATATATATATATATATATATATATATATATATATATATATATATATATATATATATATATATATATATATATATATATATATATATATATATATATATATATATATATATATATATATTGACATATTATTATAATAAAACAGAATTTGAATTTTGAGGAGCATTTGAAAATAACGCAAATACAAGCGGCTTCAGTAAAGCCCCAATTCATCAGTACGAATTCTAACCCTCTTCCAACTCCTTAATAGTATAATTCTATATGCATTAAGAGCCGCTAACGAGTTAATGCTGTGGAAAATAAGAGACAATTAATATCAATTATCACTAAAGCTAATTAATACGCTTGGCCGCTTAAATCTTTATAAAGATTTTCTTGCTAAAACAAAGGCTTGCCTTGTAGAACCAGTAAAACAGCTCGACAATTTCTTATTTTCATGCAGTAGTTTCACCCTAGGTTGCAGTTAAATCAGTTAATATTTGTATAAATACACTCTGGAAAGATCCAATTTTAGAAATAATACCAACTGCTTCATTTTGTATAGTTAAGTATAATTTATATTAGTTTTCACTAAAAATTTACCTGTAATAAGAAACGTGTATTGATACTCGAACGATTCATTCGATATAACTATTTAACTTAAACAAATCTAGAAACCGAAGCTCAATAAACAGACAGGGGAAATCTGTAACCTTCGACGAGGGCTGCTTATTAGAGGGTTATAAATCATGTAGGTGTATTGTGTATTTCTGTTTATACATGGACGTCCAGAGTTAGATATTACTGAGTAAATGTAACCTTTCAAATCATGCTAAATGAGAAACCAGGGACCAGAATCACGTGTTCAACAGTATAAGCCGTGAAGCCTGCGAAGGGTGAATCTCCACGTTCCCCATCTCTCAAGATGATCTCCGAAAACTTCACGTCAAGACGACTTCAGCCGGAGCCAAAAACTAGAGCTGCTTGTTCAGTTGGTGGCTGAGGAGTGAGGATATCACGTGTATTTACTTGTATCTGATGACAGTGACAAATGAGTAGTTTATGATTATCCTCCGCATGTTCTGCGTGGAATAAGTTAGGAAACAAACAAGGTTACCTGGGACTACCCTATATATAATATCTCCAGTTCCAGCTGCTTTTTGGTGGATGATCAATGATCATGTGGAATTAGGGATCCTAGCTCTTTAAGATCTTACATGCTATTTCCACAGGCATTGTGGGATTTGAGGGATCATTCCGATTCCAATAGTTTGCCATTCTTGTTTCAGTGGTAAATGGACGAGCATTGCTGTAAGGTCCTACAGAGGTGGACCATCTTACAGGTACTCACGTGAAATGGGTGCAGATTCCTATTGAATTTGCCATATTTTTTTTTATTATTTCTCCTGATACTGAAGTCTAGACATTCCCTATTTTCTATATCGTATATAAGCCTTTCCTAAATTTATTCGATATATTACATCCGTTTTTACAACTGATACGAGATTTTGTTGTCATGGGTCAAATGATTTCAGTTAAACCAATACCAAAATATTTTGTCAATTTAGGTACATATATGGTAATTATACGCTAAGCTGCATAAGAGGTCCTAAGCGATTGATGTTTCTTTGCTTCTTTAATCCAGACTATTATAAATAGTTGAATTTACTTTCCTATTTGAAAAATATTTCGCTTCATATATTTTTACCGTTTATATAATTAATAAATAAAATGTGTTATTAATAGATCGTCATAAATTTGAAATCCATATATTTTAACAGTCCTTGATACAACTTAAATAATTTTAATTAAAACATTAAATCAGGGGTATTAATACTTTGTACGATGTATGCAAAATAATAAAACTTTACAGTCGTATCTAACTGCCGTATAAAATCAGCGATCACTTCTGCAGAATGTGAACTAAATCCAATACACATGCTCAAAATCGGCTATATACGCTCTTTAACGCTGTTTACATTTTATATGTAGGATATTAAATCTACCAATTTTAAATTATACGGCTTTCAAAGTTAAGGCAGCCATGAAAACTGAATATTTTATGTGCCACATATTAAATCGATGATAAAACAGGTATAATGTATGATTTCTACGTTTAGCTATGCAATAATCTACAGCACTGGAAATAAAAAAGTTATACATTTGATGTACACGATTTTTATTCAATCGGAGTTTGCTATACCTATATATTATTTTTGGGGAATCTTACCAAATATTGAAAATAAAGTTTATAAAGTTGTACTTAACATTTTAATAATTGAAGTAGTTTCCACAAGCACCAAAACACTTTTACTTTGCCCGACGCGCGTTTCGCCAACCAAGTTGGCATATCCAGACACAATTAAATTAAAACTAATCTTAAACTAAAAAATCTACCTTATTTATACTATTTTCATGGTGACGAACTTATCCATACGATGGTCTTTATATGGAAAGCAAGTCATTTGACTGAAGACAAATTTATTGCCAAAATTTTGAAAAAATAAACACAAAATCCCAAGAGTAAACGGCATCCCTAGTTACGCAAAAAAAATTTTCTCACAAAATCAGATAACGCCTAATGAATTTTCTCAGAACTTTACAAGAACTGAGTATGTGGTAGATCTCATCAGTAGAAACAACTTTTTTTCCTATGGACCTTTTTCGATACACAAATTTGCTAATTTCTCGTAAACGGTTACATCCGGCGTTTCTAGGGAAGCTAGGAGACCACCCCTGAGACAAATATGGGAAAATCTCTGTGGATGACTGACTCACAGCACCACCCAAAGAGCCCTCCGAGAAGCTACAAAAGCCATCACACGTGAATGTAAGTTACCATAATATCCTTAGGACCTCTTGAGCTTATATCTAAACAAGAACAATTATTAGTAATAAATAATAGTATATCTAAGTATTATAGACATCGTTCATCCTTTCATTATAGAACTTTTGCATGACACAAGAAAATTGGAGTTGCCCTAGGTATTATTATTATTATTAGAAGTTTTAACCTTATTTTCTAATATAAACGGCTAATGGCTTGGCAAATAATTTATGGCATCCTTAAGACGTATAAAACACATGTAATTCAGAGAGCAGTGGGTTAAAAATGGAAACCAAATTTCTGTGATGTTTTTAATCATAAATTATATGCACTATACAAAGCGTGTACTAATTATTATAAGCATAATTCAAGTTTTAATTGAGAGGTTCAAAGTAATCATAAATGTTTCACGAAGAAATATTATCGCCTGTAATACGTGCTCAAACTGAAAGTAATCTATTTATGGTTGGGTCTAGTAATTAATATAGGAGTTTTGCAGTTTAAAACTATTTATGTAAATTGAATGTTCATAGTATCCTTTATTAATAAAGGCCTAGATTTCCTTCTGATTGGAAATATATCTATATATCTATATAGCATATATTATAATAGTATATTAAACAAGTTTAGAAAAAAGTTTTTTTACTTACCGAATATAGCTTTTGAGTAGTACGAAGCGAGAGAGTGACTAGAGCTATAATGAGTTTAGTAAAACTGCTTTTGTTACGAGGTTTGTTATTATTTTATCGCATTCTTAGTGCTTAGTAAGTCGGACGAACACCCATAAGTTTTGTAATAGGACGAGACCACTCTCCCTCCCCCTGCCGTTTTGGAGGGCCCTGAAGACGCTGGTGTAGGGCAATTTTTTCTATCAGCTTGCGTTAACCCCCTATTGGCCGAAAACCACCCCTATATTACGACTTTGAATGAGCGGCTTGTTTTTTAGAAAAAAATGCCGATATCACGGACATATGTGCTACTACCCTACAACCCCCCCCCCCACCCTCGAAACTACCCTCAATGACATACGAGTCTCCCGTTTTCAAGGATGCTGAATATTATTTTTGTTATAGATACAACATTAATGAGTGCATAATTATATTTTTAATTATATTAATTGTACATCACACCCCTCATAATCTTCATCTTCATCATCTGTTTCTGTGTCAGCATCACTCATGTTAATTTCTGGTACATAATTCGTACATGGTCGTCAATATGATCTGAATTCTCTCGAGACTCCTCTGTAGGATTATCTGGTTCAATGTCTATCTGCATATTAATGCAAGTTCCTACTTAGAGCTTCTACTTTTGATGCTGCGCATGACACTACTTTTACAAAATATATTAGTCGTGTAGTCAATATATATATATATATATATATATATATATATATATATATATATATATATATATATATATATATATATATATATATATATATATATATATATATATATATATATATATATATATATATATATATATATATATATATATATATATAACTATCAGCATATATGTTGAGTAAGTACTACATCTACTCAACGCATGCGTGCTTTCGTCTGATTTGGAAACTAATGGAATGCGCTGCTCAATGGCGCGCGCCATTATCCGAATACAGGAAATAAAATAAAAAACAATAATGTTATCTCAATATAATTTACAATATATCAAAAAGTGAATGTAGTTTTGTAAACGACGGTTACTATGAACGGGCGATTACTATGGAAAAACGGGCGATTACTATGAAGACATGAATTGCACCGTTTTCGAGGATTGGTTCAAAGGAATTCTGGACAAATTAGAACGTGGATCTGTTATAATGATGTTTCTTATCATTCTCGCAGAACAGAAAAGCTGCCCACAACTGCATGGCGGAAAGGGCAAATTAAAGACTGGTTGGAAGAAAGAAACATTGAACACGATGATTCACTACTTAAAGCTGAATTGTTGACACTGACAAGGCAACATTTTCCAGCTTTCAAGAAGTATGTAGTGGATGAAATGGCCAAAGCAAGAAGAATGGAGGTAATTCGATTGACTCCATATCACTGCGAACTGAACCCAATTGAGCTTATTTAGGCACAAATAAAAGTGAAAGTTACTAGAGAAAATTTAACATTTAAGTTAGCTGATGTGAAAAAACTTCTCAGTGGCGCAACCAAAGAAGTAAATGTGGCCAACTGGATTAAATGCATAGACCATGTGAAGAAGGTGGAATCAAGACGGTTTAACAGGAGACTCCCGTTAAATCAGTAATAATAAATGTAAATGAAGACAGTAGGAAAAGTGACTTATTTTCAGATAGTGAATAGTTATATGAATTTCTGTGGTGAGTTTTTGTGAAGATTTCTTTGTAAAATGCCGCACAACTTTTTGCTCTAGTTTGTATATCAAACGAAAACACTATAGTTGATTGGAACAAATTTTATGACAGGAGGGGATTAGATTACAATCTGCAACTTATATATAACCTATGTAAGTAATTTAAAAACATTTTCAGATATATACAGTATACTGGGATTTGTTGTAGATATACGTATTGTGATACGTAAAAAAAATTGTAATAGTACCTACTAAGATGTATGTAATTAGGCAGAAAAAAAATATTCTCATCTTGTAGCTGTCATCTTAAATAATTTGTTATGATAAAAAAATACTGATCTGCTACACTAAAATACTCGAGAAATATATTTTTAGACAATTCAGACCATAAATGACAACATTCTTTATAATTTTATAGGATTTATGTTGACTTGTTCTTTCGCCCACGATTCGATTTTCGCCCGTCCGTTGTGCCCTCTGGTGAAACTGACCCTTGATATATAGTATTTCTTCCCTATCTAAATGCATCCGGCCTGGTATAGAATATGGAATTTTTTGATTGCTACCAAGGTCAAGGACTCGCTTTTGTCGGCGAGTCGTAGTAATGCATAAGCATGCATATTTGTTTATTTGTATAGTTGGCCAAAATATATTGGAACAAATTCAATAATCTCTAGGCATATCTCTGGATCTGTGCGTGGGCAAAAAGTATCCAATAACAACCGGATTGGAATTTAATGTCTTAAATTGTGGGGGCCAAGTCGAAACAATGCAGTGTAGTTTGGCATTCAAATCAGGCCTGGCGCTGCAGACAAATAATTTAAAAGTTGTTTAGTTTATTTGGGATAAACGCGGGGCTATACATGAATGGTAAAGAAAAGGAGCATCGTTATGTCGGCCTCGGAGCAACGCGTTTGACTTTACAAAAAACTCGGTGGTGTTTCTTTTATTTATACGAGACTTTGAGTGTACCGACTAGGTGGTGATGTAATTAAGAAAGGCGCGCCACCCATTAGAAGAAGCGGCCTGTCGTAAATCTCCCTCTTTGTCTCATACCACACTATAATACTTTTTGCAGCGGGTTATTTTTTGTCCCCAAACAGGACACCTTATACTTTCGGTCCTCCAATGTGCTTTCCGTGTTCCTAAGTTATCTCGCGAGAGATCTGAATCTCGGACTATCACCGATATCTTTGCTTTCGTGCCGCCGTGCCAGTGGCGCCATGGGCCCTCATTAAGGTACAGACGCTCGTGTGTCACCCATACTGGTACTAGATGGATGACACTAATAATCTCGATGGCGGATAATATTTTAAGCAATTGAGCAATTAAAATGTATTTAATCTATACCTGCCTACGAACTGTGTAATATTAATTTCTAGAAACAGCCCATATAACAATAACCTAATGGAAAAGAAGTCATTAGTTCTACTACTGTCCACATAATGGAGGTTTTAACTAACTCTGTTACTGATATGGAAGTAGTTGATAATAATTGTTAGCATAACTGATATAATAACATACAGAGTGATCTTTTTCAACCTACCCCCTAAGCTTATCTCCGGACTGAATTGGAATATCGCTTTGAAACTTGGGTCGAGTGGATTTCCGGAAAAGATCTACCATTCTAAAACATTTTTCTATATATTTCTATAGCTTTTTTATATATTTCTATATATATATTTCTATCGCTTCCGGTTATGCCGGAAGTTGACGTTAACTTTCTTAATTTAAAAGAAACCACCTCATTTTTTTACGTTATTGGATTCTTCATCAATATTAAGGGTAAATTCGATAATTGTTTTTAATTTATTATGATTTTTTTTAAATAATTTCTTGAAATTACAGCGTCTTCCTTTATTGTGGTTATCTTCAAAACTAAATGATATAAATAATGATTTTTTTACATCTTCTTAACATTCTAAAGCGTTATCAAGCAGTCAGAAGAGTTTTTGAAAGAAATTAAAATTGAGTTTAAAGCATCTCCTCAATATCACAAATTTAAAAACAAAAAAAATCATGTATTTAAATGGCTTTCCCTTTTTTATATATTTATATTTATCGTTCAGTCCTTAGTAAAAAAAAGTATGTGCTTCTAACATTGATATCTTCTGCTAAAATTGAAAGAAACTGATTTGAAACATTTATTATTTATTTTACAAATGTTTTTATTTAATTAATTTAAAACAAGAAACAAAAATCTAAACAATAACAAAAAAATATTACGAAACATGTTTGAATTCATGTACTTGACATTAACATTAAAAAAATCTTTTCTCCACGGACAAAACAATTTCGAGGATTAGTGCAGGACGAATCTCTCCTATTGCTGTAGATATTCGTTCCTGCAAATATTCAATACTCTGCACTGGTGTTTTATAAACTCGGGATTTTAAATTTCCCCAAAAAAAAAAAATCTAAGGGCGTTAGATCAGGAAATCGAGCCGGCCAATGCCATGGTCCTAAGCCCCGTAATCAGCGATTATCAAACATGTCGATTAGCACTACTGTTACCACCTTGGTACAATGAGGCGGAGCACCATTCAATTGTTACCAACATCTCGGCAACTGGTTCAAGGGCAACTGGTCCAAGGTTCTCCAAGAATTTAATACTTCAACGATACCGTTAGTTCGATACGATAGTTCTTCGTACTTAGCGCCATTTAAATTTTCCAGGTAAATCGTGAAACTTAATTTGTCTTCTTTCAGAAAACAGAACACAATAATCTGAAATTTTTGTTGAAAATTTCGCTCGCGCTTCAAGTGTGGATTGTTTGTCGACCAAAAGTGATAATTTCGCGTATTCACTGTCCCTTCTTTATTAAATTTGGCTTCATTGGTCCAAATTTTATCGCGAAAAAAATTGACGCTTTCATGAATTTTAACCAACAAAAATGCACAAAAATTGACTCGCAATAAAAAATCATTTGCCAACAAATGTTGTACTGGATTGGCTTTGAAGTTATACATTCCATAAAAGGGTTTGAATAGAAATTTGGGAAATTCCTAACACTTCAACGGGACTTCGAATAGTAGTTCGATGATGCACATGAAAGTACCCGAGAACAAGGATGATATTATTTTCAGACCCAGTCACTATTTTTTCTCGCTTTGGTGTTGTTGTAAACGAACCAGTTAAAAGAATATTTCCATGGATCTTGTGAAACTTTTTTGGTGTCATTTTCGGTAAATTGTCATATTTCTTGTTAAAGGCTCGACATGTTCATTTGATGAACAGGTGACATTTTTTATATAGATAAAGCAGATCCAACAAAACCTCATTTGAATACATTGTTGCAATAAATCTTTAAATATTTATAACTAGTCAAATTAAAGTATGGAAATTTCAGTTACCACAAATCTCGCATTACAAAGCAGCAAAACTAATCATATGTCGATTGTCACTGTTTGTCACTTAGGACCAGCGTATCTGTCCAACATAGCTGATCTTTCACAGTCTACTACTGTGCTATTTGTTTGGATGTAAATGGATGTTTGGATGTAAATAAATACTGAAATGTTTTGAAGTAAATGGACAACAATTCGCACAAATTCTGTAATAATTTTTTTTGTTATTGTTTAGATTTTGCTTCTTGTGTTAAATTATATAAATTAAAACGTTAGTAAAAGTAAAAATTAATGTTTTAAATCAGTTTTTTTCCATTTTTTTCAGTAGATATCAATTAAACTGAACGATAAATGTAAAGATATAAAAAATATTTTCTTTGTTTTTAAATTTGTGATATCGATGATGCTTTTGACTTAATTTATTTTTTTTTCAAAAGCTCTTCTGAGTGATTGATAAAATCTAGAGTAAATAAGGTCTATAAGTAGTATAGAGAACCGATGAAACAGCTATGTGTAACGAGGGTTGCCTACATCATCAAGAGTTACACATATAGCATTAAGTTTTGAAAACCAACATCAATTATGTATCATACCTAAGTATATTAAATTTAAATAAAATACATGGCTGTTTTCAATTAAATATTTATTGTTTATTAATCTAATGTTACGTCTTCCAATTGCTATTTTCCATGCAGCAGTATGGTATTTTTGTGTACTCATTTGAGTTAAGAGTTGAGTGTACTCATTTGATGTACTTTTTTGAGTTGTCATCTAAACCTGTGCTTCTCAAAATAAATATAAAGTGTGCTATATTGCTGCACTTATAAATAACTCATTTAGAAGCTCATCATCATGCCGGAAAAATATATTCTTGCCATTTAAAAAAAATATCGATGACGTCACATCCGGAAAACTCATCTTATTATATATTAAATCAAAATAAGCGGAATTAAAATTAAAAATCGACGTGTCCGAGGATTTTAGGATATCAAAAAAATGACAGGTCACTTTGAAGTTCTAGATGTACCATGTGATATATCCAATCAATGTTTGCAAGTTTTTTTTACTTACTACGAAAATTAAACGACGAGATATATGACGAAAAAAATATCTGAGAGATATTCTGCTTTATCACTTTTATGGTGATGGGCTGCGACTGCTTTTGGCCATTCGCGATATCTGACACATTTAATTTGCATATAATACAATATGTTTATGTCGCAATATAGGCCAGCTGCTAGGGTCGTAACTGTTGTACCCCGACACCTTCTTAGGTCGTCAATTATTAAATATAGTATGTACGGTGCTGTTCCCTTTCGCCAATAACCCGACTCAACGACATACTGCATTGTTAATTTATGTAAATTTATCAGCAGTATGTTGCAAAGGACGGTAATGTATTCCTTTTATTAATTTTATTTGACAAGCTTTTTGGTAATGTATATTGTAGAATGTAAATATTGGTATTTTTATCGAATAATTATCTTTATGACGACTTGCAAAAATGTTCGTCCCATCAATGCACCTGCATAATGATGTTGCACCATGGTGCGCCTGAAGTTATCATTGCTGATAATTAATCAACTGACATAAATAATTCGATATCACGCTAATTTAGATAAAAGAAACTTATGTTTTATATATACTACTTATGGTTAAATATAATTCTATGATTATGTTAAAAAATTAAATAAAGTTAAACGAGATATATATTGTAGTCCTGAAGGCTCTCCTTTAAATGGGCGCCTTATGAACAATAATTTTGAAATATTCGAATTTATAGAGATATAGATAGAAACATTTGTGCTTTTCTTATCACTATTCTGACTTTCATAAAAATATACTAGAGTATGAACTCACCTCAGAGGACGTTCAAAATAAGCTGAACCGTTTAAATTTGTCTTATTAAAATTTTAATACCTTAATTATTGAAACTTGAAAATGAATTATTGTTTATGTGATAATTTTCTCAGATTTATATTATTAAATGTGATATTTGTGCCATAGATTTTAAATAATTTTAGAATCATAGAAGAAAAAGATGGGTTTTCATAGAATTAGAAGGATATTAATTAGAAGAAAATTTAGAAGGATTAGAAAATAGTGTAGAAAGTTATAAAATCCTTCTACACGCAATATTCCTTATATAAAAATTATTTAGAAAGTTAGTGAGAAGCGACGTATTAATATTGATGATTTATTACTTTTGCATGTAGCGATGCTTCGTACCTTTACATGTACACTGCTTCGTAGTCCTCTAGAGGCACTCTCTGGAAGCTGGATTGGAATCTTAGCTTGCCCTTACTGGATTCTGCTATCAGCTGTGATGGCTGGTTTCTTACATGTTATTTTACTCCACTGATTTAGAACACTATTTAAAACGACGTTTAATAGGGAATAGTGATGTAGCTATTTAGGAAACTACCCTCCATATACTAGTTAGAGATGAAATTACCTTTTTTTTATTACACAAAATAGCAAGTTCAAATTATACAGAAATTATTTAAAAACACATCCACTATGGATTGATGCAAATTTATTAGTCACTCTTTTACTTTGACTAATATTTTAAATGGAAATTGTTAAAGAAAAAATATATGCGTGGCTACCTATTTGGTGCCTTGAGCCTTGAGATGTTCGCATTATTTAAAATGTTAATTTTATTTAATCATTACCACTCCATGCGAATTAGACTTTTGCTGCCAAAATCGTGCCTTACGATATATTATATATATATATATATATATATATATATATATATATATATATATATATATATATATATATATATATATATATATATATATATATATATATATATATATATATATATATATATATATATATATATTATAACGAAATGTAGTAGTGGTATTGTGGATTGATGGAGAATGTAAGAGAGTATGAGCGGGTTCCACACATATGCATACCAAAGATGTAATGTTTAAATCTGAAATTTATGGAGAAATACATGTTTATATGTTTGTTGTGTTTAACTTTTATCCGGTAGAATGTGTGTATGTTGTTTGTTGCAAATATAGATGAAGAATGTATATTGGACACAAAAGATGCCAAAGTTTGGAAGATATAATATAAAGTGTAAATTAGTAGGTATTCATTTGATATAAAATTGTATAAAATATTAGAGAAAATTGTGTTAAAAAAATCGAGATAGTATGGTTGTTAGGGAAAATAAAAATTGTGAAGGGGGAAGAAATTAATTAATTAGACAGTTTATAAGAGGAAAAAATTAAGAAATTTGCGAGAAACGCATAGATATATAAAGAAGAGACTGAGAAATTGTCACAGCAGTAGTAGGAGGGTGGTAGTAGTTTAGTTGAGGAGTGAAGCCGAAGAGGAGAGTATAAAAGATACTGATAGATGGTTCGAGACTGGAGGAGAGACTACATAGCAGTAGGTAGCAGTAGGAGTAGCAGTAGGGATTTGGAATAAGTGTACACGAAGAGAGAAGATATTTTAAATTGAAATAAGGAAGAAGTTATAGTCCGAGATAAGACTGTGGAGACATTATTGGTAGTTATTAAGTAAGTTTGGGTTTTGTTAATTACATTTTATATTAGGATTTTGTAAACAAGGAGTACCTATTCGCTACATAAAATTTCATTTTTTTATTGTTGATATATATTTTTCATTTATGATTTCGTAAAATTAAATATAGTAAAATTAAAGACATCATAAGCGTGCAACTCTAAACCCACCTGAGATAAGAGTTTAAAGTCAAAATAGTATAAAAATTCAAAATATAAATAAGGTTATAAATATTACAATATATATATATATATATATATATATATATAAATATATATATATATATATATATATATATATATATATATATATATATATATATATATATATATATATATATATATATATATATATATATATATATATATATATATATATATATATATATATATATATATATATATATATATATATATATATTGTGTCGTTGCGTCTGCTCAGAATACCTCAGTTGCTGCCACATTGACCAACTTATCCCGCTGACGTAGTCATTGAGTGGGGAGTCTGGCAGAACTCAGATTTTTAATAAATATAATAATATCTTACTTCAGCTAATATTTTATACGTTTTCGGTGTAAAATTTTAATTAATACTGTTTTAACGTAGAAATTTTTATAAAGTAAAAAAGGCTTAACCGTAGTACCAAATTTTATATAAACTGACGATGTTTGTCCTTATTTTCTCTGACACGTTAAAAGGATTTTTAAATATAGTGTACCTACATACATGACAACAAGCGATTTTAATCTAAAAAACATGGTGGTTAATGGAAGTCTTGTTATCGTATTTTTTCATTATTTTCCCTCTTTGGCTGTTAGACAAATGAAAATATGTAACAGGTATTCGTGTAGGCTGAGCCCCGACAAAACGTGGCAAATATATAACATTACGTACAACCACCAGTTCGCTGTAACTTAGTATGGGGTAGAAAACCAACAAGAACTTGAGAGTGCACACACAGCGAACACATAATATACGAGTAGAAGATTAACAGGGGTGGAGTTGACTGTTATATAGTATTAATTATTAGCGGCTGCATCCGTTACTTTGATGGAAATTACTTACATACATGCCAGTAGGTACTATAGATCTGATAATAAAAATAATAATAATACTATGATAATAATGTTATTTGCATTCAATTGTTTTGTTTTATAAAAATAATCTTGAAACTATAATAATATTATATTATAATAATACACAAACAGATACAGATATCTAGTTAAACACTATTACCAAAACATTAAATATTCTAGCTATACTAATAGCCAATATTTCGCCTTTTTATATGTATGACACCTCAAAACAGTTGCTTTTTTAGCCCGTGGCCCAATTAATTGATTATATCTGGTATCATCATATTGAACATGAGAGGCATTTTTTCTTTCTCGTTATTAATAAATAATATTTTTGAATTCAATTCGCAAATGTTTAATGTTCCATTTTCGCAATAAAGTTGTTCTGAAGGATACACTCAGTTTTTTTTTATAAATTACCTATTTGGCTAAATGGCTATTTGTATCATTCAAAGACCATTAAAGCCCCAGGTTATGATGCCGTATGTGAAATATGATTCAGCCAGGGAATAGTACAAAATGTTTAAGTAATTTTCGTGAATAATTCATATCGTTAGACACATTTTTAAATATGTATGCTAAAAATATGTATGTTTTTTTACCATACAGTTGACTTGGTTTTCCCATTTTAGATGAATACAACGATTATCCCGAGATATTTAATTTTATTGGTAAAGTGGATTTCAAAGGTTGTTTTCCATTCTAATACAAAGTTCCTTAAATTGCCTTAAGGTTCTTTAAAGTTTGTGCATTGACTAGTGAAAGGAATGAAAACGGTTTTCATCTTTAGTTTACGGTGAGCTATTTGCTATTAAAAAATATATTATATGGTTAAAGTCACGTTAAACAATACCTTGAAGTGATTCCCAATCAGAGGTTGGGTAGAAAATTGATGTGTGGGCCGCAAAATTGATAATCATGCCCTTTAGTTCTTGTTCAGAAAGACGATTTACATAAAATTTAAACAGTATAGGGCCCAATACCGTGACTTGCGGAACGCCGATTATAACTGCCTTGAAATCACTAAGGGCACCACCGACACAATTAAATGTCTTAAATAAATTGAACACAAACCACGAAATCCCTGATGATTATTTTCTTAGCGGTGTGTGTATAAGAATAAGATTTCCAGCTTTCAATAAACTTCTGTTTTTGAGAAAATACGATATGACATCCGAAAACAGCAGGTTTTGAATTAGAAAATACGTTAACAACTATTAAAATATAAACTGCAAGGTTTCTGAACCTTAAACATATGAATACATAACTGAATTTAATATCTTCAACAAAAGCTTTCAGAAAATCCGCGCCGTTCAAAAGTCATTAAATATGAGAGGCGCAGATGGGAATGCTTTGACGCGCCTGACGTATATATTTGACATCTTCGGCTTTATTTGCTACATTATTTATATGACAATAGAAATCATGGTCATCTAGCATTAGCCAGTAAACTAGAATGGTGAACCTTCAAAAGTTTAAGAAAACGTGGTCAATCGTTTTAGAAAAAATCGATATTAAAATTTTCCAAGATATTTTGATGCATGTCCTAAAGTAAACATCGTAAAGCAAAATTTCAGAATCCACAGTAAGAGTAGTGTCAATAGAATTCAGGTAAAGATTAAAAACAAGTAAAATTTAAATAGTTTTATCGGGTCAGACTGCATAAGTAATATCCATAGTGATCTACTTTATCCAGGGAGAAACGAAAGAAAATAAATCCATAAAATTTCAACGCGAAGCAAGAGTGCCAATTGGTCAATTTGTATAAATAAATGTCGATTAATTAAAAAAAGCCCCGACTGCTACGTAATATGAGTCATTAAGAGAAGAACTGCAGAAAATACAATTTCGTTGGAGGAGCACACTAAATTATAAAACACTGGTGATGGAAAAACCATATGTTCAACAAGATATCAATTTTGACAGTTCGTGTAGACCGTTTACCTTGTAAATTCCTGAAATGTGTGATTTTGCAATAGTCAGTAAAAATGTGAAATTAAGAATTCAATTCGTCCAGAAAATGTGGAAGACTTAACAAATGCCGCAAATGAAATAACCCCTAAAAACATTAATATTAACATACGAATTAACATATGAAAAATAAAATATTCGTAACTTTCTTATATGCAATAAATTTTGAAAATAACGTGCTTATTTTTCCGTATTATGGCTGGTCGTAAAAAAACAGTGCATCTAACTCATATGTAATACTTATTAAGATAATCGTATTCGCTATGATTTCTTAAAACATTACGAAATCATAACATTGCGAAATATGGATAACAATCCATATTCGGTGTAAGTGCTCCCTTACCCTAAATATTACTCTCCTGTTTTAAATTTAGTTAAATTGATGTGCGAATATTGCTTAGAACAACCAGTCCTTTTGTGGCTGTAAACATAAGTAAGGTTGCCATTTTATAATCAAGATTCTGCTCTAATATTATCTTGCGTCATGTTGTGACTTAAGTACCTTATTGTAACAGAATATTTGCAGGTACATTGGTTTACAGGTACCTTATACTGACAAAGTTTTGCTCTTTAATGAAATACCCAAGAACATTAGTTTTTATGGTGGAATCGTGGTGGTAATCAACGCATAATCTGATACATGTGGTAAGTGCAAATGTAGACAACTTGCAAATTATTATGGTTGTCTGCAAATGTTGAAAAAGCAGCTCGTTTATTATCCTTAAGAAAAGGTCAGCATAATTTATGACTATGTTTATGTAGACGTAAGGTGTACATATGGGTACATCTTGATGATAATAATTATTTACTAGCTACCTTTACTTTTTACGACCACAGAATATGATAATATTGGTAAGAACAGAACAACAGAAAAAACAAAAAGTCAGAGAAAATGGTCTATTAGATCTAATGAACGATTAAATCGATATAACGAAATGATAAGATAAATGTCCTATTCGATAAACGATCTAACGATAATATTCTAATGACAAAATGGAATGGAAAATTATAGTTGTGCTCTGGAATTGAAATGAATACACTTATATAGGAATCGGTGCATGTTTTGAAAAATATTTCAAACAAGCTTACCGTTAAGCGAGAAATCAATTTTTTTTTTAATACACATGAAACGTATTAGTCCGTGACCTACCTACCTAGTTACGGGCTACATTTTACATAAAATCGTCATAAACCAGCTACAATAAATAACTGGTTACTAAAGTATATTTTTATTCCTTTAAGAATTCCGGGTGGAGATAACGTACCTTAAGAATATCGCGATTCGCGTAACGCGTATCGTCGTCGAATGCTGATGGCGATTTCAATGGCGGGTAGTTTCTCTTGGAGATTGGATGTAGTAGATAGTGCTCTTATGTCAATCAGTGCTAAAGTACCACTACTAACAATATTTATCTCCAAACGAGTTGCTTTTTGAGTATTAATTTGTGTACATACTATTTTTTCTTTTTGTGCAATTTACCTTTTATGCAAGTAAAATATTATTATCGACTTCATGTTTCGAAATACCTAACCTACATAAAACTTTTAAGGTCTAATAATTTATTTTAGTATTATTTTAATATGATTATTTTCACATGTAACAATTAAATATCTACTTTACTGGTGTCATTCTGAGATCATAACACTTTCTGGGGACTTATTTTTAAAACGGTACCAACCGAAGTATTGCCGGTTGCCTAACCACCCGGTCACGTGGATTTCGGAATTAAATGAAAGCCCTGTAGATAATGTTAAGTGCCACTCTCGGTTTGAAGAAAAAACCCAATCTTCAACGAAATAAAAAATAAAAACCTGGTGAAGGAGTAAGAACATTAGCGGGGGATATCACTCATTAATATTTTTTTCAAAATCAAGATAATGGATGTTGATGTTTGCTTGCCGTTGACAATAAACAACGAAAGTGATGGCTGCAGATGATCTCCAAATGAAGAAACCTCAAACAAGAAACATACTGGAATAAGGATATTATCAAAGCATGTTAATAGGAAGACCAAAAATCATAATTTTAATGTTTTTTAAATACAATTGTTTGCCGGTATACACTTTTTTTAATACAGCATTTTTGTATCAGTTAAAAACGGTAAGAAGCCAACTGCATTCCTAAAGAATCAAGCTACAATTTAAGCTACTAAGGGTATATTTTGCCCATTATCCTAATTTTTGGTAGGTATATGTATATCAGAAAACAAGAAAAAACAACAGTTATATATTTAATACTACTGAAACACTTGTAACTTACTGAGACTCTTTAGAAAATTACTTACCAAGGGAACTAAAATCTATATTCACGTATTATGTAGGGGAGATCGGTGACAATTGTAACGCGGCACAATTGTAGCAGGGGCCCTATCCATCGCTAGCGTGATTCAAACTTCGTGCCGCTTATGTGTTTCGTGCCGTTGACGTTTGAAGTACCCACCGTTGGACTTTAAGCGCATCAGTTGTGGTACAATTATCTCCAGGTGCAGAAGGTCGCTTTCCTGAACTGTAAGTAATTGGTGTTAACTTTATATATTTTGTTAAAATCGGAAGTAAATATGCAGTAGCCAAACTTAAATTTGGCGTATATCTTATTTATACATGGCGCCATTCGTTGCAAAAATTAGTTTACCTATGAAAACAGTATTTCTTCTGTCAATTAATTTTTTTTTAAAATATGGAAGCTGGGTACGTTTGTAACACTCACCTGGGAGACGATTGTAACATGTTACAAGTCCCCCGAGTTCGAAATAATAAAAGTTGAATTTTTATTAATGTCAATATATTATCTTGCAGGAAGATGCCACGTTCGAGAGTGAGATGTACTCAGAGAGGCTCTTCTCGCATAGACTTACAACAGGCAACTTCTCTGGTTCTCGACCAAGGTATCTCCGTAAGGGAAGCCGCAAAGCAATTTAAAATTTGTCATGTAACGCTGGATAGATATGTTAAAAAGGTTACAAGTGGCATTAAAGAACCCAGTGTTGGTTATAATTCCCATAACAAAATATTATCTTTAGAAGACGAATTAATATTTTGTGAATACATACGTCATTCTGCCGATATGTATTTCGGGCTTACACCAACTGATGTTGGTTAACTAACGTATGAATTTTGTATAAGGAAAAACGTTAAAGTTCCAGAGCAATGGCATGTTACAAAGATGGGATCAAGAGATTGGTTCTCTAATTTTATGAAGAGAAATATCACATTATCTATAAGAGTACCAGAGGCTACAAGTCACGCCAGAGCTGTTAAATTTAATAAAATAAATGTCAGTAAATTTTGCGACAATTTAACGACAGTAATGGAGAGGGATAAGTTCGAGGTTACTAATATATATAATGTAGACGAAACAGGAGTAACTACTGTCCAAAAACCGAGTAAAATTGTATCTACTAAGGGCACTAAACAAGGTAGGAGCTGTTACGTCTGCGGAAAGAGGAACTTTAGTAATGGAGAGGGATATGTTCGAGGTTACTAATATATATAATGTAGACGAAACAGGAGTAACTACTGTCCAAAAACCGAGTAAAATTGTATCTACTAAGGGCACTAAACAAGGTAGGAGCTGTTACGTCTGCGGAAAGAGGAACTTTAGTTACCCTTTGTGTAGCTGTAAATGCTATTGGGAATGCAATTCCACTGATGTTCGTATTCCCTAGAAAGCGATTCAAGCCATTCTTCATGACGCGAGCCCCAGTTGGTTCAATCGGCGAAGCTAATGGATCTGGATGGATGGACCCCGACACCTTTTTCGTTTATATAAAGCATTTTGCAAAACATACTAAACCTTCTCTGGAAAATAAAATTTTGCTCATACTGGCTTGCAAACAATTGACTTCTGCCGAGAAAACGGTATTGTTCTCCTGTCATTCCCGCCCCATACGTCTCACAAATTGCAGCCCTTAGGCCGTAGTATCTATGGATCACTTAAAGCATATCTGAACAACAGTATAGACGCTTGGATGAAAAATAATCCAGGACAAACTATGACCATTTATGACTTACCTGGGTTAGTCGCTGAAGCACTACCAAAAGCTACGACGCCAGTCAATATATTAAGTGGTTTTAAAGTGACTGGGATCTACCTTTTCAATCGGGATATCTTTCAAGAACACGAATTTGCTCCATCTATACCGACTGACAAGCCATTTGATCCCACTGATGCTGATTTAACAGATGGGACAGCTACAGAAATTAATTGTCCCGCTACTGACGGTCAACCAGAATCCTCTAGGAGTGGAGAACCTATTCCATCCACATCCAAAGAACCGGAAACATCAAAACTAGCGGCACCATCCACATCCAATGAAAATGATGCTGGCAGAACAGTGTTCGAGAATGCTTGGACAAATGAGGGGTCGCAGTCATCATCAACAACTAGGCACGCAGATGAAATAAATACTTCCAAGGAATTAGACCCTTTCCAAAAGCTCCCATCACCCTTAAGAAAAATACGATAAATAGAAGAAAAAGAAAAACAGCCATATTGACAGAAACACCAGAGAAGATAGCACTTGAGGAAGAAGCAGCTAAAATAAGAAAAAAGAACGCGAATAAAGTAAAAAGGACTATTTCGAAGAAAAAGAAGGAGAATCAGTCAACCTCATCCGAAGGTAACGACGCTCTGTGTTTGTATTGTTTAGAACCCTATTCTAACGACAGGCATGGCGAAAAATGGGTGAAATGTCAACTCTGCTGGGGCTGGGCTCACGCCGAATGCAGAGACGATGAAGATTATTTATTTTTTTATTGTATATATTGTAGAGAATAATTTTGTTATGTTTATGTTAGTTTAAGTTTATGTTGCCTTTATGTTACCCATTTTGTATGAGAAAGTAAAATATATTTTGTGTTATTTTTGTAGTTTCTATATATTAATGCTTTGTTACCATTGTCCCGTGGTTTGTTACATTTGTCTCCAGTGATGGTACAAATGTAACACATAACATTCATATACAAATGATTTATTTATTTGGTAAATAGTTTGATTGGTATATTCTTGTCTTTAGTATAATAAATTAAATAGCCAAGTCAATTATATACCGAAATTTTAAAACATAGATTTCAATGCATAAATAGTAGTGCCGTATCGTACTGAAATTGTTACAATTGTCCCTGGTCTCCCCTACATCGATAGTCAAGTATTTAAACCACATAATCTGTAGTATTTATACTACATACTGAGTAAAGGTATTAACTTCATGAATGGTACCATAAAACGTATTAGTAAACTAAAACTGAAATTTTATTTTTAATGTTGGTTGCGAAACGTGCAAATCCCGTGAGAAAAACAGGACGTTTTTACCTTCGTGACAGTGAAAATTGAAAAATACTGCATTTGGCTTTACATGTTAATTTTAATCTACATCCTGCTGCTTCACACCGAGGATGTGCTCAGATGTACAGAGGTGGTTTAGTGCGGGTCTAATCCGAGAACAGCCATGTAAAGTGGATGATATTAATTTCAACAAGGCTTGGACCGGTCAGCACGGTCAGGGGTTTATGAATAATAATTAGTGTTGCAAACAAGGAGCCAGCAGGCGTCCCGATCCGGTTTGCGGCTCGCCAAGTAGCGATGGTCTAATAGAGTTACAGAACATCTCATATACTTGATTAAGATATTCCATCTCTCCTCACCGAGTGCATGTGTTTTTGTTAAGTCCAGTTAACTTTGGACAATTTTGAACATGGAAATCCTGATATTACTAATTAAATATTTATAATCCGACCAATGAATACCCACTTTCTTCTCATACACAACATACTACATACAACACTACAACACTTTCTCCTCATTTAGACACAAATATTTTCACCCCATCTGAAAGGGGTATTTTCTTTAAAATAATCGTCTTTATATCAACTTCTTAGATCTTATAAAGCGGTAAAAGAATACCACTGTTGTCGTGCATAGCAGTTACATAGTGGTAGTCTATTTCCACCATATCAGATATTATATAAAATCAGTAGTCGTACACCTCCAATATATAGTACTAATAGGTTCCGTTGGTATTAAGAACCAAGGTAGCAGCTCAGGTATGTCTGCAAACCCAAAGAAACTCGTCATTCAGTGTACCCATATTCTCGCTTCTCGTCTGACCATTTTTTGTCAGATTTGTAATGTAGAAGATCACGCTTTCAAATTAAAAAATGTGAAAGGCAAAAAGGTTGATTCGACGATTCCATCAGTCAATACGAGAAGTGAGTCATTAAAATGTAAAAAAGCAGTCTTTTGTCAAAGCAAAATTGGAATTTAAAAAAAGTCAAGTCCCAAAATCTTTCCAGTCTCAGCAATTTTGTTAATAAGACATTCATCTACATAGTCTTCTGTTACATTGGTACTTTTCCATCATCCATGTTTTTTAATTGAGTGATGTTGCCTCCACAATTCACTAAAAGAGTGACGGAAGTTCGCCTAAAAGTTCCGGTTCTGGAAGTTTCAGGTGCTGCGTTATATATTTTGGCACTTTTGCAATGAAATTCATTCCTACTAGTTTTTGCATTTACTATTCGAATATTTTAAAAACAGCCTACGGGTTGTAAAATTTTAGGCCTGAGACTCGTATATTTTCGATAGAGTGTATGAAAACGATCTTCAAATCACGCTGGTCACAAAATTGTCGACGATGTTGTGTCAAACAACACTCAACATCGAATTTACTAAATTGCGCCAAATTGATAAATAGTCCAGTTCTGCGTTATTTATCACAGTGGATGTTCTGCTATTGTTCGTCTTAGAATCGGGTATTTTTACAATGAAGATTGACTGCTTGCCCTAAATGTCATCCACTGGTTTTTGATTTTATGGGTTTTTGGCCAACAGCTTGTCGTTTTAAGGAAGCTAACAGTTTTTTGTATTTGCTGATATTTATGTAATTTTTCACTGATATCGGAGATACCAGCACTGGGTATATCGACCACACTTTAGATGATTCCATTACCTTTGCTTTCTCTGCAAAATATGCAAGTACAATATTTTCTGATATCTTCGAGGTTCCTTTTCATTCGCACCATTTACTAAATATTTCATACGGCTTTTCATACTTGCTTCTTGACTTCTCTGGAAACAAATGTTGAGTAACTGATTTTGTAGCTTGTGTATTTCCATCGGAGTGCACGAACTATCACCGATGTCGTCGATTTACATTGAATTTTCATGGGAAGATGTTTCGTCAAAACTGTCGACACTGTGTCAAACAACACTCGACACCTAATTAGCAAAATTGCGTATGATGGTTGTTAATGTAATGAAACGAGCGAGCGTTTTGGTTATTTTGTCGCTCGGCAAAGCAAAGCGGCAAAGTAAACAGGGGTTCCTTAAACAAACTTTACTCATGTGTCATTATATGAAGTCATTTCGGTTTCATTTTGATTGATCTGTAATTGATTCTGGTTATAATAATAACTATTTTTAGGTTATCTATAGTTTGACGGTAACGCTAAAGGATATTTGACGAACATAATTTGTTTATAACTGGATTTAAATTGATTTGAATTTGATTCCAAATTCAAATTCTTGTAAACACTTACGGGCTCCTGCCCTTCCTCCAATCCCAATACCGTTTCCATCCCTCATGGAACCATGGAGAATATCATTTTAAGAACACTGTAGGTAAAAAAAATTGAATTTTCATTAGTTTCTGAATTTTGCAATCTCTGATAGACCTCCCTGAGTTGAACGGAACGAAACTGAAATATCATAAGCTAAGGTGAGGTAAGTGCGACCCAGAAATTCATAATTGAAATGTAGAAAGCCATGAAAATTTTTGTTTTGATCCCATATATTTCCAACTGTAATACATTAATCTATGAAGTATTGGGAGTGTAATAGTGTATGAATTGAGCAAATTTGTAATACTTTTTTTTTACTATAGGTCGCACTTGCCCCATATAATGTGGTAAGTCGTTTCTGGTTGAAGTTTCGTATTTAAAGTGATACTAAAGTGTTTTGGGGGCAAGAGCGTATAGTTTCATGCAAAATTTATAAAATTCTGTCTCCAGATTTGCCGTGAATCTAGTGGATGAAATTTTATTATAAATGAACGGATGAGTGTATAAAAACTTATTTCTTATTTTCAATTTTCATTCTACCACAATTAAAATTAGAATATGACAAATAGGTATTACAAAACTGACTGAAGCCTATGCCCAATGTAACAAATAGGTACTTATTTTCCTAAGTTACAACTAAGTTACAGTCGGACTTACCCTAGATGAAATTTGATTAGATTAGGGGCAAGAGCGGCATGGCAATTTGTAAAAAAACAAAGTAATTAATGAAAATAATACTTACCACTTGAAGAACTACGTATACGTTACCAAAAAAAACTATGAGGATAATATGATTGTTTAAAATGCTTCAGATTACAGAAGATTATTAAAAACTCCGCCAACTTGGCAACCGAGAATTTTTCATAAGAGGTTATGTCGTATTTGGTGACATCTCAAATAATAAAATTACAGATCTCTACTAGGGACTAATTTGTGTATTAGGGATTTATCTCAAGACCCATTAGAGGGCGATACCTGTTAGGCTTTTGTAATTAAATAATTATGGCATAGTCGCACTTACCCCCAAAAACGCTCTTACCCCACCTTACCTTACTCATTTTATTCTTATGTATTTATTCTATTTAGATATTTTCTCATTTTTTAGGTACAATTCGATCACTAAACATTTTACCATATATTTTATATATCTCGGTAAATTGAGATCCTATAAGAAATAGACTGAAATGACTGAATATTTGTACTCGGTATATTATACATTTCTGGGGTATTATAATAATATTATATTTAAAACAACGTGTCGTAATTATGCATGGTTTATTCTAACGCCAGGAACAATTTACTACAATTTACTCCATATAATGTTACGTATATAGTGCTCCACACAGTATAATCATCAGCATTACTCTCATAAACATTGTATGAATTCTATTTCTAGACAGAGCAGCGCGCACATAAATAAAAAACATTTTGGTTAGCTTTTATGATGACTTTTTATTGTTCCGTATTAGGAAGTTTTGAAGTAATTTTACATTAGCTGCGATTTTTTGCGGGTTTCCGAGTTACATTAGCTTACCCCGATGTTCGTACATTATGACACGTCGTAAAACGCACCGTCATACATAAAACGTAAAACTTTCTATGCAATGGAGCCGCGTCACGAATATCGAATTATTTATTTTCAATAAATTATGTTAAATATATAGAACCATCGTTCTTGGAAAAACATTATCCAAAAATAAGAGTATAGTGCCGATTGGATACGATTACTATGTTGGACCTACCTACTTAATTTTATAGGCATAGGAAACGTGCCAAATATGGAATACTCTGTTGTTTGCCTTTTATAAAAACTTCTGTCTGGTTGCCATTATTATTGGTCAGATTACCAGGATCTCACAGTGATCAAAGCAAGACAATAACGTACTTATTACCTACTGGTTTTCAAGAAATAGAAAGTTAGAAATAGAAGAAATAAAAAAAGCATAATTTTCTGACTAATATGAAATAGTTACATACTCTTAAGTTCTCTTTTGTTAATTTACCATTTAGATATCAGAAGTGTGTTGTGGTACATATTTCTGAATAAATTCGTTAGGGAAATCGACGGCTCTCTTCTTTTAACATTCATTATTAGGCATATCTCAAGGCATATACGAGTTTTATGGCGGCATATTCATGTTACAGTAATTTCATCTTTTTCATAGAACATTATTGAGTAGTGTAAGTGCATATAATTAGTCACTATGTTCCTATTCTTTAGTTCCTATGGTTTTTGGTTAGCTCGTTCAGGCTGTCTACAGTTCAATGGCACATGGCCTATTTTCAAAGATATGTGAGCGTATTCCTCGTGTTGGACGAGTCGACTTCCCTTTTGTTCGTGCATGCAGCTAACGTTACTTATTACCTAGCATTACTTAGTTCGAGTTTAAAAAGTGTTCTTATAAGAATAAATACTCCCTGGGAATAAATTATTTCCCTGATAGGGTGTTATTTAATTAGAAAATCACTGTGGTGTGTTGTTGTTGTTTGTTAACCCACACACATTCGACGGTATATCGGATTCAACAACTTGAAATAGACCCTGTAATACGTTGATAGGTTGAGAGATACACAACATTGGGCAACATACGCGAGTCCCTTTTTAAAGGATGCCATAATATTTGTCAATATGGTCAATATTGTTAATATTGACTGGGGGTATTATAATGTGAAATATTTACCATAAATAATATACCAGCTGGCGGAAAAGTACAATGGATTTGTTAAGAGATGCGTGTGATTGCCGATAGTCTATCTCTGAATTTGGAGTATTCCATATAAGTAAAGCATTCCATTTTGGCGACCCTCCCCTTAAAATATTGCAACCGCTTGATAAAACTTCAAAATTATTAAATCCAGTTGTTTAATGGTGATAAGAATGAAGTGGGTATTTTATTTTTATTCTTATTCTGTGTTAGCTATACAATGCAGCCAGTTGTAGGTGATGGCTGGCCACTTCTTCCATCCATCCTTTAATAAAGTAAATAATAACACAGTCGTTGTTTATTGCATAAGTTTTATACTTGCAAATTATGAGGATATTTTTTATGAGGAAGTGTTTATTGTCAATAACGACCACCGATCGTTGTACTTTTTACATTTTTTTAAAAACTACGTGTCACTTTAAAGTTTATTTCAAGAGCTTTCTTGTGCGTAAAAATTCAATTTGGCGGCCATAAAAAAAGAAAAGATAGTGTACACAACTGAAAAACTAAATACAATCGAGTCGAGAACGACATAAAATATATTTTTTAAATGTGTCATAAGGTTTTACGTCCTGAATTTAAAAAAATACATTTGGCTTTTCTGCGGCTTCGAATCCACCAGTGTATTTTCAACAATTTCCAATGTGTGAAAACGGGATACAATTAAAGTTTAATTCAATAAAAAAAATAATATTATACTCCATACTGAATTTATTTTGAATGTAATACCATCGGTATTATTAATATGCCGAACTAGACAAATTTAATGCTAACGACATAATTTCCATTCATCATTTGCCAGTGGTTAGCACAGACGGGTTTGGGTTAAATTTTAGATCGGTATTAATTAGGGCGATTGTACAAACAGGCAATTCGCAAATGCAAATTAGAACGAAATTGCGTAGGGCATATCAATTTCCCCATTCAACAAATCTCCGTGGGTATTGGCGAACACTGGATACAAGTGACTACATAGACGTTAATGCTATGGTTAGAATTACACCTAATATTGACTTGCAAAATCGCTGTTGGAAGGAAACCAGCACGTCCCTGGGCGTGCTGGTGCCAAACGATCCCCGACTTTACTGTGATTGATTGGTTACTTTGATACCTTTGGCCTTAATTGCATCCCGAATGTGTTTACATATACTTCATATCCCATATCAACTCAGGATACGGGCTTCGGGTACAACCGATGTCTGGCTGAAAAGGGGATGAAACCCGCTACTCCGCCGTAGATATTTGCCAAGAGGGAGGAATAGTATGTTAGACACTTTTAATTATGCGATGTAAGTGTACTGTAAACATACTTTTCTCTTACGCTACTAATTAATGAACTTATGCTTTGTTCCAAGAAACGTTCAGGCCTGCTTTGTGAACTCTTTGCTTCGCTGTTAATTAATTTACTGCTTCAGCGTTCAGATAAGCTTATAACTTTTAAAAGGTCGCAAGATTAAACGTTGTTTTAATTTGATTGTTCTTTAATAAATGCACCATAAATTGCAGTTCAACATAATATTCTATATTGTATTATAATAGTAACATAATACCTTGGTCTGAAACTGCCTAAAATCCATCCAAGTTCATTAGTTATTAGACTATTTTTTAGATATTGTTGACTCTTTCAATCAGCGATATACTTTATAAATTAAATACAAATATAACATTTAGCTTTACTTTGCCATGTCAGATATCATATAATTACAAACATTTACCTAAATTAAACAAATAGTGCCCAGGGCCAAAATAAATTTTAGAAAAATTGAAGAATCTTACTGGATAATAAGATTTTTTATCGGACAGTCATGTTTACATGCAATCATAATAATTTACATCAGATATTATATTTCTAAATTTTTTGGTAATAGGTATGGAGTAAAGTAAGGGCCACATTAGTTCTTTTCAATGTAAGCAGTTCCAATGTCCTTGAAGATGACAGTTTCATGTCAACCGATCGGTTAGGGACTTCTGGTCTTCTTCTAACTTCATAATTTGTTCTGGGAAAGTACAAGAATTATGAGCCATGACTGGTAAACTGCATATATGATTCTACACAACAGAATTATTCTCTATGAGGCAATGGTTATCTAACTTAACTTATAATAAGTTGACATGAAACCTAAATATGGATATTCATCTACTTATATAGAAATATTTATGCAATTTTTTAATTAAATTTTAAGTCTAAAAGCTCATTTAAAACCTTGCAAATGTTAAACTGAATATGGTTTCTTGAAACTTTGTGAAGCTTTTAATTATTTATGTTATATTTATTTTATTTACGTTAATGTGTTGGTCGATAACTAAGTCTTTAGTTATCGAAGTTTTAATGTACCATATTTTTTAACCAAGCTTTATCTGGCTTTTGAAAATCCCTGCCTCCCTAGCCTGAAATAACTCATGGGACTGCTTACTTATACTGGACTTACTGGAATATGGAAAGTACTGGATTTTGTTTACCCACATAGTTGGTGATTTTAGGCGTTCACTGAGCTAAAATTTTGATTACTTACTTGGGTTTTTCTTAATTTAAACGGAATTTAAGTTTCTTCAAAAGGACGCCCCGTGTCTACCAAAATCTCGTAACTAAGTAAAAACGTTTATTCCTTCACTTGTTTCAGTAAAAAATTTATTTGCATATTACAGTTGTTGACATTTGAAAAAATTTCACATAATTGCGTTACATTTTACTTTTCACATAGCAAATATTTCTCCTATTAATACAATATCCTATAATAAGCGGTACTGTTATATATTATAACAATAGTTATAAAAGGAAGTTAGGGTTTTATTTATTACCTTGTCTCAAAATTAATCCTTTGTAAACAAAACAGAAACACACGCGCACTACGTAAACACTGTTGCGGTGACATCTATTGGTGGTATTCTGCAACTGCAAATGGCTAACTCGTTCGGAAATCTGCAACGGCGTCTTCACTATTTGAACTGGATCGCGACCAAATAAATGGACGAAATCAGGAACACTGCTCGTGGAAATACACTGACCTGTTGATATTCTTTATAGCTTGATAATCCTTATACGGATAAGATCAAATCACTATAGAACTATCTGGGACACCCTAGATATCTAATTTACGAGCAGAATATTACTATTATCACTCGAAATTCTTTAATTTTTCATAATATAATACGTTTGAAACACGTGTTACTACAATAGTATGCAAGCTTTAACAATTAATATGGATTTTACAATTTAAATATATCTAATTTAATTTTTTAATCTACTATAATTTAAATTTTCTTCGAGATAAATTTTAACGCAGCTACCGATTGTAGTGCCAAATATGAACTCTGCTGCATTATTGTCTTTCGCTAAGGAAGTCTCCTGAAAGAAAAAAACGCACTTCCTTAGTTACTCGTATATTTATTAACATAGTAACTAACTGCCAACCAATCACGTATTCTCATAATTTCTGCTTTTTACCATTACACTTTAGAATATATTTTGAAACACTACACATATTTATTTAGCAATCTTTTCAACCGTTATTTTCACTTTATTTCTATTATGCACGTGTATTATCATTACTACCACTTTTGAAAGATAATCTATTACATATATAATTATAAATAGACATAGTTTGATAAATTTTTATAATAGATAAATCGTAAAATGACTTCGAAACTATTAGGTATTAGGTTCTTTTTAATTTTCGGGCGATTTTTAATTCAGTTAGAGTTATAATATAATTCGGATTTACCCGAATTAGTTTTGAGATCTTTGAAAATAAATCTTGACACAGTATAGGATTAAACCAGAAACTATTGTAAGCATCAATCACATAAATTTATATCTATAATAAACGTTAAATCATTAAAATACATAATAAACCTGAATACAAACTTGTTAGTTAAAAATCGTATAAAGTCTAGAGA
Organism: Tetropium fuscum; assembly: GCA_964058915.1. Taxonomy (NCBI): domain Eukaryota; kingdom Metazoa; phylum Arthropoda; class Insecta; order Coleoptera; family Cerambycidae; genus Tetropium; species Tetropium fuscum. The sequence goes on along the minus strand of CAXKVY010000161.1, from coordinate 364,183 downwards.
CTTGTTCATTCTTAAAAGCATCCTGATTAATCAGGTAGTTTTTTAGGTCCTTTACGGTATAACTCTTATCGCCGTCTTTAAAATGATACCTACATTAACAGAGGAGAAACCAACCAAAGTATATCTCGACGATGTCCGTCTAATTAAATCAATAGTAAAATCGACCGTGTACAGACAGCGTTTTCATTTTTTAAACAAGAGTGTTATCCCCTTTTAGTGAAGTAACAAAACGAGAAGTAGTTCGATATTTCTGTCAAGCGGTTCTAGACGAGTTCTTTAGAAACGTGTTTCGAGAACGCCTAAAGACGATTAATATCTACAAAAGCAGCATTTCGTTTTGGAAAGTTGTAATAGCTGAGTAAATAAATCAAACTCGCATTATGCAAGGACATGACAACTGTTTTATGTTTTCAAGTGTGTACCTACCAGAAAGGACCAGTTAAGCACCGTAAAAGTAGCAAATACAGGTTTCGATTAATAGTCTCATAATATGGAATGTATGTAATAAGTATATCTATGTATAAGTAGGTAGCAAAAAAATGCTTGTCACAATTTGTTAATTCCTATAATTAACTGCCTATATTAAATTTAATAAGGTATGCGAAGGAAATGAGATATTAAGGCAAAAAGCAATTGTTCAAAAAATAACATACCTAGCTGATCATAATATTTCTTAATTAAAGCTGAAAAGTTATTCGAATCTGTCTAGAGGTGTTTTCCAAAATAAGCAAGAATAATTTGAAGAGATTGCATTTTAAAATTTTGAATGGGCGCACTTTACTTATATCGACAATATAATATTGGTGTCAAATAATAATACAGGCGTTCATACTGATTACAAGCCACGTCAAAAAAGAATCAGACGGCTTAATTTATGCAAATGGTACTAAATGATTCGGTAAAAGTTCCTTACCTAGACCAGATATAAATTTAATCAGAAGAGGTGAAGTAAAAACCAAGAGACTAACCTCAACACGAGCAGTTAATATGTACCATCCTTATATATATATGCGATTTCTTCATCTATTTCTGGGATTCTTTAACAACCTGAATTATTGTTTTTACTATATATGGACAAATTATTAGTGATGTATATCAGTATATTTATAAATGACTAATAACCTCAAGAAGCTCACATAACAAATGCTAGCTTCAAGAAATTGCAGGTTATACACGTGGTGGTTTAGCCTACCATGTTATCAAGAGCATTTGTTTTCACCAGATCATTTTGTTAAAGCCTTTTAGAAACACAAATCTAAAATTTAAATTTACAAGTCCTTTTGGAATAAGGTCGCACAGACAAAAATTATTCCATTCGTATACATTCTGGTTTATTTTTTATTACTTACGCCTATCAGAAGCATATTATTTACACTGTTCCTAAAGAAACAAATTGGAAATACCACAATGAATAAGTGGATTCTACTTGTGATCTAATAAAGTATCTAACTGCAATTAATAGGTATAGGTAAGAAGTGTTTCTTAACACAGCAAGTTATCGTTTACCAACTTATTAAACTGTTGTTACTAATATGTTTTCGATACCATTACCACCATATATGTTACATCGTTACATGTTACCATTTTGTCAAACTATCGTAACCGCGGAATGTAGATTTTGCAACATCAAACATTTTATACGTAAATACGTTAGATTTAAGTTACTTTTGCTCACTGTTCTGAAAAGCTTAACATCACTAAGTCCCCATCATTCATTTGGTTGCCAATGGGACAAGTTTTTATTTATACGCTGATATAAAATACCACAGCTGACCTACGCATCCACCGCATGTAGCGAAGGCACACCTCAAGGGGATCCAAGCAGTGACAAACATAGCACTTAGGACTGCAGTAGGCGTCCCATGGTATGTGACCAAAGACTAAAGTCAACTTAGTCAACCGTAGGGACCTGAAGTACAAGACGGCCATGGATATGATCGAGGAACACGCCAAAAAGCTCTACGTCATCGTAGAGAACCACGGAAACCCGCTGATCCGGCTGGCTACGGAATACGATCCAGAGGCAGCCGGACCTTACAAGCAGGCAACGACCCAGATCCTCGACAACGGGTAAGTATAAGATAAACACGATCTTAGTAACCTTAAACATGTAAATTATTTGTGCAAAAACCTGAATCTGTTGGGTGGATAGTTTTGCTATAATTGCCAATTACAGTTTTTTGGGCCTTGTATCCAGGTAATCACCCATGCTCTTATAGTAGTCCGATCGTAATTTTTACAACAGCTTTGGGAACTTCAGAATACTATCTAAAATTTTTACATTCATACTTGTATGTTAACATGATGTTAAAATGGTTTAAAACGCGTCGAAAACTTGGAAATATATCCACTTCCACTTTCTCCTCCTAAATCGGCAGGTTTAATGATTGTATTTATTCATTTATTACATAAAATCGTAAATTTGGCAGAATTATGTACTCTAATTTTTAAAGTTTTCGATACATTTCTAATAAAATTTGAAAACGAATTACATTGAAAAAAAAATATTTATTTTATTTCTATATTACGTACTTATGATAAGTTAAGCTACAAGAAATTCTGAAAATTCTAGATGTGGATTTCCAAACAGACTTGTACACACTTTTATATTTTTAAACACAGGCTCTAGGTTACGGAGAGTTCTGCTGCATATTTATTTATGGCTTCTTTCAATTGTTCGATTGAAAACATTGTTCAACTACCCAAACAAATAATAACCTAGAGGCGTCAAATCAGGAGATGATATAGGTCACCTTCTCTGGCTTATAGGTCAAATAGCAGATCATATAGGTCACCTTCTCTGGCTTATAGCCTGTTTATAAACCAGCCTCATAAGAGTTATTTAGAAAATGGATTATGATTCTTGAAATATGGGAGGTAGCACCGTCATGCTGGAACTAACTTTGTAATGTAATGTAATGTAATTGTAATGTTGTAGTTCATCTTCGTGTACTTCTTCCAAAAATTCTTGTAAAATTAGAAAGGGGAAATTTTCTGCATTTATCGTGCCCACAGAAAACGTAGGATATATTATACGTCTGCTGGATATTGTCATACAATAATTTTAATTCCATATCAACTTGTTTAGATAAAATTGTACTGGTTGTCCGTAGACCACGTTCTATGACATGGTCTAACCGCAAGACCGGAACATCCATATTAATCAATGTGCTGTATATAATTAAATCAATTTAAGAGAACAAAGTTGGATTTCACTACCGATTTCTCTATTAGAAATCTTAAATTTTAGACCTGAGGTTAGAGTTTCATTGCTGCAAACTTTATTGGATATGAGATGGTTAGGAACTCTGATTGAAACTGATATTCTGAATAGGTAGGTAAGTAAATTATATCTTATTTTGACCACCAAATTACAGTTGTTGTCCATGCAATGTGTTTTCCATTATAGGAATATCTAATGATATTAAGTCGCACCAGGATCTAGACGGTCAATGTACACAAGATATTATACAGTCACCAAATCTCGACATACATACCTTTCAATTCATCCCATAAAAAAAACATTGTGCTGTATTGAACTCTATAGTTATCCGGTTTCTTATCTACAAAATAAGGCTAATGACGCCACCAGATAATATGAGAATAATGAGCCCTGTAGATTTTTATTTGGCACTTATAATGTAATAATTAGGTACCTAAATTATTGTTTATAGCTACAAATTCTAGTTACTCTCGCAACTTGTCGGTAAACCCTTTGTCACATTTTGCTGAATATATAAATAATCTGTGTATAATTTGCCTTTTAATATATTGTATACCTCGTTTCCAAAATTGTTGACGTTTTCCGAAGAAAACAAATTATCATAGGACGCTGGCCATCACCATAGTATGCTTTAAGCATGTGCCGCTCCGAAGAGAACGGGGTGCAACGGCGGCTTTCCGACACAATTAGGGCTAGCGCGGGCTAAGTACAAAAGCATGTAGTGGCCTAGCGAGTGTGAGTGATGGTTGACAGCTGACCGCGGTCCGAGCGACCGGGCCGACTACGGCCGATAGCAACTACCCAACGAGGTTGCGAACTTGAACGTCTTTAACTACCTACCAGGCATCTTATGTTCCTAATCGTTGAAAAAAGTAGTTGCTCTTCCGACTGTTCCGTCTACAAACTACTGTTGTAGTTACGTTACGTTGTAGTTGCGTTAGGAAAGTTTACGAGAAAACTACAATTTACATTGTAGTTTTCTCGTGTTTGTATCGTCCCATATTCGTTTATAATATCCACTAATGTCATGCAATGGGTTATGCGAAATAACGTAGTTACTCTGTATTTTTCTGAAATAAAAGCTTGTCTTTATACATAGGTCAGTTGAGACTCTAATATGAGTAATATGTAATATGTATTTATGCATGCCACAATATTTTAAAATTCTTCAATGGAAGTCGTAAGAAAATTTTTAACGAATAATTGAAATATAAACTAAATAATTGAAAGAATCCATAAACTATAATTTTTAAAAGAGTTATAGTATACCCGTCAGAAATAATTCAAGTTCGTATAAAAAGTCGTATATGGAAAAAGTCAAAGTTCCCACCATAGAAATAATTTTAAAGAAACTTACGGAGCTTCTTACGCCTTGTTCCGAAAGCACTTTACGTCGGAGTCTTAAAAAATTGGGTTAAAAATTTAAAATTGTTTATAACCGTGCTGCCGTAAAGGAAAGTCAAAGAATCGTAAATTGGCGAATAGAATATTTAGAGAAAATAAAAGAATTTAGAGATAAAGGAAAACATATTTATTATTTGGACGAAACCTGGTATGACACCCATGACACTGCGAAAAAAACCTTCAAGCAGAGGATCCCATATGGTTATTTTACATTGTGGATCTACAGATGATTGGGTTCAAAATAGCCTTATAGCCTTATAACCAATTGTGTGGTAAAAAGCTGAAAGAATATAATGTGGATTACCACAAAAATATGAACTGAAATATTTTTGAGGAGTGTTTTGAAGTTTAATCCCAAACATAAATCCTGAAAGTATAATTGTATTAGATAATGCAGCATACCATTTAGGGCAATGTCCCATAATACCCAATATGTCCTCTAAAAAACAGCTAATTCAAGAATATCTTTTCAAAAGTGACCTATATTTCGAGGAGTCATATACCAAAAAGCAATTGTTGGAGGTCCTTAATACCAAACACTGGAAAAACAGTATGTTAATGACGATATAGCAGAAAAAGGCCATACTCTTTTAAGGTTACCACTGTATTTTTGATCCAATTGAACTTGTGTGGTCGCAATTAAAAATTAGAGTTCGTAGAAAAAATGTGTTTCCAAAATTCGATAAAAAAAAGTCTTATTAAAGAAGAGTTTTTAAATATTCCAAAAGTAACTGGTCGAAGGCAATTATAAAAGTAAGTAAATATGAAGAAGAATAGAAAACTAGGACAAATTGGTGAAAGATTTGTTATCAATCTGGCAGAGGAATCGGATGATGATACATATGTTTCTTCAGATGAAAGTTTCAATTGACTACCTACCTATATAAATTATTAAATTTTGGATGTAGGTAGATTATTTATTACTTTAAAATAAAGCTCCTATTTTATTAATTGTTATTTTTTCTCAAATAACTCATAAGAAAAACGAACTAAAGTATTTTTAAAATTATGTTAAAAAATAATTTTGTGAAATGCGAATACAAAGGGAATCCGACCCTGGCTCTATTTGCTATTATAATAGTACTGGCGATATATTTTTATACCAATAGGTTTTATACGAATATTTTTTATAAGAATATGAATTATTTATGGTGGAAACTATACCTATAATATCCAAATTGCATGCTAAGAACGGGTCTTTGTAATTCATGTTTTCTATCTATTAAAAAAGGTTATAATATCCATATTTTCTGAGCAATAGCACCATAAAGTTACCAGGCTTAGCGCGGGGTAAAGAGCGATGGTAACACTCGGCCCCCTCCTATCGAGGTCACATCTTTAGCCAAGATTATTGGCGCGCCTCTGATGTTCGGCTACTGAGATTAATGTAAACCTTGTTTATAAAGAATCTCGGTGAACCGCTAGTTTAAACGTAGGATAGACAGGGAACAATCTATTCCACAAAAACACTTTAGGGGTTGTTCTCGATTAGAAATTCACTATTTTGATATATTTTCAACTCCAAACAAAATTATCCAACTTGACGAGAATAATAGATTTTATGACCCATTTCCTGATGGATTAATGTAAAATATGTTAAAAGTATGCCTTCAAAGTATGAAATATATACCATCACCATATTGTATAATATAATTAACTGATTCCCCCTCCCCATTGACCTCCCCCCATGCATATTCTTTATACTGATTGTCTTAGACCATTACCTGTATCAAATGATTAATGTAAATATCGTCTTGTGGTCGATGCTTTTACTAAATATTCTAATTTGATAACATCGAAATATGTATTTAAATTATGTTTTCGAAATTTACAGTAGGTAATTATCGAACGTGTCACATACTTTTCATAATAGATCCATTTTAAAGTCAAATTTATCGACGAATGGCACATTAAATATAAAGAATTTTGGAACTCTCGAAATACATAGAGCCAATGGACAAGATGAGCGGTATATAATATTACGCACTGTTATGAACTTGAACTTATGAACCAATTCAAACACAAAAAAGGAGCGATCGAGCCTTTTTTTCTTTGGATTTCTATTTAACAATCGAATTTTAAAAAATACCCTCATGAAAACACAATTTTTTAATTATATTTTATTAGACACGCAAGCTTAACAAACTTACTGGGAGAGAGATGGACGTAGCCCATCATGCGCGTGACGCGTGGGTTTATCTTCTCGATTAAAAGTATCTTGGCTCTCAATGACTTCACTCAAGATATGTCTCCAATACGCAATTCAAAAATGAACAGGACACGAATTAATGAACAACTTCAACCCAGTGAAGAAGTTAGAAATGCACTGAACAAGTAACGACGAAAATTTTTTTATTTCACCCAGTAGGTCAAACTGGGCAAGCTCAAACAATAATTGAACAGCAGATGACATGTCGAATGTTACCTATACCTATATTATCAAATATAAAACTCTCAATATAAATTAATCAAGATACAATTTAGCCAATTACGTTTTACTAATTTCAGTAAATCTAAAGCAAAGCATTTTGTCAGTTAAGCAGTCTTTTTGATAATCCCTAAATATATACTGACAATTAGAATTGCTGTATTCGCTCAAATACTGATGTATTCATTCTTAAAACTCTGGTCCAACAGCATTTTTACTTAAATAAACATTATTTCAGCGAACCCAACCAAAAAGCAAAATGATTTTAAATTTACTTCGGTAGGACATCCCATTTGTTGGAGAGGAAGTGGATTTTCTCCCTCGAATGTAATTTTTTACGAATCACCATTGTTTTCAACACGGAACTGGCAAGTTCAGGATTAAGCCCGCAGGGTCAGCGTGGACGAGGGATACATTTGTTGGTCCCCGAAGGGGTGGCGAAAGGGCGGCTGACACGCTGTCGACGACCAGGATGGCTTCTTGGCCGTCTCACATCACTGCTGAATAATGGATAGCCTTGGATATTGCCGGACACCAATGGAGACGGGTCACACCACACATTTCGTATTCAGCAGAGGACTATTCACTTAAGGATCCATAAAAGTCCCGTCACACTGATTTTGTTTAAATTAGTAATAGGAACATTTCTTTTATTCCGGGAATTATTCATATTAAAACCGGGACGAGATAAAATTAGATTTCCCATGCACATTTTTTATTTTGCATTAATAATTATGTTTATTAAATTTACATGAATTTTTCCGTAAACGTACTTAATTTTTGATAATATTCCTTAAAAAATAAAATATATACCTACTAGATCAAAGAGTTTTATACATATTTATAGAAAATACAAAACTTGCCAAATTGCAGCTTTTATGGTAACTGTTTGACATTGAAACATTTACCTACATTATGAGGTAAGATGTAAATATAGTTGTCACAAATTAGGAACTTAAATTGTGCTGCACGCCTTAATAGATAAGTCTCCATTAATGGACGGAAAATCTGCCATTCCGTACACATTGACTGATTCTACACATTGTAAAAAGTACACATTGACTGATGTACTTTTCATTCAGGTATCTTTAGAAACTCCTCACTTTATAGTAGTAATTCATGCCTATAATAATTAATGTAAACGAAATATTTTTTATAGGTATATATTTTTGCAGTCTCACTGCAGTCGATTGCTTTTCAACGATGATACTAATGCAGCAACAATGTGTTTTATATTGCTTATACCGCATGTTTGGCAAACGTACAGGAATGTATGTATGATTTCAGCACGGCGTCAATGAATTATACAGCTATCTATTATTGGAGCCTAACATTTGCTTAATTATTTAGATACATGGAACAATAAAGTCGCAGGAACAAATTTACTGTTTTAATAAATTGCTTTATTATTTCTCCCGTTTACACATATGCATACAGCTCGTGTCTCAACGGCTACGTCAATGAAAATGCAAACATATTAGTATTATGTACGAGTTTTGTATACGAGTATTGCCATAACTTAAGGATGAAGAACGATCAAGATCGAGGATGAATTATGATGAATGAAGGATGCAGGCTGTGACGGATGAAGGCTGTGAAGGACGAGGCTGTGAATAAAATAAGTATAGAGGCAGGGCCGCCGCTAGCCGCTTCGGCGTCCCCGTGCAAAACCGACTATGCCGCCCCCACTAATTACAGATCTTTAATTTTTGATTTAGGAGCCTGATGAATTGTGCTTTTACGGTGCAGGTAAGTATGATTCAAATAGTGTAGCAAGTGAAAATTTTTAAATTTTCAATGCGTGACTCATAGACTATAAATAGAGGATGGACGATGATCGGGGATATCATGGATGAAGGATGTAGGGTGTAGGGTGAAGGATAATGGAGAAAAGATGAAAATATGAAGGATGAAGGAAGGAGGATGGACGAAGAAGGAAGGGGAGAGGAAGAAAAGGCAATGACAGGAAGAGAAACGACGAAGAGAGAAGGCGGAATAAGGAAGAAGAACAAAGTCGAGATGAATGACGAAGAAGGAAGTCAGTTATTTTTTCTGATCAAAATCATTGTTTCTCATTTGTCATATACTTCTGGTCATTAGCCTCTAACATGTCATGCAAATCAGTTATTGACAATAAGAACATACCATAACTGTATGGATGATGCAACGATGATAAATAATTTAACGTAACAAATAAATGACTACAGAGGAACACTTAAAATTAAGAAACTCTGTGTTAGGGAATGCATATATTGAGTAAGATTATAAATATAGTCATGATTATTTATTAGCTAGTCTTAATTATTTATTTTTATGTATATTAAAGTTAATGAAAATAATAAATCTGACAGAGGGACATTTAATCATAATTCTCAGTAAGTTCAACTGTTTGATATGGCGTAGGTATTGTTTATGGCGTAATTAAATTGATGTAATTGATTTCATTCCCTGCACACTAAATATTTGTTGTAGACGGTGCATGTAATTTAGATGTACGTTTCGTAATAAATGTTCTAATTAGCGTCCTAGGTAGCAAATTTATAACGCGTGCAAATAGACCAACATTTACAGTTGTTGCCAAAACAATTATAGTAAGTAATGCGAGATCTGAATCACTCACTTTATGGATATTTTGGAGATATCCTAATAAAATAACTATATTTACTGGTATTACGACGTACGTTATAACAGGGTAATTACTAGCACGCGATAACAAGTCTAAGCAATAGGTACGTAAATGTTACTATTATACGAGTAAATTCTAAACGTATTTCCGCGGATTTTATGTGGAATTTAGAGCACAGGTTTCTCAGCTAAGTCCATGTGGTGGCGTCCAAGTTTTCTTGCTCTTTTATGAGCGTCGACTTTTACTCCAGCTTTTGATTGTCTATTAGTATACGAATTCTTATCTTTAAAGTCGCCTGCCTATCTCCAATCAGTGGCGGCTCGTGGTAGCTGCAACAGGCGAGGCCATACTACGTGCATCTTTTTCATCGATTTTTTTCTTCGGCCAAATTTTTTAAGTCCCTGAAACCGTCTTTTTAACAACACGAATTTTTTGAATATCCCAACAAAAGACATGGTCAACAAGTACAACCTTTCTTTATATGAACTTTCACATAGTCATTGATATTTATCATACCAAAAGGACTGAAATGTGTACTTTCTCCACCGCTAATAATACTGAAAATTTAAAAGGCGTTTCAAGTAGATTATGAAAGGGATTCATTCATATAATCGATATATGTAAAATCGATTATATTTGGTTAAATTTAGTCTTACCTTGTTTTGTTGTAAGGAAGTTGTTTTTTATTTAATTTAAATTACTACCTGCCTTATCATTTAAATCTTACCAATTACCTAATCTCTAGAATATCCAAGGAATCACATTGCGTAGTAGCAACTACGAGATAATCCAAAATATAAATGAAAATATTAACACTTAAACAATCGATTAATGGTACATGTCACATCATTAATCAACGTTATATTTACGGCGAAACTGGCAAAGCAGAAGACAAGCAGAATACAAAGTCAACGAAGAGGAGCCTGGCGTAAGTCACGTTATTTTAACCACCTTACATGGGGGGGGGGGGTAAATCATATCGTACTATAAACTTAAAGGAATGTAGAGTTTGAATTGGCATTCCAAACTATAATTTATTAATTTCAAACCCCCGTCTTCTAGTTCTAGTAGTACTTTAATTTAAAAAATGCTTTTATATTACACAAGATATAAGTATTGAAAAATAGAAACAGATGTTTGAGAAAGACAAGATAATTGTACTTTTTTAATGTTGTAAGTATTTTTTACAAACTTTAAATATATAATATATATTAACATATAAAACAAATGTAATTTACGATAGAGAATTTATAAACGTAAGTTACAATAATAGTGCTAAGTTTGACATACAATTAGGTAGCTGATATTCTGCTGATGGCGTGATTGATGTGTTTTCTGTCATTCGGTAACTAATGATTTTGAAGTTCAAGGAAACTTTACGTAAGTAACTACATTTTCCATTTAATTTCAATTTTACTTCAAATTGAAGATCATATTCTATGAAAATTTTTGATTTCTTGGAACTTGAACTACTAAAATGGACTTGATTTTGTATAAATTTCAAACTTAAGAAAAATGTACATCCCTATGAAGACTTTAAGGTTATGTGGTATTAGGTTATACCGATGCTTGTTGATTCAGAGACAAGTTGATACACTTATTTTTCTTACAGATAAATAACTAGCAATCTAGGTAAAAGCTTACGTAACTATGATCAGAGCAAAAAACTAGGTTGCGCTGTAGTAAGTCCTATACAACTATGACCATATTCAAAGCTCTAAAGCCTACTCAATGCACCAAAGAAAATAGAAGCAAATCAGCAATACTGACATTTCGGACAATGAAGCTCTTGGAGAAGAGGAAATATTTAAGGCTACGAAAAAATAAAAACACGATGAGTTCATGGAAAAGAAGTATAAGCAATATAGTTTCAAAGAGAGAAACAGAGACCAAGAAAATCCAACAGCAAGAAAAAAGCACATAATATAATAAGCATATAATATTTAGCAGCCGATGAAAATTTATAGATATTTTTGTTTGGTATATTCAGCCGTAATTATAAATAAAATAATATAGAATAAAAGGAACTGTACAGTAAAAGTAGACCTAAAGTAGACAAATAATTCCCGGCAAACTGATTTTTTCAGGGTCGATTGAGGGGTGTCTCCCGAGTATCAAACCAAAAAGTCAGACTCCACACGCATTGTAGGGTGTTGCAATAGAAGTGGTTTTAATATCTATCTTTTTTTTTAAATTTTGGTTTTCAAACTTGTACATAATAATATTCTCGACAACTTTTCCTAATTAAATTATTTGGTAACTTTGATTTGCCTGCAAAAACTATTCTGCCTTTTGTTTGTATATTTCCTGAACCATAATATATAAACATGGTGGATGTTTTCCCATATAATGGGCGCTGGACCGTCAAAAATTGCCAAAAAAATAGTATTGGGAAAAGTTGTAGAGAACAATTATTATGTACAAGAAAAAGAAAATAAAAAAAATAAAATAAGGATCCACCCCTATTACAACACCTTACAAGGGGTCCACCGGCCCTGAAAAAATCAGTTTGTCGGTACAAATTTTTTTGAAAAATGATCTTTATTGGGCTAAAAGGGGATAATTAATTGTGTTCGACGTAGAAAGTGTCGTAGAGGGACATATGTGAGATGTGGCTGCAACGACATGTTTCATCTCTGTGTTAATTGTGAATCAGACAATGATGGCGATACTGGTTCTCACTAAGCTAATAATATATTTTGCAATGAAAAAATAAGTACTTTGTGATGTCATATGCATTTTTGACACCTTCTTTGTTAGATTTCTAGTTCGTGCTCTTGCAATTTCCAAATACATCGCGAATGAGTTTATTCCTTCATATCTGATGAAGCTGGGATTTATTATACATCATCCATATAATAAATCGCGACATTTTACATTTTATTTTTACTAGCGAACAATGGAACATCCTGAAACCAAATTGGGATAACGAAGGGTGAATATTCCATCTATATAACAGTTATCTCTTCTCTTAAGATCTGATGGGCACAATTGCTACCGATATGCCGAAAATTATCAACATTAATCATTATACCCTTTTTGGTGAATGTGTAAAATCTTAGTTAGCTTTAGAGATAACAATAATTGTAATAATATCTCTGCCCCTCATTCTAACGGCAATGGTTAGCTCAGAATTCTTCAGAGACTTGTGCGAGAGAGGGGGCTATTTCGCGATCCGTATGTGCAAGCAGAGTTGGACAAATCAAATTATCAAACGTATAAAATAAAAAAGTTTAGAAGAGTTTAAATTTCGGTAAACGGCTCCATTTTATTCGGAGCAACGAACGCTAGCGTATCGAGTTTCAATATCACGGTGTTCTAACAAGAACATATAGGTACATCAGCTGGGAGAATTGGAGAGAACACGGCGGGTAAAAATCAAAGTTCGAGGACGATATACCTGGGCAACAAAAGCGAAATAAATACTAAGCTAAACCGAACGTAACCAGTGGAATAACGAAAACACGAACGATATCGCAGACAAGAGAGCAGAGTGGGGTCACAATATCAACATCAGTGAAGAAGTACGGAAAGCAACGCGGCTCGTTTTGGGAGTGACAACCGAGGCATTAAACTAAACGTATACGTTGTAGCGCTGGGGAATTGGCATCATTGTGCCTCGTCGCCGAACGGTGAGCGCAGAGGGGCGCGATAATGGGCCCTCTCCCTCAGGACTCTGCATTAGGAACCCCTGATACATTCGCGAAAAACACTGTCGATACGGCCAGTTCTCTCCCAGTTAGTTAATGCATCACTTAGGCTTAATTCTATATTGGCTTATAAAGAATTAACGCGCCCTCATCCGTGTACAAAGCGTTCTTAACTGATATGTACACGATTCTGATTTCGTTTCGACACCTTTTAAAACTGTTTACAATGACTTTTTCCAGCTGAGATATTTGAATTTTTTCTCCTAAATCGAGAAACATATTTATATTTTTAAGTCATACCTAAAAGACAAGTCTCAATATATCGTCACTAACAATAACGCATCCAAATTTAAAGAGAATAAGCATGGTGGACCACAAGGATCTATTTTAGGACCAATCCTGTTTTTTGATTTTATTAACGATATCCATTACTTTCTATTACATATCATTTGCATATTGTTTGCTGACGATACACAGTTTCTTTACTCGAAGGCTTGATACTGACAGTGAAGTTTTTTAACACTTACAGTCTTACAGAGTTGGCAACAATGTTCGCTGGTCACATGTTGTATAGCTGATAATGTGCATCGGGTTTTGTTTTGAATCCAATATACATGCTTACATTCATTAAAATACCTCTTCATAAATCATACTCGAGTATCGAGCAGTCGAGTTATATATTTAAACGATTGATCCCTCGATTTTTAAACGGACATGTTGTTGACTTTGAAATTGTAACTATGTTGACTTCCGTTTACAATACCAGAAAAATGGTGAATTTTCATAATCCCATAGTAGTCCGAGAGCTGGTAGACAATTTTGGGTAGGTACTCGAGGTAACATAATCATTTGTATAATACTTCTTTCTTAATATCTGAATACAGAATTGAGGAACTGGCTGAAGGGTAGAAGCCCCACTACCCTTTAGCCAACCCTTGAATTTTTAACTTTGCAAAATTATTTTCATAATCTAGTGCGGATTAAGGTAAACCCTGTTTGTGTGCATTCCTAGATTTATCAAAGGTGACCGTATCAAAGTCAGCTATGAATTACTGTTACAAACTTTTCAAGAAATAGGCATTAGAGAAAATATGCTAAAATTATTCAAAGTCTACGTCACAGATAGACAAAATAGCGAGTAAAAATAAATGATAAATACAATGATTCCACGAAGATAAAATACGGGGTGCCACAAGGTAAAGTTCTAGGACTTTATTTTCAATTTATATAAACGGGATGTTTACATTAAGGAGCGTAAGAGAAATCATAGGTTTCGCTGCTGATACTGCCATCTTTTATAGAGAAAACTCCTGGGAAGAAATACTAAGAATAAATTGAAATTCAAACAACTGAAAAGACTATACCATTATCTTATAGAGAGCCACTTGAGTTATTGTATACTTGAATGGGGAAGCATAGGCGCAACTAGGGGGTGCTGGGGGTGCACCTAACACCCCCAAAATAAAAAATAGCACCCCCAAAGTAAAATTATTTTCAGTACCGTACCGATACCGATTTCACATGAATTCAGTCCTAAAACTACCGTGCTGCTAGCAGCACGTTAAAAGTGTTAGCAGCACTTTAAAAAAATATTATATTGGAAAACCAAAGAATGTAAATTATACTTACTATTGACCTAAAAAATAACTAAAAATTATGAGTTTAAAAAAATACAAATACTTAACCAAAGCTTATAGTGTCTATTAGTAGGTACTACATGTTTATTCCTATTCTATATTATCCTTAAATCTTTTATTCTATTTTGTCTATATTAGGTCATACATCATTAATAATACCAACAAACATTAATCTGACTCCAAAAATTCCTCATATGAGTAAAATGCATTACTGAGTAAAATACTTTTCACGGAGATAAGTTGCCTTACATGCGTTGAAAGGATATTGTAAAACAATATACCATCGTATTATTTGTGCCATTTTGCGTTTTTCCTAACCTTAAAAAATGTATGTTTATTTTATCTCGATTTCGTATTGAATAACTATGAATTTAACTGTGGGTAGTGAAATACTCATTATTCTCTTTTAAATATAACATTGAATACAAGATAAAAATGCATAGTAATATAAGAATATTAGGTATAGCTAATAAATTCAGATTTACAGTCATCTCTATACTTAAGGCCAGAAATTATCCTGATTGCTTTTCTTTGATTACTAAAAACTGCTCTGCTATAGTGCTTTCATTTGATATGCAAACTAATGGAATGTGGTAAAAAACTTGTTTACCTTATTTTCAGATAGTGAATAGTGATATGAATTTCTGATTTGAATTTCTGAGTTTTACCAATAATAAGTAACCTAACCACGTTCTATCCTTGCAAGGGGCGCTCCTGGTAAAGTTTTGCACATATATGAATATGACCTAGTAAGATATCTTTTGAAGTCACTTCACCTTGGTTACGCATGATGATACACCACTTAGCAGAAAGGCCAATAAATCGCCGGCTTGTTCATGAAGGTGTCTTCTACGTGAGCGAGAAGGGAAATGGGATTTATATGAGTTGGAGAGGGATAGCGACATATATGGTAAGCCGCGGATTGAAGACCCTAGTTCTATTCACAAGAAATTGTGGCGGTATACAATTTTACACGAAATATCCTTTTAGTATTTGTGTAGTAGTATTTTCACTAAATATCCTTTTAGTATTGCATAGTGATGTGATTTACCGCTTCTGTAGTAATTGGTACGGGTTTTCTTTGTAAAATTCCGCACAATCTTTTGCTCTACTTTGTTTATCAAATGAGAACTTTTATAGCAAATGAATGTCCCAAAATCAAGATAGCGTAAGCCACATATTAGTTACTGAAGTAACTAATATGTGGATGCAGTAAGTAATATTATTTCAATATTCTTCTCCCATTTTTCATATATAAACAAGAGGAAGCGGCTCGAAATAAACAGTTTCTGCTAGAAGGCTCACTAGCCAATAGTCCGACGCGGACGAGATAATTATACTTAGGTATTTCAGCAAATAGCTACTAGGGAATTAGCCTAAACCTACCTAATGTACATTTACATGATTTATTAATTTAGCACCTAGTAGAAATTAGTAATAATTATTTTACTGGCTCTATTGGGAGACCCTGAGGTACCTCCGGTGGCGAGAACTGAGTTAGCTATATTCAGCTAAATGATTATAAGTTACCTATATATTATAAATATCTATGCATTGATTTTTAAGCGACAGCGACTAGGAAAGTACAAAATGTATATTAAATAATTTTAGCGCCTACTTACCAAAAAACAAAAAATATTGAGAAAAGTTTTGTGAAAATAAAGTGCTTCGTAGAACTGCAGACCAGAAGGTGTGAGGAATGAAAAATCGATTATAATGTGTCGAGACATCACAGCGAAAGAAAATACAGTAAGGATACGTTAGCAAGTGGACGAACTACATACACATATTACATCTCTCTAGTAGAGTAGCGACAACGTTGAAAGGACTTAACATGTCCTGGCTGCTAAAGAATCATCTAACATGGAGGTTGTGGATAACGCGAGGCGGAGCGCAAGCCACTCCTCTCGTGCCCGCCTATTCAGTCCGTTCAGGACATGTCTCTGCCATCTGTCGGTCATCATGCCAACACCGTGTCTGTTGTTTTATTGCCGTATAAGCTGTTTCATTATTTTCAAGGGCTGTAGATAAGATTGGATTGCGAATGGAGTTGAGATAAAGCCACTTGATTATTTTTTCTGGCTCTTTTTTGTTTCTTTTAACGCGCTTCCTCTGATCATTAGGTTTACGGCGTAGGCTTCATTCTTCCCCCGGATTAACTTCCTTTATGATGCTTTTGCTAGAGGCATACAGGATTGAGTTATGTATATACAGTGCGTTATCGGATGTCAAGAGACAAATGGATGCACAAGATAAAGCAGTTTGACATTTGCATTCTTTTTTGGGTTTGCGTTTCACGATCATATTGTGGTCTTAAAACAATAAAGATCATGTCTTT
The DNA here is from genome assembly GCA_964058915.1 of Tetropium fuscum. Lineage (NCBI taxonomy): Eukaryota > Metazoa > Arthropoda > Insecta > Coleoptera > Cerambycidae > Tetropium > Tetropium fuscum. The sequence goes on along the minus strand of CAXKVY010000161.1, from coordinate 346,877 downwards.
GATCTTTGGAAATAATTCTGATGTTTCTTTTGTGCTGAAAGTTTGAATCGAATTTTCGGTTTTGCTTTATTTTGAAGTTACCCAGACAGTCAATCAATATATAACAATTACATGCCTCTAAAATTTTAAAGTAAGTATACTGGTCCTCTGTATAAGGACCAGTATACTTACTTTTCACCTTAGGCTTCATAATCAATAGGCAATACCAATTTATTGTTTCACTAAACATAGGTTCCTGTTAGTGATGTTGTTGATTGTTCGTTAGTTAACGCCTGACATTATAGCAGATATTTAAATATTGTTTGACCCAGAAGTTTCTGAAAATAGTATCTTGTTGTTGTTCAAGTTCCGAGATTACACTTATTTCTTAGCATAGAGTAGATATTCTAGTTCTCCTAACATACCTCTCCTAAAAGTAGAAAAAATGCTGTTCCACAAGAGACAATAAAATCTTTCTATGGGGAAATAAACATTGTTATTATTTATGAAGAGATTACAAATTTTTACAAGTGATATTCAAATTAATTTTAATAAGGATTAAGATTAGGTACAGTAAATTTTGCTAACCTAATAGTAATATGTAGTATAAATATAATTATTTGTTTTCTATTTTTGTGACATGTGTATGTATGTAGTATTAGTACATGAAGTATTAGTGCATTTATAATAGTGCAATAATATTATTAATTATAATATTCATCATACAATTTAAAATGATTACAATATCACAAAATGTAATGCTAAGAGAGTTTATGTTTATCGTGCTTAAGTTTATGGTATTATGAATACACCTTACTTTGGTTTCGGCACCTTCACCATTTTTTCGAATTTCCTGTTGGTTCATGTTCTGTAAATATACGATATTAATAGTATAGTAATAGTAGTACAGGAGTTATTAGATTCTTAAAATATATTCTTAGCTAAATCTTTTTTACTCGTACCTATTAAAAACTAAATAGAAATAGGATCTTCCACAGCGGCTATCTATTTATTAGACTATAGCAACCTAGATTTCTTATACCCCCCACAGATTCTTCTAAAAAATCAAAATATATTTATTTTTCAATACCTCAATTAGCTAGTTTTTAAGATCTACAAAAAATATGCCCCTTCTAGAAGCTTATTGTTTTACTATTTTTCTTTTTATTAAAAACCAATACTAAAGGTACTGTCGTAGTTTTAGAATTCCCTACCAAACAATATTCTTTTAATCGTCCCAGAACTCCATCTATGATCTTACAATTGTTTTACTATTTTTCTGTTTATTACGATTTAAGATTAAAACTTCACAGTTTTGGAATTTTCTACTAAACATTATGAGCTATGAGCTTCGAAATTTTTAATTATTTTTCCATTTTTCTATTACATATTCTGAGTTCATTATAATATCAGAGTTTTGTCCACCTAGAAGTGGCGAACTTCCAACTGTGCGTCACTCAAGGATCGGGTATAGAGTGGGTTTTTGATCATATATTCTCATTAATGCCATTATGTTAAGAAAATGCCAAATCTACATGTTCGTTGTTAAACAACGTAGATATTTTTGGATTTCATTCTAAAAATGTCATAATTTTGTTCAGCGAAAAATTTACAGCAGTCAAAATGACGCTTATAGAATCGAATTTTATTAAACATTTAAATCACCTTAATAGGTTTCTGGTTCTTGTAGTTTGTGAATTAACCTTTAACCTTGCGAATTAATTACCTTTCCCGTAAAAAGATTTACTTAGATTTATTATTCCGGATTGCCTTGTAGTAACGAGAAATTAAATAAAAAAATATTATTTCACATTACCAATGACTAAGAGAAAGTTTCGTATTAGAATTTAAAAAAATGAATCATATTTTTCAACCAGAATTTAAGGAAATCATACTTATATATCTACCCCTTATTTCAACCGCAATGCTTAGCCCAGAAATTAGAGATTAGTGCAGGACAGGGGCAAAATATTATTATTTTTGCTGGCCACATTTGCACCCTGCACGAGTTAGGTTGTTAAATTTTAATCCTCATTCAGTGAAGGAATAAGAAAAACGTAGATAACCTAATGCGGTTAGTAGCCAAACTAATTTGCTTTAATTTTCCTTTCCCAATCAAAGGCTTTTTCTCTGTATATAGGGTAACAGTAACTGGAAAACTACAAATAGGGCTCTCGAAATTCAATTTATCTCGAAGTACAAAACTCTGATTTTTTCCTCTTGAAATTTGAAAATTTGAAAATTTCTAAATTTCTCGCGTAAGGCATACAATGAACATGCCAATTTTACACGGCGACCGTTTGCCTCAGTAGTTGTTTTTATTGCATTGTTATCAAAGTCAAAGTGTGTTAATCGTTTTAAACTACCATGTAAATTTAATACAACTCCGTCTTGACGTATAACGGTTGGTCCAATACCTACCATTTTTATTTATTTTCGAGCACTATTTTAAATTGTCTGGTAGCTTTTCAAGATTTTCTGTTGTGCGCTAAAAATGACTCTTCTCGGAGTAATCTGATCTGATCAATAAACTACGTATGTTTTATTGACCATAGTTGCGAGTAACTGTTTTTAGTAAGAAAACCATAAATACCTCAACGTATATTTTTAACCGTCACGGCATAAATAAATATATCCATTCATTTCTAGGTGTTATTTCTAGTAGGCGCTGATTCTGGTCAGCAAACCGCACTGACGTATATAAATTAACTACCAATTTAATTATACCATCGGTAAATAAACTTGGGCATACCCAGATGCATGTGTCCTCTCTGACTTTGTTTTCAGAGTAAATTCGTTGGTATAACGGCCGACGACGTATGCAAGTTGCAAAACCGCTGAACTAAATTTAAGGCCAAATGTAAATATTATTTTTCGCACTTGCTGGTCGTGAGAGCTGTCGTCGAGTTCTCTAAGGGGGCTATAAAAAGATATACTTCTTCCGATCGGTTTCTATAGGTCATCAAAGCCACCGCCATGTTTACGAATCCGAGTCTGGATAAACACACCTGGAAGAACCTAAATCACTCATTGACAGCCGGCAATTTAACGCTAACAGGGACGGTTAAGTTTCAGAATACCCATGTATGCACTGAATGGGATCTCAAGGGGCCATAATCTAATATTAACAAGAATAAGCGAATATATTAAAATTAGCTGTTCTTTGGTCACGTCTGTAAAAATATGGTAGGTATTTAATTCGGTCAAAGAACCCTTTGTTAAATGCTTGTATCCTTTCTGTCTGAAAGGTAGTTATACAGGTCTACCCAAAATCGGAACGCAACAAACCGAATCCGTTAAAATAGGTTTTTTGGAATAACTAGATAAGAAAATGTATTACAGACTCCACATAAGTTGTGTAGAAACTGTTTCAATGCCGCCTTAATATATACTTTCTAAACGTTCACCTTATCTAGATTATCAAGAAAGACTTGCAAAAAAATCAAGTAAAATATATGATGATTTCCTACCGTTTCCTCAGCCTTTCAGTAGTTGCCCATTGTTTTGGTGTACGAGCAGTCGCACCGCACTGAGAGTATGCACTTTAAAAATTTTTCATACACACTGAGAGTTCATATTATTGGGGTTAATAAAGGAGACTATTAAGAAACAAAAAAATATTTGATAGCAAAACAAACGAAATAACCTATAAGTAATATTGATAGTATCGCGTTGATCTGTTTTTCCTTCTATTACATGGCCTCGTTGAATTTCTGTTGGTCATATAACTTCTTGTACAACATTGCCCAGATTACAGTACTCTGATGAAGGAAGCTGCAGCCTTTGGTATTTGAGATATAGACATTTCAAAAAATATACAAGTACCAAATATAGCATAGCGATGGCTACCAATAAAATATATTAAAACCACTTTTTTCAAGCTTTCGTAATGCTCTACATGTCCGCAAGACCAAGCATCCATCGTCCTATTCCAGAGATGCTTGGTCTTGGTACGGACATGGATAATCCTCCGCAAAAAGATTCGGGGACCTTCACCCGAACATCTAATAAATAAATTTTTAACCCACGGACTTGTTTTAACATTATGACTTTGACAGCCAACTGATCATGTTCATTCATGTTCTATTTAAGCAAATCAGAAGCACTCAGTCTAAGTTCACTCAATGTAACGCGCAAGTAACTTTTATTGAGTTTGAGTTTTGATAAAGATATCTCTGCACTAGCAGATATTACCAGTAACGTAAAGAAACAGTTGAACTACGAAAACACATCTGGAAGACTGCTGAAGATGCACCTGTTATTTGTCGCGAAGAAATCAGCCAAATCATATAATATTTCTGTTTTAGAATTTCATTGAATAAGGCAGTTCTGAAGCTTATTAATGGTTTGAGTAAACTCTCGGGAAAATCAGATTCGTCTTTCTTCAATAACGCGGCTGCGTGACCTTAATTTCTTCATTACATATCCAATCGAAAAGGACCTGGAATGAAAGGTTTCATTTATCGTTCATAGTAGTAAAACGTATTAAAATTGATTTGTTGAAATGTCTAAAGATTCATTAAAAATTTGTCTTTGAAACCTCCTTATAGGATCTTCAATTCGGCGATGAACTACTAATTCGTCAAAAAAAATTTGTACATTTTTTTTGTCGTTTCCATGTGAGTTCTGGTTTAATATCCCAAGTTTTTACTAAAATGGAAGATTTCTACTCTATCTCTTCGAAATTTTCCCTCATCCATGACAAGTTCTTTTTTGGCATTATAAATTAAATCACAAGTTCGATGAATATCGAATGTTGAACTCTGCAAGCGCTTTGAAATTAAATTAATACTGTCTAAAACTTTACTTAAAAATTTGATAAACGCTGTATTACAGATTTTAAGTTTACATTAATAGTACTGAGGCAATCAAATCGGGTGGACGCCCATCTTGTAGGAAACCGCCTCCAAAGAGAAAACATTATTGAACTAACTGTAAAAGAAAAACTTTACGAAAGAAAATCCTAACTGTAAAACTATTAATAATATTTGAAACCTCAAAATCCATGTATAAATATTGTAGTACCTAACCCAACATGAGAAGGGGATGTAGACAACAGATTACCAACACACAGGGACCATATATATTTAGGCCATTGTTTGTCCATTTACCGCCAGCTAAGCTTTTGTTTGCCAACACTCACTCTGTATATTTAGTTGCGCTGAAAGATTTCCAAACAATATCGTTCAGGTCCGGGTTCTCAAAATACTTAACTGAGTATTGTCGCAGTGGGACATCGTCAATATTCAATAGTCCGTTAACAACAATCCGTGCCTATCGATAAATAATGTCGATACAAGCAAATTTACCGGACCAGCCGTCCCGGTGCAGCGGCATGAATACACTGGGATCGATGCTTTAGACAAGACAAATAATAGTTATATTTAATATATTCATATTATTCAACTCATTAATGAAAATTATATGAGAACGGAAATAGTATTTCCTTCAATAGCAACTTCTTGTCTGTTCTAATTTATTCAATTTTAATTTCCAATTATGATATTTTTCTCTTCATGCCTATCACATGTGATGTAAAGATAAATTTATGTTTTCATATTTTCTTTCTAATTTTGACATGCAACGTGATACTTTTCAAAATCCTTTGACTTTAGGAGATATCTTATTTTTCACAACCAGTTACAAACAGTAAAATGTTACACAACTGGTTCTGTAATAGCTATTTACGTAACCAGTTGGAAAAAGTACTATTTTGTGTAACGAGCAGATTTCTGCGGAACGAGTGCTAGCGAGTTCCGCAAAATGATGCGAGTTGAGTGTTTCATGCAAGATTATTGATAATTTTCACTAATTTTATATTTTATGAGAAGAGAATTTTATACATTTAAAAACAATCCAGTAGGTTGTAACAGTGTGACAGCTCGCCGCTTTCATATCTTGTCAGGTCTAAATAACCTACTATGAAATGAACTTTACAAAACCAGTTGCGTAATATTTTACTTTTCTGGTTGTTAAAAGTAAGGCGTTTCCTAATGTCAAAGGATTTTGAAAAGTGCCACTTTACATGTCAAAATTAGAAAAAGTGAATTTCATAGTAGGTTATTCAGGTCTGACAAGCTATGAAAGTGACAAGCTGTCACATCGTTATATCCTACTGGATTATGTTAAAACGTATAAAATTCAGTTTTCTGCTCATGAAACATTAAATTGGTGAAAATTAGAAAAAATCGTGTATGAAATTTGTACATATTTTTGTTCATTTCAAAGATGAACTAGTAGGGGTAAGAGGAGGAGAGAATTATAAGAGAAAATGTAGAGAGGAAAAACCACCAAGAAAAAAGTAACATAAGACTTACCCAAAACTAATAATAAAACAATGTTGGTATATTTTGAATATACCTCAGTAGTTTTGATTGTCTTAATGCCCTTCTGATAAGATCACAACCAGGCGCCTTTGGAATTATATTTTTTCCTATTTCTTACCCTGGTTCGTCGGAAGTAACTATTACAATCTCTTCTTCTTCTTCTTCATGCTCCTATATTGATTAAATTGTTATGCAGTTCTGGAACAGTTACATTTTGCTTATTATTTGTCACCCATCTTCCTGTCCTATTGGTGGAATCTTTTTTGTTTTCTTATTTCTCCCTTTCATTTGCAGAGCGGCAATCTGTCAATTCCTGTAGATATGAGTCATTTTTTTAAGTTATTTTGAGTCTTTTAAATATGATTTTATCTGCAGCGTATTTGTATAACTGTCATATCTTTCTGACTTTTCATATTTCTGGGAAGCTCAAACATTTGCCTTGGACTAATGTTGGCAACTGTTTTTTTATATTTATTGTAGAATACCAGACCAATTGTTATATATCTACTACTAGTTTCATTTCTTCGTATTCCGCTTGTTTTATTACCTGTAATAAGATACTGAGATATATTATTTTGCTTATTTGATTTTTCATAATAATAATAATAATAATAATAATTTATTAATAATATTTTCGAAGGTAGATCCATTATCAATAGAAATAAATATTATGTGTTTAAAATAAACTAAATAGTATGTTCACATTAAAACACAAAATATTCACGGAGTTTTTTACTTTCTTTTCTTTTTCTACCTAAAATTATGTTTAAAATTTATTAATATCAAATACATTTTATATATGTCTCTGCAAGGTATTTATTTACGATAAATATATATAAGAACGTACAGATATATTTTTTTATACAATTAAATCTTTTTCTCAAATATAGTTATGACTAAGTGTAGTTATTTTTGTATGTAAACAATATAATTTCTCTATATCTCAAAGTTCAAGAATGCCAAATTCTTGAAACATCGAACTTTCGGGGTATGTGAGATTTTTATTGAATTGCATTGGTCATATTCTTCAAAAGTGATGAAATATAAGATGCTTGCTCTATTTATGGAAAATATGGATTGAGAAATGTAAAATACAAATTGCGAAAATTTAATATTTAAAAATATTTTCTGATAATTGGTAATTAGAATATTGGAAGCAAATTATTAAATAGTCGATATTATATAACACAATTACATGTTGCTAGAAACATATTTCATGGGAATACTCAAGGCCCGAGAGGACAATCAGGGACTTTTTAAAACGAATTTTATTTTTACGGGACGCGCACTTTAAAATATGACTCGGAAATATGCAACAGCTTTGTCGAATGAGTTTTATGTCTCATATAAAGTGATTTTAAAAGATGTGAACTGTCCGAGCAGAAGGGACACGAAGCGAATAAAACAAATTTACCAATATCTCAAAACAAATGTCTAGTATGCCTGGACTAGATCCTACATATTTCACATATGGAGCAATATTAAAAATATCCCCCTGTTCAATTTTAGAATTTTACACTTTTTAGTATAGCTGTAATAAAAAGTATAAATTTTGAAGCGTCGCGTCGCATGCGCCGTCCCCAGCACATGTGCCAGTGACGCCTGATGCTGACGACCGTGCTGGAAGGGTTTTATAATTGCAATAGAATTGACATTCGAATCGCTTTAAACCTCCTATTTAGCATACATATTGTCAATTCATGTTCTAGCTTTTTAATATAACGCCTTTGTCTGATGCTCACTTGACAAATTTTAGGGGTGCTTAATGAAACGTTATACGAGTATTCTCTATATCAATACCATTTGCACTGGAAGAAATCTAAATCACGGTTTTATTGGATTTTTATACTCCTTTTTCATTTTAGAATGCGGATCTCCCAAAGGTACTCGGGAATTAATTTTCTGAGAACCAAGGAATTCCAAATAATTTGTCAAATAGTATTCAGAAACGCATAAACGTGAATATTTTAGTTGGGAATTACTTTAACCATCCACAGCAATATTAGTAGATATAATTATCGTAGGTATAATAATAGTAGCAATAATAGTAGGTACAGTGCCGTTCAATTGAAAGTAAACGATTTTTTTAATTAATGTGAAACAGGCTTTCAGGTAATCAAAACTTGATTGTCAATTTTATTTGTCAGTTTACTAATAATTATTCTATATTTTGAAGTTTTCCTTATAATAATTATTATTATTATTATGCCGCGCTTAACTGAACCGCAAAAAATAAGAGCTGTGATGTTACTGCAGAACGGATGGTCAATGCAAGCAGTTGCAGATACTTTGAATGTGAGTAAAGGTTACATTTACAAAATTAAGCAAAAATGGAATGCAGGGGGAACTGTTGAGTACGTCCATAGAGGGGGCCGTCAGAAATTCAGTACTATGGGGGAAGACGAACTCGTCCTTAACCACCTCCGACAGAATCCTTTTGATACAGCAGTGACTGCCTGCTTCTTAACAAATTTTTCTGCTTCGGTGGAAACCGCAAGACGACGTATCAGAGCATCTGAGCTGAAGAATTTTTCGGCTGCAAATAAAGTTGCTCTGTTGCCACGGCATAAAGAGCAGAGGCTAAACTTTGCCAACCAATTTGTCGGTGTGCCACAGGACTTTTGGGACAACACAATTTTTTCAGACGATAAAGTTTTTCAATCCTGCTATGATGGCTCTGTGCGTGTATACCGCCCAAGAAATTGTCGATATGAAGAGCGCTATATAAATCCTACAGCTCATAGTGGTCGCTTCTCTATTAACGCGTGGGCATGGATATGTTGCGAAGGAGCAGGTGTTACTTGGAGAATCAGAGAGCGTCTTACGGGTCCAAGCTACGTTCGCATTTTGGAATATGTTATGTTACCTTCCGTTTCCATTTTATATCCCGAGAACTTCACTTTCCAGCAGGAAAATATTTTTATTTCCTCTTTCCTTTTTCCATATTTCAATTAAATTTATATTTCAGGATAATTCCTCTATTCACAAATCACGAGTTGTTACTGAATGGCTGAATACAAACCATATTAACACTCTGCCTTAGCCCTCTAAGTTGCCGGATTTAAATCCGGTAGAAAATGTATGGGCACAAATGGAAAAAGACATGTATAGCAGAAATTTCCGACCAGCGAACGTAGAAGAACTGTGGTTGGCGATTGAAAATGCCTGTGAAAATATTGGCGAGGATTACACCAGGACACTAATATTGTGTATGAGAAATAGGCTTCAAAAAGTTATAAACGCGAATGGTGGTTGGACCAAATATTAATTCATAGTAATTTTCTTAAGTTCTCAGTTAATTTTTTAATTTAATGGATTTTTTTACAAGAGACGTCCTTACCATATAGATTTTCCTTACTAAATACTGTATATAAAATGCTGTCACCCTATAACTGACAGATACTTCAACCCTAAATAATTTTGAATGTGATCTGTTTACAAAAGCCTGCTTCACAATGGGAAAATTTCCAAAATTTCTCAAGAGCCGTTTATTTTCAATTGAACGGCACTGTACATCTTTTAAAAAAATATTGGGGGACATGATCATGATTTTTATAAATAAATAAATTATCTATAGACAGCTCCACCTCCAAATTATTCATAATTTCTGGTAGTTTTCCGAAATATTTATTAACACATTTAGGATGAACAATTCTTCTTCATAGTTAGCATATCATAATAACATAATTATTTGTTTTCAGAAAATGTTAAATATATTTAAGAATGTTTTGTTGCTAATTGTTTAGTTAGTGCTCCATCTCTACAACACTAAGTCAACTAGGCTCAATTTCGTCATGTGATTTCGGGTGTTTTGAGCGATATCTCTGAAAGAAATCCATAGAAATCCACGGAAATCTACGGAAATCTACGGAAATCTACGGAAATCTACGGAAATCTACGGAAATCCATGGATATCCATAAACATCTACGGAAATCCACGGATATCCACAGACATTCACGGATATTCATAGACAACCGTGGACATCCACAGATATCCATAGACATCCACAGACATACGACATCCAAATTTTAGTCCTCGAAACAGCTCAATATGCTCATAATGCAGCAACAAAAATTTGAGAATAAATTTGAGACGTCATCTCTCATCCTTATTTTTAGATTTTCATTTACATAAAAATAGGAATAGATTTACATGTCGTCGAAAACAATTAACTCTATTCTAAGGAAAAAAAGGTAAGTTAGAAACTGTTAATTTTTTTATAACAGAAATGTTATAAAAAATGACATTGAATGAATATAAATGACAAGTTATTTTTAAGACAGTTGTTGAAATAAAAGGATTATTCATATGCACAAAAGTGGTCTGCTTAAGAAATGCCTGTGGAAAACCGCACTTCAATCAGACTTCGTCTTCCAGTGCCCTCAGTACTTTGAAGTTTTTCTGTAATGATGCTATGATGATAATGCTTCCGCATGAACCTAGTGAGCAGTGGGGCACTGAGAGAACCAATTTTATAGTACAGTTGTTGAAGAACATATTGTGTTGGTGTCCGAGAACGGATCCAAATATTTTCGCCATCTAAGTTTTACGTCCTGGCGACACAAAAGAGATTGTAGCTAAGATGTTTCAGTCTTGAGATGAGTTGCCACTCCGTCACTTAGTTAAGCATTTAGATGGCGAAACAACAGGAGCTTTATCTTTCTCTGATCCAATAAGGATTGTATAACATCTAATGTAATAACATATAATGTAATAATAACATCTAATGGGACTGTATAACATATAATTGTCTAACTTCTTCCGTGGCGGTTAGAATGAGATTTAGAGATATTATTATTATATTGTAATTCAATAACTATTAAAACATAAAATGATTATTATATTTTATACGCGACGTGATTATTATAATGCCATGAAATAAATATAATAAATCGTTCCCTCGTTTTGTTAAATACATTTCAGATAGGTTTGTGCTTTGAATACTAACGCGAGAAAACTAACACACCGCAGGTATTAAGAATTAAGAATGTGTGTTTGTCAAAGACAATGCCGAATTTAAATTAGCGGATATAAAAAACGGCGGTTCGAAGCGCCAAGTTGATCCGTTTTTATCAGCAAAGGGAAGGTCCGTAAAAAGAACAAGACAGTTGAAATTCTGACAATAACAGTCTGAATTCCCCGAACGAGAATCTCCTATACAAACTCGCGTACAATGTACAGGTTATCCTGGTTTGAGGCCTAAAACACGTCCGTGCCTCCATCTCCTTCCGTTTTCAGGCGAACGTCCACACGAGCAAGATAGTAGACGTAGGATCTATTTGGAACTTAATCGTATATTTTTCTGTAACAGAGTTGGCGAGACTGCCGATTATCCGGGACCACCGAACGTGACTGGAAACCCAAGTCTTCGTCCGCGATAACATTATTCATCAAAAACGCCTTTTATACACTGTTTCATAATAAAACTGAATTTGATGTTTTTTATTGCCCCCATATTTTTTATTTGAGAAACTTATTTCCAGATCCTTAAAGTGATGAAGTGAATGATGTTAGGGAGGGATGCCTGGAGTACATATCCCTTCCTTCGTTTCTAAAAAGAAAATATGTTTTATTAATATATCCTTCAACGTTTCACAACATGCGTATTTACTATTAATTATTATACATTACAGAATTCAGAAGTGTAAGATTTTAAAACTCTTCTAGCGTCAGAATATTTGCGTATATTTACATCTCAACTTACTTATATGTTCCTGCAATAAGATATTTTGCTATTAATTTAAACTTTATCGGTGGACGTGTCACGATGACAGTTTTTGATATTTCAGCCATTTGATCTTTTACTTTAGATCTTGTAACTCGCATACCAATTTTACTCCAATTACTGGTTTTTGGGTAATAATTACTTGGATAATCCTAATGAAAGGTCAGGTGAAGTTTTGGACGCGTGTTCATTATTTCCAAGTGAGGTGTATCATTTTCGAAATCACTGGAATATCTTCTTATGAAAATGAAAATAATGAACTACGAGCATCACCAGTTTTAATCATAATAAACCAGGAACTTAAGTTGAAATTCAATAGTTTTGGGACAGAAAGTAGTACTTTCAGATATATACCTACCTACCAACCCACACCACTGTACGTAACACAAAATGACGAGTTTAATGCTCTTGCATTGCTTACTAAGATTTATCTCAGCAACGAGAGTTTGAACAAGAGAAAAAATGCTTGAAGAAATAGCTGATGATAATGGTTCTCTGACCTATCTAGTAGACAAATTAATTAGAAATTAGTCTTCGTAATATCTTGATATTTTAAGTATGTAATAATAAAAAATTGCAACAGTACCTTATGAATCCAGATTTACTAGAGGCACAGGAAAAATGTTTGAAATATAGGAATGTGTGTAAAACAACTTTTTGATTTTACTCCTATAATTTTTTTTTGCAGAAAAAGATGCAACGGTTTTAATAGAATGTTACATTTTGACAATAAAATAATGGATAGATTTGATTACTAAAATTAGAGTATACCGTGATTGCCCATGGAAAATAAAACTGATGAATATTTTAACAAACATGATGGGCGTAATTGAAACTTACAGATTCGTTGGCCTGGGTGAACGTAGAACTGCAGCATTATTCGATTTAAAGCAAATCATTTCGCAAATTATGTGTATGGTGGTGATAGAGAAAAAACCATTGTTCGTGTATCAAACATTGACTAACACTAAAAGTTATATCTGAGTTGGATAAAGCTCCTCGTCTCAAGCTATCCCATTTTTGGCTCATCTGCTAACAGATTTCTTACGTTCCATGCATCTAATTCTTATTAATCCCTGTTACTTATTGGAACAGTTAAATTACATGCCAATTAAAGTAAGTGCTTTAGAGACACGAAAGGTGCTTTCGCCGATGAGAAATTTATTTTGTCTAATATTCAACAAATCCGCTGCAGATAGTAGTTATAACAATCCACTTCCTGCTCACTTTGTGAAATCGGACGTTTACATGAAAAGGATGCCAATTTCGTAAAACGAATCCGCTCAAACATGTCATTTATTTTCAGTAGCAGCACAAAATGTTTGTTCATTCCAAAACGGAACGTCGTTATATGCGCTTCCTACTAAAATTTTGTTTAATTTCATTAAGATGGAAGTTTGAACCTTTGATGTAACACTAATGGGCGATTTTATATACCTAAAAGTTAAACTGTAGTTTAAGTGGAAGCATAAACATAAGTCTAACTTGAAGTTTAAACGTAGAACGTTTTATAAGTGCTTATTACTGTAATAGACTTTTTTAGTTGTTACACCAAAGACAAAGCATTTATATATTATGATTATATATATATATATATATATATATATATATATATATATATATATATATATATATATATATATATATATATATATATATATATATATATATATATATATATATATATATATATATATATATATATATATATATATATATATATTCTGTGAAATACTTACAAGTTAGGACGCATAGGTAACTTCCTTGCTGATCTGTTAGGCCTAATACAATATCTCCAATATGTTTCAAAATTAATTCACCAGATCTTTTGGGTAATCCGAAGCGCTATACAAATTCCTTGTCATCCCAATATTCAAAAGGATAAGGCCTAGCTCTAAAGACTCGCAAACGACGTGGTGCCTCTATAATTTGTATAAAGTCATCATCTTCGTCACTTACTAGTCCTCAAAAGCATCCAGATTGTCAAAAAGTTATAGTCCAAGAGCTCATGACTCCTGCTTCATGAAGTACTTGATTCAGGTAGAAATTTTACACACTAGTATCTATAGGTAAAATGTGTAGGTAATAGTGTTAGCCTGACCTACCTGGGTACGCCAGGTATTGCGCATATTCAGAAGCCAACAAGTACTATTCGAAAGCCAAGTTGGTTTTGATTAAAAAAAATAAATAAGGAGGACACTTTTGGACGGGTTAATATTAAAACACAATACCCCAAAGTTGTATTTTCGAAAGCAAAACATTGAGTAATTAATTCCAGGTGAAATTTTAATAGCATCTTAATTAGATATATTTAAAACCATTTGCAAGTCAGACACTTTTTTCGAGGTTTAATAACTGGCAAACATTAAAACAAATCTTGTACGGGATAGAGAGAGATACGGTGCGGAAAGTACTGAATGCGAGTGAGAGAAACGATCAACGGTGTAGCGTGGTCGCTCTCTGCGTTCTCATTGGTTATCGCCTACGTGGTATTGCACAGTTGAACCGGCTGTACAGCACACTTCATCAGAAAATTTTCGAGTGAGTATATACTCTATTCAGGTTAGGTGCTTTAATTTGTTATTGCGACTACGTTTTCTAATATTTTATTCACTATGTGTATAATTATGCATAATTATTAATAATATAATATATTATTTGTTTTTATTGTATAGCAGTTTTTGAAATAAACAATCATTCAATCAAAATGGATAGTGTTTCGTGTCTGATTTGTATAGAGAAAAATGCTGGAAAGATTAATGCATTTTCTGAAATAACTTTAAAAAAATGTCAAACTGTGTTGATAATTCGGCAAGAATACAATTTAAAATATAGTAGTGTAGTTATACCATCTGTGTCTCCAACTGACGGTTACCATCGTCAATGTTACTCAAATTTTGAAGCAATTTTTACAAGAAGAGTTTATATCATATACTACAGAATCTCCTTCTTCATCAAGTATTGTGCAAAATTCAATTCACTATATAGGGTTTTTTTAAATCTACTAGTAATTGTAATATCCAAATATCTGTACCAATATATGAATACTTTTTTAATATAAAATATTAAGATAATTTCAAAATAAAATGAGAAAATATATTTCGTCCAAACGTAGAGCAACTGTATAACCTCCAAACTTTTGTATCTTTTATTTGTTAATAACATGCACTTCGGAATGTACATGGACATGATTTTATCCGAATGTACAGAATCTATAAACTCATCATTAAATCTAAAAAACAATCAAATGTAAACATTTTTCGTCACCGACGCCAGAAAATAAATTATTTATGATTTCCTAGAGCTATGCCCGATAAACTATAAATTACATTTTTATTTGTTAGTTTTACTTTACAATAATTTTAATGAATTATATTCACAAATTTGAGTTACTATATTTTACGCAAAAAAATAATTACCTACATTTATTTTCAATTTACACTTTGGTGTACTGTGATTTAATGTTACCCCGTCCCAAAGTGTATACTTTGTATCCCAAAATGGTACTTGTTGGCTTCTGAATCAAAAATTTTTTGGCACATATTTTTTTACACCTTTCTTATATATTATGCGCAGTACCTGACATACCTAGATAGGCCAGCACTCTATTACCTACACATCTTACCTATACCATTGTGTAAAATTTCGACCTGAATCAAACACTTCATGAAAAAGGGGTCATGAGCTAGCTCTCCGACTATTAGTTTATAATTTCAAAACACCATCATGTCACTTCAAATGACTATTACTCTCAAACAGCGCATGATTAGATCTTCAAATTGCAGTTTAAACTATACCGATTGATGGTTAGACTCAGTTTGGTGTTCAACGAGATATATAAAACGCTCATTTACTATAACTCCAGTTTAACCGATACCTTTAAAATAACGTAAAAACCACCCGTTTAAGAATCCCCAACATATCAATTTTGTTTTCATATTATATTTTCTTGTAATTCGGTCATTGCAGCTTGTCTGTATATTTATTTCGGGACCCCAATGTGTCATGTGCTACATTTTCAACGGTCTTGTCTACACCCACGTCGTGCCTACATTTAAATTTAATAAATTAACCCACGTTAATTATTTAAAATATGTTTTATTAAGTACGTGAGCATAAGAAAAGAGAATTATTAAACGGTACCCACTATCAAATAATTACAAACTGCAGCCATGTAATTAACTGAATATGTAAATGAAGCTCTCGGAACCATAACGGATAAGCTACTGATACCAAAACCTGCGGTAATAATATTCACGATATTTTCATGTTTATGGTAGTCGAATAAAGATCTTATTAGTGGTAACGTTTGTATAATAAACTCATTGAATTAATTTGGTATTTTGCTTTACCTTCGTTATAATGGTCCATTAACATAAAAGTTTTTAAATTTAATTAAACAAGTATACAATTTCAGTGTACTGATCCACATTTTTATATATGGAGGTTTGTTAATCATATAAGTATAGGTTTAATATAATTACCAGATTTTTAACAGATAATTGCGTAGTTATAGTTAGAATACAAAGAGTTGCAGTAATTACTTAAACTATTTTCTAAATTACTTAAAAAATTTTAAAAGAAACAAATTAAATCGTAAGTTAAAATGTTGAGATTCAATAAATTAATTTTGTGGTACACAAAATAATAATAAAGCAGCAATATCTGTAAAAAAAAATTAAATAGACGAGAAGATCACCGACGATATTTTCATTTCTGACTCTGAGGAAGTCTGACGGATGAATTTACTATTTACACTCAATTAAAGATAAACACCTTGACAGAAAGTCCAAACAATATTTCTATGTCCAACATAAAAAAATATGAATTACCTGAACACCAAAAAGTCACCGGGGATATATGGAATAAGTGGACATAAAGGTAGCAAACTATAGACCCATCCTTCTGATCACTAATAAGCACTCTCTCATTTTAGTATTATTGTTGGAGACTTTTTAAGACAGCAGTATCCAAATAAATGAATTGAAAGGGGAAATAATTGCCCACAAGTTGGGCCACCACGATCACCAAATGTGACTTCTTTCTTTGGGGAGCGTTACAAGAATTTGTATAATCCTCGCCATTTGCGTCCGAAGCAGAATTGTGGTGTCGCATTAATGATAAATACACATTCCTTAGAAACAAAGGGTCTCGTGTTTGCTGTTGCGTTGCTTATTAAAAATTATTCCACAATATTTACAACACGTTACTCCCTTTATTTGCCAATTCTCCAAAATAAGGTCGTTTATCTCTTATTCATTCCCTACTAGTAGATATTCGCATTTGGCTAAGTTCATGCGAAGGCCAGCAGCTTCGTACGTTACTTTGAATTTCCTGATCATATAATTGAGATCATCTAACCTTCAGCAGTAACGATCTGACCCGCGAAGAACAATGTGAACAGCATCTGTTCTCCCACCCTTAGTACCATGTTTTTGCATGTTTGTACCCATTTCACTAGGACTCTGACCAAATAGATTTTAAATAGCGTGGGAGAAAAGCAGCAGCCTTGTCTCAATCCTTTTGTGGTTTCGAAAGAGGTAGTAACTCCGCTTCCTACTTTGATTCTCGCAGAGTTTTGCTCATAATATTTCTGGGTAGCCTGAATCAAGAGTGAATTGATCTCCAAGTTCTTCATTTCTTTCCATAGTCTGGATATAGGCACGCTGTCGTGAACAGAGAGACGTCAACAGCTGTAAAAAATCCGATATAATAAAAAAATATATTGTATTGTAATTTTTTATATTCTTGAAACAAGTGTACATTCACTTATCGAGTTCATTTGCTTATGTGTATATTAGGAATAAATATTATTATTATTCGAAAGTTGCTTCCTCAAAATATTTCATAAACAAATTAATAGGATATTCAGTGATTTGATTTCAAGTAAAGCCTTAGTTTGTTCCTTATGATAGAAGCATTACCTTTATTTTATTTAGTGATAGCAATATTAATATTATTATTAGTTTTTGATTCTTTTGTGACTAATATTTCGGCTCTATTTTTATATTATGTGATATATTTTTATAGCACATACAGATTCTTTGAAACTTCGCAGGTGACAGTAATGCCCAATTTGGTAATATTTTAATCATTCCATCATTTTAAGAATATTTGCGATTTATATTCATTCCGTTTCCAATAATTTGCGTATAATAGAATTTCCAATGCGTTTTATTTTGATTGTTTAGAAACAAGTGCACATTCATCAAAAACATGCAAAGCAATGCACGTTTATTAATACACTGAATCCATTAAAGGTTCTTTTATTGCAAACAAGCTGCAGCGGTACACTGTATATGTACTATTGCAACTACTCGTTATAAACGGATAAATATGTAGTTGCTATGTGCAATAACAGAGCAAAATACGGCTATCATAAAATTAAATTTTATGCCGCAAACTGCTGGTGGCAGATTAAGCTCTTGTAAAAACACACAAACTGAACCACTTTGTGCTAAAACAACCCTATGCCCATTCGCGGTTGTCCAAAAATACTGCGATATGCGGGAATGCGGAATCAACACGCCCTGGGCTGTATCAGTGAGAAGCAAGGGTTTCTCTGGCCAGAGCCTAACTGATGCAGCTGATTACATTGCCAATGTCCTCGTTTACATTAATTACCTCCACAATATCGCAATGACGCATACTATAAAAAAATTATTTTTTTAGAGATATTTTTTTACTAATGCTGAAATATGTATAGGTAATGTATTTTCTTCTTACGTCATATAAGTGAGGCTACTCAATAATATTAAGTGTCATTTATATGCCTAGGAGTATAAGTATTTATACTCTTAAGTCTATAAACACTTTATAGTATGTATGTATATGGGCCGGAGTGTAGCGGTTTCACTTTCACTACAGCACTTAGGCCTCATTAGCCCTTTTGTGCATTCCTCCTTGTTACTTGAGTACCTTTCTTCGAACCATCATATTTATTACGGGTGGCAAAGTATCTTTACAATTTTTATGTATGATAGCATGGTTCTCAGTTACCGAGATTTATTACTCTGTCTTCATTACCATTTATCTGGGACCACGCGCCCGCGGCAGTTGTGGAGTATTCTCAGGTATCAGTTGGACTGCCACAGCCCATCCCCAAGCCTGCCTAGGTTACCCATCCAAGTGCCACCAACGCCCGTCTTGCTTAACTTCGAAGAAGAAACAATTTATAGTCATATGAATTCAATTTTCATAATGAACATTATTGATTTTTTATTTATTACTTAATACTAATCTTTATATTAAAAGCACAGTTGTGATGCTTTGCATCATTTAAGAATCCTCCACTTCTTGCGATATAAGTACGCATGACAATATTTCTAGGGTCAAGTGCTTTAAAAGATTCATTGCTTTTAGTAGGCCCCTTAAATTAAAATTATTCGACATTCGCCGCAGAGCTCATTCGAAGAATTTTCTTTGCAATTTCGATTTTAATTTCTAAAGAATATTTTATGTATCATTCAGCAACGGCATTCGATTTCCATCCAACTCTCATGCCTTTTTTGCGTAATAATATCTCCCTGCTATCGACAAGCATTATTGTGTAAGTTCTTCTCAGGCAATGCCCTGTATACTCTTTCCAAAGTGGTGCATTTAAATACCATGCCACATCGTTTGTTACACTGTCAGGTCAGGTGGTAATAAAGGTCAGCACCTTTATGTACCAGTAAAGTTGTTGAAGTCCGTCTCATGCAATGGCCGCTATAAGTTTCTGAATTTGCCAGATACAAAAATTAAGCAACTCTAGAAGTAACTTTCGACAAAGTGTTAATTCCAACAGGTTGTGAAGTACATTTGTCATCAGTTCATTAATGTATCGTAAAAAGAATATGTCGTTGGATAATATCTTCGGACGTAAGGACATGTATTTTCTACACGTCTCCACAGTATTGATAGAGAATCCTTCTTCCATAATTGTGAATTTTCTGAGACGCCGGTCTTGGTATCTGGTGTAGAAACAAGCAGATATTCGCCCCTGTCTACTACATCATTGATTTTGAAATTCGTTAATTCACAGCAACGACAGGCACTAGATAAAGGGGGAGCCATTATCAGTGCAACCTAAAATATTTCAAAGTTTATTATCTACAAGGTCTACAAAAATTCTTCCATGTGTGCTTTTCCTATACCGCAGCTTTCTTCGCTTTGTACCCTCTCGACTCACTCTTCAGATAGGCAATGTGAGCTTACTATATTTTCCAATGTCTATGTTTTTATGGACCTTTACAGCGGTCTTCAGCATCGAGTGCCTCGACCACATGGATTAAATCGCAAACTGCTTCAAATTTAAGAAATACGATAGCAGAACTTGCTAATTTATTGTTATTACCCCCCCGTTTTTCTGACCATTCATTAAATTAGAAAAATACTTTCCCATAATGTTCCCTGGGGCAAAATCGCTTTATTGCACTTTTCACGTTTCACAATTTTTTACAAATGAAATCGATGAACAATCGAAACTAAATGGCAACCATTCAATACCTTCCAAGTATTTTTTAATTAATTTCAATAATTTTTGACGTTACAGCCGCTGTCATAGAGAAATATCATATCAATTTTTGATTAAATCTGATTATAAATGACCGTGATAAAATCGTGGATAAAACGTTGCATAGCTTTTAGGCGCGTTTTATCCACTTAAGAAAATTAAACCCTCGAACTTAAACTTTCTTGCGTTGATAAAACTATCTAAAACACATACAATAAATAACTATAAAACTATGTATCTGTCACTATAGGTCTAAATAATATAATTGAGGCATATAATAAAGCAGCAAAAAAATTTTTAGCAAACAATTTTATAACGAGACGCCTCTTGTAGATAATCCCTAAGTGCCAAATGGACTCAAAGGACGCAACAGCTCGGGCAGATAACTTGTTTATTGGATGCATGTTGTAATTAAACTACAACTCGCCATCTGATTTACTTTAAATATAACGAAAACACCAGTAATTACATTACAGCTTGCCTACATCATACAAAAGAACATCGCAAACAAGAAGAAAACGGCTCGAAACTGAGAACTCAATTATACTTACCAAATTCAACGTTTCGCAACTGTTGATTGATTTGCAATTTTAAACGTTCTTGTAATATGGAATAGGAACCATTATTTTCGCAGTTAAAATTTGACGGGCAGCCAGCACTCTAATCATGCTGCCAGTCAGTAATTACTGTTGTTAAGGTAGTAATTAACATACTGCGTGTTTGCTTGTGTTGGGTTAGTTGGTTTGCAGTACACGGGATGTTAAAGTCACATCTGCATTAGTTTCACAATAATTAATTGTTCCCAGAAATGTTAACATGTCAGGTAGTGTAATATTCATAGTAGAGTTCAAAGCAGTTTCTATCTTGTCATCAGATTGCACTTCATTGTTAAAGTGTGTAACATATATGATATTACATCCCATACATCCCTAAACAAAGCAAAATCGGGTGGTCGTCCAAAAATCGTATTTTTTTTTCCTTTTTAACATCAATTTTTGGTGGTCTATTAAGATATATATATACCCAAAATATATTTTCATTAAGTTAAATTTACCAAGCGTAAAGATTTTATATAGTGGATTGTAAATATAATGCTCTGGATTTACTAGTTTATTTTAAAGATATGCTTACACCAGAAATTTGGTTGAAATTTGGAACTGTAGTTTCGGCTCATAGATAAATGTGATACAACTAGTCAGTTTGCAGTACTAGGCAAAAAACTTGTTGGGACATTTTTTAAATGCATTATGATCTTGTAAAAGTAGGTCACAAGAGCATTTAGACCAAGAAACATAAATTTGTAATATGTTTATATACTACAAACGAAAACATTTATTGTATACATGCTTTGAGAGGGATCTCTGCTTCTTCAAAACCAATCAATAAACTACCTCCAACCTTAAGCCTCATTTATATTTGAAAAATCGGTTTAGTATATTTTTATTTCTGTTGTATAATATACGGAATTTCATCACCAAAATTATTAACCAGGCTGATAGCTATTAATAAGCCAGCAGAAATAGGGTTTCGAGAGAGAAATATTTTTTTTAAGTTCCTAACCGTATTTCCAAAAATCGATCAAAAACAACATATTTTTAACGTTTTTTACGTTATCATTGTTACTTACAATTTTTGGTATAAGATGTCGCTGTTGCGCAGTCGCAGAAAAAAGCATGAAGAAAAAACAAACTTGTGTTTTCCGATTATCCGTTGCTTTCTCCTAATCAACTTAATATTTTTTTTTAATTAGAAAGTCTTATGTAAAATCTATATGAAGTCATTACAAAATTTGAACAAATTTTCAAATATCCATTTGGTAACATTACATTGTAAGTCATTATGGTACCTTGTACAATTTATTTCGCCTTCATTGAGGATCTACAGAGTGTACGATTTGTTTTTTTTATCAATGATTTTTTTCCTATTTCTACTGGCCTATAATTAAAATATTGGAGACGTATGTTAATATATTATTGAGCAAATAAAAGTCGAAAGAGCCACTTGAAAATAAAAGAATTCCATCGAAAATTAAAACACAAATACTAGAAATAAAAATAATTGGTAATGTTTAAAATATTATATACTAAAAAAAAATCTGATGGAAAATGCACAGGACATTTCAAATGGTTTTAACAGTAATTTTATTGAATCGTTTAATGAACTTACCTCCACTTTTAATAATAATTCCCTTAATTCAACGCGTACATTTAATACACGTAAATTAATACACGTTTAATTACACGTAAATAATGATAGTTCTATTATATGTATCTAATGAGTATCATAGAGTACGAGGTCAAAAACTTTGTTTGTAGGGAATGATCAGCAGGTCTCTAGGATGAGGTGCGATCACTATTTTAACGTATCTCATAAATTTATCTTTCCAAAATGCCCTATTTCCGACGCAGCTCAAATAGAAAAACGACCACCACTCTATAGAAAGCACTGTTGCCAGGGTTTTTCAACATTTTTGAAAACTTAAACTCATTCCCAATAAACACAACATGTTAAAATCATGACAGTATATAATACCTATGTATGTAAGAGATCACAGGCAGTTAAAATTACACAAAATATTATTCGGACAGTGTAAATGTATCAACTGGAGTACCACAAGGCAATTATTAGTAAAAATGCTACTACATGTGTAAAAAAATTATGTCAAAGGCGTCTCAACAATGGCCTAATACTAAGCCAACAAAAAAATGCCTTTATAAAATTTTCCGCAAGTTGGATTTCAACCTGTTGTTTAAATCTAACCACAGTTTATATCAAAATGGTTCTAAAAATATTCGGTATACAACTGGACAAATTGCACATATCTCGAGAACGGATTATCCCATCTAGAAAATGTTTGTGTGCGTCCCTGAGATACTCAATTGTTCTTGTAAAATTTTTTTTTTCTTAGGGCCCAACGGTAGCAAAATATTCCTGAAGAAACGGTTTACCATGTGTTTACATGATGATTTCCCCCCTCTTCTCCCTAATGGTAGTGTCAACAAAATGCTCGGGAGATAGGGGAGACATTCTTCTATAATACTACAAAAAAAGCTCCGAAAAATCGACTTCACTTTCGAAACAAAGTCGTTATTAAAACAAAATTGATATAAATCAGTCCCCGTAAAATATAATACGAAACATCTCATAAAAATGTTGTACGAACACTGAAATAATAGAGAGCAAAATATCAGTAATTTTCTAGAGAGTAAATAAACGCCTTATTATAATAAAGCCATAAAATTACCCCGATTTAAATCTAGAGCAGTAATTACTATCGGATGCCATTTATCTTATACGAGAAAGCAATTTTGTAAATTATTCTTTAATATAATTACATATAAGCGTTGAGTGAATATACGTTGTCAATTACGTATTTACAAATTTTAATCGTGAAATGCTATTATCGCAAAAACCATTACAAATTATATCGTTCCCCGATCAGGTCGAGAAAACGGCTTCTCGTAATCGCACAATTACATCTTCGAACTTGCTTAAATACGGCTTCACGCTTAAATGCTAAAACAAGGCTTCCAGCTTCCAGATATGTATTTTACGTATATGGTATTATAATATTATTCAACTTATGAACTTAGAACTCGGTTTAGATACTTCAAAAATCTAACTGTGGGATGTTTTTTATTTAATTTTATACCTGTAAGGTTATATAAGTAGGATTAAAATGCGAAAGGTATGTAAATATAAGGGTTGTGGATTAGATATACCATCTTTGGGAGAAAATCTATGGAAGGCGTCCATAAAATGTTATTTCAAATAAGAGACCCCTAACCCACGACGACCCCTAACGTTATATTGAAATATATTACATCTAAAAAATTTCCCGATGTACTCCATAATGATCTCATTTCTGTGCTTTCTCACGAGGCAAAATAAAAAACAGCGACTAGATTTATTAAATATTGACATAAGCATAGATAAAGGAAATGGTAGCAGCTCAACATAATAATCTGCGAATGTTTGTCGGTAGCAAATATACAATTTTATTGTTCACCCTACCCACAGCATACAGGAGTTCGCGCATTTTACTAAGGGGGTGATAACTACTGCATAATGAAATATAGTCAGCAAGTGTTTATGATGTTTTTATAGTGTCAAATAAAATTTATTAATACGGAATATTAATGCTATAAGTCACAGTTTTCCACTGAAAATACACGTTTGTAACTATATACACTACACTTACACCACACAAAACTTGGTTCATAGATAAGAAAAGAAATAGTAACCAATAATTAATTGTACCTAAGGGAATATCATTATTTTTAGGTTTACGTAATATATCGGTTGACGTAATATATCATGAAGCCGGCATTGGACTTTTGGTATGTTGTTCAGTACACTAAATAGAATATTTCTACCAATTTTCAGATTACTTTAGGTTTTTTTTAGAGTTTTGGAGAAATTTAATCTAAAATGTCTGGGCTGTAATAGTAATGTATTTGTGAAAAATATGTAAAAATAGATTTTGCTGTTTTTTAAAGTTAGGGCTAAAATGCCTTGCTTTGTAGCAGTAAATTGCAGTCGCTGCAAAAAGGAGTTTTTAATAAAACGTTTTCCCATAGCCTCAGCAAGGAGAAAATAATGGCTTTTCAAAATTAGATGATATCAGTGGAAAGCGATATATTTTTCTTGTTTATGTGAAGTAGAATTTTTTTTACATTTTATTTTTTATAACTAAGTGTATATTGCTTTGAATGGTATGAATGAAAATAAGTAAGTCCTAATATTTGAGGTCTTAGTATTTTCTATTTAGTATTTACTTCAAAACTAAGAAGGAAATACATTTTTATCCATCTTGTGCTTTAAGTAAATTATATCTGGTAGCATATAATGACTGAATGATTAAATTTGTACAAAGGCTGGATATAAATAGTTTGGAAATCATCCCAAACAGGTATGTATTCTTATTTGTATATACACAGTTCACGTTGGAACAGCGCTAATATTTGTTGGATGAGAGCAACTATTATTTTGTCTTAGCAAGCCGCTATCGCAAGACTATTTAGAATTTTTTAGTGTGATAAGGAGCAAACAAATTGTTACAAATGCGGTACAGGTAAAAAACAATCTGAAAATAATTTGTGTGTCAATATTTAAAAACTGCAGCTACAAACATTTCTGTCGGGCTTTTTATATACCTACCATAAATAAACAACACCAGTATACCAAGAAGTGCAGCTTCCCAGCTAAATTGAAAATCCTATATTTAATTAAAATTATACTGAGCTAAACTATTTCTATAACATCTCTGTATATATACAAAAGGGATTGCAAAGACTTCAAAAACCTGTTCAACTTGTGCAGATGCTGCAGGATCCACAACTCCAATTTAAAAAAAGTTTACCAAGCTCAGTTTATTCAAGAGGTTTAGAGAGTACTCCCTTCTTCATATTGCTTAAGAATTTGCCGATAAAGGCCATAGTACAATTAACTTACCTGATCAACGCTATGTTAAAGCTGCAATACTTCCCAACGGACTGGAAACATGCCATTATCATTCCAATACCAAAACCTAGAAATAAATCCACAGAACCAAAATCCAATAGTCCAATCTCCCTCCTGCCAACCATGTCTAAATTAACAGAGAAAATCGACATGTGCAGATTGAACATAGTAAACACCACAAACGAAAAATCACACCAGATAGCCAATTCAGCTTCCGGCCAGGACACAACACGACTTTGGCCGCAGCAAAAATCACAACCAATATAACCAAAAACTTTAACAAAGACAATAATGCAAGGCAAGAGCCTTCGACACTGTCGGGCAGGAGGGGCTTTAACTAAAATTGCACGGTTAGGTTTCCCACCGCACCTCACTTCCTTCCTAAAATCCTAACTTAAAAACCGCACATTTTCAAGTCCAAATAAACTCCACGTTATTCTATTCCTATCATCAACAAGCCGGAGTCCCGCAAGGCACAGTCATAGCACCTCAACTATATACTTATTATACGTCAGATATCCCCACATTTCTACAAACCCAACTAACCCTGTACGCTGACGACGCTGACGGTGATCACAGCGTCCAGCTACTATTCCGAGGCGCGCGCCAATATCCTTGGCTATAGTTGTGACCTCGATAAGAGGGGGCCGAGCGGTACCATCGCTCTTTACCCCTAATATCTATGTAGGCCGAGACCGCCTCGTAAGGGGTAAGCCGCGCGTTTCACGTGACCCTCCCCACAAATGTGATCAGTGTCACGCGAAGTTACGCAGCCTCCCCCGATCCTGGCTGATGGGCCCCACCGGCAGAGCCTTGCTTCTGGCGCTCTTGACTTTCTTCGCCGGTGTGTATTACCCCCGGGGGTGTCATGTCGGGTGTTTGAGGAGTCCTTCCTGCATCTCGTTGGGCTTACTAGAGCCCGGCTGCGCGACATTCGGGTTGATATGAAGGATGAGCATTGTAGCTCAGGATGACGGAGCTAGAGAGCTGATCAGCGATCAGCTCGCTGGCTCAGTCAGGTAAGGTAAGGATGTGTGGTTTGGCAAGGCAGTCGGCCTCGCCATCCACTGGATTGTGTTGTTTTAGTGTCTTCTCGATCTGTTTTCTTTGGTCCTGTTCTATTCTTCGGTGTCGTCTGCTTCTTCTCGCATCAGTCGTGCTGAAACATAAGATTGTCATTATATACTCACCCGTTGTCCAGGATTTGGGTCTTTGGCCGTTTGTGAGGTCCTGCTTCCTCTGGATCGTAGTCCGTGGCGAGCCGGATTAGCGGATTCCCGTGGTCCTCTGCGATGACGTAGAGCTTCTTGGCGTGGTCCTCGATCATCTCGGTGGCCGTCTTGTATTTCAGGTCCCTTCGGATGACCTCGTTGGTCACATACCAAGGGGCACCTATTGCAGTCCGAAGCGCTATGTTTTCCACTGCTTGGATCCTCTTGAGGTGCGTCTTCGCTGCGTATCCCCATGCGGTGGATGCGTAGGTCAGCTGGGGGCGTAAGACGGTCTTGATGAGGGTTGTCTTGTTCTTCAGGCTCAGTCTCTTGTCACCGGCTAACATTGGGTACAGCAGGGCTCGGGTGAACTTTGCCTTTCTCGTAGTGGCATCTATATGGTCCTTCCATGTCAGGGCTCGATCCAGGGTCACGCCAAGGTACTTGACGTTGTTCTCCCACTGGATATTGACGTCGTTCATGGTGACGTGTCCTGTTGGCCTCTGCTTGCGAACCCTCCGGAACAGCACTGCTTGGCTCTTCTCCGCGTTGATTTCCACCTTCCATCGGTTGCACCAGTCCTCGAGAAGCGACGCGGCTTCCTGCAGGTAGTGGGTGGCCTGCCTCGCTTGCGAGGATCTGGCGAGGATGGCGGTGTCGTCTGTATTCCGAGGCAGCTAATGCCCAAATAAAAATCCATCTTAACCAAATATTACCCTTTTATAATAAATGGAAAATAAGAATCAACCTGGAAAAACGGAACTCATTATCTTTACCAGAAAATACACGAACAACAAAATAAAAGGGAAAATAAGAATTGAGACTACCAGAATAGAAGAACAACCCTACGCTAGATACCTCAGAATAGTGCTGGACAAACGCTTCAATTACTTAAAACACCTAAACCAAATCGCCGTTAAGTCACCGGCAGCGGTTAAAACCATCTACCCTCTAATATCCGCACAAGCAAAATGACATCAGAAAATAAGCTGCTACTATATAAAACCATCATAAGACCTATAACCTAAGACCTGTACGGTGCTCCGGTATGGTAAACCATATCAGACACAAACTATCTCAAACTACAAAGAATACAGAACAAAATCCTCAGGCAACGCACCAACTCCGACAGATATATAAGAATCCAAACATTACATAATATCAGCAAAATACAAAATAAGAAAGACTACATAACCGAGCTCGCAAAAAAATTTTACGTGACGGCCATTCACAGTTCCAAGCTCCGTTAGTGATGCTCGAACCTCCCCACAAAATTAATTCCTGCCTATATTACTGATCGGTAGGTACTTTGTTACACATAACACATAATAGATAGCAGATCGATATATAGGTATATCGAAAATATAAGTATATTAAAAAAAAAGTTATTTGATGTTACAAAGTCATAGAGTACATAATATATATAAATATTTTCTTCCAAGTATATCTTATTGTATCTGTGATATTTTTAATTCGGGGTCCTCGACGATATAGATACGTACTTTGCGTCTTCTTCAATTATACTGAGTCTATTTATATTACTTAAGCATAATATTTCCCGTTGTATCTATCCATTTATAATTTAATTCACACCTGAAGGGTGAGTTTCAGCTGTGATCATCAATTCAGTATTTTGAAAACCTAATAAAATTTTACCGCACGTCGCTTTGACGCTTTGCAAAGAATAGTCTTAATCCCAGAGGAGAGATCGAATATAAATCATATTCAAGCAAAATCCATCATTGCCGGCAGATAATGCATTTCCAACGCAGAATAAGTAGATGTTTATAGTGACCCCACGTATATTCACATTCGGACCATTGTTTACACAGGGGTAATAAATGTGGTTTAGGCAGCGCTTATATGACATATCGATATATGCGGATTAACATATGAATCGGATTTATTAGATATTTAATGTTTGCGGCAAGCGCGTGCGGCTTACGGCGGCGAAACGTGGGAATAGCAAATAGAACACTGTGAGTGATTATTATTTATGTTCGAAAGCTACTAGAACTAAATTTCTATTGTCTACAAGGGCCACTTTACCGAATTCGCCGAGGGTGACGCGCAGTCATAGTAGTCGAGTGTTTATGTTTTTAATGTGACGTGTGATTTTGACACATGTAGTAATTCTGAAACGATAACTCATCTCGAGTACGGGCAAACTTTGAGACAAGATGGTCAAGTGGTAGGTGTATACTTTCTTTCCTCGAGTCTGCATGTCTGTGCCTACCGCAAGAATATGTACTTAACGTATATTTTAGCAAACATTTATATAAGGTGATACCAATATGCAAGAACTTTCCACTAGACATTTTGGTCTCTATAGGATTTTTTGACGACGCTCAATCCAATTTCAACGATCATATCAGTTTTACTGCGCCTAAACTTTATAATAACCTGCTCTCCTTCATCAAGTCTTCTCCAAGTCTTAATTCCTTAAAGAAACAAATCTTCTCTTTTTGCAAACAAGAACTAATACTATTTATTATGATATGACTATATATTATTTATAAGTGGTACTGTCCAGAATCCAAATACACTTTATTAACTTCCAAACACAAGTCACAATTGTTTACAATGATAAATCATTACTGAACACTTTTAATTACATGGTCTTGTTATTATTATTATTACATGGTCTTGTCTCTAATGGCCGAGTGCACCGTGCGTGTCAATCATGGATTATGTTTAAGCGTGACTTATTTTGACACTGCATGCAAATTGCATGCATTTTTTCTGCATGCAAATATGTTAAAATATAATTATTAAAATAAAATTATTTGCCAGAAACTACGAATACTATGAGTGGCTGAGTGAAATCATGATATCAAATCAGCAATTTCGAAATATTCTCTTGAAATTTGTTCGGAGAATTAGTTATAATTAAAGAAAATGAACCAAGGGAAATCGACAACAATGGAAATGACCGAAAACGTGTCATGCAAATGTGTCAAAATAAGTCAGGCTTAAACATAATCCAGGATTAACACGTACGGTGCACTCAGCCATAAGAGCGTTTCAACTATATTATCTAATGTAGCGATCGACTGGCCCTTATATACTATTTTCAAGATTCTAGAAACTTCTATACATAGATTCTATACAAGGTGTCTCAAAGAGTTCTACAGGGGGTAGTCTACATGTTCATATACCGCAACTATTCTAAATGGGTCCAGGGATGTATCTCAGTTATTTGAAGTCCTATATAGTTGAGACTTCGCTCTTGGGGGGGTTGTATCTGACACCCCCAGATGCGATGTTGCCAGATTGTGCAGTTTTTCCCTAGATCTAAGGAATTTTCAGTATATCGTGCACAATCGCTTCTGGAGATTCCATAACAATACCTACCAATTATTTATGACTTTCTATTTTTAATGGAATAGGTAGGGGATAGAGCAACTTTATTGAATCTCGCTATCCCTGTTACAATTTTTTTGGATTTATTAACTTTCATTAACATTAAAAAATCTTTTTTTTCCTCGTTTAGGTGGTCTTAGAAACTGAGTATATTTGACCAGTTTTCATAGATAATGATGGAATAAAGTTGGAACCATAAGGGATTTTTTTTAATATTAGAGTTTGAAAAAACTTTTCCTGGCAATCACTTCTGCTTCCAAAATAACTTAAAATGCACCAATACAAAGTTGACAGCTAACATCTGGCAATTATCAAATTTGTGATTTTCCAAAATAAGCCTTAGAAAATGGTCTTAATGGTATGAAGGAAAAATAAAATTTTAAACATAATTTAATAGCGTTCAACTTTAGTTAGTAGCTAGGTTAGGTTACGATACCCAACACAGTGTTTGTCACAGTCAACACAATATCTATGGTCACACACAACTGATCAGGATCCAGGACGCCACGCCATGCTGCTGTCAATATCAAACACCTAAATGAATTGATGTGGAACTATAATAACTCAAAGACACTTGTGAGAGAAAATCAGAGATGGCGCTAGTGAGGACTGAATTCCAGCTATTCGTATTTAAGTTACACACCCCTGGTGTGCATTCCGTTTACTAACTGGTACAAGCAAGCAATTGACCATATTAGTTATGATCTCAAATTGGCGCGGGTTCCTAGTTTAAAAATTAATGTATTGATGTCTTATGGGGACTCAAGTTCAGGGCGTTGTACACGTGATATAGAAAGTCTCTTAGTGAAAAAAGTTTATTTGACTGAGAGAGTGTTAAAATATTGATTAAACATTATCAAAATAAAAATATTACCAATTTAGAAGGCGATGTTTGTATGAAGAACGTATGTTGTTACTTGATCCAATGGTTCAGAGAGGAAGGGGTTTGACATATGGTCATTCATAGTACCTATCTGTGTAGGTACTGTAAGGTTTTGGATAAACTTATTTAATAAGAGTTTCTTACATAATAAATTATAATTTCATTGTGTTAATTTAAAAACCGGCAATATTTGTGGCAACATCGCTGAATTTGTATTATACTTATTTGTGTCCTATAGGTAACTTCTAATCTCATTTTATTTTGATCCATCTATTTTACGTTTTGCAGTTTTCACAGACTTATCTGTTTTTTTCTGATTGCAAATAATTGGTTTTGAGTGTTGGTTAGAAAATGGGTGAAGATAGAGTACCTACCTAATCAAACTCTGAACCATAAGTGATTTTTTCCTAGAGGCCAGAATATGTAGTCTAAGTTAACTTAAAATCTTAAGTTATCTAAGATCTCTAAGTAATCTAAAAATAAAGATGTATCTTGTTCTTGGTTGCCCCGACCTGAACTGAATATGCATATGATAGGAATAAGTGCAGAACATCTATTCGATCGGAAGGTATAAAGCACAATACCATTGTTTTTTCAAGGCTTTTCCATTAGTGTCATCAAGTTTGCTGTGCGGTATCTGTTTAGTTAGATAATGAAAAACTTTACATAACAAAAATGTCCATACTTATAAATAATAATCCGGTATCTAAGTAGGTACTCACCGGATTATTATTTATATGGAGAAATCCACATTTGAGCCATTTTTTCCATTATTCTTTCATAAAAGTGTACATAGTAGATGTATTATTACATCATTAATGTAAAAAATCGATAAACATCGACCAAAATAGTAATAAACAAATAAACAACCCGTCGACAATATCATAACATAACCCTTAACCTTACCTTTACAGCTGGCCTGGCGCTCTTGCGTAAGAAATGTTAAAACTAATACGCGACGTACGTCCATGGAAAACAGACAATTTAACTTAAAAGCATTTATTTAATTAACTCATAGCTCTAAAAAAGTAATTTGGACTTGAATTGTAGAGAAACATGTTTAAAGTTTGACGTATAATAGGTTTAAATACAAAGAAATGCCCAAAACCCGAGAAATTCCAGTCTGAAAATCACACTTTTGAATCTCCCATAAGAAATACCCATGTATTAGGAACCCATTTCAAATTTCGCGCCCGGATTTTCATAACCTAACTAATATGGTCAATCGCGGTCACACAGAAGCTATCGTAAATGTGCGTTAACGGTACGCATCATCTGTGCCAACGTACGGTCATCTGCGTAAGCAATCGTATGGAATCATTTCTCATTATTTATTATTATCATCCATTTTCAAAAATGGTATAATTGTAATCCAGACATTTTACGCACCTACCCATTAACTGATTGTGTGCGAGAGATCAGACTGACATAATGCCTGGTTAGATCACGAACCACACGTCAAATTACAAGTCAGTGAGATCTCATTTGCAACACCCTTTGTGAAAAATACAAACTATTTCTGCCATCAGATAATTTATATATAATTAAACATAAAAATATACAGGTTACACCGCATTTTATTATAATACATTAAAATATATTAGACAAATATCTTATTTAAATAACGAATAAGCACGTAGATATATATTTATACTGGTAAATATAGTAATTACATGGAAGCTGGCTCCTTCTGTTTGAACAATAGCATGCTTTAAATAAACATAATAATTAAAATCTGACTAAACATCGTGCGGGCGAAATCTAGTACATAACAGTGACAGTCGGATGCACCCCATAAGCGATATCCGGACCGAGAAAGGGCGGCTGTGGCAAACCACCCGCGACGACCCTCAGCTATTATACTCACAGATAAAGTTGATTCAATTATAGGCAACCGCATCTGCCATCTGTTGGCCATTATGAGTGCGCAGTGGCCGTACTAACGTGATTAACTCATTGCTAATCTCTCTGCAGCAGCTTGACTCGGCCACTACTGATCCGCGCGATCATCAAGTGATAAGATGTATGATAATGCGTGACACGTACCAGGTCAGATGTGTTCATTTCCTCGAAATACTTTTAAGTGACACTAGGCCCTTCACGCCGGCATCTAAATTGCCACTGCCCAAACAATCGTATCTGCTAAGACTGCAATCTCTATTAAAATGTATCTCTATATAAATGTGTATTAACTTTCTGAAAAAGGGACGCTGTTTCACTCGATCTACAGTGAAACTGCTCAGTGGTAAATTGAATTTCGATAATGTGGATCGTCTGGGATTGCTAAGTTAGATACACTGAGAAATATGTTCACTAACGGCGAGCAAAAATTTGCCGTAGCGAAGGAATAACTCCTTCGCTACGGCATTGGGTTAGGTCAAAATTTGTTCTGTATTTTGTAACATTATTCAACAGTAAAATAAGGAGCTTTTTTTTATTGGACAAATTTCTCTGTGTAACGATATAATTTTGCCACATTATTTATGTCTTGAAAAAATCACGAGATCGGAGGTCGAGTGATTCTGTCCAATGTCAGTTTTTAAAGCAAAAAAGTATTCAGAATTCAAAATTATATTATGTGATAAGCAAAGTTTATTTAATAGTTTAAAGTTAAATTAAATAAATGAAATGTGAATTAATCTGATTGGTCAGATCAAAAAACAGAACAAGAAAGAAGTACGTAACCAGGAAGTTGCATCTGTTTTTAATACGGTACATCCATAACAGCTACCAACAAAAAAAGAGTCTAGTTACGGCGTTCGAAAAAACAACAGCCATGCTCGTGAATTTTATAATTTTTGTTAGAAAAAGTAATTGCAAATTTAAATAATAAGAGTTAATGTGCTAAGTAAGCAATAATACCAGTGTTGTAACACCTCTCCTCTTTAATTACATTACCTTAATTAAAGGGCCTCTCATCGAGGAGATGTGACGTAATGATTTTTTTCTTTGTTGCCTATCGGCTGCTCAGTTAAATACGGAGGTCGTGGATAAGTGGATTTGCTTGCACTTAGATACCTTTAGATATATCACCAGAAAAATCACAGCTTGACAATGACCGGCTTGATCTACTTCTACTTCAAATTTTGTATAAAAATACTTGGACGCCAGGTCAAGAGTACTTTAATAGTACAGAAGACAATACGTGATTTTACCAATTTATTCATGCTGGATTATAACCGAAATTCAATATGCACAAGCATCATGCAATTATAGCAATCACCATTGATGTTAACAATATTTATGGGTATTGACTACTATTACATTATTAAAACATCATTATTAAAAACAATCGTGTGTTTATCAGCTATATCTTGTTTTGCAATTTTCCTATTATACTGACTAGTCACATACTTAAAGAACATGTATAGTACTTTAATAAAAGGTGCATTGAACTATGGCCGTTCAAGTATTTACCTGCGTAAATAACTTAAATGTAAATGAATAACTTTAAACGGTCAGTAAAGGTTTATCGAACCGTGGCCGTTCTGGTTCAATAGGGCTACCCTTATATAAATGCTGTATTTTATTTATGCTATATTGTCATTCAGGTTTTGCAAATCAAGAAAGATGATCCACCTGCTGCCGCTTTGCGTGAATTTTGTATTCCGTATTCTTCCAGTGGATATGTGGACAGTTTGGGCTGTATATGAACGTTATGTATATATATTCTTTCATCCTTACGAGCTTGGCTTAATCTCTTTCTCAAAACTGGGTCACCGCGGCAAATATTCATACAAAATCCACCAGCTCTTACGGCAGCCAAGAGTTATTGTTCATCCAAATATCTGAAACAAAAATATAGCTTGATCAAAATATTCAAGGCCAAAAAATACTCTAAAAATATCTATGACAAATATATGAATAGTAAATGAAGAAAAACTTACCTCAAAATTGTAGACCACACCTCCACGGGAAGAATACGGAATTCAAAACTCACACAAAGCGGCAGCAGGTGGAACATCTTTCTTGAATTGCAGAAACCAGAATGACAATATAGAAAAAAATTGCAGTATTTATATAAGGGTAGCGCTATTGAACCAGAACGGCCACGGTTCAATAAACCTTTGCTGGCCGTCTAAAGTTCTTCAATTAGGCACCTTTATTTTATTTAAGCAGGTATTTGAACGGCCATTCTTCACTGCACCTTTTAAAGGTGGTTTAAAGTAGTTTATGTTCTTTAACTAGGTAGGTGACTTGTTTCATATAATTATAAATTTATATTAGTCTGTATCGCTGCTATCAGAATCACTTTGACCATTTACGTGAATTATTAGTGGTGGGATTTCATCGATTAAACTGTCAACAATATGGTCAAGTTCCCAAAACCAATGTTCTTCCTCTAATGTGACGAATGAAATTCTTCCAATGTTCAGATGTTACTCGTGCAATGCCTTCTTGAAGCAATCGTTTCACCTCTGGTAATTTGAAAGATTTATTGTTAGTTTTCACGTACCCCTTGACCATCGACCAAACCATTTCAATAGGGTTCAGTTCACAATGATACAGTGGAAGTCTGAGTACAATCTTATTCTGTTCTTTGGCCGTTTCATCGATTATATATTTCTTATATTTCTCCTTTTCTAGCCCAACGATGCGCAGTAGTTCAGCTTTCACCATTGTATTATCGATTTCTTTTTCTTTACTTTGTAGCCACTGGATTATGTCGTTTTTCTCCAAGAACTATTCGGTACATTTTCCATTGTAGTTTTTCCAATGCCCGTTTGTTTGCTTAGTGTTAAAACTGTTTCTTCATACGACATTTGCGGATTGTCTTCCTTTAATTTCTTATATTAATTTATTATAATTATTTTTTGACTTTGATGCACGACCTAAAATTAAAAACAAAAATAAATCATTGACCACGGTTACTGGTGGTGAATAGTATGCGTATTAAATAAAACATATTTATTATTATATTTCTTTACCTGGCCTCTTTTATTCTTCTTAATTGGCGATAATGGTGGATTAATCTCGTCTCTGGCTGCTGCCATTCTTATAATATATTTAAAACTTATTTCACAACCGTAAACAACACAACTAAAATATCCGTACTTGCGAGACTACAAATACAAACTGTGAATAGGTAGGCAGTAGTAGGTACTTTATATAATTAGGTACCAGGTAGGTATCGGACCCAGGCGCCGGCCCGGGCTACCTGCTGAGCCAATTAAGACGTTGAGGGCGTTGAACTAATGTTCTAAGGGGCGGAGATATGACCAAAACAGACGAATTTTCGCTCGAGTGCAAGTCCATTCTGTCGTTGGATACAGTTATAGATTCTTTCATCCTTACGAGCTTGGCTTAATCTCCTTTTCAAAACTGGGTCACCGCGGCAAATATTCATCCAAAATTCATCAGCTGCCATTCGAACATAATAATTATAATAATTATCAGCTGTGACCTCTTGTGACTCAGACTTTTCCCAGAGAAATAAAAGAAAGATTTTTTTAAAAACAATATATTACAAAAATATTTATATTACCAGTTGATGGTTCACAGTTTCTTAAATTAAAATTAAAATTAACAATTGGATTGCCTGAGGGGCGTCAAAAAGACTACTTGATTAGGTAGCCTGAAGGGCTTTAGTTTAAAACAATAAAAAAATGTTCACTCTTGACACAAGGTCAAGTCGAGAAATTTATCATTTACAACAAAAGTGAATTGTAAACCTTGGTAAAAGTAAAGTGGAAATATTCCTTAAGACCTGGTAATTCCTAGGGGCAATTAATTATTCAAAAATACCTTTCCTCTTCTCTGGAGATCCCCTCGTGAATGAGCTGGGTTTCGTAGGATCCTAGTGTGAAGCCTCGGCTTGGTGGTCCAGCTGAGCTGAGACGTAGCCTCTAAGGGTGATGTATACCGTAATGGGTGGAATGTGCCGGCTGCAGGAGGAGGTATCTTCCAGTCTAACGTTCAGGAATAGGTAAGACCATTATTACCTATTCCTGAATGTTAGACTGGAAGATACCTCTGCTCATCACAGGAATTGATTCTCGGTCATGAAGGTGTGGAAGAAAAATTTACCAGTATCATGTTTTACAAATTTGGACAAAAAAATATATGTATAAATTCCCGCTTGACCCGGATATCAAGAGTGAAATTTATACTAAAATGATTTTAAATAAAATAACTAGATTAATAGTTCAAAAATATGAGTTTTAATTATAACAAAAATATTGTAAAGTTAAATGTTGCAAGTAAATTTTGATTAAATTCCCAAAACATGAGATTAGACTTTATCAAAGTAAAAAAATAATATTATCAAGACAGGAATGTGGTATGCAAATTTTCACGATATGATTAAATAAAAAAATAAAAAATTGAAATAAATGCTGCTTTTTGCCGATGCTAAATATAAGCAAATACCTGGCTACGATGGCTTACGCCGTCGAAGTAATATCTTTTTAAAAAAACTTAAAGTATGCTACCATTCGGTAAAAGAGTAGCAGTGATTCAAAATCACCAGGTAGGTAGTCCAAAATCGAACGATTCAAATTTAAATTAAATATATATTTAATTCATCATATACCAAAATAGAAAAAAAAATATATACGTGGCTTTTGTGCCCACAGCTCACTCCAAGTAGTTGCTATTGTTTAAACCGTAAAATTTAATATGGCATTAACCTATTTTAAGGTTCTCACAAAGCCTTAATTACTTGGCCCAGCTGTAGAACATTTACACATATCTCTTAATAATAATAAAATATTTTTGACTATACCTGGTAACTTTGAATCACTGCACCACAATAACGATGATATATCTTTGAGAGCGTAAGGTCGACAGGCTAAAACAAGCCGGCAGAAAAAGGAAAAGGAATGATTCTTGCGGATCTCGCGTTTAAATGTGCTTGTAGCGGGACGGAAAGGTAGGGGTAACGGTAGATGGTGAGTCGTTGTAAATTTCTACAAGGTCGCGCAGTTTTATTTCAATTATTCGAAATAGGAATTCAAACATTAGCCATAAAACGGAACGGAATTTATTTACATTACAGTGTATATGATCTAGAAACATAAAAACTGCACGAATAAGTGTTTTCGTCGTTTTTACGAGTAAAGAAGGGAAAAGCTTGGTATCGTTCCAGCCCAGTGGAAGAAAATTTGTAGTCAATATATGAAACAAGAAAAGGAAACAAACTTTCACATTGATTAAAGTGATAGCAGAGTAAAAACTACAGCCCAGCAGCAAGTAATATAAATTTGAAGCTAAATAAATCCCAAGGCGAGATACCAGAAAGGCAGTCAGCATTTCGCGGGCAATACAGCCATATCCCGCTAGACTAACACCAGATCCCAGCAGCAGTGTAGTTCGCGTATAAGTGAAATCGGAAGCAACAAGTTTTGTGAAAGTTCATAAAAGGATTAACATATTTTACTAGGTCTAATTTTTGGTCCAAGTAGGACATTTTAATACCAACCTCTAGAACTTGTGTATTTACAAAAGGGATTTGGAGCTAAGAAAAGTCAATCGGATGTTATATTTTTGTTTCTTTCTTCTAAGAGTAATTTTAACAATATAACAGGACAAATACTTTTATTCATGTAACTTCTTGTCAAAAAATTGTATTGTATTCAATTCTCCATGATGGAGTTCCATCTTGATTTTTTTCTTCATTGAAATACTGAAAAAAATTTTTAGAATAATCTTCACAGTTGAATTCCAGACTGTTTTAACTGCATAATCTTTGAAACGTTTTGACATCGGCCAAGCATGTGACTTACTCAAGTACGCGACAAAGAATATACTTTTGGCAAAAATACTTTTTTGAATGTTTATCCACACAATTACTTAGTTTTCAAATAGTATTGAGCAACGAAATTGGAAATAAGAACAGCATTCATGACTTCGCAAGATATTTTATGATATATTTTAAGATAAATGTATAACAATTATTTTTGAGTTTACCTGTTACGCTTCTGCTCAGAGATAACCGATCGGTTGGAATCTTAATAGAGCCTATACGAACTATGACCCTCAATCTTTGTACTAATCCTAAAATTATTTATATCCGTGTTATTTTTGTACCAGTTCCATTTAGGTACCACAAAAAATATTCTTATCCATCCCGATGAGTTATGGTATCTTCCGATTTTAATACCCACGTATTAATAAAAGTCATCTTATACAAATCGCGTACCTATACTAAACAACCGGTATGTTATAATATTTTAATGGCAGTGGATATATCAAGAGATGCATAAACATAAGTTTATCATAGTTTTACTAGAGTTGCGTGATATCAGCGTCTGGAATGAGGTAGCGATACAGAAATGCAAATCACCAGCTAATCTGATGCTATAACTTACTAAACAAAATTTCAAGTTACAATTTATCTTGATCATATGGCATGCAATATAATTATAACTAATAGCTTGTTTTACTTTTATAAATAACATCGTTTTTGCTGCGGAAAAGGCTACAGTACTGTTATGAGAAATTAATGTTAAAATGGGGATGATATAATAAAAAAATCTGCAATGCTAGCTTCTCCAGGTCAAAAATATGCACTATATGTCCGCCATACGAGAGTTGGGACGGGAGAGGGGAAGGGTGATAAATGCGAAAAAGAAGGTTCAATTGAGCTCAGAGTATAATGGAAATTTATTGATATCTTTGTGTAAGTAACTATAGTACAAAAATATATTTGTGATTAATTTATTAATAGAGAAAGTGGCGCCAACGAATTTTTATCAAGCATTCTTTCCGTTGTTCAACTCTCGTGTTACAACAAGTTAACAAATTTAAGGCTATAAAATGTAAACTCTGTCGCGTAATTCAAGGGATGCAAAAACATTATCAAACTATTTGTATATTCCTTAACGAAATCAATGACATTTAATAATATATTCCCCGTCCGTCAGTTCCGTCTCAAATACTCTCTAGATCTTAATCAACCTTTTAGGCGGCTGATTAAATGGCGTTTACAAAAAATTGTCCAGTCACTCGACGAATGAGATTATTTATTGTTATTTGGTTAGCTAGATCTTGAATTGTTTCAAGTAACTGATGACGGGTAGTGATTTCAAAATGGTAAGCTTATCTATTGCTTCATATGTCCCCATCATAAATAAAAGTCTAAAGGATTTAGCTCTGGGGTACGTGGTGGCCATGCTATTGGACCTTTATGACCTATCCGTTTATTCGGGAAATGATCGTTTAACCAAGCAGTTATTTGTCTCCCTCTACTATCGTACTGATACTACATATTTTGAACAATATTAAGCCCAACGTCATAAATTAAATCAAAAATGTTGTTTTCCAAGAAAGTTCTATACGGATCTTCATGTAAACAGTCATTTAAAATATGTACAGGCGCTAAATTATTGTTGAAAATGCTATCCCAAACGTTGATACTGAAACGTTGGCGAAATCGTCTTGATCTAATTGCATGCGGATTTTTCGTAGAAGACCCAGATATGTTCATTATGATTATTATTCATGCCGTCCCTAGTGAAACACGCTTCATCGAACCACATGACAACCGAAATAAATTTATCATTTGTGCATGTTGTTGAAGTAACCAGCGACAAAATTCTAATCGCAGATTAGGATCTCCAGCAAGTAACGCTTGCACTTTTTGCCGATGAAACGAATGCATTTTTCTGTTCGAAACACGCAATACTTATATTAATTATATTTTTCAAAATGCTTGTAGTTTCTAAACAAAAACGAATCGGACAAAAGATTTTTTTTGATGAACCCAGTTACCAGCGTTAAAAATTTGTCTTAGAGGTTGTAGAACACCCTGTATTTATGAAATCTTTAATTTAAATAAAGATAATTTTGTTTTGCAAACCTTTATGGGTAAAATCCTTTACGACTTTTTTTGCTAAATTATAATCGAATGCTTCCCTACTTATTGTCTGTGACTCATCGACTTTCTACGTAGATACAGCTATTCGTGCATAAATTAAAAGGAAATTGTCATGGTAAAAAACAATATTTGCTGTCTTCATTATTATGTATCGATCTTATTACCAACGTTGTATGAATGAACGTTTCACAAAGGATTACTTACATTAACAGAGCCTATTGTTGTTCCAATGGAGGAGCATAATAAATATGATAAATGGGTCGCTGGAGGTCGCTACTGTCGCATTAACTAGTTTTAAAATCTGTCGCGGACGTTTCTGGGCACATTAATATTATATACGCGATTAGCCGTGAATAGAATGAACCTCTTTTAATGCGGACGGAAATATTGGTATGGTGTATTTTTAAAGCACTATAAAGGCATTGCAGAGAGGGTCTAAACTAA
This sequence comes from Tetropium fuscum, assembly GCA_964058915.1. Lineage (NCBI taxonomy): Eukaryota > Metazoa > Arthropoda > Insecta > Coleoptera > Cerambycidae > Tetropium > Tetropium fuscum. Next base: position 305,171 of record CAXKVY010000161.1, on the reverse strand, counting down.
TTTCTTTCTGAGTGTAACTGACAGAAGGTCCGATAGTCACGCCCAGTTGTAAAAATATTATATTAATGTGTTAATAATGGTCCTAAGAGAATAATAATATGTGAGTTTAGAAGGAGGATCTGATAACATGATGATTGATGTTTTCTGATTTTTACATGGGGCTACTTTGTGTGGAACTAATTACTAGTTGATATATCTTCAACTTTTTTCGTGGCTTATTATGAAGCACGTCAATTGCAAAGGGTAGTTGTAGGGAATATGTAAAATAGTAAATTTAATTATGAGCAAATTAGGGTGCACCAAAAATCAGCATTGTTTGCATTTGCATTTTGGTTGGACAACGAGCAATGTCTAAGATAATACGAAAAATTTAGGCATCAGCAGTAATATTTTTTTACAAAATTTGTGACACGAAATATGTGAAAAATGCAGCAACAAATACCCGACAGAGAGAACTTTTTTGTTTTTAAAGATAGATGTATATAGTAAGCAACAGAGTTGAAGCCAAATAATCAAAGAAACTATTTTATTTTGGAGATTTTTCAGACGCGACGACTTTATTTAATTGATATACGTTTCTTGAAGACTTTAAGATATAGTTTTTTTAAACATATTTATCTATATATTCTTTATTAGTACATTTAAATTAATAAAATATTCTTATAAAAACTAGTTTTGCCAGTAAAAAGATCACTTGCAAGTGCCAAGAGAAAGTCCAACGATTCTAATCGTGAAGATAGATTGAAGAGACGATGAAAGCTCAATTATGAGGCTACTACAAGTATTAGTGAGGTACATTTATGTGAAGGTGAAATATCTTTACCTGTCAACGAGGACAACCATGATCTCGAAAATGTACGAACTTATAAAGACCTCATTGAAGGCGAAAAAGTTGCAGTTCATAATCTTCTACGCCTTCATGAGATTTGTAACTATAACGTTGATAAAGAAGTTCAAGTTTGTAGTGTAGACATTGACAACTTGTAGACATAAACAACTTTTACGTCAACAATAGAACTTAGTTTACAATTAAATTCTTTAACAGGTATACCATCATTCGATGTCGACCTTCGACCTATTCAGTTCGATCTAAGTAATGTTGTTGATCTTTTTTTTTTGTTTCATTCATAGCTACGAGTAAGTTTTTCGTACTTGTGTGTTTTGCTTATAACAGTGACTTAATTGCCGCTTATTGTATGAGATGATGAATGTTTGTGCATTGTTGAATTTATTCACTTTTTCCCCGTGCCTAGGCGAACACGCTAGTTCCCTCCCGTATGGGACCTCAGCACCTTCTGACGAAAGTCGGCTAACTAACAACAAACTCTTTAGTTTTGTATCTTGAGAATGATTGTAGGTTAAAACATAAGTATGGGAACCCTTAAGTTTTCATTTTACTCTCACCTAAATGTCCAACAGCATTATTGCGATTCTTTTGAATAGAGATCGAAGGTTTCTCTGCCGTGCTCTTTCCCCTCGTGAATTCAAGGCTGAGTACGGCATGTACTTTTGTTATATTGTTAATAAATTGAATACCTGTTTAAATACATCAGTAGGTGTATTAAAATGCTTAGTCTTTTCTTTTCATGTCAAAACTCCCGATTTTCGTTAAAAACCAGTGCATCTCGGACAGGGTTAATTTAAATTAAATACAACGTACATGCACACGGCTTAGTGACATTCTGTTAATATCGTTATATAGCACTGTAATACAGGGCTGTATAAGATATACTTTGCTAGGAGCACAACATGATTTGTTACCCAATTTGGGAAGGAAAACTGAACTCAATAAAATACGGAAACTGTTTTAGGACATTTATTCTGACGATAGTCATATATGCAAGGGACAATTGTACTGTTTGTTGAGACACTCGCCTCATATAAAGTTACTGCCTAATTTGTAGTTAACATGGCTAATACAATGCATGAAACACTACTTGCAGGTGAGGGAAGCAGACGTGGCGATACCTTGGTACCATTTACTTCTAGATAATGAATCGTATAAACAAACAATGACGTACTGTCATTGTTTATGATGATCGCCATTCTGATATTAGCGTAGGCAATCGACAAAATTATGTGATTGTGACCACGCAGGGGTTACCGAAGCCTAGTATAGGTAAAACTTCACGGTGCCCAGGGAATTTTCCCTGTATAATGTTGAGTACCATAATTAATATAGAACTTGTGTTATTGTCCCACAACCGTTGAACCTCTGAAGATTTTTCCGCCTTGCAAGTACATGTAAACTCTACAATGGTTGCATCTGCGTCTTTGTGGATGAGTTTCCCACTTATTTCATGCGGAGAGTTCTTTACACCGCTAGTTTGCAAACATAGTGCTATAATTTGCACTAATTCCATAGTAGCATATGTAGTTCCAAGTAAAAATTATATGCTTGGCATTTACTAATGCCTCACCCTCTACAACACATCTACTCTCTGGAGTGGCTTGCAGGTAAGAAAACACTTTTCTCAATGAAAGAAAAACCACTTCATTGAAATTGTCCTTCATAACCTAAAAATAACGTTGTATATCAGTACAGGCATGCCGTATAAACATCTATTCTACTGATAAACAAAACTACATACCTTTGTTTTAAAAACCCCTTAAAGTGGATAAAGGATTTGTACGTATAAAAATGTCCCAGTTAAGAAAATGTTCTCGAGTTTAAGCACAGCACACGAAAACACATAAGGGCACGGAAGAAATTTTACTCGCTTTCCCGATATTTGTTTACAAACATCAACGCCCCCAACGGTAATTTTAGTCGCCAATAAAGGTAAGATAAGTCTATTTGGAACACCATAAAAACCAAGAGAAAAACTAAGTCTGAATATATAACCCGCAAAGTTGTTTTCCAAATATTCACAATACTTTGTTAAAATTATCTGCTAAATATCCACAATAACGCCAGTTCAAAGTGAAATTATATGTAAATTCTACCAATAGTCTAGCAGTTCTACCAGGTGTACTGTAAGGGTGCATACTGGGACCACTACGTACGTACTTTGCGTAAAAGCCTTTCCTGTAACCATAACAATAGAAATAGGAACATCAGTAGATGATAATGCTATATTTTTTTGTGATCGATGAGGATAATGGTCCTCAAAAGCCTCCAACAAGAGTAGCATTGCAAAGAAATGGAAGATCAAGGTAAACTAATCCATCTTAATAGAGTGTTAATCACTCCTCAAAAGAAAGCTGTTATAGCCGATATTACATCCTACCGACAACAGAAAGCCCAACTGACGTTAGTTAATTGATAATAAAGGTAACTGAAGATACGCCACTGGAAATCAACCTTCTCATGTCACTACTTCTACAATAATATAATATATTTACATTATGCGTGAATCAGCCTTTTCTCTTATAGATTATAACACTTTCTGATTGTGCATAAATAATTAATGCATACATTTTCTTGCCGCAATCATATTGATAAAAAGTATGGTATTATTTTTTCAGGTGATGATGGTGTATGGTTTTGTTATATCATCATGATCACATAGTAACTTCTTTCAGAGTTCAATTTTAATAACACTTTGTTGATTTGTAGGTTGTTTAAATATAGTATAATATACCCGTCTTTAAAGTAAATATTTTTTTGAATCTTAAACAAATAAATTTGCCTGCAAGGTTTTAAGAGCCTGAGTACTAATACTGTGCAATCGTATTTTACCATTATACTCTACTCTAGACTCTGTATTAGCTTGAACCGCCGCGTGTCATGTGAAGTAGAGATTTCAGCTATTTATAGGGAACAATCTGACTACCTAATCTTATAATTATACATAACATAATAAAAACAATTTTGCAACTGGGGTTACTTTGTGAGGTAGTGTTAATTGAGGCACCATATATCCATACTTATTTTAGATATCTAATTATATATTTGTCTTACAAATAAATCGCTTAACCAGCTCCTGCATTGTATTTTGTTACGGCACGTACCAAACTTGACGATAAAACTGGAAAGGATAATATTTCAGAAAACATCTGCTGAAAATTGTCTCCCTGTTTATACAAATCTATTTCCTGAGACGTCGGTCTTAAGGCGAGAGTTGTATTAATTAGAAGAATTTAAAATGTAAATACCCCTAAATAGCTTCGACGTGACCAAAATGCAAAACCTTTACTTTAATTTTACTGCCATAGAACTTTTGTGTCATTTGCATTTAAAATGCGAATTTTTTACGCTCTCTTTCTATATGATATGGTTACTGTATACATATACAAGTTGTTGATTGATGCAATTACGTAAAAATAAATATTTTACTTAAATAAACACTAAACATACCAAGCAGATATATTATTATATGTAACCTTGCTGACGGTTTCCTCGATCTAATATATTTCTGAATTAGAAATATGTTCCTTAAGTTTCACATTATTTGCCATCAACGAATAATAATGTCTAGAATTCCTACATTCCAACATCGGACATACATGGTGTCCAAAGAGACTTTATTACCCGTTACAAGTGACTATGAGACACAGAGACTATTTTATATATACTCTATCCAACGAGAGAATGGACTTGCTTTGCGCATCGGCGACTAAAGAGGAGGGGCTCTGTAACGAGCTACGCAGGACCGTCAATCGAGAAATAAATTCGTAAGTAGGTGAAATAAATTTTATTTTGAAAACATGAAAACATTTTATTTTGAAAACATAAATTGTGGCAGATCTCCATCATCATTTACTACTTGCAAAATTTTGTCTACTGTTGGTAATTCTTTATTTCAATAGAACTCGTGTACTTTTCTTCTTATAGCAATTTTAGTGAAATCGTCGATCTTTTCTTTAAAAGACTGACGGCTTTTTTGAATTTGGTTCCGTTACCTGACCGGTTCTATTATATTCTGCTAAAATTTTTTTCTTTGTAGTTTTTCCAATGCCCGTTTGTTTGGTTAGTGTTAAAACTGTCTCTTCGTACGACACTTGCGGATTGTCTTCCGTTAATTTCTTATATAAATTTATTATAATTATTTTTTGACTTTGATGCACGACCTAAAATTAAAAACAAAAATAAATCATTGACCACGGTTACTGGTGGTGAATATTATGCGTATTAAATAAAACATATTTATTATTATATTTCTTTACCTGGCCTCTTAATTGGCGATAATGGTGGATTTATCTCGGCTCTGGCTGCTGCCATTCTTATAATAGATTTAAAGCTTATTTCACAACCGTAAACGACACAACTAAAATAACCGTACTTGCGAGACTACAAATACAAACTGTGAATAGGTAGGCAGTAGTAGGTAGTTTATATAATTAGGTACCAGGTAGGTATCGGACCCAGGCGCCGGCCCTGGCTACCTGCTGAGCCAATTAAGACGTTGGGGTCGTTGAACTAATGTTCTAAGGGGCGGAGATCTGACCAAAACAGACGAATTTTCGCTCGAGTGCAAGTCCATTCTCTCGTTGGATACAGTATAGATAAACTGCTACCCGTGTATACCTCCTATTATTTATTAACTAGCTTCGTAGTTAAGATCCTAAATAAGAATAATCTATGAGAATTTAGCAAGGTTATCTTTAAACCTTACATACAATTTGACCAGATCACCTGTAGAAAAATAGAAAAATAAATACATGGAGTAACTTTAAATATTTATTTAATTATGAACTAAGATTTAATTTGAATGGTTCATTACCAATTATAATAAATTACCAGAAATGAAAAGCAACACGACAAGTGGTGAAGAAACAGAAGAAAAGGAAAACCAAAACAGCCTTTCATAGGGCTTCCACCAAGTGATCACGTACTACACTCGTGGACGTCAATCCAGCTTCCGCTGACAAAAATATTTCTATAATTACTCTATATTCCTTGAACAATCAAGCATCCACAACCAAAATTATCGATGAAATTATCCCACCCACATGAAAATGGACCTTACCTAAATTTTTCAACCTATCCTATGACCATGCTTGCGGGTACGATGGTACTTGACAACAAGGACGAGGAGAAAAATGACGAAAACTCGACTACCAAGGATTGAATACCTGTACATACCCCTGAAGTACCTTGAAGTACCAATTTACCTATGTTCATTTTCAGCTAGCATAGGGCCGTCATACTGACGTCCATTTTTGGTCACATTTTTTATGTAGGTGACAAAAATTATAACTTAAGAAAACGTCTGACGTATATTAAGTTGACGTCATAATGTCACAGCCTGAAGACGTTCGTTAAATGACGTAAGATGACGTCCTAGTACTGACCTTAATATCGTCATAATGATATCATTTTTACTTTATGTCGACCAATATTATGCCTAAATGACGTCATATTACATCTTTAATGCAGTATAAATGATTTATGTGTATGTATATGTATTATTGATATTATTATATATGTATTTTAAAATGAACTTGCAATTGTAGTTTACGGCTGAAACCAGCACTGGAATCTCACCAGCTCATCAAAATACTCTCCTTGTATTTGACAACTTGCAGACTTGCATTCATTTGAAGCTAGTGGGCTGTTTAGCTGTGTAGCAATTTATTGTAATAAGAGGGTGCGTCCTCTGCTCTGTTATTTATGTACTATTATGTACGTCTTATGTACGACTGAAATATGTCATCAAAATGACGTCATATTTTGGTTATAGCACGTAATCGACTAATAAGGTCTAAAATAGACCTATGAGGTCTAAACAAGTAAATATGACGGCACTAGGTTACTTGGGTTTAACATCTAATGAGAAATCAGTGGACGGAATGTGCTAACGCAAAATGTAAGGTACTAAAGGCCTTATTCATCTGTCGAAAGCTAATCGTAATCACCCCAATCACACTCCGTCACCCAAAACATGATGATCGCAATGATGCCACTAATTTCTGAATTTAATTATGTTGGTGTAGTAATCAAAACTGATGACTTCATCTAAACAATATAGTATAACTACGTGAAGCAATTATTTCTTTACTTGACTACGTCAAGCAATTATTTCATCTACCATAATGTATAACTAGCAATATTAAACTAGCAATACTAAATTATATATAAACGGTTAACCAAATATTATCTTGGTTGGGAATGGAACTATTACTAAAGTCCATACCATCAATTTGGCGTGCACTTGATCAACGGAATTTTCTGAATCAAATCAGTTCAAGGCCATAAAAGATATTATTCAGTGATGTTTCGTTAAATAGGAGTTTATCTATTAACTATGCAAATAAAACGCACCGAAACGTAATTCCCATGATCACGTGCACGCCAACATTGATGGTATCGACTTTATGCTATTATATCAGATTCATATTCTGAACTATCAACTAAATCGTCTCGGAATGTCTTCTTCATCTAATGGGATAGAAGTTTCAAGTCAAGTCACTTTCATAACCAAGTTTTTTACGTATTATGCAAGAGGATCACTTTGATTAACCCGATCTGACAATTACAACCATAACGAAACTTTTACTACTGTGCAACTTAAAACTAAATGAAACCAAGATAGTAATAGCGATTTTGAATAATCCTTCATAATATTTCATTTCATTTCAATTTCATAATAACTACACAAAAGGAAAAAGGAAATATTTACTTTACATTATTTATAATATACCGTTTACATATAATGCTTTGTAAACAATGCCCTATTTTCCAGAAGGGAGCATTACCCTATGTAGCACCCTGTAGACGATCTCGGAAACCATCAAGCTGTTAAATAAGCGCAGCCACTGATTTAAAATTTAAAATTATTTTAATATCTTGGGGAGCATCTTGTACCAGAAATGATATATAAACAGCAGTATCGTCATTGCGAACAGTTTTCGGAGGTGGCGGCAGATGGTGCCTCCGTTAAGACAATCGTCGGGTAAGAGTTTTGAGCGAAGTTGGAGAATCTTTATGCCATATTTATGAAGTCAAAAGTTGCTAAACCGAAGGGGCGGCTGCAAGTGCACAGAAGATTGCGGTCTTATATTAGTTGCCCCTTACACTTGCTACGGCTCGATTTGGAATACAGTCGTCTTCATTAGAATCGAAATTAAATTTTAGTCAGGAACTTTCCGCTGGTTTCTAAGATTTTAACAACACGGTGCGACGATGTTCCTTGCGATGAATATACCATTTGATAGAAATAAAGATAATTTATGGCTATATTGACAGTGAAACGGAGGCCACATTATCCAACTAATCTGCAACTAATAGCTGTATACATTGAGATAAAAACAATCACAAGCGCATGTATATCAAAAGATAGCTTAGCCTAAAGTCCAACCTTGAATTTAGTACTAAGCATAATATGAGACGAAAATTAAGAGAAATATTACCATGTGAAGAGTAAAATGTATCCCAATTATGTAAAATTTTTCCAAATGCCAACAACTGTCATATGTAAAGGTGGATTTGACAGTACATTCACTATATCTGAAAAAGATTAAATTTATTAAATTGTGAAAGAGGCAATGATAAATTTAATTTAATAAGGAGAGTAAGTGAAGTGCAACGAAAATAAAAACTAAATGATTGAGAAAATAGCGTATAGACCATAACGTTTAGAGGCATACATGTACTTGAAAAAAGTGAAAGAAAAAAAGGTCTGCCTATTTACAAGATTTTGGTAGAGACGCGCGGCGACTTTTATGTTTATGTTTTGGGGATGAATTTGCTATAATTCCCGTACAGAGTTAGTACCAATTCGTCCAAGCTCAATGAATGCTCAATTTTCCTTGGGAAATATTATGCCTTTTGCGTCGTTTATAGGGGATATTTTCATGCAAGACAATGCTCGCCCTCATGTTGTACGGCCAGTTTTGGAATACTTAAATCAGGTCCATGTTCAGGTCATAAACTGGCCACCGTGGGACCTGGACTTGAATCCTATAGAGCGTCATTGGGATGTTTTTAAAAAAATCGGTTAGACGTCATTTACCCGCACCGCAGAATCTTCCAAGAGTTGGAAAACGCTGTTCTTTTGGAATGGGAAAACATTCCTCAGGAAAGCATTCAATAGCTAATAAGAAGTTTACCATGACCAATGCAGGCAGTTATCCGATCCAGAGGCCGTATTACACATTTTTAGGTTTCTCAAAACTTGATGTTTTGTTTGTATTCATCATTTAATAAACTTGTTTCATTTTAAATTTACATTATCAATCATGCATACAAGTGAAAAAGGCGGCGTATCTCCTTAAGGAAATATGGGGCTATAATTTTAATTGCAATTCAATTTTTTCCTTTTTAACAGAATCCAGCACGGTATCGTAATAAAAATTCGATCGTAATATAAATAAAATTATAATAAATACGCGAATATACTATTTACGTATTAAAATACTATAAACTTGTAACAGGAATAGAGATATACCACTTACATTAAAGCGTATATTGATCTTGAGACTCATCTCCTCCTTGTACCTATTAGTTATACCACCCGCTACGTTGGATGTGAGCTTCCACATCTTTCCGAACACGGTGTCGACAACGGTCATCAATCATCCACGACGCCCCTGGCTGTCCAACACCTATAACTCATCCCTCAAATTTTGACTGTAAGTCACAGCCTTCCGCGCTTTTGTCAGCTTTGCTTATGACGGTATGGCAAGGTCTTTATCTTCCTAGCACCGGCGTAGCGTAAAAATCGAGCAAGGCCATCGTTGGGTGATGGTGACGGAATGAATGAATTGTTCGGATATTTATCAAGAAGGCGTGATATTAAAATTCTGATGATTTGATGAACATGATAGAATTAATCATCTCCGTGACAATTTAAAATTAACACTGTAGTTGGGTTGTCATATTTCTTAGACAGTTTGTGAATTAACTAGGCTTTGGTAGCCGAAGAATACGTAGGGAAATCGTGATGTATTTTTTTTTCGAATAGGTAGTCAAAAACACAATATGTAGGCGCGAAGTAATTATGATCGTATTATTATTTTATATTCAAGAAGATATTAGAGACGTCTCGTTCTGTATAGCTAAATGAAATAAAATAATATAGTTATAATGAAATGAGATTGGATAGATACATTCTTATAAAGTTTAATAAATTTCCTATAGGTAAAATTAAAATTTTAAACCAATTTTAGGCGTAACAAAGTCGTATTTTACTATTACGCATACAAAGGCACACTGAAAGTTCTCAAACTTGGGAACCATATTATCTTATGTTTAGAATCCTATGCTATTTAAAATTTTATATACGAAAATTTATATGTAGAGTGAAACCCTAGTACATGTTGTAAAGTTTCCTCACAGCCTCTGTTGTATAAACAGCGGCTTCGTCCCAAGTTTGTAACCCCCAGCTGGCTTCTTCTTCGTGTTTTACTCCAAGATCCTGCTGTATTCGAAGCTCGACTTATTTTTAAGTTGCAAACTTGCTCAATTTCTATACGAAACTCCAGACCCACATCCATAGAAAGCGGTATCGATAATACTCGAAGAGATGAACTCCCAAAGACAATACGCTTTCGTAATATTGTATTAAGAGTTATACTTTGTATTAACAAGAAATGAATGGCTTTTGTTTGAAACTGAAATTGCCTAAGAAGTTGATCTCAAATGATTATTATCATAAAGTTCATATTCGCAGGAAACAGACTTCCTGGGTAACTTCAGTTATGAATTTCAATAAGTTATATATTAGTATTTACAGAGCGTTTGCAGTCGAGCTGGATTCATTATTTACACCGGAGTTAAGGTTTTCGTTCGCTTTCAATTTGTCTGTGTTGAACAAAGCGAAAGCTCACTGCTCGCGTGTATTAATGCCGAGGACAGCTTTAGTTTTGCAGTGGTTTATTAAAGGGAGTAAAATCTCTATAGAAATTTAACTGGATTTCAGTTTAAACTCTTCGTTATCTCAATATACAAAGATTAAGTGTAAATTATGCAAGGGAAATATGGCAGAGCTATTTTTTTCATCTAGTTAGACATCCTTCCAACGGCAAGAACCTAAATCTTCTAGTTAAATATGACCCACACCTTAACTGTATTTTGTTTTAAATATATAATATTAACTAATTTTACAAATGTGATGCTAAAAAATTATGTGAGGATCTGGACGACATATCTTCTACATTTAGTATTGTATAAAGGTGCTGTTAGAGGTTGTTGATAGTAAACTACCTAGCAATACGCTAAATCAATAACATGTATTTTTTCAGCAGTCTATTTTCCTGGGACCCTTTGCAGAGAAAGGGTCCCAGGAAATCAGTGATTAAAAGTAAAATTAAAAAATAAATGTTCAGCTAGACCTGACCTGAGTCCCTTCTTTATTTTAAAGAAATCATATTATAGCCCAGAGTCAATTTCAAAGTTGAAATTTGGTATGGTTTTGGTTTGGTTTGGTGTGTTTTGAAGTGCTAAATATACCATAAAACCCCAACGGTGCAACGCTGAGCACCTCTGAAATAACCCCTCGAAAAGGGTAAAATAGGTTTTTTTTACCTTTTTTCTCGATAACTCCAAAATCAGGCACTGCAGGCCAAAATGATAAGAGGGAAGAGCTGAAGAGTTGAATATTTCCTATCAAATAAGTATACTTTGAAAATTTTTGAGTAAGCAGTTGCGGAGCTAAGAATTTTTAAATTTAGGGTATATTTCTGAATATTCCGAATATGTGATAATTAATATATTTTCGGCTAGAGTAAATCAATCAAGTACTTATAAATAAATTTTAAGATTATTAAAATATGTAATAATACAGTGCAGCACTATGGGGATAGGTATAGTAACAAAGATAAATAAACCAAAAAGCTTTATTATTCAATGATTTAGAAAAGAACATCTAAAAATCGTCTATTTCATCGGTGTCCAATTTTACGGCCTGGTTTGGAAAAGTAATTCCATTGCATCGGCCACATGTCATAGTGTACTTCGTTTGCGTGTACATGGGTTTTTATATCTTCCTGTATACAATAAGCTTAAAGAACATTAATTTCCTTACAGAAAGCGCCCTTTAAATGTACTTCTGGTCGGTTTGACCGCTAGAGCGCGCTGAAAACTCGAAATTTCCTACTTTGTGGAAAACCCAATGTTCTCGTTAGTTCTTCGTTTTTGATGGCTTTACAATATTCATCATTGCATTGTGTGGCCACTCTTAAAACATTCACCATCAGGTTAAAATCCCTCACTACAAACACAGGGTCCGTGATGCTGGGGTCAACTATTTTTGTTTTCGCTTGATAGTTTGCAGTGATCTCAACCCCACACAACAAGCAATAATGTTTGAAGTCAAATATGGTCTTGCATGATCGAAGTTCCTGGCCACGACTATAATAACTGCTCTCCGAAGCCCTTCTGCTGGCAGCAATAGTAGGTACATGTTTCTCTCACAGAATCCTTCCTACATCTATCATGCACTTCAATTGAGGTTACCCTCTTCAATAAAATGACCTCGTCAAGGTTTCTCCTCTTACTAGCTTCACGAATGACTTCAACGCTTCTTCTTTCACCACGGCCTTTGGGGTTTTTCATCTGTCGGCAATTGATCACAAATAGCACATTTTTTATATTGGACATAGATAAGAAAGTGGCGGTCCTTTCAATTAATAAATATCTATTGATAATTATGTTTCTACATTTGAAAAACAAATTTCCGCTATTAGGATAGATATAATACTTTTTGTCATTTCTGCAGTTTATAATAATTTATTAGATATATTTAAGTGAACTTTACGTCACAGATAATTTCTTAAAAATGGAAAATGTTATTGTTATAAAATTATAATTTATCATTTCATCATTTTTGCATATGATTACATTTGTGGCAGGTCTCGTAATTGTCGAGATACTTCCGGAAAATTTCGTTAAATTACCATTTACCCTTCTTTTCATCCCTTCTCCACGAAATCCGACGCTAGTGGTGATGTTACTTTTTACAACTTACTACGAGGAGGAACTTACTACTATGGAACCATTTGTATGGAACTTTTTTTTTTGAATGTTTCAGTTTGGCCTATTTTTGTGTTAGTTTTACTGTACTATTCCATGAGCATGTTGTATACGGGCATTATATATCGACAACCTTTTGTAAATAGTATGATAATCGGATCATATTAAACAGGCAGGTACTGCCACCGAAGAAGTTCATGTATTTATACCCATTAATTTAATTGGCCACTTAGTGTAATTATTTATGTATATAAATATTGAAGAATCAGCTCTTTCGCCTGTAGTTTGTATATAATTAATAAAAATTATTTTAGCAGAACGTTTCATGACGATGTAAAAACTAATTGAATTGAAGTATATTACAGCAAATATTACTAATAATTATATAATATTATGGTTGATAGGTCTTAGTTAATGTTCACACAACAGCATTTCCTCCCTCGGAATTCCATGTAGAAAAGCAATTTTCTTGTTTATTTATTTAGTTAACAAGCCAGTTTCACAGAAATTTGCAATTTAGATCAAAGTCATAATTATGCTAGATTATGTTTGTATTAAAGTAACAAATTAACTGCAATCGGTGTACCAGACGGAAAAAAATCAGCAACTATTCACATTATTATATTTTATCAACACAATCTACTTCACTTTATATACGAGTATTATAATGTAACGTTATGCGTTTCTAGAGTTTCTGCGGAACATAATTTACATTAAAATGACAAATACACCACGTATAAAAAATACGTAAACAAAATATCCTTCATAACGTATATTTCATTGCTGAGAAATAAGGAAAGTGAAGATTCAAATTAGGGGCATTGGTATTACGTTGCTCCATTTCTTTGAAGGGAAAGATGCATCTGCATCTGATGCATAGTAATTCCGTCCTTAAGATAAAGCGAACATTAGGAGACATCCCCGATGAACATCCTGCACTTATATGAATTGCATTATCGCTATACAATCTAATAGTTAGGAGTTTCTGAGAAAACCTGTTCATTGATAAGCTCAACAAGGTTGCACAGGTGAATGAGGATAATTTTCAGGCGAAATTGGCTCAGATATGTTAGTATATATAATAATGATTTCCTAGATTATTGCTGTGCTGTTAACATAAATTGGTTGCGTCTTTGTATAATGGGTAGAGTTAACAGTAGCGACCCTTTGTTAGCTAACCACAGCTCTGCTTTGTGGAGGCGACATGTGCTTGAGAAAGGGTTTGCCGCTGCATCTAAGAAGTTTGGATTCCACAGATGATTTGCTAATCAATAAACAACAGTTTGCATAATCTAAACAATCTAGCATAATCAAAATATAAAATATTTTAAACAAATATTTATTATCATAATAACTGAAATAATATATTAATTTTCTCATATTCGTTCTAAATTACTATAACCTCCCAAGCAACAAACAAAAGTATAACAAACGTAGACGTTTTTTTGACGTCTATAAATTGGATTTTTTAATGAATTAATAACGTTTATTTTATATCGCTCTTAAACATATTTTGGAAACATATTTTAAACGTTTTTTATACGTCTATGAATAGGAATTTTTGTACGTATTTTTATCGTTTATTTTGTACTGATAATAAATGTATATTGAAAATATAGGTTAGACATCCTGGATCCGTCTATAAATTGGAATTCTTTTAGGTATTATTAACGTTTCGGAATTACGTTTAATTAACTAAACGTATTATAAACACTACGTTCTCAACAACCATGGGAAGCAATATTTTTATGTGAAAATAAACACTTGCAGAATACTATTTTTTATTATAAATCTATCACCATGAAAAAATATGTATACAATTTAAAAACATTGCAAGACATGTTTTTATACGAACAACGTCAAGGAACGCGCTTGTCCTCCTTTGGTAACCCACACTACACGTTCGCACCCGTTTATAAGATGTCACGTTGATTTAATGTGTATTATAAATGTAAAACTATTATAAGTACTTATATATTTTGTCGAAGAATATAGTAATATTAAATATCTAGATTTTCTAGAAAATACTACAATTATTTATATGTATTGAATTTGCAATCATTATAGGCTTGAGGTCTTAATTTAGTCTTAAATTAAACCTTGAGTGATTCTCACTTCAGTAGATGACGTGTTTATCTATTCAAGTTTCGTGGATAATACGTGTATCATAAATATAGAATTACTTCAAAGTAATTATATTTTCGCGAAGAGTCGAAAAAAGTCCAAAATAAGAGAGTAAACGTCTAAAAAAATACTACAATTTTACGTAGTGAATAAACGTTCAGTACAGATGACCTCATCTGTTGATATCGCGTTTATTTAACGTTTATTTAGTGTGTCATGGCGTTGAATTACTTTAGTCGATTTAAATTTTATAAAATTATATAGTATTAGTAAAAGTCTTAAAACACTGTCATTTTACATTTTGTATAAACATATAAAGGGGTCCCTTATAGTCTTAAATTAAATTTTGACTGCGAATATTCCGTAGATATCATGATTTTTCGACATTTCGTAGATATTGCATCTACCATAAACTTGGTTATTCTACTAAAATGGAAATTCTACCGACTATATTAAAAGTACACGTCTAATATACGCGGTGTGTTGTGTATGCTGTTTTGCAATTTTTAACCCCAAAATTGTTTCTATTATATAGGCTCCGAAACTTATCCAGATAATGAAAATAACATGTTTTTTCCAAGCAAGTTATTATCATCACAAATTGGAGTATGAAGTGAATGCATGAAAGCCACGAGACAATTCAATCCTGTCTGATCATAATATGCGTTTGCGAAAAGCAGAACAAACACACCGTTGCACAATAAAGGACATCAGTTGACTTTGAAAACGACGACAGATGCTCTAAATAAGTACACAAAGTGCTCTGACTTGATTGACATATTTTCCCATAGGCCCTTTACAGATACTATTCAACCCCTAAGAGGCTAGCTACCCTGATTCAATGTTACATTGGCCTCGTAGCTGCTGTCAGTCAATTCCGCAATCAGAATGCTACTTATTCCAGCTCGACCAAGCAAGCGGCGCCTTTTGCCTTTTAACACGCATTAACCAACCCCGTATGTTGTTCAATTGATCTGTCAAAGTTATTATTAAATTTTGCTAGGGATGTAAATATTAATCCTATATGGGTTTGTGCAGTGGACGTGTATCTAGTTATTTTGGGAAAGGACAGCCGCTTTATAACAGATGTTAATATGTTAAAATTATATTTGGAAGGTTGAGTGACTAAATGCATTCCGGGATTCATTCACTTTGAAAGCGCGAGGTCCGTGTGACATGACACGTTCAAAAAATAAATGCACGTCGTGTCTAGCCAGAGTTACCTAAGAAATGATCTGCTGACTTCATAAGTCACGACAGGTTCACTCGCGGTCGCGATTACTCGGACGTTGCCACATATACGGCGCCTAATAAATGATTATGCGGGGTCGATAGTTAGAAATTGTAATAATTAAATTACTTCCAGTGTCCCAGAATTTCAGACAATACATATACAAATACAAAAATGTGCTTTAATGCCATAGTTCTGATTAGGCGTATTGTAATAAAGTATCCGGCATTATGTTTGAAGGAAGTAAGAACTTCCTAACACAGTGACAGTTCTACTGAACTAAATAATTTTTTGAAAATAATTACACCATGAGTTCTAAGTTCCTGTTTCCCAAGAATCTTGTAAAATTGGGTCCCAGGTAACCAACTTGACCTTTATCTATAATGGACATAAATATTGGATACAGATCTAGTATCAGGATTGTGATTATGATTATAAGATGGAAACATATTTAATTGTTTTTTCATAAACATACCTGCTTCATAAATGAAAATAGACGTAACTGTCTGAACTGTCTGTAACTGAAGATATTATTATCTTTAAATATATAAAGATAATAGAGATACATATATGATACATACAATCGACTTAATAAATACGGATCCATAACTCTGGAAATTGAAGGAAATAAATAGATTTCTATATAACTCAGTTGATTAATTGTATGTAATTTATATTTCTTATTACCATTTCCCTAAACCTATTATATCTATCTTCCGTTGACAGAAATGATACCCTATACATTTTCATATTAATTTACATTCATATCTTAGGGGCTCAACTAGTAATCTCTGGGTAGTATGTATAAATGACGTGTATATTGGAAAAATGGATTAACTCTATGTGCAGTGAGACCCATGGGAGGAACTATCGCCTGCAACACTCAGCCTGCCCGCGGGACTTCACCCCCTTGCTAAAGGATTTACTATTCTGTTTTACACTCTGCTATCTTTTATATACATGCGTATTATATTCCTATGTGCACTGTTCACGTCTGTATCTTTAATTTTAAAATTTTCACGAAATAAAACTAGAAGATATTTAATTTTATACAGATCGTTTTCTCAAATTTCTTTAGTGCATTTATTGCATTATGACGATAGTTATTTATAATGACCTTTCATAAAGAAATATTTGCACAATTTTCTTGTGATTTTCGATAATAATACGAAAAAAAGTGTGTTTCTTCTCGGAGGCGTTTAAGTTGATACAACCATCTTCATAGATACCATAATATTTTCCATAATCGGGATATCTATGGTCCTATGTCAATCTCCTCTAAATCGTACTTCTTTCTGGAAATTCGTAAAATCGTATAACACTGTTCTCGAAACTTATAACACTTAACTAGTTGTCGCAGATGCATCAAATTCACGCAAGATTTGCGTTATCTCACATTATTATTATTTCTGCGTATACCTTCCTCTATTTGGTTGTCTTGTAAGCTTATTAGTACCAAAACTTTGATGAGTTGTCATCACGCTTGTATGCGGATGCCCACATTCCAGTAACTGACTAAATACAGTGTATTACCCCTTACATTCAATACATTACATTACATTCAATAACCATTTCAAGTGGGTAATAAAAAGTTTGCCAAAGCTAGCTCAGCTCTTAATAAAAATAAAAATAAAATTCATATTAAATTAATGAGTTCGGTGATTACCGAAGTTACTAATTACCGTGGACGCCACTGACTATGCGCAACTAAGTCAGTTAGTCTCCAAATTATCCTGGGTATCGAATACACTCTCTGGCACTTTCTATAATTATTGAGAATTGGGAAAGAAAAATAATACACACAGTATACTTACTACTAGGTTTACTTTACAATTGTAAATTTAAAAACGATACATAAAAAAGAATTCAAAATTAGTACAAATGTGGTACCTGAAATCGCAGCGTATACATGAACAGCTTACACAGAAAACGGTTTAAATGTCGACGTGCACGATGACCTTTCCGCAATCAATATATATATACAAATAGTGAGGCAATGCCTACCCAAATATGTTGATTAACCGGCGAGGGTACCAGGCGAACACCTATATACTCTATCCAACGAGAGAATGGACTTGCTTTGCGCATCGGCGACTAAAGAGGAGGGGCTCTGTAACGAGCTACGCAGGACCGTCATTCGATGAAGTAAATTCGTAAGTAGGTGAAATAAATTTTATTTTGAAAACATGAAAACCACGACAATGATGCACGACCTAAAATTAAAAACAAAAATAAATCATTGACCACGATTACTGGTGGTGAATAGTATGCGTATTAAATAAAACATATTTATTATTATATTTCTTTACCTGGCCTCTTTTATTCTTCTTAATTGGCGATAATGGTGGATTTATCTCGTCTCTGGCTGCTGCCATTCTTATAATAGATTTAAAACTTATTTCACAACCGTAAACAACACAACTAAAATAACCGTACTTGCGAGACTACAAATACAAACTGTGAATAGGTAGGCAGTAGTAGGTACTTTATATAATTATGTACCAGGTAGGTATCGGACCCAGGCGTCGGCCCTGGCTACCTGCTGAGCCAATTAAGACGTTGAGGGCGTCGAACTAATGTTCTAAGGGGCGGAGATCTGACCAAAACAGACGAATTTTCGCTCGAGTGCAAGTCCATTCTCTCGTTGGATACAGTATAGACACTTTGTCAAACCATTGCTGAGGGCTCATAATAATTTTGTATTTTTGAGCGTACACACATCGCGTAGCAATTTCAAGTCAATCAAACAGGGTGTGTCTCCCTTTAAAATATTCTTAAATCTAGCTTATCTGTGATATGCAACAAGTCTTCCACTAAAGTGGATCTCCTGTGACTCTACACCGGTACAGGGGTCGATGGACTTGAGCAAGCTGGTCCTAAAGGTGGTTCCAAAGGTAGTGTAAAACGTGGTGAAAAAGGTGGTCTCAAAGATGGTCTAAAAGGTGGTGGGCTTACACTCGCTGAAATACAATGAAGCCCTGTAACAAAGACCGGTCTCATTACATGTAAAAAAAGTTAGGTTAAGTGACTATATATCTGGTAAAACTTACTTAATTAGTTGAAAAACGGCTTTGAAAAGATAGCTTCGCTGTGTCTCTCAATTAACTCTATGGAGTTACTTGAGACGCAACGCAACGTAGGCTCTAGAGAACACAAAGTAGGCAAAATAAAATATGAATACGCGGTTTCAAGAAACAAAATGGCTTACCTTATGTAATAGCTTATATGTATATTCATCCAAAATATCAACACATGTATCCCATTACGTCGGAACGTTCATACTACGTTATTTAACCAAGAAAGCCACTTAAACTTTTAACACGATCCAAAACCACTATGCCATCTACGCGTTCGGATCAGAAAGAGAAGCCATAGGCATAGACCATAGATCTGCTGATCTAGAGTAGCGTCACAGAACTGCCAATGTTCAACTCACGAAACAATAAAGCGACACCGATATGCACTATAATATTTGTGGTACAGATTTATGACAAAGAATCTAATAAATGCGCTGTAGCAATCTTGATGTAATCGACTAATAAAAGTAATATGCCAACCTGAATTCTAAACACATGCAAAAGGGAAGGCGTAGTCACTGTTTAAAATCAATGTTATCCGTCAAATATACCTCCAATAAATTTCGGATTCTCAAAATGTTAACTACTAAAAGTGTCTACTACCAAACTACCAAATCTTATTTGTCACATAGACTTCGAGCGTGGTTTCGCAATTTTTAGAAATGTCTTCTAGTTTTTGGACGAGTTTAAATTTATCAGTAGGAAACAAGAAACTGCCATCGGCAGTAAATAAAGAACGAGGTATTGATCCAAATTCATATACTACATTTTTTTTTATCTATATCTTGACAAGTCCTAGCTGCTAAACAAAATATACACATAATATATGCCTACATAATATATAATATATGCATATTGCCTATATACTGCGTAATTTATATAATTAAAATAAGTCACGGTGCGCCTCAAATGTTTGTATTTTTTTAGGGTTATTTTTGAACCAATATTTATACATTTATTTACCGTTGTATTAAGAAAAATTTGCACATTTTTTGTTTGAAATGTTTTGAAATGAAATTTGTAGTTTTAAAATAAATAATGTAAAATGAAATTAAAAAAGTTTTTTTTTGCTTTTTTGGGAGTATCTTCAAGTATTTAGTATTTTGAACTCCTGTATTCTTTTGTCGTAAATAACATGTTTTTGTGAGTAGTAGTTTTTTTGAAATTGAATATCGGTCAATTATTACTTAGGATATAATTTTTTGAAAAATCGGCCTAATCGCCATTTTGAATTGTGGATTATTGGAGACAAATCCTTTTTCAGAAATGTCAACATGGCATTTGGTCATTTAATTTGCTTTATCAAAAAATAAAGAGGTTTAAAACTTAGCAATACATCGAAGCGATCGGTCGTTATTGAGCCCTAGATGATAGACTATTTTCGATATCAATTTCCGATATAATCTCATTTCAAGACACATTTCAGGATTTTTCAAATTTTGAGAATGCCATTTAGTATCTGCATAATTTTTATCTTGGCGGGATTTGGAGAGTCTTGGCGGGATCTGAAAATTATATCTTTGCGGGATTAATATATCTATGATATTTTTAAAAAAATTCTTGTACTAATTTTGCAGTGGCGCAAACCTTCCATATGGCTAAAACCATATGGAAGGTTTTAGTAACACTATCCTTGCAATAACTACCATCAAATTTCCGCATATTGAATGCTCAGTCTTACAGAATGAATGCTTGTCTTTCGTGGCTATTTTCTGCATCTAATTTGTAGTTGCGTTTCACACAGAATTTATCGAACTTATCTTAATATATTTTCATCCCTATTTTGGTTGATAACTTCATTTGTAGTAGCACCGAAGCGACTCATTTTGACGTCTACAGTTACAATTATTTTTTGTCAAACTGTTAAACTTTGCTTTGTTACTTTGCTTTGTTATCAATGGTTACGTCGTTGAAAAAGTACGATTGATGTAAAATACACGTACCAAATTTCTAATCGAAAGCTATTGTAGTTTCTTAGTAATTAACGAAAAACTTAATTTATCTTTCTCGAGCTTCCTTTATGTCGAAAACGAAGAACTTTTCGACAAAGGTTAAATGGACTGTTTTACCTTAAAATTAGGTACCAAATCTATAGATTGAAGAAGTCCTGCTAGTATAAATTGTGATACCATGTACATATAATGCAATGGAAATTATTTATATTTATTTTATGTACCATTTGTTAGAGCCTTCATGGGAAGGAAATACATATTTGTCTTAAATATTTATATTCACTGCCAGTATGTATATGTCATGTATATACCTACCTATCTGATAATTTCAGTGCGCATTTTCAGCATAGTATAATCGTGAAACTATATGCCATACCTTGACTTAGATTGCATCTAAAATGTAAGCATTTTACGAGAATGACGTGTGATAAATGTAAGGAATATTTTACTACTACTTTGCCGTCCAATTAGAATGTTTTATGCCTGTTAAGGAATGTAAAAACGATATATAATCACACCATATAAATTCTCACCTAACACTTAAATTATTAATTAGATTCATTATTATTCTAATGAAAACCACTTAAAATTTGTTATATTCAAGAGAAAAACACAATAAAAATATGTAATTCAAGATATTATTCTAGATGTAATTCCAAATGTAAATCAGGAAACAAACAATAAAAAATCGAGAGGCATAGACGAAATATCTTCATAATTTATAAGAAAATTATCTGATTCTATTGTCAAGCCGCTAACTTTTCTAAGAAACAAATCTCTTGAAAATTGTCAGTTTCCATCAATCTTAGAAGTAGCCATTGTCTTGCCAATATTTAAAAAAGGCGATCGAAAGAACCATGGGGACTATTATACGCCGATATCGATATCGAAAATTCCAGAAAAAAAATTGTATTAGAAATATGAATTTTTTCAGATTTTTTCAGATAATCAGCAAGGATTCGGAAAAGGAAGATCAGTAGAAACAGCTTCAGCACAATTTCTACAAATCATATAATGAGTTGGATAAAATAATTATATGATCGGCTTATTTTTCGATTTAACCCAAGCGTTTGTCACAATTAATATTCCGTTCATTATCAAAAAAAAATTCCTTGGGTATCAGAGGTTCGACACTGGAGTGAATACAATTTTTAACAGATTAACAGATAAATTTTTAAAGGATAGAAAACTCCGATTACAACTTGGTGATAAATATGGCGTAAATATGGGAGTTTCCCAGGGATCGATACGGGACCCCTAACATTCTTACATTTTAATTAACGATCTTCCCCAAAATATACAAAAGGGAACTATAACTATGTTTGCTGACGATACATCGATGATGGTAACGACAACTGATGTTGAAAGCCTCCAAACCACAATTAATGTTATAATAAGTGAGTTCCATGAATGATGTAATAAAAATTCGTCATTAGAAAATTTTGCAAAAATCAAATGGATATTAAAAAAAAAAACTTTGCCTGACAAAAAATGTACTGTGCACATTTCTGAACTAAATTTAAACCCAATAAAATAAGTCAAATTTCTAGGAATTTACTTGGACGACAAGCTATGTTATGATTTATGTAAGAAATTGAACAAGGCTTGTTTTGCATTAAAGCCACCTAAATCTACAATGGACATCAAATACTTATGTTTATTTTGTAATAAATGTTTATTTTTCTCTAGCCTACTACTATCTGGGATATTATAACACTATAATATGGGGCCATGAGCTTGGACGCGCAAAGTGTATTTATTTTGCAAAAACTAATGCTAAGAATAATTTTTTAAATTGACTAGAGACAGCTGTAAGCAATATTCAATATTTGTAGGTTTTTTTAAATATACCAAAATATTACAATTGGTCTTAGTGGCAATAAAAAAAACGACCTACTTTCAATATAGGTATGTTTAATTTATATGGATGTCAAATGATGCATCGCCTTAAAATGTTGTCTCATTTGTTAGAAATTAACCATGGTGAAGTTTCTATATTTTGAATTTTGTAAACCATGTGTTCATAATTTTATATATGCTGAACTCTAGTGGATTAGCTAAACGAGATGATACCACGGCACGACGTGGTACCAGTTTTAAGTGTTTAATGTATTTTTAATAGTTGGTGGTATCAAATAAAAGGATTGTCAATAAACAATTTATTAAACAGTGCAAGTTCAAGTTCATACAGTTGCGCTGGAGTATCAATGAAGATACCTCACGTTTTTGACAAAAACACAGTTATCATCAATTGCATTGATATCTCATGCGAGTAAAAGTAGTCCAAGTATGGAGCATTGGGGCACCTCAAAAAATCTAGAAACATATTTCGTTTTTGACTCATGTGCAAATAAAATGTAACAAGGTGCTGGTTTTAAAAAATAACGTTTTTAAAAACATCCGCCATTTTTGTTGCCATTGTTTTTTCATTACAAAATGACTGCGATTGGTAAGACAGCAGATTTAAAAACAATGGAGTAATAAACAATAAAGTTTAATACAGTGAACTATACTTCATTCAATATGTACTTATAGTTAACTGACCCCATATAAGATACCGCGCAGTTGCCACATGTAATTCTTCTACTACTTACGTACGTCTACTTTAAATATGACAATCACGTAAACATTTATTTTTATAGTTAAAAGCGGCAACGCCGATCCACGACCTCTCCAATAACGAATATTCAAGCGGTATATCTCTTTTTAACTTATTGGAATGACGCGCCGTCCGTGTTAGTTTGACAGTCCCTATGGACTCTCGGAACGTTCGGATCTCTTACAGTGGCGGGTTTGCGGGTATTGCTAATATATTATTTATATACCTACCTATGTAGGTATACATCGAAATGACGCGCCGTCTGTGTTTAGTGAACGGAGTAGCAAATGTCCCCTCTCTTACATAGGATCCATGGGTTATACGCACGTAAATTGTAACGGTGTTAAGATATTCGCGTGTATATATATATATATATATATATATATATATATATATATATATATATATATATATATATATATATATATATATATATATATATATATATATATATATATATATATATATATATAGTGCTGTTTTAATGTGATTTGTGATACAATATAATATCGGCGAAGGATGGAAAATATTCCAAAACGTAGGCAGTACCGATCGGTAGGTGAGAAAAGAAT
The DNA here is from genome assembly GCA_964058915.1 of Tetropium fuscum. Taxonomy (NCBI): domain Eukaryota; kingdom Metazoa; phylum Arthropoda; class Insecta; order Coleoptera; family Cerambycidae; genus Tetropium; species Tetropium fuscum. The sequence goes on along the minus strand of CAXKVY010000161.1, from coordinate 280,760 downwards.
AATTTTACGAGTATTTTACTGCATACAGAGAGATCACCCTCATCGCGACAAGAATAAATTGGTGGATATGTGTTCGGATTATACAGAAGCATCAAAGGCAAGCATATACACACTTTTAAGAGAAGAAAAGGTACATGGAAGTGTACAGCCACCGAAACCAAAAAGCGGTCGAAATAAGATTGTAGTGGACGATGATGCAAAAAATGCGATACGTAGAACGGCCCACGGTTTCTTTAGAAATAACGAATTGCCCACTTTAGATAAGGTGCTGCAAGGTATAAGTGAAAATGATATTATACCTAAAATGTGCAGGAGTAGTCTGGCAAAAATTTTGAAAGACATGAATTTTAAGTATGGAAAAGTAGACAGAAAAAGTATTCTCATAGAAAGCTATGAAATAGTTGCTTGGCGGATGGATTATCTTCGAAAAATAAAAAAGTTTCGAAACGAGGGGCGGAAAATTTTTTACACTGACGAAACGTGGGTCAACGAAGGACATACTATGAAGAGAGTCTGGCAGGATGGAAAAGTGAAAAATGCACGGCAAGCTGCGATTGAAGGCTGGACGACTGGTTTAAAAATGCCGTCTGGAAAAGGCCCCGTTTAATCATAACGCATATTGGAAGTGATAGTGGATTTTTGCGTAATGGAGAACTGATATTTCAATCTAAGAAGACCGGAGACTACCACGTGGAAATGAATTCCGAAGTATATGAGAAATGGTTTGCCGGCGTACAGGTTTTGCCGGCCGGCGTTTTTGGATTTATTTATTATTTACAGGTGATTTATTTTATTTCTCTTATTGTTTTTATTTTTTGTTGAGAATTTTTTGCTTTATTTTTGAATATGGGTATATTTATTTTATTGTTTTTATTTTTTGTTGAGAATGTTTTGAAATATATATTTATTTTATTGTTTAATTTTTTGTTAAAAATTTTTTGCTCTATTTTGGAATACGTATATATTTATTTCATTTTTCCGTTTTAAAGTTTATTTCTCACGGCTACTTAGCTGTTTTGTACATATTATTTTTATTTCTTGTGGGAAATATGGCTACTGGCGAACCACCCACTGAAAAATGGTAACGCGCTGAAAGAAATACTTCATGAGTGGTGTGGAAACTTGCATTCAATATCAGCTGTAGTGTTGAAAATCTACATATAAAAACCTACTACTTTAACCCCCTGTACGTAGTTTAACCCCTTGTAAGTAGGTACCTATTGTTCATTGACTTTATTTTTATGTAGGTACTTACCATCCTAGATCACCTTCTACTTTCACCCCCCTAAGAAAAAAAATGTCTACGCCAATGAAAAACATTGTGTAGGTCAGGGTTGCCGGTCGTTGAACTATACATACATATTGTACGCCGTATAGTGATGGATATTTTTTTGCCCTGTATATCATTAATGGTCGGGAATCATATTTCCAGCCACTTTAAACATTACTACAAAAGAATAATCTTTTTTCACATGCCATACAATTTTCTGGCTAATGAAGATTACAATCGATGTGTGTGTTTGGGGGTTTGTGAGTACGAAGTGAACATTGAACCGTTTACGTCCCCTCTGCGACATCAACGACACCAATCAGCGCTTATAGCGATGGATTAGCTGACTAATATGATTTATTACAGAGATATTGAGACGACTGTGCATTAGTAACCCTCACAACTAATTAATGCGTTCTTACTAACCTTTTAATCATAATTGGATAACTATTTGAAGCTACTAAAATCCGTATCGCACTGCAGGCCTGTTCTAAAGTTATAATGTCTTGTTAATTAAGTTTACTCTGTTTTAAAGGGAATTACTTTATCCCAGATTCTGTTTGCTTATTTGTTTCCAAGTTTCTTATCGTACAACTTTACAACATTTAATTATAACAGATTTATGCTATTTAGTGACTTAATTCTAAATTAAATTAATTTTCAAATTATTGTTTACAATGCAAACTTGACATTCTAGTTTTAATTTAATGCCGCTTTTATAATCCGAAAATTTGTTACATCGGTGCTTATATCTACTTAATTAATATTCGAATTAAGATTCACATCAGCGGTTCTGTCTAAACGCTGCCTCGCATTTTTGACATGCCATTTAACGATATTCGCCATTTTTAATAACAGGGTTAAAAAGGTTCCTTGAGATACCGTACCTACCATATATATTATGTAGCAGAGAATATTTTTTAATTTTGGTTGTTACCTGTGATGTAAGTGGTAAAGTGACTTATTGTTACTTATACAAATAATTATCTACTGTAAAATTGCCTGCATTTTACACACCGCGAGAAAACGGGATATTTAAAATTAAGCCGTAATACGGCTTAATTTTAAATATCGCGCCAATTCAAATGTTGACATTTAGAGTTTCATAACCTCTCTTTAATTCTTACCTTGATTGTTGAGTGTTGTTAAGGCAGGTGTGTGGAGTGTGCTGTGTACCTTACACTACAAAATAGTTTGGTGTTTCTACAGAAAATTCTACAAAAACAGTTAGGGATAATTTACTCTGAGTGTTCTGTAATTTGACCGAAGTTCGTGGAAGTTTCCGGTTTTTTGTTAAAGAATTAGAGGTATTCCAGATTAGATGTGCCATTATATTTTGTTTGAGTTAGGCACCTTGTTCACCGACCCTACCGATTGCGCCAATATATGTATATCACCCCCGAAAATATTTTTTTTAAATCTCAATTAGCATAAATGGATAGTTGCAAATATCCTGATGATAAATAAATATGACAGAGTTAAATTTAGACTTTACTGTTTGAATACAGATACGACAATGAGGAGTGAAATAAAAATACACGCATTTACATGTTCGGATCAGATGATTCAGCAGGAATATACAATTACAGTGTCTAAAGAAATGCAATATGCAATAATGTCCTTTAAGCTAAAAAAACTGATATGAAATGCAGAGGCATTGCGAGCAAAAGCATAACTTGTGAATAACAAAAGTATATATTTTATTACTTCTATATACTAAGCATGAATTTTAAAGGCAAACTGATCTGTCTGTACTAGAAATAGAAAATAAAAAAATAAAAATATGGTAATGACAGCCCAGTTTTATTTTATTTTTCACAACAGTCTTGTTAAAGTTAAGTAATATTAATGAACAAGAATATGTTGTTCTGTTATGCTTTAGTTATGTTTATGAAATATTTATTTTACATTGGCTTCGTTATTTTTTCTTGATCAGCGTCTGCGTAGTTTTCTTTAACGTGTACTTTAATTGCAGATAACTGAAAAACTACAGCTAGTTAAACGTAGAAGGAACATATATTAGAACACCCGATATAACTGTCGGAACTGAGAGGTATATTGGCGTGTAAATACAGCCTATTATCTACCAATTTCAGGTATTAAATCATTCGGAATAATTGCCGAGTTTCAGGCCACAATTTCGACGGGTTTCTGGTGTTATGCAGCCCATGCTGTTGCAGTTGCCGGGTTCACAGTGCACTTGATTATATAGCAACGTTTTGATGTGGACCACGTCTAATTTAAACTGTCTACCGGTTATTTATCATCCGATACTGGCTTATTAGATAATTACATCATTTTACACCTTTTCTACAACCTACTATAATTACTTCCTGTCTATCATATGCTTACATTGATATAGATTTTAAGAGACCATATTTATGGATGTGTAGAGATATTTAAAGTGGTTATTAATTTTGTGCGTTCACGACCTTAAGTTAATATTTAAATTAGTAGCAACTCAGTGGTGGCTCGCCAGGGGAAGCAAGTGACGCACTGCACACCTAATATTCAAATTCCGTTTGGTTCTGTCTTTTAAAATTATTTTTAATTTCATATAAATTTTATAATTTAGATATCATTATATATTGTGTTTGTTTTATATACAGAAATAAACAAAACAGAATCGCCTTAAAAATGTTGCCTAAAAAAATATTGCCTTCGCATTGAGAGTGACGAACATTAACTTCATACTGTACATTGCATAGCATAAGCAAGTGACGCGTGTCGATATCATAAATTATGTTCTGACTTCTCCTTGTAATAAGTTAACTGATTTGACATTAGTAAAGTGCAGCGATATTTAACCATGGTTATATATATATATATATATATATATATATATATATATATATATATATATATATATATATATATATATATATATATATATATATATATATATATATATATATATATATATATATATATATATATATATATATATATATATATATATATATATATATATATATATATATATATATATATATATATATAATCGACATTTTGTAATCAAGCCTTGTAATTTGTTCAATAATAATAGTAAAACTTCGTACTGCATATGCCAGTACGATAGACGTAGTCATGTTCTGAAACATGTCAAGGGCTATTAACGGACCCACAACCCACCTATATCACAATAGCTGGACTTCTGATAAAGCCTCATATTAACCACGGAATTACTATCTCAAACTCACGATGGAGACAACACTTTATCTTATGCAAACAGAATTTTAAAACCAACCTGAGACCTAATATAGTACAACCCAGAAAGAATTGCTAAAGCTTAAATATATATATATATATATATATTTATATATATATATATATATATATATATATATATATATATATATATATATATATATATATATATATATATATATATATATATATATGACTGTTCTAATGACAAATTTACGTCCACAAAAGTATGGTCTAAAATATTTCATACTCCATTAATACTTAGCAATTCTTTCTGGGTTGTACTATATTAGGTCTCAGGTTGGTTTTAAAATTCTGTTTGCATAAGATAAAGTGTTGTCTCCATCGTGAGTTTGAGATAGTAATTCCGTGGTTAATATGAGGCTTTATCAGAAGTCCAGCTATTGTGATATAGGTGGGTTGTGGGTCCGTTAATAGCCCTTGACATGTTTCAGAACATGACTACGTCTATCGTACTGGCATATGCAGAAGTTTTACTATTATTATTGAACAAATTACAAGGCTTGATTACAAAATGTCGATTATAAAAGTGACTATGCTAATCCACAGTTCATCTTCTGATAATTTAAGTTTTATATAGTAAACATAAATATTGATACGGTAAGATATATGGGCTACTTTATTTGAAAAAACAGAAATTGAGATGATGGCAAAAAATACAAAGAGTAATTCTGCAGTTAAAAGACAAAAAGTTAAAAAAAAATTGTGTGACAGTAGTTCTGACGAAGAAATTGTGGACGGTTGTGAGCTTGCAACTGATGATTCTTTAGCAGACATAGAATTTGGCGCTACAGAAGCTGAAAACGACTTTCCTGAACCTGAGAATGATCCACTTGTTGGAGATTTTACATTAGCGCAAATTGCAATAAAAAAATATGAAAAATACTATGTCGCTCAAATAGTTGAAATTAATGTTGACAGTTTTGGTGTTAAGTTTTGGTGTTAGTAAAAGAAACATGGGCGGTAGCAAGTATTATTTTCTTAGCCACACAGTATATGAATTATTACTCGCAGAAGATATGGCAATTAATTTGGAAAATCTGTATTAGTGGGACGCACAGCCAGGAAAAAGTGCCGAGATAAAATTTGCAGTGGATTTATCGTCCTTTAATATCGAAGAGACTGCAGTCGCAAAGTACAAACTCCCTAGAATTCTATTAGTTTCTTTGTGCCATATATTTTTTATATTACTTAAGCATATACGTATATGTATATTAAACATATACATTTGTATGCCTTATTCCAATTATAAAATAAAAACACAATTTTATCTAAAAAAAAATATTTACAAAAACCTTCCCAAAGTACAAGGATCTCCCCTCTGCCTTGATGTAACAAAATGCAGTACGATCCGCAATCAATTAAAGTACGTATCTGTATCAACAGACTTGCTATGCCAAACAAAATATAGTGGTTCTATATTATGTTTGGCAGTAGTGGCTACGTGTTCTTTGAGGGGGTTTCAATGTTGCCTCAACACATGCACAAACACTAATACACTCGATGCAGGTTTGCTAAAGATGTTACCATTATCATGAAACCCATCGAAAGCATGGAACTAAATTTCTATCATAATGTCAGTGGTAAAGATAAGTTAGTAGCCTCATATATTTGGTTTTTAAAAGCATGCAAACGTCATTCCGTTTTCCAAAGTATGATCAACTTAAAATTCCAAAATCTTCATATGTCATAGAATTAAAATAGGTACAATGTTTGCTAAACAAATTGGCTGGATTTGAATAATAAGAAGCAAAACAACGGGTTCCTGCAACCAACATACACGTACTTTGAGCACTGGGGTGTATAAGAATTAGGGATGTATATTAAATAGAACAATCAAAAATCGGGCAAGTGCGACTCGGACTCGAGCAAAAACAGCAAAAAAATAATATCTGTTGTATGGGAGCTCCAGTTATTTATTTATTTTATTCCATCTTAACGCCTACTTGTTGCCGTTATAAATATCGAGCAAAAACGAGCAAAAAAATCAAGTTTGTTATATGGGAGGCCCCCTTAAATATTTGTTTTATTTTAATTTAATTATTTATTTTTTAAGTGAATATATAACTAAATATTCTGTGAATATTTCAAGCGTCTACCTGTTGCAGTTATCAATATCGAGCAAAAAAATCAGGTTTGTTGTATGGTAGCCCCCTTAATACTTATTTTATTCCGTTTTTAGTATTTGTTGTTATAGCGGCAACAGAAACACATCATCTGTGAAAATTTCAACTGTCTAACTAACACGGTTCATGAGATACAGCCTGGTGACAGACGGACGGACAGCGGAGTCTTAGTAATAGGGTCCCGTTTTACCCTCTTGGTACGGAACCCTAAAAAATGATACAGTAACTACTATTTTGCAGAAATTTACTTATCATGTGCAGAAATTACATAAGTAAAATCAAAAACATAAAAATATGCATTCATTATCTAAACGGAAACTTCTGTAGCCGCGTTTCGCCATCTATATCTCCTCAGTGCAGATTCTTTTCTCAAGTTTCAAACTAAGACATAAATATGGCGGAGGTATAATAATAGTTATTGTTTTCATTTCAAATTAACTTTGAAAGTGGGCCTCAGCGACAACGAATCTCTTCTTCTACGTGTCGCATAGGGGTTATTTGCACCCCTCTGCCGCTTAATACGAATGCTCTTTTATGTATTTTATCAGCAGCATTAACTTACAATGCACAGAGCGACATCTATTAGGGGAGAGAACTACCATTCGAAAATTGATCTTTTGTCTTACATGCTTAAAACATGCTTAAAATACCCACGCAAACAACTTATAATTGCAACAGAATAATTAATGTTTGCTATTATTCAAAGAAAATTAAATGTACGAGCAGCTATATAACCGCAAACCGCGATAGAAATATGTAACTTGGCTACAAGATTTTAGGCGGCCTGATTAATCGGATAATGAGAAGCAATTTGCGAAAAGAACCGCTAGTAAAAAATTCACTTAAACAAAAACATTGTTGTAGTTTTAAGCCTAATTGGACGAGGCATTCCTGTTGACGAAGAAACATGCCACAAAGAGTGTCAGGAGGATGGATGGCCGTGATATAAAACTCCACGGGTAAGATTAAAATTCTCGACCGCTGTGTTATTTTACCCACTTTTCCGTCGGCAAGAGTTAACTGGACGTATAAAAGCAGTCATCCTAAAGCTACCATTCGAACATCAAGTTGTTTATAATTCTGCTGATTTTTCATTGTGACGTTTTAATAAAAATAGTCTCTCCGATTTTTGTCCTTAAATTAAAGTGAAATGGTGTGTTTACTCTGTTAAGTACTATATTTTGTATTTTGTAGTTGTACTCATTGGTATTTATACATAGTAAGTTTATTCATGTTGTATTTACTTATGTCAACAGGACAAATTACCACTTAAGGTAAATTAGGTATATCGAATGTCTCATATTTCTTACAGCATGTGCTGTATACTGTGTACCGATAGTGTCAAAGAATTTATGTGTATATATATATATATATATATATATATATATATATATATATATATATATATATATATATATATATATATATACTACGTTGTTAACAAAGGACAAGTGGATGGACGGCCTGAAACACAACAGGTAAATGGTAGTAATAATAGGTTGTTGAAGAGTAAGCTAAACAAGTTGCAAAAGTAATTCCCCGAGTGAATAGCCATAATTGTGCAGTAAAGATCAGGCGCTGGATGATCGTTAATCACGTCTACTCTTGATATGTATATTACTGCTGATTATAAGTTGTATTATAGAACCGACTCCATACATTTATGTTCATTAAGCCACACAAAGTATTCTTTCTTTTATTATTGAAATTTAAAATATGACGTAACATGAAATTTAAATGATTATATTACGACTGATTATATTACTTAACGTTTCGGTCCCTTTTTTGGGCCTCTTTCAAAAATATATTTTATTTTTACATGGGCAAAAATGACAGTGATAATTAATTTTTAAGATTACTAGACTGTCCGATTAGTATCATAGGGAAGAACAGTCAAGAAATCCTACGAACTTAAGCTATGTTATATTTTATTATCACTCTAATTTTAAAATCATCTTTTGAAAAAGGCCCAAAAAGGGAAAGATTTTATAATCAGTCGTTTTATTTGCTACCATCCCACGATAAACCATATAAAAATAAATAGATATAGTAAGAAGATACTAATACTAAGAAGATACTAATACTTTTATAAAAATATATAAAAATCCTTGCAAAATCAATATAATTGGTTACCTTGTGAACCCATGAGATTATAGAATTAGATTTATGTTTCTATGATTCTTATCTACTATAGAAGTATGTTCTATTATCTCCGTCCTATATCTAAACTGATTTATGTTAAAAAATTACATTTCTGGCATATAATAATAATAAACATAAAATTTTGAGAAGAAGTGAAATTTTTGAACTGGTTTTCAAGAAAAATTATATTTCTGTGAGCTCTTTTAAAATTATACTAATACAAGTAGAAATTTATATTTCTTAAAATGCTAAACAGCTTTTATGTCCTTTATAGGTGAGTCATGACTACTATTTAAATAAATAAGGTACAGTTCGTACAATATGTATGTATAGTTGAACGACCGGCAACCCTGACCTACACAATGTTTTTCATTGGCGTAGACATTTTTTTTACTTAGGGGGTGAAAGTAGAAGGTTTTTATATGCATATTTTCAACACCACAGCTGATATTGAATGCAATTTTCCACATCATACGTGAAGTATTGCTTTCAGCGCGTTACCATTTTTTAGTGGGTGGTTCGCCAGTAGCCATATTTCCCACAAGTAATAAAAATAAATATGTACAAAACAGCTAAGTAGTCGAGAAAAATAAACTTTAAAACGGAAATATACTTTGCGATTGAAATACAATCATATTTATTGTGTAAGTAGGTACCTACATAACTAAACCGAGACTAAGTTCAACACATTTTTAAAAATCATTACAAATGCAATACATACCTACCTACCAACTTCTCATCGCAAAGCGATTTCCAATACACACACTTTTTACAGCTAATCAAAATTAGAAACTGACCTTGAGGTATTTTACAGTCATTGAAAATTTTCCTTTCTTTTGTGGCTAGGTAGGTATATGGTTATAATTTTATAAACAGTCTATAGAACTTTTAATTTTGCCCACTGATGTAAATTATTAATTTGTGATCTAGGATGGTAGGTACCTACATAAAAATAAAATCAATGGACAATAGGTACCTACTTATGTGATAAACCAGAGAGCGTTTTCAGTTTTGTAAATCCCAATAAAAAACCTAACTTATATCGTTGCATTTAGCATTTATAACCTAGCGGCCTCAAGCACTGGAATGTTGTAACAGGTACCTACCTACCTCAGTACACGTCAGTACCTACTTCGAGCAGCCCATAAATCAACTTTTAAAGTCCCGCAGAGCCCTAACACCCACTATCCATTTTTGCCGTCAAATAATATTTTCCTTAAATTTTTTTAACGTGCCTATCCTATCTCGTAAATAAAGCGAGGTCTGGTGGAAATCTATGTTTTTCAGGTTTCATAAGAAATGAACAAATATGTTTGCTAACCGCCATACTCTTTTATTTCAACTCTCGTAGCGATGTATACCTACATAGGTAGGTATATAAATAATATATTATCAATTCCCGCGAACACGCCACTGTAAGATATACGAATATGTAAGATATATATGATTCTATTCGATCCGAGAATCTGATCCCGATCCGAGAGATACGATTCCAATAAGTTAAAAAGAGATATACTGCTCGAATATTCGTTATTGGAAAGGTCGTGGATCGGTGTTGCCGCTTTTTACTATAAAAATAGATGTTTACGTAATTGTCATATTTAAAGTAGACGAAAATAAATGTAAAAACGTAACATCTTGGCCTATAATATATTATTGTGTGCACAATTATTATTTAATAACATTCATAAATAATATGTACAACTTTAATATAGTATTGTGGAATTTGATATTTTAATTGAATACTGAGAAAATTGAGAATTACATGTGGCAACTGCGCGGTATCTTATATGAGGTCAGTTAACTATACATACATATTGAATGAACAGGTACCTTAATTTTTTGACGATTTAATATGCTTTTACTCTTATATTTTCTGATAGTACGGTGATCTGGAAAAATTCATATGATCTCTTTCTCTACCTGGGCTCTCTGGAACTAGATAATGTTTTTTCATCATTAACCAAGTTGATTTTTTTTAAATTGTTTTTTTTTCATTTGTTTTATAACGGCTCTAACCTTTTATATATATATATATATATATATATATATATATATATATATATATATATATATATATATATATATATATATATATATATATATATATATATATATATAAAACGTTCGAAATAAATAAATAAGAGAAAATAAATAAAATAGTAATAAAACAAAATTATATACTAATGTACAAATACTACGTAATTACAACAAAACAAATCTGTACACACTAACATGATTAAAATAAGATAAATAACAAAGGAAGATACAATTAATATTAAGAATATTAATAATACATTATTAAAAATAAAATATTAATAATATTAGGGACAAGAGAGTTTTTCTAAGACCTAAGAGAAATTTTTGAACTTCCAAAATATTATAACTCGGAAAGTAAGCCTCGGCCGATAAATCTCTTTCAGGGAATGTTTTCAATATTGTTATCAAAAATTGTGCCAAATTTCATCGACTTGCAAAGGGACTCGGGGGGTTATAGGGAGGGAGCCCGAAAAATTTAAAAAACTATAACTCGGAAAATAAGCCTCGGCCCATAAATTCGCTTTTAAGAAATGTTTTTAATATTATTATTAATAACTGTGCCAAATTTCATCGATTTGCAAAGGGATTCTGGGGGTCGTAGTGAGCCCGAAATATTTATTTTTAATATAAGGTCTATGCCATTTCCATTTCTCACTTCATTTAATGAGTTTATTTTCGTAGCACATCACAATTTCCCTATACCTTCTTATATGTATAAAGTTTTTCTTATTAACTATTTTCTATCATTTTCTTTTATATTATAATTTAATCAATGTCTGTTTCAGGTATGGTACATTATTATTGAATTAATGCCAAGTCACCTTTGCAGTATGCCATTTATTGACATCTTGAAAACTTTACATAACCTGGATACAATTATAATATTCACATGGTAATATTTGTGCTAATTTCACAAATGGCATTTTATGTTTAGTACTGAATTCCAGGCTGGTATTTAAGCTATGTTTTGATATCATCTTCCACGAGCTATTGTATTCTACACATTATACTGCATTAGGATGAAGCTATCGGCGATAAATCCACTAAAAGGTACAACGTAATTAGTTAATATCTCCTGAATATATTCAGGAGATATTAAGCGCCGTGCCGTCAAGACTCCATCGATGACTAGTAAACTCAGTGCAGGTCTCTCGGGTTATTCCTGCCCACACCATTACTGAACTTCCTTCATAGCTCAGACAAGGACAGAACCTACACCTACCCTGTAAGCAGAATATGGATTAGTCACTGAAGAGAATATTATTCCATTGCCCGAAGTTCCAATGCAAATGTTCATTGGCAAATTGCAGTCTTTCAAACCTTCCTTTCAAAGTCAAACCTTTCAAAGTCTTCCAATCTTCTGCGAACTGCCACACATTTATACCCTGTACCTCTTGTAGTTGATTCCTTGACTCCACTGATGTTAGATGACAATGCTGCAAGTCTTTATGTGACGAAATATGTTATCAATAGCAGTAGTTTTTTTTTTCCATTGCCTTACCTACGCCTATTTCCGCCAGTTTGTCTAAAACGTTCGACTACTCTGTTGATGGTAGAGGGATGAACATGAAGGATTCTTGCAACATATTCATAACTACGACCATCTTCAACAAGAGCTTTTGCGCAATTTTCCACAATTAAAATCATGGTATGAGTCATAAGTCATAAGTCATAAGTCATAAGCCCATTTTGCTACTAAAAATCAAACCTCAAGACATGAACTAGAAGAGAACACACCTAAAGACATGAACTAGAAGAGAAGACAAAAAGTAGGAAAGGTATGGTTCTTCACAAAAATTGGTACTTTGCAAGAATGTGGGTATGAAATTATTCCATAGGGTGCTTTAAAATTAGGGTTCTGCAACAACCTTTTTATTAACCCAGTATAATAACTGAAATGCAAGCATTTAACAAAAGATTGGAGATGCAAATTTAAATTAGTCATTTTATCTACAGCGTGCTAAAAATTAAAAAAAATATGAGTCCTTGAATTTTACCGAATATTAACTTGTTGCGTTTTTTTGCACCTGAGTATAGTTACGTATTTAGGACAGAACAACTACCAAGCGTAAAAGTTTTATGAACTTTTTAGATTACTATCACATAATAGTTGGATACTGTTACATAATATTGAAAATCTGCAAGATATTAATTTCAGAGCTAAAACATATCACAGCATGGCATCTTATTAAACCACTAAGTACTACATAGTTTCTTAATTTTCAACACTTCTCTATTGCCTTCCCGGTGTAGGTAAGTAAATATTTTATGCAGTAGACACGCACAAAAGCATTCTCGTAGGGTCTCTCGAGTAAGCTTTTTATCTTGGATTAAAGTTGCTATAAACCTTTTTTAGTACTTTATCTGGGTCACTTTTTTATAGATGCATTCTTTACATTAGCCACCCCACATCAGGATCTCAACTTGACATTTTTCTAGACGAATGAACATTGTACGACGACCAAAATGACATCTTCAAGGTAAGTGGCTCAGTGGTCTCCTCATATACAGCGTATGCAATTGTAACACTATACGAATCCTTATTGTACTCCTACAGGACAAAACCCGACATGGGTTCTCCATGTAGCTTTTCTTCTTGATCGTGTTTGGAACTAATACCTGTCGACTTTTCGTTTAATAAAAAAAGTATACCAAATTGAAATGTTTGGCGTTGAATGTTGCATGTATTTTATAAATCCGGTGATGTGTGAAACGTGTATATTGTATCGTACATATTATTCGATACATGCGATGGGCTTTATTTAGGTGTCACGTTTCAAATTAGACAACTTGTTTTTATGACCTTAAACCAGAAGCCGAATTTGTAATTTTGTTGAAACGTCAGTCACTGATATTTCTCTTGTTTTCTTTAAAAGCTGCAATAAAGTTTAGATATAATAGTTACAATAAATAATAATAATAATATTAATAACAACAATTGTATCAATAATCAAAATAAAATAACTGAACAATGTCATATTTGGCAAATATTTATATTATGATAAAGTATTTTCGTTTGATATATATATATATAGGGTGTCTCAAAATTAACGCAAGATTTGAATTTGCCGCCATTTGTGCAGCAAAGTGTTGGCAACCCTAAACAAAAAACAATTCGATAGCTGACAGTTTAGGGTAAGTAAAAATGGAGCGTTACACGATAGAACAACGTGTCTTCATTATTGAACAATATTCCAAAAATAATGAAAGCTTGGTGGCCGCAGTTCGAAAATTTCATGCAAAATATGGTCGGAATAGCGTTTTAACTTCGTCAACTGTGAAAAGATTAATTGAAAAATTCAGGGAGACTGGATCCGTTGGAGACGCCAAACATACTGGTCGTGCAAGAACAAGCCGTTCAAATGTCAATATCGAAGCAGTACGTGAGAGTGTTGGTGACAATTAAGGAACCTCAATTTGGCGTCGTGGGCAAGAATTGCAAATTTCAAGAAGCTCTCTACAGCGTATACTCACTAAAGATCTGTGTCTCCATGCTTACAAATTAACCATGCTAACTTCAATTAACGCAACAACTGAAGCCTAATAACCATGCACAGCGAAGAGAGTTCGTTGAATGGATTATTGAACATCAACAAATGGATGCTGATTTTTCGAGCAACATCATCCTAAGCGATGAAGCACATTTTCACCTTGATGGCTTTGTTAATCGCCAAAATTGCTGTTTTTGTGGTTCTGAGAACCCACATGTGATTGTGGAAAAACAAATGCTTACCCATCGTGTCACTGTTTGGTGTGGATTTTGCCCTAGAGGCATAATTGGACCATATTTTTTTTGAAAATGAGGCTGGTCAAGCAGTGACTGTTACCGCACTGAGCACCGCATTCCATTAGTTTCCATATCAAACGAAAGGACGATAGCAGGATTTCAATATTATTCTGCGTACAATTCATTATGAAACACACTTTATAGTTAAGTAAGATTAAGATATGGATGGATAGTGATGATTTATTGAAATAAATTGCTGATTTTGGTTGTTTTGTTAACATTATTATTGTCATAGATACTAGGAAGTGTATTTATTGTAGTTGCAAAATACGTTAAACTTTAGGTCCTATACATGTCTTAAAGAACAGCTTATTTAAATCGTAGTCTGCATTCGGATATAGCTACGTTACTTCTGGTTTCGCATTCAAGCCACCTTTCACATAAATAAGTTGGTTGTTCCGATAACAGTTTCATTTACAGATTTCAACATGCCTGACGCTATTCACCTGGCGGTAACAATAGATCCCATTTCTCTGCCGTACAGAGTCATTTTACGATTGATATCTGATGGTGGGAGCTTTTCCACGCCGAATGATTCGCAGTAAAAGATTTTCGTTCTCTCTCTACTCCTCCGCTTGTGCAGTCGTTCTCGTAGGTTGGCGAAGGACGGAAAATTAGCGTAATGTGGAGTTTTCACAGAAAATTCGTCGAACTAGAGGACAAAGCCACTGCGACTGGATTTGTTGGCACCCGTGTCGAACAAATGACTGCAGAAAAGTTGATCAAACTGTGCCTCGGGGTGGGTCGATTTTGTGCTTGCTGCTATTGCGGAATTCGTCTGTTTCTGTTGCGATTTAACAGGGCCGTGTTCAAACCAACCGTGCTTTAGGAAATCGTTAAACATAAATGGAAGCTTTGTTAAACCTTTTCCATCGAAATTCAATACCTATTGTTCGAGTGTTCTGTTGGGAAGGAAGATATATTTTATTCTTTGCAGATGAATATTTCACCACCATAATTATGCGATATATAATTAACACCATGGAACGTCGGTGTATTTGTAAGAAAACTACGTGAGAAGCAGAATATACAAGGGCAAAATTCAATTCATTATTCATAATTTTGTACATAATTCTTAAAAGTCGTTTAAAATACATGTAAATGTTTAAATTACTATTTATATAACACTTTTATATGAAACGTGATGATTTACGATGCATAGTAAGGCTATTATAGTAATTATGGAACTAATTTAGCCGAAAACGAAACATAAATTGTAGTGTAAATACCTCCTTCAGTGTCAATATAGTTTTCCTACCTAATTATCTTTATCTGATGTGCTTGCTGCCGCTATTTCATTCAATTTGCTAGGGTGGAATACATGTAAGAACCCGCCTCTAATAAGACCGGAAGTAAATGGGAGCCATGGTGATTTTACTGAAAATCCGGTTTCCAGGATGGGTATACGCTGTATTACATTTTATATTAATGTTAATAAGACACACCTTTTATAACTATATAATTAACGCACACTTAAAATAAACTTACTCTTTGCTAATGATATAATTAATAATAATGTTAGGAGTTTTAATATTTGCGTAATCTTATTAGTCTTATACTTTCAATGATTATTTTAAAAATATCTGTTCAAAAATGGCTAACAAAAATAAAAAAAACTAATCATACAATAGATTATTACCCTCCAGAGCATATTAAACAGCGATTAAAGTGGGCAATAAAAGTTTGCCTAAGCTAACAAAGCTCAATAAAATAAAAAAAATAAAATTAAAAAGTTCGGTGAATACCGAGGTCACTAATTATCCGTGGACGCCACTAACTGTGCGCAACCAAGTCAGATAGTCCCCAATTATCCTGGGTATCGAACCAATATACTAATATCTAAGTTTAATTTAAAAATTCACGGTCGAAAACTGCATTAATGTTACCTAAAAACTAAAATTAGTAACCTACGTTGGCTATGGAGAAAATAAAACATCAGTTTGCAGAGGAGGTTCGTACGAAAATATAGGTATATTTTCTAGAATCAATCGCTAATTTTGTTTCAGTAACACTCAAAATTTTCGTTGAGATTCTAATGCGTTCAACATAACTGAACAAGATGGTTATGATCCCATAACTTTCTACTCCGATAAAACTATCTCCTTAAATATTAGAGTTTCAGGGCTCTATCCGCCCCACTATCAAGTATATTTCTAAAACCTGTAGCAAATGATACTATGGATATAATAAGTAGCCTACAAAATTATTCATCTGCTGACCCAGATCGCACATTAGTAAAATTAATAAAACATGATGTAATAAAATACTAAATCGACATTTGTTTAATAATAATTATAATGTTAATAGATAATACTTAAAATTATAAACTAATAAACACTTTAAGTTAATCTATAACCTAACCCGACCTAACTAATGAGATTGCCCAATGTTCAGGTTTCATTTCTTCACTGAATTCTGGTTTTTTGATTTTGCCAACCTAGATCATTCTTGGTCACTGTCCCTTACTTGGGACAACTGGGACAATTTGAATGACATAATTCGAGATAATGATCACTGTTTTTTATTTTCATTATTATTTGGAATTCCTGTATGCTAATGCTTTTTAATTGCTCCAAGATGGTAGATGCAAATGTAGATACATATGGGTTTTTATTGCGTTCTGTGATAAAAGTTGTTACATACAAACATGTGTATAAGCAATTTGCCTTGTAATTTCAGACCATTCCTGCGCGCATGTGTGTTAGTATGAATTGACATTAATTTTAAGAACTGCCATTAAACTTATCTCATTTTAATCGAGGGTCCAAATTATAAAAGTTGCCTTAAGTTTATATGTAAGTGTAAGTTACATGACATTGTTATTTAAATTTATTATTTTATATAAGTACGCTTTTATAACTAAAATTATTCCTCTAAATAAATTATCTTCTTTTATTTCGAATTATGTTGTAAAAACCATCCGAAATAATATAGTATGTACCTATTTCATATCTTGTAACAGATATTTATGTAATAAATAAGTACTACATGACGTGAAATGGATACGCTGTAGTTTATGATAGAGTTATGGTAAGCGAGTGAGGGTGATAAATCCGACGAGTCCACAAAGTTACTGTATACGAGTTTCGTGTAAAATTTTATTTGAGTTCCCGCCTTTTGTGTTGATGTTTTCATAATTGTTTATTGATGTATTATTTTCCCCTAATACTTCGTAAATATAATCGTTAATATTTATTATCGTTTTGTTTGTATATTTCGTGCATTCAAAATATTAAATTTTTGTTCATTCCGTCATTATTGAGTTTAAAATATAGCATTAATTTGACGCAGTTCTTTGACGTTTTGTTTGACATTCTCAGTTGGGAAATTTCGGTTCTTAAAGTACTCGCCATATAAGGTACTACTTTATGGACAGCAACAGTTGAACCTCCAGATTTTTACAATAAATATTTCTTTTTATTTTATCTTTATTTTTTCATTTTGTTCTTATGCTTTTAAATAGATATTCGTGAAATACTCTTAAAGGGTCGGAAACCCGAATGCTGAACAATATTCTAAATTGGAGGGTTAATTTATAAATATTGTCATGTGGCCCCTTTTGGACACAGGTGACTTTTGTGGGGTAGATTTCACTTAGAATTTAGATTTCGCATAAAATGCATAAACATTTCTAAAATCAAATGTTAAGCATAAGAGAAACATTCGAAAAAAAATTTCTATTTATTTAAATAAATAAATAGAAATTCAACGCGTATTTTATGTTTGAATGAAATATCTAAAAATATAATAAAAATATAATAAAAATATAATAAAAATATAAAATAAATAAAAAAAGTGACATACATACTTTTATTTTTTGAGTAGGAAACTTTTTGAGACTTTATTCAAGAAAAGGTAAAAGTGATTTTCAAGTTTTACATACAACCTCAAAATTAAACTTCGCTGTTGAATTATGGACTTATTATGAACCAAACGTTCGAAAAGCTTTTTTAAATTACCATTTCCCTACTCCATTACCAAGGCACGCATTAAATTAAATAAACCGGCAATAAATATAAAAACATGGAAAGAAACGGGGTGGAACTTGACACTGTAATAAAATCAAGGCGCCAGAAGTTCGTAAAATACAATAAAAACCCCTCTCAGTTGTCGGTGGTCTGTTATTCGCTCATTAACCTAATAGTCAAAACTCGATATCATCTTTGCTCACAGCACATTCATAAAAATATTTGTTTCTTGTTAAATTCAACACCCACTACACATCATTCAAACTTTTACAATACTATAATACATATAATGCTATCCAAAAATGCAATGTTTCAATCAAGTTTTCCTGCAATAAATTAATCTTAAAGATTTTATTCATTTCTGTTTATATTAGTACAATTGATGGTTTTTATTATATATGAGTCTTGGTGACATTTGGTCAGTAAAATAATTGTAAATTCAAATGATTAATAGTAGGTATATTAAACGAGCAATTAATTGTAGCCACTCTTCACGCAGGGTGACATGTCGGCCGGGTGAATAGTGACTATTAATTTCGAGTACTACATTTTGTACACGACCGTTATACATTTTTATTTTGAACGAGTTGCTTTTTTATGTTTTTTTGGAGAAACTGCCACGAAAAATATTTTCTTACAATCAATTTCTTACGATCAATGCACATCATGATCAACCACCAGAGATCGCGGTATTGTTAATATAACTTAATGAAGCAATGGCGGCTTCTTCTGGATTTGGCCTAGGGGGGACGCTACAAAGTTTTACGAACCTTAATAAGCAACATTTACAATCATAGAATAAATTGTTAATATATGGATGATTTTTCTTAGATAGCATATAGAATACATGTATATAAAACTTAAAGTGTACATGATATTATTATGTTGTCAGACTAACAATATGCATCGTAATGTATAAAATAGTAGTTAATTGTAAAGATTTGTTGGCATGATTCCGAGCGATACTGGTACATATGAACTAATAAGTCAATATTACTGATAATAAAAGGTAGCGAGACACTATAAATGTTTAATGACAACATGGTAAAATGTTGTTCCAGATAGATCCTGGATCCTGTAATTATGCAGTAGCGATTATCCAGCTTCCAGTAATGCATAAATCAGTTTCAAAGGATGGGAAATTGCTACAAAAACACAAACTTAAGTAAACAAGGTTTAATAAACCTCTGGCTTATTAAAAATAAAGCGAATTCGTAATATTTAAAATTTTACGAATTTTAAGAAACATGCAATATAATATGATTATAATTACTTACCATATAAAAACTCATGCAAATATGAGCTCCATATATAACTAAATCCATAATATTGTTTTTTATCCACCGCAACACATTTTTCATCGGCCATTTGTAAAAATCTATAGCAATTTTTCTGTTGATTAGTTGTATAGAAAACAAGTAATCAGCCATGTGTAATAAGGATTGCCTATATCATTAATCCTTACACACATGTAACAGCGTCTAGTGAGTTTTGCATACTAACATCAATTTTATAATACCTTCGTATTATGTAAAAAATAAATTAAACACAACTGTTTTAAATGATCTTTATAATAATAATATCTTTTTGTATAAAGATAATATGTATTTTCAAGGTTGATATGTTGACCATAATTTCTAATTTGTCGTTATAAAACTATTGTTTTTCTCATAATATTTCAGGATTATTCCTATTTCTTAGTATATAACTACTCTGCTTTTAATATTATTTCTTAAAACTATCTATTTCTATGTTTCCTATTATTATAATAAATTTGTACATATTTGTCTTGTCTTGGCTTGAATGTGCGTACTGAGTATTGCAAAATCTAGCTTTCGTTTTTGTGTTGACATACCTGTTAATACTTTTAATACTTTAAATATTTCTTTCAATATTGTGGTGAATATATAACAAAGCTAATCCATTTAGACCATCTTCTGTTATGGTAGATCTTACTAGGTAGGTAGCTTTTTCATTAACCAAAAACTACTGCCGTTGTTGTTGAAATAGTAAATGTGCAAAGTTTGGTGCACTGATGGGAAATAATTCATATAGTAGTTTATTTATTTAAAACCGATTTTAATAGACAATATCGCAATTATAACAAAGCTGACCAAATTTTGATAATATTAATCCCTGTTTCCTATAACGATCGCGTTCATTTCTTCTGACAATTTCTTCTGGTTCAAAGTACATAATACTTAGTAGTAAGTAATATGGAATCTACCTCTGGCTCTTAGTATCTACAAAAATATATGCTCTATTTGGGGGGGGGGGGGGGGTTCCCTCCTAAAACCGCCACTGAAATGAAGGTTCTACCATTGGTAGTGGTAATAAATATAAAACATAATTTTATAAGACAGGCAAAGTGACTTATCTAAATTTTGGGCTATTGATTATTCACATAATCATATGAATGATGGGAGTTGTATTTATATAGTTTGAGAAATTACAAAAATTCATATCTCCCTATATCGCTAAAGGACAGACGTGCAAGGAGGATGTAAGGTTCATCGGCATTATTATAAGCAGGTATTATAATTTCTTAAAATATATGAATACAGCGAACGTCGGAGGCGAGAACAAGACGTTGTGTGTCCAACACATGCCAATTAGAGGCCAGGGTAGACGGCAATACAGTGCAGGTGAACCACGTTATCTTCAGAAAATGTGTCGGACCTGCTCGTCTGTTTTTTGTATATACGTACATATGTAGCTTTTAGAATACATTGATTACCAATTTAAAATAATTACGTGAAAAATCGTTATACAGTTATTAATAAATGCCAGATTTCTTGCTGTGTCAATAAATATATACGTCATATTTACATGCATTTGCATATATCCAAATAGCCTATATCCGCTCTATCGCTGTTCAATAAAATTTATATCCCCATTTATGTAACTGTTTCAGGCGTTAATCATCTAGTTGTGTACTAATTTTCGCAAAGATCGCAAGTGCAATTTGGTACACTAAAATTTGTAAAATTCAAAAAAAATTATATATATAATAATTTTTTTTTATTTTGACATGTATAGTGAGACTTTTCAAAACCCTTTGACGTTAGAAAACGAAAACATCTTACTTTTCACAACCAGTTATCGAAACCAAACCAAACCAAAAGTAAGTATTAGTAACCAAAGTAAAAGTAACCAAAAGTAAAATATTACACAACTGGTTGAGTAATAGTAGTTCATTTCATACATTGGGAAACACTATTTTGTACAACTCGCGAAATCTGCTCGTTACACAGAATAGTACTTTTCCCAACTGGTTACATAAATAGCTATTATTTCCAGTTCATGAAACCATTTTGTATACAGGTCTAGAATATTAATAGACCGTTATAAAGACATCAAAAGGCACACCAACCTACCTATGTTGTAGGAGGTTATTGAAAATATCAATAAACATGAATCCTTCATCGTATTTCTTTAGGAAGAGATTTAGAGAACAGAAGTACAAAATTGTGCAGTTATAATATGGCGATTTTTTAAAAGCACCAGTATGCTGCGAAAGAACACTCAACAGCTCACCATGTCTAGTCGCGTAGTTGCGAAAATGTGCCCGGTTTTTAAAATGGCTCAGGTTGTTCTTTGTAAAAATTAAGCATCTTAATATATAAATGGAGGGTGTTGTGAGAATTTTGTTTTCTTTAAATATATCACTAGAGCTCTCATTCACTTTTAAGTCGAAAATTAATGTAACAATTTTTTTTGACATAATGTGAAAACTATTTCCCATCCACTCCTCTACCTCTACCCCAAGCGAGCATGTGTTGAACGCTATATGACGTATGACATATGCCATGGAGTAATAAATATTAATTAAGCTCGCTTGATTTAGAGTATGCTTTAATTGCAATATTGCAAAGAGTGCTTTACTTAGCTGAATACAAACATGGTCAATATGCTCAAGGATGGTGCCAAGAAGTGTTACTAAATATGACATGGTACCCTCAACATATATGAAATTTGCCGGTAGATGTCTTTGAAGGTGAAAGTTAATGTATACCGTTTATTTGTTATTTAGGATTAGTTTATTCATATGGCACCATACACTCAATGAATCCACCACGTTACATATATTTACACGTTACATATGTATTTTGGCAGATCATTAACATAGAGCATGAATAGTAATGGGCCTAGTACGGAACCCTGAGGTACTCCGAGTGCAAAACTATGTATCTCAGATTTTTCCCCGTTCATACTAACTATTAGAGACCTATTTTCCATGTATGAAGTTATGCGTGCAAGAATATGGCCTCTTATACCCAGGCCATATAGTTTCTGGCTTAAAATGTCTTTATCGGCAGCATCAAATGCTTTGGAGAGATCAAATAAAAGTGAGGACATATATTCGAGGAGGTGACAAGATCACCTCAACCGATTTGTTAGACCTAAATCCATGCTGAGATGCAGTCAGTAGGTTAATTTTTTCAACAAAGTTGGTTATTCTGTTATACACTACTCTTTCAGGCATTTAAGATAGAACACTCAGCAAAGAAATTTGTCAATACTTTTCTATTTCGGTTGGATCACCTTTTTTAAATAAGAGTATAACGGTTGCTAATTCAAGACATCAAGAAATATTCCAGTTTCAATTGATTTATTTTTCAGATGTAAGAGAACAAAAGGATGTAAGAGGTTGTTCTGTATATTTTTAATTCATTTAGTTGTTAAATCATCATACCTCCTTGATTTTTTTAGTTGTGAAATAATGTTATATACATCCTGTACTGCAACAGCTTCAATAACGATTGAGTTTACAAAGTTGTCGTTTAATGTACAAGTAAAGAAATATTTAACCGAATTTTTGTAATTATGTTTTGTGATACGGCATCCAAATTCTTTGGCAACTTTATTGCAAGCAGTTATGATGGTGTCATTAATCTTGAGAGTGATTTGTTCCTGTTGTTCTTTTTATTCCTATCTAATATTTTATTAACTATGTCCCATGTTTATTTGGTTTTGTTTGCTGAATGATATATTTTATTATTATAATACGTTTGTTTGTTGAAAGATGGGAATATCAAGAAAAGATTTGTTGAAAGACACTGGAGATCATTAAAAGAAAATAATGTTTTTCTTTACGTAGGTGTGACGATAAAATATTAACAGTGAGCTTGTAAATTTCTCGTTCGGTATCAATGTCAGTAATGCATAAATGGTACTGGTGCACTTCACTAATAGACACATTTGCAGAATTCCACCGCAGGTTGCATCGAATTTTCATAGGAAACGTATAAGGCCACATTCTATACAATAGAATTCTCTAGATAAGCCTTTAGGGTTACCGAGATCATCTTTTAATATTTATTTAATAAAGTAATATCCCATGCTATTTGTGCAACTGGTATCTGCGTTACACGAAAGTATGCTCCGGATTTGCTTTTGTTTGAAAATAAATAATAAAAAATAACATATGTTCAAATAGGATAAGATACTGTCATATCAAAAACACATTTTGTTAATTGCTATGAAAACATTTGACTGTTTACTAGGATAAATAGTAACAACATTTTACATTAAGCAACGCCTGCCATGCAATCGAAATTCGTTGTTTTCTGACATATGGAAGTGTTACACATTTTTCGGATTATATCGAATGCAGGCTACTGTTTAAATAATGAATATTTATACCTTTGATGAACGGTTTCATTTCGTTAAGAGCTTAATGTCAATCAAGTGTCCAAAGCCGGAACCGCATTTAGTAAAATTAGGCTCCGCAAGAGGCGCTCACTCGTACACGACCAGCAGACGGCACAGATTACAAGTGTCGGTATAAAAATACCGGGTTTTATTAAGTTCGAGAGCTTTTATATGAGAATTACACTTGGCTGGTTTTGTATTACAACCTTTTCAGATGTCAGAGTGTATATTGTTTTTTTGTGGCGGATTTAACTAATAAGGTGGATCTCGTCGACATTTATTAGCCAGAAACGTTGAAATTTCACATTAAGCCACTGTTATACTTTTTAATATATTTTTATGTCAGCTGCTGACTTTAACGAGAAAAGGATTTAAAACATCCCGTCAGCTTTTTATCTAAGTAATGGGACGGGAAAATAAAAAAGCTCGCCAGGCCAGACGATAAGCTGATGAAAGGGACTAAAGATAGTGCATCATGCAGAAGTACAAGGCAAAGTCATGTAATTATAAATATTTTTACAGAGACGTAGTATGGGGAATGGTAATTGGCGATAGGAAATAAGAATATGTGGTAGCCAGCGCCACCACACGCAACATCCTCAAACTAATTTATTTAGAATGATTATAGAGGAAGATTGTTCTATTAGTAGCCACGCAGAGTAGATTTTAATTTGTGCTTGAGAAGTCTCTGTTGCAATATAATAAAACGTCAGACCGAGGTAAGAAAAAATTTTATAAAAAATAATGACAAATTTTAGGGCTTCTGACACCCCTTTGGCAGCGACCTAGGCGTCTGACAATTTACATACGTTATCTGTGATCTTCAAACAGATAATCTGCAAATTTTCAAACGGAGGTATGATCATTTTCTGAGCATTTTTTTGAGTGTCGTCTGACGTGTTCTTTGCAGGGGTTGGAGCAAAATCCTTGCAGATTGCACTTCCTGATGGTTCCCCAATCACCTCTCAAAATTCCAGTCGGGGGTACTACCGTAGTCTATAACTAACGTATTTTGTCTTTAAACGCATCAACGAACTAATATTTGATCCATATCCGATATGACAACATGCATTATATGAAAATCAGGGTGATGCAACACTTTTGAAGCTATGTGTGTATAATATTCTAACCTTGCGTCTCTAACTTGACCGACATTAACGATTTCACAATGACGGCTACTACGAGATGCATGCCATACTAATGGGCCGTTTTATTGCCATTCTGTTCACGATGCAAGATAGCCTCTTTAGTTTTGCATAAGTGTTTTACATGGGGCAAAAATTATGTAGACACCAAATAATAGCACTGTGTTTGTTCGTAAACGATGGAATTTAAAGTAGCTAATTAGGCCCAACTACCATCAGGAATTAATTTAGTTCGGTTGTAAATTCCACGTGTATAAATATTTATTTAAAAGGTCTTGACGCAAATTGTCGCGAACTTAATTTGCATGAATTAAAAAAAATATAAATTATTTGCGTGTAGGTAAATTGTTAAGCGTTGCGTGTGGTAAATTAAGAAAATATAAAATTTGAAATGCAATTGTTACTAGTTGGACATAATATGTACGTATTACAACAGGTGTAAGTAGCGCACCTGCCTTTACTCTCCCACGAGCATATCATTAGTTGGCGGTTAGTGGAATCGGAAAGCAATTAGCGAGATATCTAATTAATGTATTCAATAAGTATTAATTGTACACGAGGTAATAACAATTATTAGGTATTACGAGGCAAGTATTTACATTGCATGCTAGAATCAGTAGCTTCAGGTGATTGCGGCAAAATTTAAGTTGCTTCTCCTACTTTCTACATGCATCATGTGTCCTGATGCTTTTAGTTATACTTGAATACCTATGACGTAGTCCAATTATGGTTATGATTCATTACGTTCTGTCGTTGAGTGAAACTTCTTCAATCTGTGCAACTTTGGAAAACCTATTATATTTGAAATATAATAGGATTATTGTCCAGTCAAGAATATAATAACTCTTTTTTAACATGAATGTATGGAAAACAGATCAACAATTAAACAACACCATGTCTTGGAGAGCTGATAGGCCATCTCATGACTGACCAGAATATCAAAATACTTATGATAATAAAGTATGATAGTAAATATGATAGTAGTTTTGAAGACATTAGCCCTTTTATGAATTTGGTGAAAATCGACAGCACAGATAACATGTCATTTTCGAGTGTCACTGTTAAAAATTCCATAATTTTGGATTCTAATTTTTGTTAGGCAACCCTGAATAGCCCTTCTCTTGATCACTGTCCAAAATAGAAATAATAGTGCCATATCAACTACTTGTCAATAGGTTCGGCTAAAATTTTATGTGGAATTTAAAAATCGTTATAAAAAAATTGAGAAAATTCCTCAATGACTTCCTCAATTTCAACGAATTTTGTACCAGGATTTCACCACCCAGTTCAATATCCTTGGAATGAAGATTTTGAAGATTAAAACGTACTGGGACATAGAGAAAAGATTATATAGGTTATCATATTTTTATACTATTTTTAAAGTTACAATAGTACAAAAACAAAAAACAAAACTTACTTCAATAAAATCTATTCTAAAGAAATGCACTAAAAAATAAAAATTACGTTAATCTACTACTATTACTACTTAGAATACAATCAATTTGTTAGGCCAATCAATTTATTATACAATTATTGTTATTTTTGTCGGTTAATTATTGAGTCGGTGCCAGCCAAGGTTTACAAAGGTCTTCAAGTAGCGTCTCTGGCTTATATTTTACAAAAATATAAGTTTGACATCTAGATAAATGTATGCCTAATGCTTCTATCAATCTAAGTTTTCTATCAATGTGAGTTCTCTGTCAAAACTAATATCCCATAAAACTACCATTGTGAGAATGGTAGGTATTGATAGTAAATTTAAGTATAAACTACCAATTAAATAAATCGTACATCATTCTGAAGGGTCTCAATAAAGGCGAAAGAACTAATACAACTCCTAAATGTTTCGGTTCCGTATATACATTCAGTATTTTTTCGGTCCGTGTGTTGTCATTGAACTCCACCTAAACGGCTAGACTACTTTTTATGATGATTAAGTTGAATCGAGAATGGTTTTCAGCTTCACAATCTCATCCGATGAAAACATATTTATTTTATTTAATTTAAATATCTATAAATTAGGATTGTGACCGGCGCATGCGCCATTTATTCTGGTATATTCTGGTATAGTGATTTGCCCGGTATATCTTCGGAATATAAGGTCCAATGCAAATAAAGCTAAAGTAACCCTCTTGAAAACACCCCTTTTCCCATAAAAAAGATTTTTTTAAATTTATTTATAAATGACGGCGTTTTGAGGTAACGAACATACAAAAAAATACATACAGTCGAATTGAGAACCTCCTTCTTTTCGGAGGTTCTCAATGGTCGGTTAAAAATGGACAATAATTTTGCATTGGCTGAACCTATTGACGAGCAATTATTTGCAAAAAAAAACATGTATCTTGATTCAAGTTTAATTTTCTTTAGCTAATTTAAGCTTTGCTAAAAAATGTGCATGCTAGCTGGCAAGTCATTTTAAAAAAAATCACATGTAGTGTAGTTTTCAAAATGGTATAATATGTTTTATGTTTAGTTAATTATGTTTATTAGTTATTTTATATTTAGTTTATTTTTTATTTTTAGCCGTAACTCATGTGTATGATCCGCATACCTCCCAGAGAGCCAATAATAAGAACCACTATTTTAACAGAATAACCAGGGTATGGCCTGCGGAGTTCGGAGACTAAATCTCAATATTTTCTCCCCCTCTTTCAAGACGATTGTTCTTTTCGGCCGGAGACGAAAACTCTATGACGCACATCGTCTTAAGTTGGTGGTCGAGGAGGAATACGTCAGTCTTATTGACTTATATCTGCCTGACGGTGGGGAATGAATAGTCCAAGTAGTTCCCGTATAACCGGAACCTCTCCTTCCCCACAGTGGACTCAATATCCCCCGGAGCATAGGGCAACACCGGTGTCTGATCTATACCGTACGAGTGCCGTAGGTGATAATACAGCACTCGTAATGCCGCGTTATGTCGATGGATATAGGCAGAGACCGCATATGCCGGATAAGCTGATAGAAAAAACATAGTGGTCCCTGACGATATGCCCTGTAGCTAGTGTCAGACACTTCTATCGCGGCTTCGATAGCCCAGAGTGTTTAATACACCATCTTGGCAAGCGAATATAAAGCCAACAGTCTGACTTCAGCTCAGCCCACCTTAAGAAACTAAAGGTCAGCTTTTGAGATAAGCCTAAGTCTTCTATATTTCTATAGCAGACTCCGTTCAATGGCTTATCTTTGTGATACTTAAAACGTGTATTTCCAGCAGCCCTAAGGTGGGCTTTTAACCGAGCAGCGTCCAACTCGGTGATAGAGTTTGGATTATTCTGCTCTGTATCGAAGTCGACACCTAGGTTATTAGCTGCTCTTTGTGCTAAAAGCTCCTACGCTAGCTCCTTAACAAGAATACTTAAATGTATAAATTGTTTTATGCAATAGTTACAGGAAAGTGTGGTTTTGTTGGACATCAATAATTCATGCGTCAATTGAAATCATGTTGGTGGAAAAGAATCTTGGTGCTTATAAATTATTAATTTCATGTCTTTAATTACCTGTGTTGTACTAGAGGTTTGTGTCTGTACGATGTAATAATAAAAAGGTATGTAATGATAATATAAATTAGTGTATAATTTAATAATTAAAAGTATCACGCATAGTGCTCTCTTTATATAGAAGATAAACAAAATATTCCTATAAATAAATGCAAGTACATTTCTGAAGTCTGAGTGGTCTCATATGGCATTGAAGTAAGAAAAAATTACTTACCTACCTTGTAATTGATCTAAATAATCTCCTTCTACATTATATTTTGCTTTTCAGATAGCTATTCATTTGTTGGTAAATTGGAAAACTTATTTAATATACTAATTTGTCTATGTCCTGAAATACAATATTAATTAATTACATAATCTCTGAATATTAATACATAATTTGTTACGAATTCTCAATATCATAGCCAATAAAACGATTCATTAGAAACATCATTATGTATATACGATGTATTTCGCAAAAAAAAATATAGTAAGTATTAAGGGAGTTTTCAAAATGCCACTTAAATATGTCGTCGACAATACGAGTCGCAGTTTGATTTTACTTTTAAAAATAAAAGGTTTCTTTTCAATATTGTCACTAAAGGAACTTATTGATTGATCAGCAGCATCTAACTGGAACCGCTGAACTTAGATATTTCAAATATGACGTATGTTCATTGTATAACGTAGATATCCACTGAGAAAGGATTTTGAAAAATTTCAGCCGTAAATTATTTGCATAGGGTTAAACCGCCGATGCCGCATCAATATGAAAATACTATTTACCAATGATTTGTAATAAATAAGCAGATTATTGGTGTGTAGCCATTTTGTGTGGTAAAACGAATCATTTTGGACTTTGTTCAATATTTCAATATCAATATGTATCAATATGTATGTATCAATAAAAATACATCTGAAAACACGCAAAAACTCTAAAACACACGTATGTATTTTTTTCCATATTTTGCAAGGAAATACAAGACCAATTTGATACAACCTTCGTGCATAAAAAATATAGAGGAATAATGTCCTATTCAAATGTATGTAAATGCTTGGTCCACGCACCTAGATAAAGATATTGGAGTGGGAAAAAGACAAATTAGTAAACAAAGCTATCTCTTTGCCGAAATGAACGCGGAGATCACTTTTCAAACGACTTTTTGCAGGCCTCACACTTTTTCAACATTATTATCAAGGGATATTAGACCACTAAAAAACTAAAATCGAACACTTCTCACAAATATCTAGTTTTGACACCACGCAAATATAACGACAGAGCTACTTCAAAACATATGCTACGTTCCCAGGTCTCACATTAAATACAAGTAACAAAACAACTATTTGAAACAGGTAATGAAATGAGATTTAGCACAAATTAATATCAGTGTCTGTTATATAATATCTGTGTATGTCATAAGAATCGATTGACCAATGTGGATGTCATAAAATCAACTCAATACTTTGTAAAACTACGAGTATGTGAATGTGATTATAAAAGGAGCCTGTTTTAAAATAACATAAAATGCCATTGTTGGGTATTTCATAAATCATTTTTGTGAAATACCCAACAAAATCATCATATCCCATGATGCATATTTCCATGCAATTAACGGAAAAACTATCTCAAAGCTCGCCATTGACGAATTTTATAAAATATATTACTAATTTTAAATTGCAAAGTACATGCATAAAAAATTACCATAGCCGCGGGTGCACATCACTAACGATCCGACATGTTTTCAGAGTATTGATAAACAAACTGGTCCCGGGGCCAAATTAAATGTGCGCCATGTTTAGAGTGGATCACAAAAACGGTGAACAGCCAGAATGTTTCGACACAATGTAGATAAAATTCGAACATCTTATGTGCAGAACAACTAAAGCACGGTGCTCAACTCGCTCAAAGAGTGCCTCATTAATATGCAGCCTTCGGCGAAATTCGGTCACGTGGCCCCTATATCTTTACTCTTCTCCTGTTTTCTTTAAATTAATCATTGACTTAACCTCATTTAAAGTAAATACATTATGATAGAAGACATACAAATACTCCTTAGCTAACAATTATTACTCTATCGTATATCATACCTCATTGTGTAATCACAGCGACAGACATTTTAATTAATTGTTTATTTTAATATCGTTAGTACGAATATCAGTAATTAAGATATTATGTGGATACTATTTTTATTTATTTTATTTTATTTCATACACCACCCTATATATATATAAATCCAATTACAGGGTAGGACTTGCAAAGCAACTAAATACAAAAATAATATATACAAAAAAATCAAAATGAAAACGGGGCATTTTGTCTCAAGCCCATAATTTTCTCAAGCATAATTATATTAAGCTGTGACCCGTCCGAGCGAATTTAAAAAAAAAAATTTGTTCAGGTCGCCGAGAATTTACGAAAAGTTAATAATCTGTATTCGTCGTACAGAAATACCCATGCTAAGTTTAATCCCATTCTCCTTCTCTGCAAGACAATGTTTTGTGTTTTTATATTTTTTATTTTACTTTTAATTTTTTTTTATTTTTTTTCGTTTTCGTTTTTTTTGTGTTCGTTTTCTATTTTTTTGTATTAATTTTTATATTTATTTCTCTGCTTTTTTTTTTCTTTTTTGGCGGATCGAAGATTATTACACGAAGCAAGTAAAATTACTCGAGTTATTTTATGTTATTAATTAATTATTTATTACTGTTTATTTTGGATTATATTGGATGCGTATTTTCCTATTTGAAATTGATTTTGTCACAATTTTATGGATTTTAATTTTTTGCGCGGAACTAATTATTTTTATAAAATTAATGTTACTACTGATACTACTGATAATATCAACATAAATATGTAAATTAAACAATAAATATGTAAATTAAGTAAATTTTAATTTAAAACAAAAACTGTACTATTTTTTAAATTTTTCAGCCATATAAAAAAGGTAATTACAAAGGAAATTAAAAATCAAGTATTAATTTATTTTATTCAGCATTACCAATATATTATCAAAGCATTCTTCTATTTATCATTTTTTTTGTTACATGGCAGCTCGTTAAAAAATAAGATATAGAAGTGGGGAGGGGGAAAAGTAAAAAAAATTAAAATTGAAAATTTATTTAAAAAAAGAAGTAAATTAATTTTTTTATTTGCTTTGTATACATTTTATGAAAAAAAAAGGAAACAATATACTTTTAAAATTGAATTTCACCCCAATCTCAGTCAGTCCTTTTTAATTTTCCAATTTTCTCTTCAAATTCGTAATTAGTGACCTTGAAAATCCCCGAATATAAAATTTGGACGATATTTTATTAATTTTAGAGTACTCGGAGTAGTTTCCACAAACACCAAAACACTTTCACTTCGCTCGATGCGCCAACCAAGTTGGCATCATCCGGAGACTATTAAAACTAATCTTAAACTACAAAATCTACCATATTTATACTATTTTCATGGTGACGTCACTAATGATAT
This sequence comes from Tetropium fuscum, assembly GCA_964058915.1. NCBI lineage: Eukaryota > Metazoa > Arthropoda > Insecta > Coleoptera > Cerambycidae > Tetropium > Tetropium fuscum. The sequence goes on along the minus strand of CAXKVY010000161.1, from coordinate 248,442 downwards.
CACCGTGAAATTTACGCGTGACTAATCACGCTTCAACGATCGGTTGCTAAGCAACTCGTAAAGCGGGTTATACGGTATAGGTCCCTTGTCGCTATTCATACTACTTTTACATTTTACAATTTCTTTGCTCTCAAATGCATCCAACTGTCTAATATTGGTCACATTTCAAACTAATCTTAAATTACTAATATCTATTCTATGATTGTTGTCAAAAGCATGTTGTGCAACACTAGACTTATCTGTTCTTCCATATTTTAGATGAGCCATATGCTCTTTAAATCTGGTGTTAATTGATCGTCTCGTTTGTCCAACATATTTTCGATCACAATCATTACAACTAATTTCGTAAATCCCAGACCTTTCATTTGGAACAATTTTATCCTTTGGATTATCTAAAAGTTGTTGTAATGTATTACTTGACGAATGAATCGCTGTTATACCCACGGTTTTGAAGACCTTACTCGAACCACGAGTAAACCGGGGTTCGTACGGGATGGATACATATTTTGGAGTCTCTATATCCTTTTGAAAGGTCGTAGAATTACGAAGTGTGTCCTTAAATTTACGCTTCCTAATTAGTTTTTCAACTATATCTCTAGGATAACCATTACTCACAGGTATATCTTTAATTAATACTTTTTCTTTTTCAAACCTCTCATTACTGAGAGGGAAACTTAGTAAACGATGGACAAAAAAATTAAAACTTGCCATTTTATGTTGATAGCAGTGGTGAGAGTCATTAGGGATATATCTGCTCGTACTGGTATATTTTCTATTTATATATATATCAAATTCTAACCTATTATCACTATTTTTAATTACTAATACATCTAAAAATGGAAGTTTTCCATTATTTCCTAGTTCATATGTAAACTTTACAGCAGTGAAACGACTACTTAATTTGGAAATGAGGTTTTCTACATCCGCAATCTTAGTGTCAAATACTGCAAAAATGTCATCCACATACCTAAGCCAAAGGAAATCTAAGCCTTAAGGAATCCATCCAGCAGTAAGCCTATCCAGTAGTAATTTTAGAGCAATTATTTTTTTAAACCCATGCAAATTATGCACTTCTGGATGCGTTTAATGGTTACAATTGGTCCATATAAATGACCCAATATGTTACTTAAGGTTTGTATAATACTAAAACCAACCATTCCTGAAAATCACAATTTTTAAATTAAGTCCAGCGGCCTAGTATAGACTTTACGCTGCAGCACTCGACATACGATGAACGATTTTTCAGGTATCAAAAAGGTATAAAAAAGAATATCAGTAGATTGTCAGAAAGCCAAATCAAGTAAATTAAATAATGAAAAGATGAGATTTTTAACACGGCGAGAAAAAGTGTACCGATTGGGTGTACCGAATTTGGCCTGAATTTTTGGGTTTTACATCATCTTTGCTAGAGTATAATGTAAGCGGTAGCTTCAAGGAGCTGGTTTACACCTAGAAGAAATTATGTAGTGATTTAAATAGGTGCTAAAAATTTTCTTCAAAATATTTTATGATTTTTTCAACAAAAAATAATAATCCTTGCTGTAATTAAAATCCGAAGGTTGAAACGACGTTTATTCATATGAGCGGTTTTTGTTCAAATGTTGAAAAATAATTAACGAGGAATACGAGTGTGATGCAATAGCAGCGGGATCTACACTAATTACTCTTTTCCTCTCTAACAGTCTGGTAATGATGCATATTCTCAATCTAAGCGCAATCGCGGAAGTAACGTTTGGAGGTGATCATTAAGCAAACAAATAACGTATACCTGTTACTCAATACGCACAAGCTTCCATAAATTCCAGTTTTTATTGACAATAATTGCGAAATTTAAATGGATGTTCTGAATGTGGAAGCTCGCTTCCGTTGCTCCATTAGTCAGAAACTTGACGCAGCATTTAATTGCAATTTGAATCTCTAAAATATAACAAATGGCTCTGATTATATTGCGCTGCAGACAGTCCTTCATTACTATATACAACAAGTTTTACTGTTTTTAAGTAATTTCTGCCGAGCAGCAACTTTCGAAATTTCATAGGCAATTTCTGGCGATTCTCATACAGTCCATACCATCAATTCTGGCGTGCACGTGGTCAACGGAATTATCTGAATCAACTCAGTTCGAAGCCATACAATTTAATACAATTTAATTGAACATAGCCGTGGCCACACGTTACCACATATTACATGATATGACGCTATGTTACCTGACGCAATATTTCCACCGTTTGTTTATATTTATTTGTGATTTTGTGAGAAAGTGTAAACATGCCTACTGGGCTTCTAAAAATGATAATAAAAATAAAAAAATAAAAAATGATTTCCTTTAGATGAACGCCTGTAAGTATATCTAAAAATATACGTTTTTCTGTCGTAATGTTTTAATTTCTCAAGTTGTTGGGTTGTTCCTAGGGATATACCACATGCCTATTACCATGACACCCATAAAATTATAGGTACCTACCTACATGTATCTAGCCTTATTATATCAATTATTATCACTAAGCTGGTTCATAGTTATATCATTTAATTTTAGTAAGGAGGTGCCCATCTAACGAAAAAAAAAGTACCTACCTGTAACTACCTAAAAATATTACTTGAGTTTTCATTTAGTCAAATTATTATAAGCTTATTATTTACTTATAATCAGATTAAATTCAAATAATAATAATACTTATTACTTATACTTATTAATTTATTTATTTTAAATAGGTAAATTCCTAAAAGTTAAATACTTATTTTTTGTTGTTCTATTTGGAATAAAATCTAAAATCGTGTTTTTATTTATTTAATTTGTTTACTTAAGAAAATATTTTTGTTTACTGACAGATATAATGTGCTGTTTAACAAATACTTATGAACCAACTATTCATTTACTGTGCATGAAAAAAACTATGCCAGATGCAATCAATACCTACATTACCTGGTAATACCTGGTAATAAATAAACTGCATTATTATCCAATGTTATATTACTAAAATTGATGTGACAAATTTTCTTATAACAAAATTTTACAAATAAATTTGGGAAAATTAAGAAGAAAATAAACTTTGTACTTTGTACCTGCATTTTTCTACATCATATTTGGAAAAATATGAGTTGTTGATATTATATGTATATCTGTAATTAATCATGTTGTATAATAGATGAACTCTATTTGAGTTTTAATTATGTTATAAATCACTTAGCGTAGAGATTTCTCGTTAAAGTATTTTCCAAGACACAATTTAGTAGATATCAAATGAAATATTATCAGAAATGATTACGAATGCGAAATTATATATGTATGTATCAAGATCTATCAGATATAGAAGGGAAATGATAGTATATATTAAATTGCAGTAGGAATGTAAACTGTAGATATAGTAGACATAGTGAAGGTGTGAAGATGCTAGACATAAATAAACTAGATAACTAAAGTCAGAAAGCGTGCATGGCATAGACATTAGTGTAGAAAATAGAACATGACATAGACTTTATTCTAAAAATTAATCAAGAGAGCAGGAAAACAAAAAGGGTGGAAACCAAGGAAGAAAAATAATAATTGAGAGAAAATAAGAAACGGATTGCGGATAGAAATTTGGAAGGAGTTTGCAGATAATAATTGAGAGGAAAAAATCAAAGGCCAGGGGAGAAAATAAGAGACGGAGTTTGGAGATATAAATTTGGAAGCAGTTTGCAGAGGGAAATAAAGGGAGAATGGTATTAAAGGAGTTATTGAGTTGCATAGAAGCTCAAGGAAAAGGTAGTTATTTTTGCTATTTTATAATTGGTTAAAATATTTTGGTTTACGAGTTACATCACTGGAAACAAGAATATTAAAGTTAAATATTAGGTCTATTAAAACATATTTCTTTAAAATATTTTAAATATTCCTTATGAAAAACAATACAAATTAATTATTTATACATATTTAGACATTTTAAACATCCATATAATAATATATAAAGAAATATAAAATTTCCTCAATTCTATATACTTTCTACAAACTTGGGAACGCCACACATCCAAGTTAAATGCCTCAAGGGCATCGGCGGCAGTTCTACAACATGAAACGAGTGTCGCATATGAGAGTAATATGTGCTTTAACTACATTTTACTATCTACTGCCATTGTTACCCGTCTCTAAGGATGTGCTCCTCCTTTGGTAACTTTGTTACGCTCTTTTATTCAAATGTTTATTTTAATACCAACAGATTATTAATCAATAGTAACATGCCATGAAATGGGCTTTTATTTATTTAACTATTTATTAATACTAAAATATCATAACATTTTATGTTTATTGCATATAATGACTGGTCTAAAATTTCAATTGAATTTTTTAATAAAATTTTATATTTTCAAACATGTCCACGTAGCAAATAAAACAACTGATTATAAAATCTTAACGTTTCGGTCCCTTTTTGGGCCTATTCCAAAAGATGATTTTATTTTGACATAATTAACACAGGCCAAAATTACAGTTTTTTGCCAAAAATACTTCATATATCTTATGCCTATCGCATTTTAATTTCATTATATCAAAACCCAAAGAGAATGTTAAGAGATTCAAATTCGCAATTCCGATTTCAACGGTGACCTCGTAACTCGAATTCGGCAAAAAAATTTAGATGTAGAAAACTTATTTTGGTGTTTCTATACACATGACCTTTAAAACAGCTCTACTATCTTATTCCCCTACTTTTTATTCTATTATCCCAATCCTGATATCGTCCTGCCAATTAATTTAATAAATTATGGCAACTCAAATTAGTAAATACATCGTGTATAACTGCTATGTATAATGTAAGTCCATGTCTTGCATCCACCAGAGTGTTCTGATAAATCTCAACCACTTTTTCTTTACATTTTTAGTGTTCATAAATATTTAGACCCAAGACTGGCAGCTTGATTTATATAATGAACTCACATATCCGGATGTGCTTGATATTGCGTTTTTGCTTCGCTGGGTGACTTTATGATGTGTCTCATAAATTGCCTACCTGCATTTTATATGTAACTTTACATCAAAACCCACACATTTTTAGTATTGTAAAAGTGATGGACACAAATTATGTTATACCCATTTTATGCATGAATATAAAATGATTCAGTTACTTACTTGATGTATGATTTTTCGTCGAAATTATTGACACCATCACGTAATAAAATGATATTTACTACAAATAGATCTGAGTAAGTTTTTCGAGACGGTAAGTCATAAACTTTTGTTAAATAAATTAGAGAACTTTAGAATGCGTGGAAATGCATTAGCCCTATTTCGTAAGTATTTAACGAACGGGAATAAAAAAATGGTTTAATAGTAACTTGTTTATATTAAACTGGGATGTAACTAAAGTGGGATACCACGAGAAAACCAGAAAGTCTCTTCTAGTCACAAATATTAAATACTTAGTTTTTTTTTAATTAATACATACAATACCAAAGTTTCCGGAAATTTTTTAAATGTTTTGTATTTGTACCAAATCAAGTTTATCAAGGTGTCGCTGGAAATTAAATGTTATTAACTAATGTTAACAATGAAAGTTAATTTTTTTATTCATATAGATGGCTACGAATGAAGATATCCCCAGCAATGAAGATCATTTACGATGTCGAATTTTTCATAAAATTCGAGAAATCGATCCTGCTTTTCTCCGTGGGAAGGAACGAGGGTCAAATCAGATGAAATGTGAGGGCCTTCAAATATGGCCTCCCACTATCACAATTGAATATTAATAGTTATTTATTGCTGTATTTATTGTCATTGTTCTTATATGTAGTTTGAAAAGTAAAAGGGTTTGGAAAAAGTTTTCAAAAACTTTGGGACCATACTTACAATTAATTCTATTGTACGTATTTACCGATTTTATACCGATGAAAGTTTTCACAGTTTGACAGTAATTCAGAATGTCTATTTATAAATACAATTTTAAAAATTTTATCCTGTTTATGGTGTGCTATTGTCTATATTTATAAAATCCTATGCAATAATCTGGCTCTGCGTTATATTAAAGTTTACAGAATGGTGAATACTGATGTAAAAATTTAGAAAATCAATGCATTATTTGGAATAGCTTGTGGTGTGGTGTGGTAAAAACATCGTCAGCTTGGACTTTGGACATCGTCAGTTTGGATGGAACCCGCTGAAATAGGGCTTAGACGAAAAATCTTGACGTATATAGGAAGCCATTAAAAAAGTTAACAATGAGCGAGATACGCGTCTTGGTTTGTTGAAAACTATCGGTAGGTAATAACAATATTTTTCAGCATGCCATCTTTTCAGAATTTTACATAATAAAATTACATTTTTATTAACGAAAAACCCGTACCTAAGGACCGTAGTTTTCTCAATTTTCTACGTAGACATGTTCAACAAACTGTATTCGATTACTGCGCCGATTTTTAAATGCATTTAAAAAAAAATACTGTCCAATAGAAGCCAAGATACGAGACATTTCATTTGTTAACGCGTAGCATCCATTCTACTTAACATATAAATTTGAAATTTGGCTGGTAATAAATAGAGAGCAACCTCCTTCGCCAGTGCGGCATCGAGTACACGTCCAAAAGCCCGGAAAATACGTAAAAAAAAGCAAATTCAAAAAATATTGACGTACATGTCAGTTCTTGACACAGGACCTACTAAAATGGGCACAGACACCAAAATTGCAGATGTGTGCAGACTTGCAAAGAAGAGACGTATCACTGAGCAAGGTACGTCCTTCGCACAGCCTTCAACAACCAAGAAAGCAAACATCACAGCTACAAAATCCGCTGCGAAAAAAAAAACGCAAAACAAGTTCCAAAGCCTGAACACGACAGGCAAAACGAACGATAACCAAATACCTGAGACCCACCGGCTAAACTATCAAAGATACGGAGCCCGAGGAAGGAGAAATCGAGCCTTGTTCATTTGTCAGTGTTCATTGTTCAAGGCCCCCCTTCGACAACCACAAGCGGATGACCGAATACTTAAATATCATACCTGAAATGCCAATTCCACTGGAAACAAGCACACACCCAATTTTTTATAACGAACCGAGCCTTTTTTCGTGAAGAACTCGTTGTTTAATGTAGGGCTTAAATGTGCGGTCACGTGGTCGTTCAGCTGCCTGGGTCAGCCGATAGTGTCGCTTACTTTACACTCAATTCAGCTTATAACCTACAATTTTGCATTTTAACATGGAAATTCGAAGTTTACGATTATTTTTTGTGTTTTTTTTTATGGATAACGTTGTTCTGTTGAATACATTGTGTCGCCCGGTTGTAGGTGAATACAGAAATGTTTGAAATTTACTATTATTTATTGAAAAGACACATCAAAATTATATACAAAAATACAAAAAACATAATAGTTTGGTTCTTTGTTGCCGGTTTTTCTTCCCCTTCTACTTCCTCTACAGTGTCGCTCCTTACAGAATACATTATCACCTTCTTCCTCCTGTACATTTTCAATATACTAACTTACCACGTATACATGCACTGTTTAATTCGAACTAAGTTCGAACTAACAAACGCCAAATTAGGTCTCTTTTACTTGTCTGTATACATGACACGTTATTACCAACTATAGATAACTATTAACTTTTGCTTTTGTGCCCTTTGTATTGTAAAGTTTCTCACCCAAAAGTTGTCAACGCTCAATTTAGTTCGAATTACATTTTCGTTTTTTTAAATGCTTAATCCTTACGTAAAATCATTTGCTGAACCAGTTTTTTTTTAAACTTTTTTCTCTAAAATCATTACTTTTACCATTATTAAGAGAAATGTGAGAAACATTAAATTTTCAAAACTATTTTGCAATAAAAAACTATGACGAGTATCTCGCTCATATTAAATTTTTTAATGTCTTACTATATACGTCAAGATCTCTCATTTATTAAGCCCTTTTGCAGCGGGTTCCATCCAAAGTCTAATTCAAAACCTCTGACACCCCCACTATTGACCAAACTGGATAAGATAATATCATAGAAGCTCAGAAAATGAGGGAATACTTTTTTTTAAGATAACCGAACCTCCAAGTTGGGTAATAAGTGGATTGCTTCATATTCTAGTAGGCTACATGAAAAATCATGTTATACAGAGTTTACTTTTTCGGAGTTCTGGTTTTTAGCTTATAATTACACGTGTAATGTGCGTAAGCTTACAGGGAATGTACGGCACAAAGCGAAGAAAAACATGAATATAATGATTGTATGAATCATTATTCGAATACCAAATAAGAGTTTAAGTAATGCTGAGTGTGTTTTAATCACTAATTTTAATTGTATCCTTTTGAAAACATCCACTATTGAAAAACCGGTATTTATTCCGCCACCCAATTAGCTGAGCACAACAGATTGTTTTTATGCGCCTGAAGTGGACAACATCAACTGCCCCCAGCTCGATAAAAACTCTAGAAAATACTGGATTCTTGACAGCTTTCTCGATTCGGAAAAACATATTTACATATTTGGGTTTCTGTTGATTTTTGCAATCGACTGCTATTACCCTAATGGGAATTGATGGTCAATATTTATGAAAATCCTCTTTGTATTAACTATATATAATATACTAATGCAGAAATCTATGGCCTCGGTTGTACCTCCTGTTGTAATCTTTACAGCAATTAATAATGAAATGAATTTAAACTACAAGAATCTCGTTGCCAAGTACCACTGGTGGCAAGAAAATAAATTTAAATACAACTTTAAATTAATTAAAACCCATCAATTTATTACGTTACACAATTTATATGATATAAAAGCTTGAGCGTGATTTAACTGTTGTAGATAAACAAAAATACAATGTGTAACTTGATATTGACATAAGTAGTTCAAAGAAAAAAATAATATATTTTTTATAAAATAGGTAAATCTCGCGACAAGCTTTTATATAATATAAATTACGTAACGTAATAAAGATGGGTTTAAATTAATTTAAAGTTTATTTTCTTCTTTTTAGAGCTTTTCAGTAAAGCTAGTTTTTAAAAATATTTGTTAACTATTAATTTATTTTTACTCTCATTTGACTTGCAATTGTTAAAATTTTTGACTCCATTGAAAAAAATATGTTCCTAATAGTGATTAGGAACGCCTGGGAGGCTCGACCCCTGAGCCTCGATGAAGCCTCGTCAATTACCTGCTTCATTTTAATAATTTGCTAATTTAATATAAGTTTATTATTCACTACCAGTTTCAGAATTCTTTATGGAACCGTAAATGGACAGGTGTATAATTACAACCAGGTAATGGTACTTTTTGTCTGCTAAACATATACGTAAATAAGAGAGGATTGCTGCTAGTAAAGGTGCAAAAGATTGTTTGTTGTCCTTGCAGCCAAGCCAATTATATATGCCGTAAATTGAGGATGTCGTGATTGAATGTAATAAACTTGAATCTAATTAACTTCCTTGGTATCGAACATGGCAGTTAACAGTAACCCATTAATTTTATATAATTTGTATTTTGTGATTATTGAAGAAAGTCAATATGTCTTATTACTTATAATAACGACATGTATCAAATTCAATAAAAAGCAAATTTTATTTATTTGCTGAAGCTTTAATATAAATATATCTTGTATAAAGACCTATCGTAATATAAACCAAATTATGTAGTTTTTACCGAGTATAAAAAAAATAGTGATGATAATGTGAACAACATATTCCTTCTGCAACTTGTCGATTCTGAAATTACCGTTAGCTTTAATGATGATACAAACCATTTTCTAAAAATCATCAATGAATACTTACCAGCAGATACCTTGCACGTAATAAAAAGCCTGAAATTATTTATATAATAATTGTAACAGGATGGTTGCTATGGACTCTGGTTTCACACTATGATGTTTGTTGTATAATATGAATGTAGCCTTATCTCCTTTTAGTTCTATAAATGTCTACAGTATGATATATGACGTTTTCTATCTCTTATAATCTTATACCTATTTATACTCGTATTACTAATTTAATTTAAGCAAATTTAACTTATTTACAATATTTTAAGCTTTAATTAAGGCATTTTTTCTTTTATTTCAATATGTAGCAATATTTAAATGTGTATATATGTTTTCACCAAACTAGTGTTGAAAAAGTTCAATGACGTTATCTGATCAACGACGCGTACAAGCGACTTTGTTTGGATTCTTTATTTTGCCCCTCGGATTGTATTCTGTCACTTGCATCAGATCAGCACTAGTGCGCAAAATTAGAATGGTACGTTAAAAGATTAAAGCCGGGATGACAGACGTTTGTTCAGATACATCCAGAAACACATGATATATTTAGTCCCCAAATGTAGAAAACTGGTTACTTCGCATGATATTTTGTAAACATCCTGTTGACAGGACATCACATTACAGGAATGTAACACGTTCTCGACGCCAGTAATCCTATAAGATGACACTTCGTTCTAGTGAAATAATGTGATGTATACATACTGCTTGTATTATTTATTAATGTCAAGGTAGTATCACATAAATTGTAGATTTGAAAAGTATTAGAAGTACACGGAAATTAGTCAAAATGCGGAATCGAAGAAAAAATTATAATACGCTGAAATTTCTAGGATAGTTAGCTTATGTGTGGAAGAATATATAACTGAAAAGGTCCCACCCCTAAGTGGTAAGCCTCATCCCTATCTCACCCCCTTTAAGGACACCGCACTGGTTTTTTTACAATATTTTTTAAACGCTTTATTTTAGGGAAAAAACTAAGTATATAAAAATGTTTATAACAAAATCCTTTACAATTAAATTCCTCACTATATTGAATACGGTACTTAATTGAATACAACGCGGATACAAATATAGTTCAAACGGCTATACAAAAAAGTTTTAGATCAGAAACGGTCGTAATGTAATTGTTGCACAAGATGTCGATCTCCTTACCTTAACTGTTGCCCTGATGTCAAGTGAAAAGAATATTAGACTACTAAGGGAGGCCCAAGGTAATATAAAAGCAAGAATTTATAGTTCTAAAGATCTACAATTGTTAAATATCCTTAAGAACTCAAGAGAAACAGTTATTTTTTCTCATGCATTCAGTGATAGTGGCACAACGTCTGCTTTTTTGGAAAAGGCAAACTCCAAACTATTAATTTATTAAAATCAGAATAAAAATTACAAGAAGTTGTTAAAACCTTTAACAAACCAAATGCTACAATACAGGATATTACTGAGGCTAGGAAAATATTTACTCTTGCACTATATAAAGCACAAAAAAATTAAACATCAATAAATCATCAGAGGTATGTTCTGTTTAACACCTCGGTTGGAAATTTCTAGTCAAACGTTACTTTGGCAAGGCTACCCCCGACGCAGCTTCCAGTCTCCCTCTCATATAAATATTTATAAATATTTTTTTATAAAATCTTTAGCAATGTGTAAATTTCGTTCCAATATAATATATATGCTTAGAAATACCTCCCAATACTTTTTTAGCGCTGAATCGACGCCAGTTTAAAAACGGTATTCCTCTGAAACAAATGGGAATTATTATCCGACACAGGGGATTTCAGATTTATTGACGCCAAATAAAAAATTGAGCTCTCGCTGAAAGGAACCTCGTGTAATACTTCGCGGTTGGTTGAAGTAAATCCCTGCGTTGTACGAGAGAGCTCGTGGTAGTACATGACAATACATCGATAATACACGGCCCCAGCGGGGGGCAGGGGTCGGACACGTGTTGAGGTGCAGACTACCGTAGCGACATGGAAAGCACATTAGGAGCCGCGGACCCCGAGGCAAGCCCCCGGACATCAGCATCTGCATGTAAGTAGCAGCTCTCCGTTCTCAGGCTCAAGTGCCATCCGGTCCTTAGCTGAGCTCTGGACGACCGTTGCCTCTTTCAGCCAACTACCGGATCCATGACTGAACTGCAGTTAATCCAGAATTCAGTGGCGAACCCTTTTAACCCACTTCAGGGATTAGGTAGAAGTGATCGGTAAAGGTATTGATATAGAGCTTAGGGAAAAGGTCGTTTGACTTCATACTGTCACGTGACGCTTCTTCACCACATAAGATGACTAATAAAAACCAAGAAGGATGAGGCGATGTATATTACATATAATCCTTGCCTGATAGGAAATATCTGATGAGAAACCATAAGTTTAACTATTTAAATATCAATTGATAACGAAAATGCTTATATAAAGGATATCGGAATTTTGTTATATGAATTAGCTAACCAAATTTCAAATAAATGAGCAGAGTAGAAATCAACAGGATTGAATAAATTGGGATGATGTTGTATCTCTCGGAATATGCATTGCTTACACCAATTTTTTTTTCTCATAAACTTTTTTCTTTAACTCAACTCTCACAAATATGGTTTGAAAAATTAGAAGCGAGTATCTTTATCAAGAGGACAAAGAACAATTATGAGAATGAGAACATTCAGGTCAACATCCTGTCCCACGGCAACTACTGTGGGATTATTATAGGCTTTCTTAATAGCAGTTTGGATAATTAGAACATCAGCATCATCTGTTGCAGAAAGAGCTTGGATACCGGCATATTCTAATTTTTCCATCAGTTGGTTAATCAAAGGTTCTGTACTCGCCAAATTGTTCAGCAAATTTTGCTGACTCAGGAACAGTCGTCTTTTCGTTGATAATTATTTCATCAGATATTCGTTTTAAAAGTCTTTGTTGTCGTTCAATACCTTTCGTTATTTTCAGAATAACCGTCAAATACCACGACTACTCTCTGGCCATTTATGGAGGAAAATCTGCTATGAACGTAACATTTTTCTATAGCCAATGTATTTCCAGATATTTCTCACTTTACTCGTTTTTCCCTAACTTTAGCGACGTATCCTATTTTTTCAAACCATATTTATATTTGTGAGAGTTGAGTTAAAGATTATGGAAAAATTTATGAAACATAAATGATGTGGAATTTTATATCGAATATTTTAGGTCCTATTAATTTTCCTCGTCATAGTAACGCTTTTTGAGAAAAATTTAAAAAAAAAAACTAACGCGAGATCACATTAGAGGGTAGTTTCTCAATCAAAAGGGGATGAAGCACCCTCCCGAGAGGTGGGAACTCTTTTGGTCTGTATTTGGATGTCTGTTATTAAGAGTCTGCACCCAAATTTTTAAAACTTTATAAATAATTTCTCCTATTTGCCTATCTACATTGTTCTTTTTAATAAAATGGTGAAGGATCCGGTCACAAGTTAAGTCTACTTATTAAAGCAGGTATTTTACAGTGACGATTGAATAATTGACGATTGACGAATGATAGGTAGTAGGGGCGATGATTGAAGGTGTGTCCTTCAATCTAAGATAGTACATAGCGACCGTGAATGGAAACTTTGGTTTTTTTTGTTTAGGATATTAGATGTTAAGTGATATGCGAAGAGCATATTAAATTTAATTCTGTTAATTAAATACTTAATTACAAGTATGTACATATTCTATAGCATATTTGTGTACTTAATGTAAAAATAAATCGAGGTTAGGATTTACGAATTTATTGTAGATGTAGGTATGCATTAGAAAAAAATTGTAATGGTACCTATTAAGTTGTATTTACGAGGAAAAATAAATCTTGTAGCGACATCTTACATAGTGGTTGATACGAAAATTGTGATCTGCTAACCCAAAAAACCTGAGAAAGGAGACAAATCTGGCAGTAAATGACAAAATTCTTAGCAATCTGAGAGCCACTATTTGGAAAATTATATGATCTGACAAAAAAATGGTGTTTACGACTTCGTAAACACCGATAGGTACGGAATTTTAGTCGAATAAGACCTCAAACGATAAAAATGTCCGCCAATATTTTTATTTTTATTGAGAATTCATGATCAGTTACGACTAAAACCTAAAACGAATCGAACTTTAAAACGCAAAATTCTTCAGTCACTTTGGGTCTGAAATCTTAAATATTTTCTAACAAAAATAAACGTGATCCGGTACCACAAATACCTCAGTATACATATTTGGAGTCGACTTGGACCATAAATAGAAAAATTCCAGAGAAATCTTGAACATCTATTTACACTAACTATTCGCGATCTGCAGCCCCAAAATTCCAAAAACATTTTTTAGCCGATTCGGAAAATAAATTTCCAAATATTTCACCCTCCATCTTGGGTATTGAATTTGACAATAAAATCGTGATGTCATTTATGTCGATTCACATGAATGAGGAATATTGAATATTCTTGAATATTTATATTTTTTTATATTTTCCAATTTATACTTTCTATATTTTCCAATATTTCTCAACATTTGTAACGTTTATCAGTACTTTGTTTGTAGCAACTTTACAGGCGAAACCCACATCGGAATATGAACCATTCAAACTATAATGTAAAAAAAAGAAATTAAGTCATATAAAAAAAATTATTAACGTAAAATTTATGAAAATATGTGGTACTGGCATACTGACTACTAGTATTTAGGGAGTTTTGCCCTGTAAAAGATAGGATAGTATTAATTTTTTATGTTGTTCAGGTCTTGATCTTGACGAAAAATTAAAATTTTCGATCTTGAGGGTGGGGCGGTAGCGACCGTTCTAGCCGCCATCTTGTATAAAAGTGATAAAAAATTATTTTTTCGAAATAACCATAATGGCTGATCCCTCACATGAAATTCCTCACATTTTTCGTATAAATTTTAATTTTTTTTATTTAGTAAATTCTAATTTATTATTTTTTATTTATGATTATTATTATTTCATTATTTCGTAATAAGTAAGTATAATATGTAGAAATTACATGGGCAGAAAGATGAACATTTTTCAAGTTTAAAGTAAAACCCATTTTTATATTTTTTTCGATTATTTCTAGCTATTTAATTTCTCCTATTTTATTCTCTCCGATTATTCAGTCTTCGAGTTTCGCTGCGACGAGTATAATAAGAAAGCTCGTGTAACTTTGACAAATTATTATCAAAAGTGTATGTCACCTTAAATATGTGGAAAATTATTTCCGTTTGAACAACGTAGGTATCAAAAACGAAAAACTCAGGGCGCGGCTACCTTAAAATGACATTTATTCAAGAACATAATTGCAGCCGAGTCTGAAGATTATATTTAATGCAGCTCATGGAAGGCACATAGCAAAATACAGGACAAGTACTAAGGATTAAGGATGCAATAAAGCTTCGTCCGTGACACAACAAACAATAACAGTGTTGAGCAGAACCTTGACGCACGTGACAGTAATGAATATAGCTGACGGCGATGGTGTGACTAGAAGGGCGGCGAGTTTACATTTAGGCCGCGTGGCAGCTCCATTTGTCGCGCCCTTCGACTGCGAAACATCGCTAATGCATCCACCATCGAAACCTGGGCCTTTTAAAAAAGCCCACTCTGGATCTACTACCCGGGTTTAATCACGATGTTATTGTTTACGACACGTCGCAGTATCAAAAGTCAGCGTCCTATGTTATGAAAACTTGACGGTGATTAATTTATGGTACAAATTGATTGATGGTGTCTCACTTTTTTAAAATACGTCAATTATGTATTTCGCCAAATAGAGGACAGCTTTATTAAACTTTATAGTCTTTTACGAGAACTTAAAATAAAAGAAAAAAAGATGCTGTGTAAAATCTATAAATATTGTAGTGGGTATGTTTTATATGTTGTCCCATTCTGTCTTATGTGCCTACGGCAAGGGTGTATGTAATTAAATTGGTCAGAAGAGAACGCTGTCGAACAATTCCAAAATGTTTTCGACACGTTTCTTATATGATGTATAATTGAGACCGATTTAGAACATCGGATTCAACGCAGCCTTCAAAAAAGATGTCTCAATTTATGATGCTATGACAGTTTTAAAAAACAGTTTGGTAACCGCTGGCATTGGTGTGTTGATAACGGTTCACACGTATGTGACGTCACAAGCGCCAAGTTATACTATTTCCATTTTAACTAAAATACCACCGAAATAATAACTGTTAATATTGCTATTCCACTGGGTCCTAAAATAAGTCCACTTTATTAACTTCCAAACACAACAAGTCTCAACTGCTTGCATTGATAAATTACTACTGAACACTTAATTACTTGTTACTAGGTCTTGTCTCTAAGAGCATTCAAACTAAACTGACTCATGTGGCGATCGGCTGGCCCTCATTTATTATTTTCAATGTTCTGGATAGTTCTAGAAGCTTCTCGATTATTCCATCCCATTCTAGATTGTTTTCACTTGTTCCATCTCATTCTAGATTATTCTCATTTAATTCATCTCATTCAACAGGGGGGTCCTTAATATGTTCATATACCGCAACTATTCTAAATTGGGCCAGGGGTGTATCTCGGTTATTTAAAGTCCTAAAAGGTTTAGACTTCGCCCTTGGGGGGCTATATTTGGCACCACCAGATGCGATGTTGCCACATTGTCGGGTGCAGTGTTGCCAGATTGTTCACTTTTTCCCTAGATCTAGGGATCTTTCAATATATCGTGCACAATCGCTTCTGCTGATTTCCTAACAATATTTTTATATTATAATGCACTCTTATTTTCATAT
This sequence comes from Tetropium fuscum, assembly GCA_964058915.1. Taxonomy (NCBI): domain Eukaryota; kingdom Metazoa; phylum Arthropoda; class Insecta; order Coleoptera; family Cerambycidae; genus Tetropium; species Tetropium fuscum. The sequence continues at coordinate 231,988 of CAXKVY010000161.1, read as the reverse complement.
TAAGGATTTTTGACGTGGAAGAGCGCCACGTCATTAATTCAAGTAATTTACTGACAATATTAATATGAAAATTATTTTATCAACGTGTATTATGAAATAAATTAATTGTATTAAATGATAATATAATCGTGAAGTTTTGAAAATTAATGCATATTCATATAAATAATGCGAACAACGAATGCAAATATATGAATTTATAATAAAATATATACTTTATAAAATATAATATTAAATTTTTAAATCATAAATGGTGTGCGAAATACACGTACATAAATGACAAAATACTGTGGAATGTCAATCTATCAACTTAAATATTTTAATTAAATAATTTTACTGAATTATTTCCTATGTAGGAACTGGACCGCATTCAGTTTAAATAGCGTCGCTGGTATATTCAATAAAATATTGCCCTTAGGAATATAAATTAGACAACAAACTAGATAAATGCATTGCATTTTATTTTGTTTTAAGTTCGTTGCTGCATTTATTGTTGCATTATATAAGTATTTAAATTTTTTCTTCAATTTTGAAATTTTAAAATTAAATACGGAATAAAGGAATTTATTGTGAAAACAAGAGATTAGCGGCAGACTAGTTAATTAGTAATATCATACTGAATTTATTCGCGGCTGATCTCCCCAGAGTAGAACGCGAAATGAAAAAGCACTCAATTTTTAATTGGATTTGGTTAATTCTGGAGAATTTTAATGGATATTTTACATTCCCATCGTCATTTTGAAACAGTCCAACTTTTACAACTCAAACAAATCTTTTACCAGTTTCTTGATGCTGAATATAAAAATTATTAAGCGGGCTTAAAATTTTATTACGCCTGTCAGTATTCATTTTCAGTGAGAGTAATTATTTTTACGGATTATTCCATTTAACGGGCTAAATTCAAAAAACTCTTTCATTATGTATAACCTTGCGTGGCTTCGATATCAATATACCATACCTAAAAAAGACATTTATTTATATAAGAGACAATGACCGAGTTTAATTAATAAGAAAGAATATTGTAAACTTTACATATAAGAAAGTGTAGTGAATTTAGTGAGGTGCTACGCAATAAACTCAAGAAATTAATTGAGATAATAGCGCATGGCATAGACTTTATCAAAAAATAAATCTAAAGAGACTGTAAACAAGTGACAAGAAATAGTGTATTTAAAAATTTACTTGAATTGAATAAGGTTGATTTTGAATTCTGTTGAAATTGGGAATGGCTTAAATTGGTAATCTATAATCAGGTGAAATACAGTAATCAATTACCTAGTTCCAGAGGATCCAACAGAGAAAGGCGGTCCTGTAATGTTGTTTCAGATAGTCGTAGAAGGATAAAGCCTTAAAGTAACAGCACGTTGAGTCTTCGATAAACAAATTAAGGTACCTTAAAGAAAATAGCTGTTATTACTAACCTATAAGATACATAAGAATATTTCTACGGTAAGAAATAGTGTTTCAGATGATCCAAGTTTATCAATTTTTGCAGATGATCCGAGTTTATCAACTCGTCATTCTCAAGGATTAAGGTTTACAAAGAAGACCGTGACGGATTTTGCAAAAAGACTTGAATTTACACCCGTATAAGATTGTTTTGTTCCAAGAACTTAAGCCACTGGATCATCATCGGCACCGAGAATTTGGTGCTTGGAGTTTAAAACAACTTAAAAGCTCTTGGTTCCCGTAGAAACACGATACGGCAGGATTTTTGATTGTCAAACTTCAGATGAATCTCGTAAAGTAGATGTTACATCGGGCGTTCCTCAAGGTCCGCACTTGGTTCTACGGTTAGTTCCCATTTATTTTAATAATTTATATATAGATTATACGTAGACGATATGAAAGTATATTTTGTGATCAGATACAGTAAATTTAGCTGCAAAGCGTCTAGAGGCTTTCCACAAGGTAGTATTGTGAGACCGCTTACTCTTTTATATTTATGAAGTCGATGTAAGTAAGAAATATAAGTATTGTTGAATGATATGCCATGAACATATAACAATATATGTGTACATCCATAACAATGATAACTAAGTGACTTATATTTGACAAGTCTTCGTAAAGAAATTATTATAATTATTACAACACTTGAAATAAATTATAAAATTATATCAGAGTTCATGATTTTCCTGTGTTAGTTTTAGAATACTACTTAGTTAGCAACTGTTCATATCTGCAATGATGTTTTTCTGTTTCATTATTATATTAGTACGTAATAGGTGAATATGCCGTAACTCTAATATTTTTTTAAGTTGCGAAACTGACGACTTTGTAGTTTTTTTGCGTATACTTTTTAGCATTCTTCGGTCTTCTACCTCTCATCTTTGCGTTTCTCTACTTTCTATATTATATAAAAATCATATTCAATTACTGACAATTTTTTCCTGATTTATGGGCTAAATAAAATTTTAATACAATGTGTAAGAAAGATTTCATGCAAACTTTGATTTTCGGGAACTTCATGAAGGTTTTATGAACGGTTTAGCAAAGTATTCATAAATACTAACTCATAAGCTCAAATTTTATGCAAAAAGTTTATATAAAAGTTACCTTATCCTACCTAGCCTATTAACTTTATTAGCTACCATATTATGGAATTTACATGTAGTTGGAAAGTTTTAATACCGACCAACAATTTTAAACTGCTAAACCGCATTGTTTAGGTTAAGTATAATCCCCACAATTTTCAGCACTGATTATAGAGCCGAGTGTAGAGTTTTATAATAAAACATTCGATTTCTTAGCTAAATGATAAAGTACAGAAAGATCCCTCGTGACTAACAACAAGTTCATGTTTGCCGCTGTCTTGCCTAAATGGTAGTGCAAAAATATGTGACTAAGTAGATGGATATTAAATAATTTTAATTAATAATTTAATATCAATTTTGAAATTATATATTTCTTTTACAAAAATATACAAAAAAGTTAAGATAAGTACCTTACCTTTATGAAATTACAATTTTTTTTATCTTTTTAATTATTTGGTTAACTTTCTTTTATTTTATTCCCACTCACTGTATTACATTGGCTTAGGTATTTTTGAAGTTGAAGGTCCAAAAGGGTCCCTTTTGAAAGAAAAGTAAAGCCTGTTCTGTGGTACTAAATTATTAAGTTCAGTCAGGCCACCAAATGTAAAATAAAAACCGACACAAATCCCCAGTGGGTTATTTGTGTCGGTCTGAAAATGGTGAACTTACCACAACAGCAAACTGCATATAAAAACTGTCCTTGTTTTGAAAGGATATACAAAATATCCTACATATGTCTTCATGACAGAGAGGTCAATCCTTGGTTAACAGAAATTGGCATTTAAGAAATATCATGATTAAAGGAAAAGACGACGTAATCGAAAACTGGAGAGAGAAAATCATGAGTTTATATTTATCTACTTTGTGTATATAAGTGTAGAGTGTATATTTATCTACTTAAAAAGCAGCTTTGTTGCGGGCAGACAACCATAGCTTTTAGCCACTATGTAATTAGTTATATCATTCTGTTTAATTCGGCTTCTAGCTGTCCACAAAACTACTGCGTATCATGACAAGCTGTGGCATCCGTATCAAATTTGTTTATTCTGGTCTAATTTTTCATATCTTCATCTTGAATCAAATTGCTTCTACTTGCAGCTCCTCCCATATGATGGTATGCTAAATCCTCAACTGGCAAGTTAAATTTAAATATACAACTTTTGCTAACTTGGGAAAGTTTGCCAATAGCAGTTAAAAACAACTCAGCTTCCAAATAATTTACCATGTGTGTCTTTTCCGAGTCTGTAAGTCTCACCATGGTTTAAAATTAAGAAATGGAAATAAATTTAACAGGAAGTCACTTTTGACATATCAAATTAATAAATTCTTAAGTACCTACATCATTTAATAAATAAAAGAATTTTCTTTATAATTGTGGGATAATATAGCGTATCTAAAAATCTAGGTCTCATAGACCAAATATAACGGATATTATGGATACTATTGGATACTGCATCCAAAATGTGACTAAAAATACTTAAAAGTTCGCAAGTACTAAAAATTAAGATAAAAATGTGATTACTAAAACTGTACAGCATCTTAAAACATTTTTATTGTTACCCAGAGTATAGGAATACAATTCGTTGCAATGAAATTTGTCACGCATTTTACTTCCGGGGCGGAGCGCCGCCATGTTCCGGTACAAGATAACTTATCTGTTCCGCCTTTACACCATAACTCTATGCTGTGACTTATACGTACAAGCATCTCGCTTTTATATATTGAGGTTTTCATGCCGCGCGTCATAATTTTTGTGTTTTATTTAGTGCTTGCAAGGCAGCTTCATAAAATTTAACTTGCAAATAGTAAATCTGACATAAATTCTGTTACGTTTACTGCTCCAGAATTTGATTTTAGGAGCGACCATAACTTTACATAAGTTCACGTGCAGTAAAGTTCTACCACACCCTTTATAAGGCACCTGAACCACACTTGACTTTCAAGTTGGTTATGAAACACGGAAGATGTCTGTTAACATCAGCTACGTAATATTTTAGTACTCTATCTCATAATTCCCATTAGAACATGATCCTTCATAAGAACCAGAACATTATATACATACATGTATGAACCGTTCTAAAAAAATTACGAAGGGTAGTAGTTCAAAACTTTTTAAGGTGCGTTGCATGGAAGAAATTAAAACATATAGCTACACTTGTTTCATTACCAAATTGTTGCAAAATACCAATTTTTCTGAGGAACCATGCCTTTCCAAAATGAAAATGAAAAGAAAAGACAACAATATATTGCACGCAAGCTCTATGGGCTTGAAATCAGGCGAACATGTTGGCTAGTTCATTTTGTTAATACCAACTTCCGCGATCCAGTAAAAGATACAACGTAATTGGTTAGTATTTTCTCAATATATTGGTGCGCCGTCCAGTATCCATAGATGACCCTAAATTAGTGCAGGCCTCTTGCCGGGTTATTCCTGCCTACACCATTACTGAACCTCTTCTGTAGCCCACACGGGGACTGAAGGTCTCACAAATATTTATCCGTTCCTTCTCCATATATAAGTAGAATCTGGATTCGTCGCTAAAAAGAACAGTGTACAGAGCTGGTTCTGATCTCAAATTTTAGCAAATTAAAATGCATTTTAAAGTATGCATAATAAAATGCTTTATGAAGCATTGTTTAGAAGATTTAGAAGAAGATTGACTGGCGATAGGTCTTTTGGAAAAATATTTTCATATTGCTCAATACGAACTAGCTTGGCGAGGAGACGAGGCAGCAAATTGCAAAACAAGTATTTAAGGTTAAGATTTTAAAGAAAAAAATCTAATACTGGAGAGTTAACTGACCGCTTTGAATACAATACAGTGTTTTCAAAAACATGTCAAGGTTGTTCAAAAGCGTTGCGATAGTGAACAGTTAATGAAAAACATAAAAAATCTTAATATCTGTCCAGTCAGACTATTTTGTAAAATTTTATCACACCGATTATATTTCAACGGACAGACTTTTATAACTCCCAATCGTTTCTAGAAAACTTATACATCAAAAGGTTGGTACAAACATATTCCTATAGGAATCAACGATATTCTCAAGTAGACCAAAATATCAGTTAAAAAAATGGGGTCGACACAAAAAATAACAAAAATTTAATTATTCTCATCGCTCTAAAAGTACACTATACTTAATACTAATCTTAGAAAAGAATGTTTTAAATAAAAGTTGTAAAGAATTCAATCTTCTACGATTTTAAACTTCTTTCTAGGATGTACTCGAAATGAGATATTTCGAAAAAAAACGGATTTATGTCGTCAATTTTCCAATATGCGACCTGATTTAGGGGGGAGAGGGGGGGGAGTTGGATAAATTAAGTTTCTTCATCACGACCGCTTCTGTAGTAATTGGTATGGGTTTGCTTTGTAAAATGGCGTACAATTTTTTGCTCTAATATGTATATCCAACGAAAACACTATAATGAACCTTTTCATCTCCTTCCAATTTTGTTCTAGGTAAAATAATGATGATGCCTGGTTTTAGGTTAGGTTAGGTTTTACCTCAAAAACTTAAAGTATACACAATTTAATTAATTCAGATAAATCTTGAGAAGTTGAAATAAATAAATAGTATGTGCAAATAGCTCTTCGCTGAGGCCTCGTTCAAAAATACTGGAGTGTCAATTAAAAAGTGGCTAACCCTCGTACGTTCCAACTAACTGTTGGAACACGCAAGAATTTAGAAAATATCGAGTATTCCTATAAATCCTCCTCAAGTAAAATTGTCCCTGAATATTATCTGATAACATTTCATTGTATATTTTATACGTATATAAATTCCTGGGAGTAAGATCCGCGGCAAATAAGATGTAACCCACTCCTACTAACACGCAGATCTTGGACTGATACCAGTTCACATACCGTTTGCATTCGCTATGCTGATTTATGCGGGATTGATAATGTATCAGCGACACCACAATGTAAATTACAATAGGCTGCTGCTGTAAATACGCTGCTCTTGTATGCACCCAAATATTTTGCTGGTGCTTATGCTTATAGCAGGGACGTACTCATATATATATATATATATATATATATATATATATATATATATATATATATATATATATATATATATATATATATATATATATATATATATATATATATATATATATATATATATATATATATATATATATATATTACAAATAATATAAAGTTGAAGCAATCTTAGTAGCTGACAGACGTTTAAATGATGCTAGTTTAAATAGCATAACACCGGCGCAAAGAAACCATTACTCAACAGAGAGCAACAGAGAGTTCAAAGATTGCATTTTACCAGAAATGATAAAATTTACTCTCAGTTGAATGTTTTACTCTCAGATGAAACGAGGGTTAGTCTCGATTCTCCTGATTGACGTGATAGTGTTCCTGATTGATAGGGTTCCTCCTGATTGACGTGATTAACGTGATGCAAGTTGTAATATGGTTCCAAAAGTCCCGTTTGGTGAAGGCCCTGTAATATTTCGAGGAGGAATCTGCTCAACGGAGCAGAAGGTGAGTCTCTCTATACGTGTTAAGTCTATGAATGTGGATTATTATCTGCAAAACATCGTAGTTGAACACGTAATGTTCAACTTTTGTTCCTTTTGTGAGACACAACTGTTTATTCATTCAAGATAATGCTCATCCCCACATCGCAAAGGTCTCAGACTTTGACATGGCTAGACAGGTTATAGAGTACTTGAATTCTACTACTATTCCGTTGATTCAATGGCCGCCTCTCAGTCTCGATTTAAATATCTATAGGATGCTCTTAAAAGAAAGGTCGGAAGTCGTTGACCACAATCAACTTCTGAATGTGACGCTCTCCGTTCGGTGTGGAGTTTTTATCGAGCGCCACTGTTTGTTTATAATGCAGACAGACCATTTTTCCTTACAGGCAGTTCTGTAAGGGCCCCGGTTAGCTGCGAATGGAGACAGGCAGGAATTCCAGAGGTCACGTGATTTATATATAGACCTTTTAATATCTTATATAAAGGAGTACAAGGAATACACAGTAAATGGTTGCAAGAAATTTTTTATCAGTTATTTTACAGTACATCTTTTTCTACTTCTATCTACACATAACATACGTAATGGTAAAATCGGGGGGGATAGCGAAAGCTGAAACGATCAGCGATTATCAGATAAGCAGTATAGCAGTATAAGGAAAATGGTCGAATGTTCCAGTCATCTAGTAGAAATGATTCTTAGCTGTACGATTTGTTATTATTGATATTTTGCCGCTTTTACTCTTCGACTTTCACAGTGAAAATAACAACATTAATGAATCTCAATATCATGCAGATACGGTCCTGTTAATAAGTATTTACCTTATCGAAATTGCAACGCCGTATGTTATTAGTAGTTTCAACATGGTAACAAACTACCATCATCGGCTATCCTTTGTGAACTTTGCCATTTCTTTTTGCGATCGGCGGATAAGCGGTTCAGCCGAAGTCTGAAAATAAATGAGGAGACATCTAATAAATATTGAAACCGCCAAGTAAGGTTTGAAGAACCATGTCAATGTGACAGTCGGCGGCATCGACTGGACCACCCACTTGTACACACAAACCGGATACGGAAAGAAAAACTCCATGATTCGATGCAATTAAATGCGAACAGGGATTATATTCAACAGTCTGTTGAATGTGACTGATATAACTTATGGATTAATTGGTACGAGCACAAAAACGGCGTAAACTAAAATGTCTCTGAGGATGCCGTTGCTGTAAACGTAACTGCTTTGAAATGTTTAGATAAATTACATCTATATTACTATGCATATTTATACAAAAATACATTCTAATATCAAAATCAATTGAAACTCTTCACCGCGATATGCTATTTGCGACGTTTAGGGTATTATTAATTTCGAAATAAATTTCGAGATAAATACGCGCTTTCTTTGTTCGTTATATTTCTCGTAATTTTCTTCTGTTTTGTTTGATAATAGTGTATTAAACAAGTTTAGAAAATCGAAGTTGATATTTGTAAGCAGAATTGAGTTGAAGTTACACATTAAGTATAAAAATGAGCCTTGCTACTGAGAACAATTTAGAAAATTGCTCTGAAGACATTTTAAACGCCGAGAAGAAGAGAAGAGTCTTCGAGTATACTTTTAAAATCTAAGGAAAGATACGAGAAGGTACTTTATATACCTATTTTGCAATTGGAGGACGACAACAAACGCACTAAGAACTCATGAAATTGTGATAGCGTATTTTTTGAGAAGGTAAAATATTTTGTACAGATATTATATTGTTTTTCATACAATATCTTTCAATATTTTAGGCAAAAGCTCTTAGACCATCGAAACGAAACGAAAATATGGATATATCACAATACAAAATGCTTAAAACGTTCAAATGACAAAAGAAGCAAAGAAATCAGTTTTGACTATGGAAAACGTTACTAAGTTTTTAAAAGAGGCTCCAGATGATAAGTTCTTATTAATTAAAGTGTTACTAATATTTGGTTTAAATGGGGCATAAATGGGTCGGCAGAAGATAAGGTAAAAAGAAGATACAGAGAAGATTTTGGTTATAACTTGACATGATACTGAAACCTAGAACCTAGATACCAGTTACACTTGACATTGCTCGAGGAAGGACGTCTGCCACCTTTCTCGCTGACAGTGGAGTATTCTTTTTTTTTTTAGAAAACGCCGATGAACATTGTAAATAACTACATAACATTGTTGAGAGTCATAATAGTTTTCCGGAAGAACAAAAAATAGAATTGGAAACATTTGGCGTTATTAATATTTCAAATTCGAATAATTGTACCTCAATATATTTTATGTTAAAATGTTTCCAATATTTAAATAAACAATTTTCTGTTAAACTGTGTTTTATTAATAGTAACATTATATAACATTATATAAGAAAATGACATTTCTTGACGGTAAATGCCACATTAATAAACTCTCTATTTCGTGAAATATTACATTATCAGTCAAAATGCGAAACAATATCATAATATAAGAAACTGATATCAGCAGTTTCTTATAGTGGTAGGTATTTTATAAAATATATTTTTGTAACGCCATATCTAAAATTGACATTTATTTGACAGTTTCGCTGTATCAAAATAATTGACAAGTGAAAAATAAAGAAAATGTGCGAAATAAAGAATTTTTTCTAATTTTGACATTTAAAGTTGTCAAAACTCTTTGACGTCAGGATACTTTTCACAACTAGTTACGAAAAGTAAAATTTTATGGAACTGGTTTTGTAAAGATCATTTCATAGTATGTTATTTATTCAATTATGAAACTAACAAGCTGTCACACCGTTAAAACCTACTGGATTGTTGTTAAACGTACAAAATTCAGAGTTTACTTCACATAGAATATAAAATTGGGGAAAATTAGAAAAAAAATTATATGAAACTTTTTTGTGTAACTCGCATTTTTTGCGCAGAAATCTGCTCGTCACTCAAAATATCACTTTTCCAAACTGGTTATAAAGTGCTATTATTTAACAGAAATAAAACTTAATAGTCAACAGACAAAAAATTATGGTTCTTACATGAAATAATTATTAATTATTAACAAATTTTAAGAACAATACTATTCATAATTTAATGAAAATTTATAATAGCGGTACCGTTACTAACATTTTTATATTTATTCCTGGCATCATAGGTTCAGATGTGCGAAAAATATTTTATTCGTTTACATTAGTGGTTGTTCTGATTTTCACTCATATTCTTTGTCGTAAAATTGTCTCGACATCACTGGAAATAAATCGTTCAACATTTCGTTGATTTATTATTAGACAGGGCAGCCTCATCAATTTTCGGTATTTTTACAAAATTATGTTGCTTAATAAAGCAACATAAAGCCATTCCAAATAATAATTTGGAATGGCTATACAAAAAATTATGCATATAACTCGAAAGTAAAAATGTGTTTCATATAGCACTCACTTCCGGCTCGTACTGTAAAAATACTATTATACCAGCGTTTAAATAGATACTTATACATATTCAATATATCCCTGCAGGAAGAGAGCCGTGCAGATGTTAATGCTTAACTTGCTTAAGATTTAAGGACTTTGATCATAAAATCTAAAATGGAAACATTGGAAAAGAGTTCCTGGTTTATCGGTAATCTAACTGGTAATGAAGTAGACATTGATTAAGAGCCTATTTAAAACTCAATCTTTAATTCAATCGCATTAAACAAGGCGATCTCAGACTGGATTGCATTGAATACAACTTTTTTAATCAGTCGATTCCGGAGATTACTTCCTTTGATAAGAAGTGATGTTAATGGAATTACTATCGATGTTTTAATTTTCAGACTTTTTGCAGCTTAATATTGGGCTTAGTTTTAATTAAAAAGTTTTAACTCCCGCCCTTCTTTAGGCTGAAGTTTAAAATTTAGGGCCTAATTGCTAATGGATAATTCTTTATTACAAATAAGCTGTATATAGTATGTTTCAGAAGCTATTAGAATATTTTCTATATATATAATTCACCATCGATAACGTATGTTTGTTTAGACATGTGTTTGTACATGTACCTATGCAGTTGAAAGTGCATCTAATTGGTGCACTGTCTCTTCTTGTGTACAATTGTATACGCAAAAATGCATTACACACCCAGTCGATACTAAGAACATTTACGATTCAGGGGGCAGAACAAAAATGTGAAGAAGTACGAAGAAGTTGATTTTTTTATAGTTCTTCTATGATTAATTAAACACTGGTGGAATGTGCTGATATTATCGAATTATATATCAGAGTTTAATTATATATCAAATTACATTGAAATATTTATATTTTGGCTTCACAAATGATTTTGCAGTGATTTTGATGCAAATGCAAACGATGCATTTTTTAGGGGGTCGAAAATAGAAGGTTTTAATATGCATAAATTAAACACCACAGCTGATATTGAATATTGAATGCAAGTTTCCACACCACTTATGAAGTATTGCTTTCAGTGCGTTATAATTTTTAGTGGGTGGTTCGCCAGTAGCCATATTTCCAACAAGAAACAAAATTCTACACCTTAATACCTTATTACTTACCTTAAAACGTGTAATTGTTAGCACTATTTTCTATGTCACTATTTAATAATATTATAATCACTATATAATATCACTATTTTCGGTCACTTTCCACTTCATATTTACTGTCACTATCACCATTTCCAATATTAATCACAATGGGTCTTATGGCTTGATCAACCTCCAAATCCATATCCCATATTATCTGTTCCTCTTTAATTACGTAATTAATATAATTCTGCCAATTTCCTCGTGTGACATTTTCCATGGATCCTTGAAGATGACTCTTCTAAGTCAGCTAATTTAAAAGTTCGATTCATTCTCGCCACTTCCCATTTTAATTGCGCCCAGATCAATTCAATGGGGTTCAGTTTGCAGTGCTAAGGAGGTAATCTCAACCATGTGACTCCATGCGTCAATGCCAGTTCATCTACTATCAGTTTATTATATTTACGGACATGTACCATAGCAACTTGCAATAATTCGGCCTTCAAGTAATTTTCTTGGTAAGGAATGCCCATTTCTGTTAACCATTCTTGAATTCTTCTCTTTCTCCACCACGATTGCTGGGGTGTTGATAAGGCGCATTATCCTTAACCACGACACACTTCCTGATTCCAAATGTTTAAGTGCTCCAGCAAACCATTTCTCGTATACTTCGGAATTCATTTCCTCGTGGTAGTCTACCGTCTTCTTAGATTGAAATATCAATTCTCCATTAGGCAGAAATCCACTATCACTTCTAATATGCGTTACAATTAAACGGCGACCTTTTCCAGGCGGCATTTTTAAACTAGTTGTCCTGCCTTCAATGGTAGCATGCCGTGCATTTTTCACGTTTCCATCTTGCAAGACTCTGTTCCCAGTATGTTCTTCGTATACCCATGTATTGTTTCTTCAGTGCAATAAATTTTCCACCCCGCGTTTCGAAAAATTTTTACTTTCCGAAGATAATCCATCCGCTAAACAGCTATTTCATATCTTTCAATGAGAATACTCTTTCTGTGTACTTTTCCATGAGTAATATTCATGTCTTTTAAAATGTTTGCCGCTTGCAGTACCTTATCAAAAGTGGGCAATTTGTTATTTATAAAGAAACTGTGGACTGTTCTACGTATCACATTTTTTGCATCTTCGTCTACTACAATCTTATTTCGATCGCTTTTTGGTTTCGGTGGCTGTACACCTCCATGTATCTTTCTTTCCCTTAAATTAAAAGTGTGTATATGATTGATTTTGATGCTTCTGTATAATTCAAACACATATCCACCTATTCATCCTTGTTGCGAATTTTCTTCTTAGCTATCATTCAGTAGTGCCTACGTCTTGGAATATTTTCCACCGTTCACTGATATCTTATTCACAAACACAGTAAAACAGCACTAGATATACGCGAATATCTCAACCAACACACTACTCTATCGCGAGTGACCCTTACAGATTAGAGCGAAAATCCCGCCAACACGCCAATGCTTGGTAAATAAAAACAAAGGAATGTTTACCAGATTTACCGACTGTGCCAAATGAAAGACAGACAACGCGTCATTCCACGGAAGGTAAATCAAGAAATTCATATCATATTCACAATCACAGTAAAACAGCACTAGATATACGCGAATATCTCAACCAATGCACTACTCTATCGCGAGTGACCGTTACATCCAGGTAAATGAAGGAATTCCCTAACCATCATAAACTGTACAGATTCCTCCGAGATTGCGTATGTCATATAAACTGGGCCCTTTGCTTTGGACAGGTAGGTCAAGGGACTACCGGCCGAAATTACGCTCGCCGTTGGGAGTAAATTTTTATTATTTTTATGTTTTAGTTGGTAAAATACCGAACAATAAAAGAAATTTAACTACTCTACAAATAACGTATAAACAGTATGTAGGATGTGTATGTATAAATAATTCCTGTATCAGCAGTAGCATAAGAATAAATAAATGTTTAGCGACGTCCGAGTATACGGAATGACCGGAAAGCATGGGTCATCGCTTCTTGGTGGTAAATAAGAAACAAACCCATTATTTCCATCCTTATGCCATTACTTCACATCCGATGGAAAGCCTAGTGAATCACCCTGAAAAGCATTTCCTCTGCGGTCGAACATTTTAAATCGGAAGTAGCCATTTGCTCCCGGTCCTGACAAGTGTCATAAACCGGAACCGTGATTTTGAATTATGTAATTTTTAATGTTATTCGCGAGTGGTTTAGGGCGTGTTTTCCACTTTTTGCGGCTATAACTTAGCGGCTTCGTAATGAAAAGTGTTCGGCTGGCGTCAAGCCAAACGGAACGCCGTCCGACCCCACGAATTAACCACGAGATGTCCTCATATATCACGTTATTACGCACAGCGATGATTTTTGGCACTATGCTATTTACTTTCCCACCCCCATTGGATTACAATTGAGTTAGGGTCCCTTGATGTTCTATTAAGCAAAATAATCTACTGCAAGAACATAATCACTAGGAAATGCTGGCTTGTCTACTTTTTCTAAATAAATATGAAGCATATATATATATATATATATATATATATATATATATATATATATATATATATATATATATATATATATATATATATATATATATATATATATATATATATATATATATATATATATATATTGTTGATAATGAGAATATATGAATCTCAAAAGCCTAACTGTTGGGCGATAATTGTGATATATGAATTTTGAAGAAAACTTTTTAATGCTCCACTGTTGTTGTTTTTAGATTTATATAAAATGAGATAATAATAGTGATAGCATAGCGAAGAAACGTCTGATAGGCTTTCAGGATACTTACACTATTTCTTGCCTATTGAATCCTTCCTATGGGCGTCAGTTCTATGAACACTAATTTATAATTTGAGAAAGATCACTGAGAACACGAGTAACCTATCGTCGTTAAGGGAGGGTCCAATTACGTCTATGAAAATAGAAGAAAAATTAAAGAATTTTTAATACTGAAGTTATTTTCCAAATAGAGAATGAATCTATGATACTACTAAATTTTGTTAAATCATGTGATTATAAAATGTCTCAAATTATAGGATTTAAATTTTTCCCTGAGAAGTTTCAAAATAATAATAAGAAAGAAGTAGTTATTTAAATATGACTATTTTTATTCTCATATGCTCATGCAAATAAATAAACAAATTCTGAAACTTATAAATATCCTACGCAAACCTACGTAAATTATTCTAATACATGGGACTCTGATACAATATACTTAAAACTAGCAGTGTTTGAGATGGTTGTTACCTTATAATTTTTATGTTAATCCATTTCATTTGCGATGCACAAACACTTACCACTAGTTTCCACGACACTGGTTTGTTAACAGCTGATGCTGGGCTCTGGTGGTGTCATCTACCGGACGCCGTTGTACAATCTCTGGAACGCTGCTGCTACTGGTCGTGCTTTCTCGGGAACGCTGCTACGATTGCCGGAAACCTGTTGTAGTATATCTTTACCCTCAAACTGTGGATCGTCAAATTCTGCACCCTTACTGCTTCTTTATAATTAGAAATTCTTATAATTTGACTTTCTTATAATCTCACGTCTTCATTTCGACGAAAACACTTAATATGCAGTTACTTTAAAACGTTTCCTACTGGTGTTCTACTGATATTTCAGTATTTTAATTAATTTTCTTACGTTTAACTATTAAATTTAACAAAATTTTATAAAATTTATTAGCGGAACTGTTCTCTCCTTGAACGCTATGGCTGAACTCTCTTGCATTGTTATATGTAACAACGGATATGCCGTATATAAAAACAACTGCACTTCCTGGTTACCATTTTCTTTCTTACGCTTATTTTACAATCTGGCCAATCAGATTAGTGTCTATTATTTGATATATTTAATTTTACGTATAACTCTTATAATTTGAACTTCACTTGATTTAATTTTGAATTCTAAACATTATACTATAATCAGTGTTTAATTATCGTTAATGTATCTACATTGCATTTTGCTTCTAGAATATATAATCCCGGAACCCATTTCTACCATGATGCTTTCACATTAATCTTTTAACCTAGACATAGTTTATTCATACTATATATGCTATAATTATTCTTGGAACTTGTCTATTGTGATTATACTTGACACAGATTTTTGTGCCGATAAATAACTTAAATATAATGAAATTAGTTTCTGACCAAGGCGCGTAGCTGGTTGGTGTTGTGTATGGTACATAGGTTCGACAGTGATACGTGCGCGCTTGTACTTGTACTATACTACATACGAAAGATATTGATTATTAATTTAATATTAATTTGTAATTTGATATATTTGTCGTATTTAATTACTTACTAAAAATATTTTATTTCTTGCTTTTCATAGAATATTACGGTCTGTATGTAACTTGTTTGTTTCTTGCTTTTTAGTGAATATTGCGTTCTGTATGTAATCTGTTTATCAAATACGAATATGGGTATGCCTACCAAACGCGCTGCCTATATTAAGCAGCGTCGTTGTAATGAGAATAGCGAATAAAGGGAAAAACGCCTAGGAAATCTCAAACTAGGAAATCTACATCCAAGGCAATTTTAAAAGAGACTAGGGAAATACGTAATAAGAGAGTTATATAGTTCCGAGTTATATATGTTTTCTAATTTTCCGGGCTGCCTACGACCCCCTGCGAATCCCTTTGCAAGTCGATGAAATTTGGCACAGTTACTGATAACAATATTAAAAACACTCATGTTCTGAAAAAACGCACATTTTTTGCGAACATAGGTCGATATTTTTCTCTTAAACGGTTCATTTTATCGAAAATAAACAGGAGTACCTTTTTTTTAGTCTACGGTTGAAGCTACCCATATTTATTATTTTAAAGTCTTTATCATGCAGAGTGTTAAGAATTTAGGCATTACGTTGTAAAACTTCCCGCCCGCCTCTGATAAACTAAAAAAGCTACATATGTTTCTATTTCAAGAGGTCCTTACTAGTGTCCATGATATTAAATTTTTATTAAATTATATTTAGTACCGTAAAAGTTATATATTTAGAATAATATAATATTTAGAACTTGTCATGTTATTTTTTCATGTTATATCCCGAGACATTTCCCTGACACCCTGTATATGTAAAATATTATGTAAAATAAAATCAGCCAAAAATAATTAGTCTGTGCGATGATAAATCTTGCTCAGCATGTATTAAAAGTGAATTATTCTTTAGACGGGATGTTCATTAAAGAGCAAATTTTCCTTGGATCAAAAGTTAATTCGGTTAGAAAACTAAATCCGAAAATAATTCGCAGAAATAAATGCAGGCATTAAAGCAAACCCAAGAATCAAAATGTAGCGTAACGAAGTTATAGTCATAATAAAAATGCTGTTTCTGCAAATACAGCAGTTCTAACCCCCTAACACTGATAAAACGCGGACGGGGATTTGCTAAAGCTCTCTGAAATCGGCTACATACAATATGGATACAAGCGCCCGACCGACCCGCTATATTTTCCGCGTGGCTACATGTTAATTTGCTTGCACTGTCATACTAGTTTTGACCTTTCGTCCATCATCATTCACGTGGAAGATGTTGGGATTTAGGCCGCACGCAGTTTAAAATTGGATTCTACATGGTAGTCGGGTATACTGACGGTGATTTTAAAAAGCCTGGCCGTAAAATTTATTTGTCATAAAATGCAAAGAAGCACATAATCTCAAATAACGAAAAACTATAGAGGGTATAGAAGAGCTTATCCATGTTTTTTATTATTGTTTTTCAATATTACTTTAATTAATACCCAAGTACAATCAATAGTTTAGGTCAACGGATTTCCATCATGGATACGTCCGTTTGACGAACAATGAACATTCAGTGGACGTACCAGAATCAGAACAGTGTAAGTCCAGTGGATGTCAGAGCTCATTGTCTATAGTGGTGGTTTATATATAAGCTGCAGAACATATATTTTAGAGAACTTAAAAAAATTTCCACTTAATTAATTATTATTGATTATTGAATGCGTCGGAACTTTTCAATTTACCCGGGTGCAATATTATATAATACCGTTGAGTGAAGGTAAGGTTCCTTCAAACAACGATAATATGCATCTCGCGTTTAGCATAGCTCTTTGCAATGACACCATGATACAAAGACAATGGTATGTCAGCGCGCAGGTAATGTGACGTCAGGTGAGATGCAACATTTCCAGTTACCTCGTAACACGATACCTACCTACCTATACTGGAGTAAAATCATATCAGGATGTCGTTTTTGAAGTGAAAACTTCTTTAGGCGCGCTCTGCACTTTTATTTTTGTGGGTGTTAAATGAGACTGAACGTTCAGTTAAGTATCGACTAGCAACGACCTTGGTTTCCTGTACGCCTTAATCGAAGTTCCTGCTAAGAGATAGAAAAAGCGCGTTTTTAAAGCATTTCAAAGACCCTTATTGTGGTATAAACAGTGTATATGGCATATCATACATTCACCTCCTAAAGAAGTATGACCCACGCATTCTTCCTGCGAGGGTCCATCAAAACGGTATAAGTACTGAAGATATTAAAACCGAATTGGAACAAGGCTACCAGTTGAAGATAACAGCAATATACAAGACGAGCGGTACAAAATACAACAGTTATATGGTAGTAACCGACAATACTGTAGCACTGAAACATCTACAGAAAACAGTGAAAATCATCGAGTACAATGATGTCCGATGGGAGCGCCATATAAATAACAAAATTATTATCCAGGACAGGACGGTTACAGTATATATTTTAAAATTCGAAAATTAGTAGTTTTCCCTTCCATCGTGTCTTCATAAGCACGCACCCAATTTTTTTATTAAGCTATTTATTAAACTAAATGAGACATTCAACATAATTTAAAGCATAGTTTTGGTCATTCATCATGTGAGTTGCAACTTTTTTAGTAGGGACGAATTTTGCAAAATAATATTTTCCTTGCCCGCGAAATAATTTAAGAAACACGTTTTTTAAAACATAGGTACATTGCGCTATTAACTCAACGGCTCCGGATATAACAATAAAATTTTGGCTACTTATAGAAGACATTGAGACGTTATTGAAAAACGTAAAATATGAGACGTTTTTGAAAAAAATAGCCTTAAAATCGCTACTAGCAAATCTCTGCATCGAAAACTTCACCCTGCGAGAGCTATGTTAATTATTAAGAATTTATATATGAATATATCGAATCAAATGTAGACAAACCTATCAAAATGCCTTTTTTTAAAAATTAGCACTATGGTTTCCGAGAAATTGAATTATCAATGCACTGCGTTTTGGTAGAGAAAGAAGAGCGAACAAAGAACAAAATAATGCATTTGAAACACTATACCTGAAATTACGTATCACATAAATATAGTATATCTACCATTATCTACATACCAATAGTTAAATTTATTTTATCCACTTTATTGCACAGTCACCCATTGTTTTGACAACTCTTCAATCTTGGGGAAGCGAAAGTATTTGAGGTTACTTCCTTTAGTGTTTCGACTATAATTACACCTCGCGACAGCGTTGGGTTTGTTTAAAAAATTGTAGCACATATAAAAATAATACTCAAACGTATCCACATCGGTGTATATCTACACAAAATCTTCAATTCCTTCACTAGATGTGTACCTTCACTCTACGTATACAATATCATTTAGTCGACTTAATATATAATGTAACACCTAATTGCCTATAATCGGTGACTCATACCCGCTGTCTTTGTCTTCCACAAGGCCGCTGTCTTCGTCTTGGCTATTGAAACGCTGTCTGAGTCACTGTCATTTATTTCCGAAACTAAGTATAGGAGTAAGATTGTATAATGTATTATCTACTTTAACAAAAATTAATGTATTTAGGAACGAACATATTAGATATGACTTATGATATGAAATAATATGTAAGCCACTTGACCTCACTCTTTTAGGTGGTGTGTGAGAGGGTGTCCGTGTGTGTGTAGGGGATGGAGGCGAAATAGGATAAATAATGTTAAGACTATTTAAAAAAATATCTTATTTTTTTTTATTAAAAAAGTAAAAATTAGCAGATTATTATATGTGGTCCATATAACCAAATATATTGTGGTCGATTGTCGATATATGATCCATTATTCAGTTTCTTTCTAATGTTTTTGTACCAAAAAATAAGGATTTTTATACGTTGCCATTTAGACATTCCTCAAACAGAACCAAATCTATGAGAGCCAATTGAAAGTCAGAAAATTATATCCTTTATTCATTATGGTAAATTACAAAAGTCTCTAAAATATGGTAAAAAATAGGAAACAAATATTTTAAATAATTCCTCCATTTAATCAAAAAAAATCTTCACCTAAAGATATTAAAACAGGACATGAATGATAAGAAAGACAAATGTTCATCATTATATTAAATTATAATGTGGTTCAAAATATACCAAAAAAACAACGTATTCAATTTTAATAAAGCAACACAAATAAAACCAGATAATATGGGTTTCGCATTTTGAAATACAAAAATTAAAACTAGTAATACAAATTTATACAGGAGACATACTAACACGTGTACGACTACTGTTATGATAACAAACAACACAATATGTGTATATATATATATATATATATATATATATATATATATATATATATATATATATATATATATATATATATATATATATATATATATATATATATATATATATATATATATATATATATATATATATATATATAAATATATATAATATATGACTATTGGCATATGTGCTGCCATCTTTGAATTGATATGCCACTTGTTCAAGTGAAATAATAATAATACATAACATTCTGGGTAGTTTTCTAACTTTCTAACCTTTCAATCAATGCTGCAACAGTCATATAATGTAGATTTCCACAAGAAACTTGGACTGTGTTTATCTCCAATGTAGTTTGCAATAATTCCTGGTTTCAGTACATCCTCTAGTTACGCCACCGGATCACAGATGGTAGCGGCACCACCGAAACAACAATTTTTACAGCCTGGGATTTTATATTTTATTGTTTCAGATAACGCGAGTGTTTACTGTATTGTAGACGTGTAAATCTCAATATCTTCATCGTTGCCTAGTCTGTTAATGTTAAGATTAATCAAAACGGGTCTACAAAAACTTCCGGTCGTTTAGATAAGACAGTGTTTGCCTTTGGTATGTCTAACAGCAACTCCGTTCCGGTTCGCGTTTTACCGACAAACGATCGCACGCGAAAGATCCGTCATGTTTTTGGCGATTTATACAAGAGGGAACCAGAGTTCTACATTCGCGTACCTGGTAGGTATGTTGGTTGTCGAGTATTAATATGTAGCGGATTATATGTATGGAATCATCTGTTTTGCAGGGTAAACCTTATCGGGGAGCATATCGATTACTGTGGATATTCGGTATGCCCTATGGCTCTGGAGCAGGATATTCTAGTTGCTGTATCTGTAGAAGATGATAATCTGCTTCATTTGCATAATTTGGATGTAAAGTATAAGGATTTCCACTGCGAACTGGGAAAGTTTGAGTACGTTGTTTGTGGTTTTATATTTTTACTGTTAATATAGGTATAGGTATATATTTATATCTATTATATCTATTGCAGATCTATAATATTGATAATAAATCAAATGAATAGGTAGGCAGGTACATATGACTTACTATGCCTAGAATATTATCATATCTTTCAAACAAGCTGTTATGAGTACCCATCGATAGTGAGGGCAATTAATTATTTTATGAATACCGTAAATATCAATAATAATAATGATAATAATAATAAATAATAATAATAAATGTTGCATCTAAACATTAAAATATTGCTGTAATACGTGCTGCAGAATTTGGAACATTTAGGTAGGACCGTCGCTAAACTTTTGCTGCAGGTTTTTAAATTGTCGCTCTTATGTCTGTAGGTAATAAAGAAATGGCTAAATTTAAAAAATGTTTATTAAAAAGTAGAACATGGTTAAGGTTAAATATACATAATACTAGTATACTACATAGTAACACATACAGAACAAATACATAAAATGACACTGTAAAAAAATGGTCCTTATATTTTGTAGAAGACAGATGACACTGTTACTGGAAGCACGCTGATTGTTATATATCGCGCTCTCTTCGACTGGCATATTTCATAAAAGACAGAAGAGACTGTTACTGGAAGTACGCCAATTTTTATATATTGCACTCTCTTCAACTGACATATTTTGTAGAAGACAGAGGAACTGTTACTGAAAGCACGCTGATTGTTATATATCTCGCTCTTTTCGGCTGGCATATTTTGTAGAAGACAGAAGACACTGTTCACAACTACGTGGCGATTGCTTCACGTTTCACGAAACTACTGGGTGATACGAATAGAGTTTCCTCTGCCTGTTTATTATAAAAACTTAAGGTAGAGTTCGCTTTCACGCTTTTTGAATATGATTACGATTTTAAGTCGTACATTATATATTATATTTACTAACTCTACTGCCATATTATATAAAAATATTACAATATTTTCCGTCCGCACGCTCGTACCGGCTCTAACGACGGCCCTGCTTTTAGGGTCTTATACGAAACGTGATGGTGTCGTCACTAAATACATAATATGATGGGAGCTCACGACCAACACCATATATTCCCGTTTCCGGTTAAATTCATCTACTTACA
This sequence comes from Tetropium fuscum, assembly GCA_964058915.1. NCBI lineage: Eukaryota > Metazoa > Arthropoda > Insecta > Coleoptera > Cerambycidae > Tetropium > Tetropium fuscum. The sequence continues at coordinate 209,798 of CAXKVY010000161.1, read as the reverse complement.
CTACTTGGAGAAGCAGGACGAACAAGAACTCTAAAGTCGTTTATAATTATCCCTATTATACTCCAGTCGCCAGAGACTTAAAAAGGGGGTCCCTCGATCAATAGGTCCGGCATGTTTGGTTTTTTTATGTGTTGTTCGAGATGATTAGAAGATAACAATTCCAAGTTTCCTTCATCCCCACCCCTGAACTTGCTTAGGGAGGGGGCGATCAAAAATCGGCACTTTTTCCAGTTTTCGGGCTATAACGCCTTTGTTGTGCTTTTTAGCGCAAAACTTACCTTCGCAAACATGTGAGAGGAAATTTGACAGATGCATTTTACTCCTCAACTTCTTACAAATTCCATTCACCAGACGTTCTTCTCCTCCACGCGATAAGTGGATGTGAAACTACATCCAACATCTTGCATGGTCTTCCACAGGAACCCCATTTTAGTAGAGATTCCAGGAATTCATGGATCCAGATGCCAGTGTCACAGATATTTCAGAGGCAGGAGAACGGATTCTGGTGGCTCTGTATGGTGGGCAGCAAGATCAATCCATCACTGCACTGCGCCACTCTAAGTTCTTGAGTAGCTCAACAAGGCTCAACAAGGCTCAACCTGGCCAAGCTGCCACCCACGTCAAATGTCGCATACTATCACTCGCCGAGAACTCGTTACTCTCTCACTACACTCGATACCACCAAGTCATGGCATGGATTGGAAGCCCAAAAACCCATTGGATTGGGGATGGTCCAGGCTCAGGTTGAGGAACTTCCAGGAGAGTCACCACTCCAAACCATGACCAAATGATGAAGATTGAACTGAATTGCCCACTACTTTTAAGTCTCGGATTTATTATATTGGCGAATTTATTTAATTATTACTTTTCAGGTTTAATTACAATTCAGGTGGTCAAAGGAGTCTTACGTAGTGAGTCGGGTCTTGTTACTGCGCATCGCATAAATAAGTAGGTGTATAGGTAGGAGACGGAGATTTCATAGATAGTTTCGGTAATTCTGAATCCTATTTTTTTTTTATTAGTTGTCATGTAGAAATATGTTTACCTAGTCAAGAACGTGAGTGAAGAGGTTAAACACATTATAATTTTTACTTACCTACTGTTTACATCTTTCGTATTTAATAATAATAAAATCCACTGAAAGGAGGGTAGAGCAGTATGACTTTGAAAGTAATGACTTACGCTGGGTAGAAAGTTTTATCTTTTTCAAACAAAACTCGACAGAAAGGACATTGGCCTTGAAAGCAGCGAGGGTACCTAAATATTCGGCGTAATAGAATATTAATTTTTTTTTGCTCGAAGGGTTGAACGCTACAAAAGGGAAAATTACACGTGGACTGTATTGTTCTGATCCTTCAAAGCTACACGTAACTCATATCGGAGAATACCTAAATGTAAATATGTGCAGAGTGGCTCTAATCTAATATTAATACCAAGGCATATAAGACACAAAGGCATATAATTTGCATCTAAATTGGTCAATAAATTAAACGTTGCACATTGAATTTGCCCTAATGTCGAAACTGAGAAATGGTGATTACTGCAAGTAATTCAGTTTCTGTTACGAGTTTTAGCTAGGCCAGTCCATTGTCTATCAGTCATTGTTTTTGGTAATAAATTAGGTATTTCACATAATGTTTAACATTGTCTACTTTACTTCTTATTTGTTCTTGTGGATATTTCTCACTTTCAAGGAAGCTACTAACAAAATATCACGTGCATAATTACTTGAAAGATACTGTCAAGAATCGTATTATTATATTGACCATAGATATTTGCAACAGTATTACTTCTCCTTGAAATATAATTTGATTTCTCCTTGAAATATAATAGTTATTTATAGTACAAGTCAGGCTGGGAAATGTGCTCGAAAATATTTCCAAGTGACTTATATAACATAACACATGAGTGTCATATAAAATTTTATCCAATAGCACTACCGCGGTCAAAATGTTGGATTTCGGTGGAGGACTCTTCATAAATAGCTAAATGTATTCTAGAAAACCTGAAAACGCCACCAGAATCTAATGGTGAATTTTCGCTTATGAAAACAGCTTTAATTATGGGGATTGCGGGAGCTTGCAGATGAGTGGTGATGAGCTAACTAATTTGAGTGTGCAAAATGTTCAGGACAAGGATTCCTATTTGTATATAATTATACCTGACACGAAGACCAAAAGAAAAGTCGTTGTTTCACAATAATGCAGGAAACATTTCCAGTCAATCCTGTAGAATTACGCTAAAACTAAGACATTCCTCCCTCTGCAACAAGACCACTAATTGGGGAACCTTAAGAACTCGATTGGACCAAGAGATATCTTTTGATATTCTACTAAAACTGAAAAAGACATATGTGATGCAGCAGACCACATAAACAAAGCTATACTCGAAGCGGCCTGGCAGGCTACGCCTGAACAGAAACAATACACAGACATAATTAACTGCCCACTGATAGTTAAAACAAAAATCGCAGAGAAAATGAGTTTAAAAAAACGCTGGCAAAATACGAGATCCTCGACAGGCAAACTACGATTAAATGCAGCAAGCAACAAGTAGAGAAATCAAAGATATTCTCAATAATCTACAAAACCAGGAACAGCAACAATACTTGAAAATTCTCATTCCCACAGAAGCAACTGACTACTCACTTTGGAAGGCACTTAGAAAGTTGAAGCATCGACAGCAAGTCAGAATGGACTGGAGAATGGGCAATGAATAATCAAGCAAACGTCAATGAATTTGCCAACCACCTCGTAAATGTTTTCACACCCCTACCACCTAATCTGCACTATTAGATGCACCATATCAAATGAGCCTTCCAATCACTAAGTTTAAACTTAGTCAAATTAAATCAACTATTCACACAGATCTTAATGCAAAGAAAGCTCCTGGTTACGACTTAATGCCATGGCGTGTATTGAAAGAACTCAAAGAAAACGGTATGAAGTTTATTACTATATTATTTAATTCCATAATAAGGTTAGTCTTTTTTCCGAAACAATAGAAGGTTGCCCAAATTAAAGTCATAGTTAGGCCCGGAAAACCTCCAAAAGAAGTCAAATGGTATCGACCAATTAGTCTCCTACCTGTTATTTCGAAAGTTTTTGAGAAATTATTCCTAAAAAGAATGATACCCATATTGCTAAATAACAACTTAATACTAGACCATCAATTTAATCAATTTAAAGCCAAACGGTAGGTGCTGCTCGGCGGCGTTCCTCGATACATCGCAGGACTGATAAGGTATGGCACGTTGGTCTGCTTTATAAAATCAAAAGCAAATTACCACGCGGCTACTATGAATTATTAAAGGCATATCTCTCAAACAGACACTTGCTCTTAAAGCACCAAGAAAAGTACTCACCATTGCTCCCGATCAAGTCTGGAGTTCCACAAGGGAGCGTGCTGGGGCTCATGTTATACCTACTCTACACAGCCGACATACCGCTAACCAGGCTCACTATGAAGCCAACCTTTGCTGATGATACAGCGATATTAGCATCTCACACCAATCCAGCAATTACTTCACATCATAAACTAGAACAATGGCTATAGAGATAGCTGATCTAGCCAACGAAGCAAAATGTAGCCATATTAGTTTCACCATGTACAGACAAACATGCCCGCCAGTTATTTTAAACAATATACAACCTCGCAAGACGCTAAATATCATGGAATACATCTCGACCGCAAACATACATGGAAGAAGCACATAATATGGACAAAAAGGAAACAAGTTGGCCTAAAACTCAGAAAAATGTATTGGCTCATGGACGATCATCACAACTGTCTGTAGAAAATAATCTCCTAGTGTACAAAGCTGTACTGAAACCAACGTGGACCTACGGAATCCAACTGTGGGTCACTGCTGGTAACTCAAATATCGAGATCCTTCAAAGGGACCAGTTCAAGGGCTTACGAATGATCGTAGATGCGCCGTGGTATGTTACTAACCAGATGATCCATCGAGACCTAAAAATTCCTACAGTAATTGAAGAAATCACAAAGTGTAGCACCAAATATGAGGACAGGCTTAGTGTACATCCAAACCACCTTGCAGTGAATCTTCTAGATATTCTATATAGTCCATGTCGATTTCGGACAAATTATAAACTCTTTAATCGATATGTTTCAGGTAATAAACATGAGTAGATTTTATTTTTTAAAAGCCTACCTTAATTTTGTATATTCTGATTTGAATAGCATAGATAACATCGATCCAGCCGCAATGACGGTATATTATCCATTATATCTAAGTATGCTGGTACCGCAGTTAACTATATTACGTCGGAATGTGTATGCTATAATAGCATCGCCGTAGAAATGGGCAAACTAAGTTACAGTTTAGTTTACTTGACGTGGGAACTAAATCAATTAATATATCATCTATTAGCAGTCGGTAGAATTTTGCTTAAAGTATATGTAATATTAATTGATGCCTATTTTGGGGCACATTAACTGTTTTCCGTTCACCATGTAGTTATTGCATAAACTATTTTAAACTAGTTACATACTGAATTACTTAAGCACAGTAAATTGATCACTAAACTGGTCTGGTGGATTTCGACTTTGCTTTGCTTGAACTTTGATTTCGTTTTGTATCTTTTTGTTGTCAGAATTTGTAAGTTGTGACGTTACTTTTCTCACCGTTTAAGTTAAATGTAATAATTGGCATTACGCATTATCTGACAAATCATTGAAAATAGTTATTTATTGTATAAGTGTTTTAGATAGCGTTTTATATCGGCAATTTTTCTTATACTTGTTTCAGGAATTATTCTATTAAATTAAGTACAGCTTCCTCTAGCGGTACGGTTCATACTTCTCGGGCACGTCCGCAATCGACAGTTCTTCTAAAACAATTACCTTTTTTGTAGACGTTGATGAATACGTGTGCATATGCCATGACGAGGTAATGTTAGTTCTTGATATAACTGAGCGTAAAGCCGTTGAGCTTCTACTGCATTTCCATCAGCACGACCATAATTATAGAAAATGCATATCTGCCATTTCGGCATTTGTATAGTTTAATGTCTAAAGGGACTATATTATATTTCTAATTTTTACTGTATTTGAGAATGCCCTGCGCGACATAGGGTCAACCCGGACACATTTAGTATGATACCAGCTATGAACCCCAAAGACGTACTCATTTGACTTTCAACTCCTTGTTCTATATATAATAAATTCGTTTAATTTTTACAGGTTATTCGTTTGGTTTTAATCGTTAAAAATTACAGTCCATCTCGAGCTATCGAAATCCATGCAACCATTTTAACAAGCTGTACCTATTTATTTTAACTGTAAAATTGCGATAAATTAACAAATTATACTTAAATGCCATAATGACAAATACTTTAAATACTTTTCATTTACTTTATTTGACGTAATCTATTTATTTCTGTCATCAGGTTTTTTGAGAAACCCGTAGGAGAGACAATATTTAAAAAAATCAAGTATGCAGTGTATGACATTTTAAAAATAATTATTTTTTCTCAAAAACGACAAACTGTGTCACTCTGAATTTTTTAGGTAGTATTAAAAAGAGGGTAATATATTTATTTCTATCATCAGTTTTTTGAGAAACCCGTAGGAGAGACAATATTCGAAAAAATCAAGTATGCAGTGTATGACATTAAAAATAATATTTTTTTTCTCAAAATCGACAAACTATGACACTCTGAATGAATTTTCTTTGGTAGTATTTAGGTAGTAACAGCCAACAGACCGAATTGTTATTCGGTCTGTTGGCTGTTACCAACCTCAGTGAATTTATTTGAAAGGCAAACTGAGCATAAATTTTTCGAAGAAAACTCAAGAGACCAAAAAGTTGCAGATAGAAGCTATATTTGCACATAAAATTTATTAAATAAAGAAATATCGACGCGTTAAAAAGTTCTGAAGAAAAATATAATAGGGGTTGGTTTTTTATCCCCTTGCGACAATCTCTCAGGGTTACAAAAAATGTCAAAAACTACCATTTTATTAGTGAAACTTGCCACATTTTATTTCAATTTCTTCCCCAATTTCTTCCCCAATTTCAGAGAGCTGCAATTAGGAGGGGAAGGGGTTATGGAAAACAAATTATATGAAAGACCCACCTTAATTTTTGCTGAAAAATCAATATGCAGAAAAATCTTAAAATCTTTCGCATCAATTTAGAAACACCCTGTATGTAGAACTCGAGACTCGAATTACGATGTAGAAGCGCGTACGTTTCTGAATCAATAATTAATTTTAAAACTTTCTGTTGACGTTGCAATTCAATTCTGATTCAATGAGTTGGAATGAAGAAAGATATATATCCTGTTGCACTGGTGATTTATGGCTGACTGCACATTCTTAAATTATCTCTATTATAAATAATTTTGAACAAACGGTAGGACGACTCCACAACTAATAAAACGAAACTGATAAATATTATGCCTTAGAGTAATTTATACTATGTTTGTTACAGAATATCTAGTGGAGATGGGGCTCCTCAATGGTACAAGTATTTCCTTTGTGGTTTGAAAGGTATACTAGAAATCTTACCTAAAGATATCAAGCCGAAGGGCATGAAGGTTCTGGTGAATGGCACCATACCTCAAAGTGCGGGCCTTTCAAGTAGCAGTGCACTTGTTAGCGCCGCGGCTTTGGCAACAGCTTATACTAACAAAGTAAGTGCATCGAGTTTGTTTGACAGAATCTATCTGAGAAAATGAATGGATCAGAGCTCAGGCCATAAATTTCTAAACAATTTTGTAGCGTAAGATGTAATGCTTCGTGCAGAAGTACATCAAAATCTTTTCATTCTTTAGAATATTTCCAGTTTTTGTCTTAGAAAATATGTCGAGTAAAATATTTTATAGCATGTTAGGTAATATATTTCTAAAAACTAATATTTCGAGCTTTAATTCAAAATACAATAATGTAAAATTGAAACTAGCTGTACCATTACTCAATATTCCAACAGCATATCTCTCATTTATTTAAATATAGAAATGATAGGATTCCCGAGAAAAGTTTCTAGAAAATCTATACCATAGTAGAGAATCAACATCCTGAGCTAATGCTTTTATGGGAAAGTACAGATCTGATATATAAAAATTATGTGAGATAGTGCGATGGATTAATGTTGATGCCAAGGTGAGCTGTGTGCTTAGGCTTCTAAGAGAGAAACTATGTTTACTGGTAACAACATAGAACATGTTATGCATCTGTCCACAATATTCTTTGGCTGTCTCTATTCTAAACTATCTTATAGAGACTGTTGACCTATTCCTAAATTATTTCCATAAAATTGATGTAATATCTTATTATTACCTATTAGAAATTAACTTATTGAAATTTATTGAATTAACTTATTGAATGAAACTTATTGAAATTAACTTAATCGTGGCGCGAATGCGCCACGATTAAGACAACAATGCGTTATAATATATTTATTCCTGTTTAGACCTTATTTATAGCATATTTAATTTTCTGAATCCAATTCTGAAATCAACATATTACTGCTCTTATATTGGAGGATTATAGAAATATGAATTATTTATAAAGTTAGTTAAAATTTAGTTTCCCAGAATTGCAAAGCCTCTAAATTATATGGAAGGCCATCAGCGTACACTTTTTGTTTCAAAATGCCCCATAGAAAGAAGTCAATAGGTCAGGTGACCTAGCAGGTCATCCAATATGACCATATCGTCCAACCTATCTTTTTTCAAAGTGCAAATTATTTAAATCGGATTGAAAAAAGTAGTTTTGATGGATTTTTCTCTTGATGAGAGAGATGAAATGGATGAATCGCTAATACTTTCAGTAAGCTTTAGAGATTATAAGCCCAACTTTCACTTGCTGCTATATCGGCTCATCTAATTGGATATGAGCTGTTTTATTTAATTTTAATTACATGTGTTCGTCCCCTTCACCGGGAACCACTAATTCTCTATCTAACTTATTATGTATATCTCCATCCTGCCATATCGAGAAATACGTAGGGAATGATTTTTAGAATTCCGGGGTATGGGGTACTTCATAGATGACTCGATGAAAAATACAGTAAAATCACCAGGCCGGTCGTGTGACGTCATTGTCGTCATATTTTTTATTTTCCCGGCCTCTACCTTCCCGCTGTACATTATGCTATGGAAGGAATCTTTTACTAATAAGCCTCTTATCGTATACATTATAGCTTAATGAAAGACCAAGTACAAAACAAAATACTGTAAAATTGTATTACGTTGAACCGTATTCTTTCAATGTAATGTGCTACATACGAGTGGAATGGCTATCGTAGATAATAATATATAATGAGAGGAGATAATATTGAAATCACTGTAATGCATGAATCTGATCCATAAAACTGCTTAAGAAAGCCTTTTGTAATCCTATGAATTCTTATATAGAATTTAATATGAAAGTAATAATGATTGTTATAGCTAACTGTGTTAGCAAATGAATAAAATAAAATTTTGGGACATATTTTTTACCATCGGATATATAGAAAATGCTTAATAGAATATTAAATGTAGAAAACATTTCATGGTATGTTAATGGCCCACAGTAAATACATTTATAGCAATTATATATAATGGTTTTAATTGAACCACAGTAACAGATAGGTAGGAAATGAAATGAATATTAATTCATAACCCAATAATTAGTTGTCACTCTTAGTATTGATTTATTTCGCAGATGATTACCAAATTATGCATTATAATCACTATCTAGTTGCATATTGCCGTGATCAGATTAATTTAAAAAGTCCATGGCGTTCTCTTGGACGCTATGCAAACATCATAATTAATGTCACATGTCATAACACAATATTTTTCTGTTGCTACTAATTATTATTCTCCTTTATATTTCAGTTCGACATAACTAAAGAGAAGCTGGCAAATATATGCGCCGACTGCGAACGTTATATCGGTACTCAAGGGGGCGGGATGGACCAGGCCATCGCAATTTTAGCTTCCGAGGGTAAGACATATTTCTGTGTTTGTGATAGTGTTAAAATCGTGAATTATTTATGAGGCAGATTGACGCGATTTCCGAATTCCATTGTATCATGATAAATGGCTTTAGAACTTCTTATTTACTGCAACTTCTTATAAAGTTGTGTATTCAGATTTCGTATTTTGAGCTAACGGAACTTCGCCTCCGCCTAGCGGCCAAGAGTCGATGTACGATTATATAAGAGAACAAAATGTTGTTTAGATAAACATAAAAATATAGATCACTGACCGGATTTCTGCTAAAACGTCGGTCGTTCTACAACAATAAAAGATACGTGGAAGAATACCCGGAAATCATCTACTACACACACATCACACTTATATAGGGTGTCTCATGGTCGATGGTACCATAGACGTTTATGGAAAACGAGACATTGGATTATTTTGAGAATTAGGATACTTAAATCATTGCTACTGATTTAGATCTATAGATGTAAAATATTTTTAGCGATGCAGCGTTGCCGCTTAAACCAAAAAGTAGCAATATATTTAAAATAATTCAAATAAGACACCCTATATATGGTCGCATTTTGGGATTTGTAATTACTCTCTGATACCCATCCCTAACGGGTTTCGAATTATTAATATATATATATATATATATATATATATATATATATATATATATATATATATATATATATATATATATATATATATATATATATATATATATATATATATATATATATATATATATATATATATATATATATATATATATATATATATATATATATATATATATATATATATATATATTACATATATTACGAAATAACCTGTGAATAATCGACATTCCTTTCAAATGGTATATCATATTCCTATACCTAAAGTAAGTGCCCAGTAAGGTTTCGGAAATAAACGCTTTAAAATTTCTCGATGAGTTACGGTTCAAACGTAACCTATTTAAAGTATAGGAGGCAAGAAGGACCAGTCAAAACGTAATGAGGAAAATCCTGACTATGGCATAGAGAAAAATCCCAATAATGATAGACATACAGAATGACGTCTCACAAGGGTTGTCCCAAACAATTTTCCCCTTTGACGGGTAATATGTAGGTCATTATCTAACGCGGTATTGTACAACATAACCCATTTGTTGTACCCATTAGCAGCAGTGCCATTTTCGGGGATAATCATAACGTGTCATGATTATCATCGGTGATAGCCCGAATTAAAACCGATGTTATTATATCATATATCAGAATACATGGTAGAAATAAAATGTAGACAATAGAGTCCTTATTTTTATTTAAATATTGGTATCACTTGCCATCCTGCTACTCTTAATAATTCGAGAGTCTTTTGGTACGTTTCCAATGACGTCACACTGATTCCAAGTGATACTAGTCCATTAGCAGCGTTCGTTAACCGCGGAAATTAAAACAGTAAATCAATGGGACGCAATCGGGGGCTTTCAGAGGGGGTTGAAAGCAGCTTAATCCGAGATTACACCATATTTCGCCCTCTGCATTTTTGCCATCCCCTTTTAAGGTAGAGTTGGGTTTTCTTACAGCAAATCGGTTTCTAATGGTAGGAGTAACGTGGTTGTTTTTTTATTTTGCAGGTTTTACTATGCCATACAACTTTTAATAATTGTAATAATAATCATTATTAACGTTAGTTAGATGAATTTAGGTATGGTAGATGCATATTAGGAAAACATTATAATGGTACCTAGTAAGTTAGGTAAGTTAGTATTTACGAAGAAAAATAGATCTTTGTATCGCTATATTAAATATTTGTTGTGATAAAAATTCATGGTCTGCTACCCTCAAAAAAACGTAAATGGCAAACAATTCGAGAGACACCTTGGATGCCCCATCTTGAATATTTGTTCTGAAAAAAAATTCATAGCAGTACTCCAAAAACCCTGATATACAATTTCAGTCCCATCGGACCGCAAATAGCAAAATTCTAGAGCCGTCTAGAGAGTCACCAAATCTTAAATATATGTATATATATATATATATATATATATATATATATATATATATATATATATATATATATATATATATATATATATATATATATATATATATATTATATATATATATATATATATATATATATATATATATATATATATATATATATATATATATATATATATATATATATATATATATATATATATATATATATATATATATATATATATATATATATATATATATATATATATATATATATATATATATATATATATATATATATTAACAATACGCGATCAGCGACTCCAAAGTTCTCGATATACTGAACTTTAAGTCGAATAGAACCATAGACGGCAAAAATGTCCTTCATATTAGGCCGTTATCTTTCTTGAATATTTATTATGATACAAAATTCAGGGTGTAACCCAAAATTTCCATACTTAATATCGATTTTAAGTCCATAGCACCATAAATGACAAATATGTCCGCCATCTTTAAGCAGCCATCTTAAATGCATAATTTTTAAAAGTTATCTCAATGAAGACACAGACATACATTTATATACATACATACTTTTGATATATACGATCAACAAAGAAAGTCCTATAGCATTTTAAGAGCCTGAAATGGAACTAATTACATATATTTGTGACGCTCTCTCAGTTCGGTGCTGTCCCAGTTCGGAACTGCCTGACAGGCAGTTCTGTAAGGGCCACGAATAGCTGCGAGTGGAGATATGCAGTACTCCAGGGGTCAGGTGATTCATATATACACCTTTTAAAAACTTATCTAAAGGACTACACAGGTAAATGGTTGCAACAAGTGTATTCTACATCATTCTTGGTCAATGGTTAAGCGAGAATATTTAGCCGAGTTAGCGTAGCAAGAGGAAATCGTAGCATTAGAAAATACTATGGCGAGGAACGATAATCAGCTGGTGTGGAGATGATAACGAAGAACCACAGTGGTAAAATGGGGGGCTGCAGTCAAGGCACGTCTTAATTCCATACTTTTAAAAAATCAATAGATATCGTGGTCAAAAAAATTGGGAGGGATTTTTTTCTAAACACTATCACATAAAGCAACAAAGAAATTTAGTGGAAATGTTTATTATAAAAAAAACAATATTATCACATATTAAATGCGACAATATATATTAAAATGATGCAAACTTACCTTTAATGGTATAATACAGAATTCGCAGTATAATTCGATAGTATGATACAGATAATAGTAGTATAATACAGAACACAGAAGTTTCCAATGAACCTTATATCGAGGATTAATTACACTACAATCTAGTAAATTATAACAGCTTTTGGGCAATCCAAATTATAAAATTGATACAAATGAAAGTTCGTTCACGAGATTAGTTGTAATGATTGTAATCAAAAACATGTTGGGCAAACGAGACAACCTAATACAAGGTTTAAAGATCATGTGGCTCATCTAAAATATGACATAACTGATAAGTCTAGGGTTGCCCCACGCTTTGGAGAACAATCATAAAATAGATATTGGTAACGTAAGATTAATTAGACATGTAAGCAATAGTAGGCAGTTGGATGCATTTGGGAACACAGAAAACAGAAAATGTAAAAATAGTATGAATAGTGACAAAGGACCTATTCCGTATAGTCCGTTTTACTTGACAGCAGCGCATTGAACTGTCACAACTTTCGTCATGTATAAGTAGGTTATTTGTTTAAAATTATTTTTAATCGTCTTCGGATGATGCCAACTTGACTGGTGAAACGCGCGTCAAGCGAAGTATAAGTTGTTCATTGAAACTCGTCGAAAGTGCTTAAACCATTGATGTGACGGCACATCAATGGTTTAAGCCCCATTCAGGAACTACAATCTATATACACCAAAGCAACTTGAAGTGTTTTTAATTATAAAAATGCGAGGTGACTTTGTTAAATGAAAACTGTTTCCTAACCGTAGACATACATAAAATGGAGGAGAGCTAATTAGCTAAGTAAGTAAAAGTATGCCATGGTAGTGTGTTCAGAGAACATTAAACGAGTATTACAATTTTAATGCTTTAGGGTTGCCTTACTAAAGGATCATTTGTTGCTTGTCTTCTTTAGACTTAATAGAAATATTTGGAATGAATTGGCACAGACATTGAGGATGAATGTTGGGAATGTAATAGGAAGCATTTGTAAATTAATTCAGCAAAACATTATAATTGCTTCATTCTAAAAAGTAACTTCGCAATGGATCTAAAGAGCCAGAGAAAATATGATGACAGTAGGCTAGATGCACAACTTGCAACTTAGAGAAATATAATGTCAGTAACTCTATGTAACTAATAATATGTAGGATATAAATGGGGGATATTAATATTATTTTATATCTGGTGCTGGTATATAATAACTATATTCATTATTAACGTAAAAACTGAAATTAATTACAGATATATTACACTAATTAATTATTTAAACTGTTTAGTATAGGTAATTATTTTGTTAAATTTAATTATTGGGAGCAAGCTACAAAATAGACTATAACATTTTTACGACAAATTTGATTACAAATTTTATTAGGGTAGTAAAACTCCAACAGATGATGCGTGTTAATTGCATTTAAATATTATATTGCTTTGTATAAGTCTTCCCTTCCTTCCCAGTTTTGTTACGTCATGGGATTCGTAAAAATAATCCAAATACACTTTATTAACTTTCAAACTCGCTGTCTTATACAATAGCTGTCGCGATTGTCGCAAGCTGAACACTTTTAGTGGCCCGTTGCTTCGTCTTGTCGCTAAGAACGTCTAAACGAAACTGATTTGCCGCGACGATGGGCCGGCCATTTTTAGCCTTTTGAAAATGTCTATAAGCTTACCGATTATTTCCTCCAGATTATATACAGGGTGTAAGGTTCTTCCAATATCTACAGGAGTAGTTCAAATGTCCTCATGCCGCAACTATTCTAAATAGGATGCATATCCGTTATCTGAAGTCCTAGACTTTCCTAGAAGTCCTAGGGTTGAATGATGAGTTAGTTATAAACTCATACACTTCAATTTGTAACTCACTGTATATTGAGAAATATGAATTGCTGTATTAGAAACCGAGTCGGCGGGCTGCCGGGGACTTGGCACTTACAAATATTCTCATGTCGCCATGAGGTTTATTTATAAATTGTAGTTAACCCCTAACCCCTAAAAACAATTTGTAACTCACATCACAGGGTTATATCAAGGAAAAATCTTTTATAAGCCTTTACGGCCGCACGCGGTGCAGCTTCTTATTTATTATTTTCGTACATTAGCAATATTTATTGACTAATTTGTACTGATGAGTTATAAACTCAGACACATAAATTTGTAACTCACTGTATATTGAAAATGTGAGTTGTGGCATTAAAAACCAAAAGTCGGCGGGCTGCCGACTGTTTATTTATTTGTAAGTTGTGGGCTGTTTATTTATAAATTGTGGCTGCAAAAATGAAGTGACTGCAAATTCCTTAAACAAGTAAAGAATTGGAAGATGTATTTTTCTGAAAATTGAATGTTTCACTCTAGCAGAGGAACTTAGGTATACAGCGAGAAAGCTGTATAAGTGTTTTGCATAGCAGTTTACATAATTATAATCTATAATTTTTGTATAAATGCAGCTTTCTTTATATATTCACGTGAAATATCAATATCTTTGTCTTTTGGTCCATAGTACTATAAATTTTATCATAATATTTATAGCATACAACAGAATAAACATAGTAGCAGTACACAAACATCCGCTACCACAAAGAAAATGTTTGTATTATTCGAGAAGCGGAGATATAGTTTAAAGCAAATATTACTTCCGTCTATAATATTTCCCTTTCATATTTCAGGTTGTGCCAAGCTTATTGAATTTTATCCCTTAAGATCAACCGATGTAGCGCTGCCTGCGGGAGCAGTTTTTGTAATCGCCCACAGTCTAACAAACCTTAATAAAGCCGCAACTGCCGACTTCAACTGCAGAGTAATTGAATGCCAGCTAGCAGCACAGGTGAGCCGTTTTTTCTTTACAGCGCATACGGAATAGCTACCATTCTTACAAACAATTATTTTATACGTATACAAATTGTTATTAAATATAATTTATTGTACAATTTCTCGGGTTATCCAATATAGGCTACTACAATCAACAAAAATATGCTGTGCTATAACACATATCCACTAATAAGACAGTTGGTAAAGTGAACCAAAATCGGATACCTATTTCATTACCAGTCCAGAAAGGAAGCTTTCCCGTGTGCTTGTGACGTTTGAGGCGAAGCCAAACTCGGGAAGTCAGGCACATATGGGAATATCCTTTTTGGACGTGTAATGAACGATATGTTTGATCATTCCTCTCCGAAAATGAATGAGAATAATTATTTGTGACGAAATATTCGAAGTGACGCAACATTCGAATCCGTTCTCAAAAGAATTTTTGGAGAGTGCTTAGTAGAATTAATTGGCGAATTTCTTGCGTACAGAAAAAAGTCAAAAAGGCAGAAGAATTTATTATTTTAATAAAATTATTCAGAATAACAGTCACAATACAAATATATGCAATGGCACAAAACGTAAATGTCGCTCTTGGAGAAGTTGTAGACACGTACTTTGCTTTTGTTAATGTTTTTAATACTTGTACCTACTGGAAACCTCCACCTAAGTGTGTTTATTATTTTCAAGAATAGAAAATCTCGAATATACGGTAAAATACGTCAATTTTATATTTTTACATGTGAATCTTTGTTTTTAATCATATCTAATGGGGTAGACAATGACCTAAATGTGAAAATCCTATTTCGCCTCATCAATTTGATTCTGTATTCATGTATTTTTATGTAGAAAACAATTATGGCGTTTGAAAGTGACGTAAGATTTTATCATTGATATTTCTATTTGATCCAAATTTAGAGTTGGAGCAGGGTTCTAAGGTCGCCAGAATTTTCTTTGTGGTCAAAGGAATTTTGTGATTACAAAACTTTACATATGGTGGCTGCAAAAATGTAATGATATAATGCAAGGAAACTACAGAATGAACTGCAGTTAAGAGAGAAATGCTGATTATTTATGATATTTATGATCATCATCGGCTGTATCGAGGAATGCTATTTGGGAATAATCTATGTGGGACCACAGTATAACTATAGTGTACTTGTGGAGAATTATTAGTGAATTTGGAATAAGAAACTCAACTAAGAAAATGTTAAGCCAAATAGACGGGAATCCACAAATTCTGTCAGCGCTGTTCCACGTCCTAATAGCACAATTAAGATAACATAACTATGTAAATCTAATTTTACCTAAACCCCTTGCATTTCCACGTATTTAATTCAGATTAATTACTTCCAAATTGGAAATACCGAACCGAATTAGTATGCATTTATAAGTTGAACTGTTGGAAGCGACGTTTTGCGGTAATAGAATTAATGGGATGGCGCATGAAGAACATACTTTCGCTTCTCTCAAGCAGATTTAATATATACCTATACTCTAGCCTATACTAACTTGTTTCCCGTCATTTTAAATATATGAATACCCCACACGTGTGCAAAGAACTTTTGTTTTGCGTACAAAATGATGCAAGTTAGTAGGTAGGCGACCTATATAACTATTATGACAGGCGCATAACTATTTGTGCAAACGAGAATCAATCGCTATCGCGTTATAAAATTAGGATACAAAGTTTTCTTTTATTATTCTTTATAAGCAAGACAGTATAATAAAACATAAATGTTTGACAAAATTTACGAACCGCCGTAGACGAACCGCCTACATGATTAAAAGATACAACAAATTAATTTTTTGATAATAACACCGCAGCGATTGATCCAACGATGGACATGTCTTTAACAAAGTTGCAGATGACAAAATTCCTCTTACTGTTATTTGGAGAGAATGTTCTTTTGCCGCTCGTTACATATTAGACTTACAGAAAAAAATTTATACAGAAAAAATGTGAGGAATTATTTCACTTTGATAAAAACATTTTCTTCAAGGAAGTTTCTTCTGGAGGGAAGAAAGAAAAATAACTAAATTTCAATAATTACACTAATTTTTAAATGCTTCATCTAAATCTTCGTCTTTTGGCTTCCTTAATTTTTTAGTGGACACTCCATGCATTTCCACCATGCAGTTCCACCAGTTATAAAGAGTGTACATCGTAATTTAAAACAGTGATTATAGCCATCACACTCAGGTTTCCAGAGATGGAAGAGATGACCCATTTAAGTACTAATTATAACATATTTCAAATTAGCCTTTACTTTCTTGACCTTCGCATATGTTACTTATTTCCGTACATTGCGTATATATATTTCGTGATACCGTTTCAATCTAAGGATCAAGTTTCCAATGGACACTCTCTGGTTTTAAAATAATTCTCCAAACATTCACAATTCCTCATCCTGGTGGTGTTTACTTTTATGAATTTTTCCAGCTAGCTCACTTCCCTTTTCTTGTTCTTCAACTTCTTTGTAGTCTTGCGTCACTGAATGTTGTTCAGAACTACTCACAGAGATTAATTATCGGAAAGTGAACTATTTCGTAATTTTTCTCCTAGTCGTTAGCAGTAACCTTCTTAACTTTATTTGTTAATACTTCTTCCGATTGTTTCATTCTTTTTTTCTGTTTCGGCTTGACACCGACAGTTGCAACTTATCGCCATTAGGAATTCCGATGGAGTATCTCTCGTCACATTTTCTGAATATATTGTACTATGTTTACGCACAAGTTGAATTTCAGATTGTCCTCGAATTGGGGAGTGTACCTCACTTCAGGTGAGGTGACATTATTTACATCAGCTCATGAAGCATCAGCAATGGCATACAATTGGTATCGGAATTAAGGGGAAATATTCGAGTGGCTCTAAATCCATGTGAATCCCAGTGTCAATTAATGATGATTTGCTGTATGCTTTTCCGATTAATTCAACTGCCTGAACCTTAGTAAGTTTTCGACCTATGTGATAAAGCATCCTTTACTAATACTAATTTATTTACTACTTAAAATAGTATTATCACAATAAATATATAGGATTAAATATATAGGATTAATGAAATATATGAGGCGTCTGCAAATAAATACCAGATGTGTATAGTACTTTCTTACATTGGTATATAAGAAGTAATTACTTTTCTTATTTTCCACGGGACTATTATCAACATTGAGTGTCGGCTAAAAGCAACTAAAAGCATTGAATTAGATGGCGATACTTGAGACTCATGCAGCTGAGAAACAAATTATCTCTTGATTGTTTTCAACTCCGTATTACTTACTGGAAAATCGACTTCCCAACTACGGTTTCAGTGAACGTTATGTAACAATTCAATGTTATATCTTTCACTAACTGTAATCTTTTATCAGGTGCTTTTCTTGTCTGCGAGAGCTGCTTTAACTTAATTTAAATGAATTCCGTCTATCAGAAATATCTACCACCGGAGAGAATATTATTCCCCACAGAAAATTCAAAACAGAATTATCATTTTTGTACATCATTTCACGAGATACATTTTTATTCGTATCCAAGGTGACTTATGAGACAAAGGAATCTGATTTTACACGTGATATATACGTGGGATTCATGTTATTTAACCTTCTTCGTATGTATATGCCAGATAAGGAGATTAAACTCTGCGGTTGCTCTGTTCTTTGATCAACACTATACAGTTATTTTTTAAGCACAATATACTGTTAATAAATAAAATGTATCATATTGCGTGGTAAGGGGCTGAATAATTATTTGTAATTGTGTTTTAGGTGAAACATAATTTAGGCTACATATACTCGTAGACACATTAAAATTAGATTTCAGACAGAACAAAAAGTAAATACTCATGATACCTTTTTTATATGCCATTATATTTATTATAACGTAAATACTTAAGTCTTTTCAAACAAGTCTTTTCACGTTTTCATATGATTTCACTTACATGCAAAGCACTGTCCAAATTCACCGCGCTGTGTTATTGTCGCTGTTGTTCGCATCGCTTCAGATTATATCTCCAACGCCCGACTGGTTCTATATCTCATTTTTTATTTTGGATATGAAGTGCTTACTTTGTTGCTACTTACTTATGTTAATCCACTTCACTGGTGGATATATATCACATCTGGATCACAATTTTGTTTAAAACTGCACATATTTTTAATGTATAATCACTAGTCGTAGAATAACTATAGGAAGCCTCCTTGGCTGGATGATTACTTTTATGGAGAATTTAATGGTGGTTTAAATATCATTTAAACTTGATTGATAATGCATATCTTATATTTATCTAATAGGTTAATTTTAATATATTTTGATTTATTTGCTTTAATAATATATTTGATTAAGAAGTTGTCCCTGATTTCATCTTAATTATAATTTCTGAACGACCCCTTTTGTTGTTATATTTAAAATTCAATTAGTTTAATACTTATATTTATTGTTTATTTCGATTATTAATACAATTGTACAATTTTAGTATGATTTTTATGTTACATATATATGATTTATTCTATCTCTTACTATCTTATACCTATTCCAATATAACTTCCTGACGCGTATGTCCATATTTCATCACTAAGTGAATAATTCTTGTAAGTCTAGAGGAATATTATGAGGTACCTAATCAGAATCATCTAAACTTATCCTAACAATCAATATGAGCAGTTAAAAATACCCTGTTTCCTTTCAAGTTATAATAGACTTTTAATGAAGTGGAGTATACTAAAATAAAATTAGAGATACCGTTTAAGTACAGAATTTCAGTAGGTGAATAATGGATATTGAACTCAGCTTCACGGGCTTTTATAGAGTCAATGTTTTCATACAGTAATATAGGTATATCGATCTAAATTAAATTTTGTTTACCCCCTAACTTGAACTTCAAAATGTATTACCTTTTTTTAAATTGGTTAGGGAATATACATCAATTAATTACCTTCGGCAAAACATATTAATCTTTTAGAAGCCGTGGTAAATGCTTAGAATAGTTTCGTAACCCGTATGTTTAATCGATGAATGACCTGGCAATTAGTAATTCAATCATCGGTGCGTAATGAAGTCCAATTAATCTGCAGAGAATAATAGGCATCCTTATCAAATTTACCTCGGGGTACGTGATGTAGCTCTTAAAAGGATTTTAATATGGGTAAGGTAGACGAGAGGCTAGCAACGTTATTAGTATTTCCTCTCAGTTGATTTGTTACGTTTTCTTTTGTCAATTGACTATTTAGATATCAGAAGTTTGTTGTAGGTATAAAATTCTGAATAAATATATTAGGGAAGGCTTAAACAAAAGCGCGCTTAGGCTAAATAAACAGATCTACGTACGAAGCCATTTTCTTTCCTTTTCGCTTTAGCTCGTGCAACGGGTAGTAACGCTACTTATAGTTCTAGTTTATAAAGTGTTTTCTTATCAGAATAAATACGTTGTTATTTCCATGATAGGGTGGGATTTAATAAGAAAATCACTGTGGTTTGTTGTTGTGGTTTGTTAACCCGCACATCTTCGCCAGTATGTCGAACACATTTTCACACTTTTCCGCATAAGAATATGACAATATTACTAAACTATTTAAAATAAAAGTACGAGGCGCGCGTTTGAAATGTTCAGTTTGTCATTGAAATTTTAAATTTGTCGACACTATAGTAGTATTAAAAGCTGTTTTGGTTTCTGAGGGTGTTTCTAACCATCAAGATATGTTAGAGTAAACATGGACAAAAGTCCGCACTTAACTTTCTTAGCTTTCTAAATATGTGAGTTTTATATTTAGAAGGCCAATCTTTTTTTAATGAATATTTTGACCATTTCTCATTACATCATAAAATGGGTGGCCCTTAAAAGGGAAAAATAATAGGTTAAAAAAATGTTTTTATGTGGGTTGCATAATAGGACTTATGCCCCAAGGGGCGGGGTAAAAGTCCAAATGGATGGGGCAAAAGTCCAAACATATATATCTACGATTTAAAATGTTTGTATCTTTTATAAATTAATAAAATCGTGGTTATTTTAAAAAAATAAAGTTTATTCTCTTGAAAACTGCAAAATAAATGTATCTGCTCTACATATTCTTGTAACAAAATAAAAAATATTGAAAAATCAAAATGTAACAAAAAAATATCGGACAAGTTAATAATGTTCAACAGAAGTCGCATTTGAACTCTCCGGTTTCATAATTAGAGCAGCTTTCGTGCCACCAATTATGGCACTCACTGCATTCAATCCAGTCCTCATCTGGTGGATTTTCATAAATTTCGTTACAACCTGGGCAAACAACTTCCTCTTCTGTTTCCCCTCGACATGGCTGTACTTTTTGAGAAGAAAGTTCCCGCAGCACAAGTCCGCCCATTTTCTTTGCGTTTCTTGCTTCTTTTCTTCTCTCCTTTTGCAACTTAATTTCTCTTTCTCGTTCCAATTCCTCTTTATTAGGCGTGGAGGTCAAGATTTCAGATTTCTTCCCCATTCTCATCCTTTTACGTTTTTGGGAAATTCTGGGAAGAGGTAAGATATCTGAAGGTGAGATCACATGAGAAGGATCAATTGATACAGCCGAGCATGACTTCCTTTTTGTAGATAGCAGCAGTGTTGATGAAAAGGTGTCGTTAATTTATTTTGAGGGAAATGGTTGTGGTGTCAAGTTACAAATATTTCGTTTTGATGTAGATGGTTCAGGATGAGACACTGGTAAAGAGGCGTCGAGTATTCTCCTTGACGAAGTTGGTTGTGGTGTCCGGCAATTCAGTGTGGTGTGGTGGACGTTCGGTGTTATGGTAGACAATTGCTGCGATGAAAATGGTGAATTTCCGCACAATAATTGTTCTTAAGGTCCTGATCCTAATGTGTTTTGTTTTACAAAATTGGACAAGGGTTCATTATCCTCTTCATCCTGGTCCATTTCTGCACCCCCTACATCGCTTTCATTCTCAACTGTCTGATCAGTGACACTGGCTGGAAGAAAATCCTCATCGCTAAATATGAATCGGTTCACCGGAACAATGCCGCATATTTTGAATGCGTTCATGGCTTTCCCAATCGTGCAATTTTTCCCATAAGCCTCGCCGAAAATCTGTGCGACTTCTGATTGTGTTATTACTCGACCTGGATGGTTAACCAGCCATTGATCACACAATTGGCCATAAAAATCTTTTAAATATTTAAAAAAACATCTATCGAGTGGCTGAGTTTTATGACTTGAATGGGGAGGTATACTCAATAGATGGATGTGGTTGGATTTGCAAAAACTTACAGCTTCTAGCGTAACATGTGATGAATGGTTATCAAGGATAAGTAATACTGGATTTTCAGCAGATCCTCTAACATGTTTTTGAAAATGTTCCAGCCAACTGATAAATAATTGCGAATTCATATATCCAGAGTCTGAAATGAACATTACTGAGTCAGGTGGTGCCCCATTAAGCAATTCAATTTTTGTACGCTTTCGGGGAAAAATTAACGCCGGTGGCACATAATTTCCACTGGCGCTGAAGCAGCAGACCACGGTAATCAGCTGACCTCGTTCAGCAGAAGCTACTTTATTAACAGATCTCTTGCCTTTAGCTGATATAACTTTTGGAATTTTATTGGGAACGGTTGTTATACCGCTCTCGTCGACATTGAATACGCGGCTGGCAGGAAAAGCATGCTTGGACATAACTTCTGTTAAATTATCATAAAATCTTTCGATCTGAACTCGATTGAAACCCATAATTCTCCCGAGGCTTGTTTTCTGGGGCGTTCTCAAAGATAATTTGTGTCGAAATAAGAATCGTTGGGTCCAATCCTCTCCCGCCATTTGTGTCACTTGATTAAAATTAGTTTTAATGTTATTTTGCGAAGCAAACTCGAAAGCGAAATGCCGAAAATGTTTTCTTGTAATTCCGTAAAACCTCAAGTCCATTTGTCTACAATGATCAGCTAAACTTTCTTCTTGCCCAACCGTGAATGTTAATTTGAATCTTCCTAATGAGGTAACGCCAAATCCCCGTTTCAATCTTTTTCTCAAGGATGATTCATCGACTCCAAAAGTCTGCGCTATACTTCGATTGGACTGCCCTTGTCCTTCTTGCAGTCGTCTCCTCGCTTCCACTAACATTTCAGGTGTGATAGGTTTTCGATCCGTTTTTCTCTTGTAAGATCTGGAAGAAATTTTTTTTGTAGAATTATTTAAAAATTTAAAAAGGGGGGCAAAAGTCCGCATTGCGGACTTTTGCCTCCGTCACGCATGCGGTATTTTGCCCCTTCATGTATTTATTTCAATACTTGAAGCGTGCGGACTTTTGTCCATGTTTACTCTAATGAAATTTGATTTAATGAAAATTAAAATCTGTTCGAATTTTTGCAGGACTCCAAATAAAATAACGAAGTTTTTTTAATTGGAACACACGGTATAATCGAACCTGCTATAAATATGAACATGTTTTAGAAACATAGCCGATTTATCAAAACGGAAGTGTCCAAATTTTGAAATTCAAATTCCAATTCGTTTACGAGATATATTTAATGGGTGACCTTTCATGAGAAACCCTGTATACTCATACACTGGTAGAATTGATTGTAAATTCTTGTACTGGCTTAACGTGGGCTTCAACCATGTATATACCTAATACAAGCCAAATCTGGACATAAAAGAGGATTTTACGTTTTATTGAAATGAGCGAACCTTCAGTGACTAATATAAAGAGACCCTAATTATGTCTGGCAGTTAACTCTGTAATGTCAAAGATCTGAAAGAATAATGCGGGTGAGCACTTACGAATGATGACATGGTTTTTCCATCAGACAAAATATGGCACAAAATGATATACTAAAAGCCAATAAATAATTCTCAATTTAAAAAATCACAATGTTTGAAAGAGACGTTGAAGCGAAAATATTTAGGTATGGAAGGTCGCCCTTATATAGTATATTCTGATTTACAATATTATTTGAAATAAACAATAATAATTTACTCATAAATATGTCATCTAATAATTATGGTTTTTAGTGTAAGTATTATAAGTGAGCGAATTTTCTTCGACACATATTTTATTGTTAACAAAGCCATTTACAATTTTTTGTATAACTTTGTAGTTACAAACAAATGTCGAAATATTGAAAAATCAATATCTTCCCGGAATTTCAAAGCAAACGCATAATTTTGGTAAACTGTGGAAGCGGAACCTGTGTCAAAATACGTAAAAGCTTATATTTTTTATGCTTTTTCACTTTATTCACATTTTAATGTCATGGCAAATGTGGATTCGATTTTAACGAAATTTATTTTTTAGTTATTTTTCTTAGAACTTTCGATATATGTTTTCTGTTGATGGAAATTTCATAAGCGATATGGGCGTCGAAATATGTAGTGACTGATTCCGTATGAATTTAGAGACAATTTATTGTTGACGGCAGCTTTCAAACTGGTATTTTGCTGATTTCCATATAAATTCATAATTAAGATAAATTCACTTTTCTAGTCATGGTAACATTGTAGGCTAAACCCGCATTGAAAATGTAACAGAAGGAATTTTCTTGCATCTTTGCTAAATTTTAAATTTACTGTTTCTAGAAACGTTGCAGTCCGACTCGGATTATTGTCATTTATGGTCATATCGATGTCGCCTATGACTAATCTAGGTACTCTGCAGTTCATGGGCTGCGAAATTCACGTCGAAATATATAAAAACTGGTCTCTGGCTGTAGTTTCCATTCTTACAAATGCATTATATACGAATTTTCAGTCTCCTGGCGATGTTTACTTTGGAAGCGATACCCGTTGAAATATAAAAACTTGTCCTTTGCTACATTCTATGTAAAGTTTCTAAGTAAAATCAGATTTTCAAATGTAAGTTGTTGCTCTTACAAGTGATTATGAATCACTTCTGAAGTGTTTTGGATTTAAAAGTTCATTTGCAGTGAATGAATAGGTATTGATATATAGATAGCTGAGAAGAAGAGAAACAAGTCACTTAACGTAGGTCTATTGCTTACCAACATCAATTATAATGTTGCTGTCATAAATGAACTAACTACTGTTACCTGCGTAAATTTAATATCCTAGCTATTTATTTATTACTATTTATAGCTTAAATAGGATAAGAACATCTTATTTATTAACAAGTTAAATAACAAGCAGAATTCGTCTTTAGTAGTATGTTTCACTTGGTATAAAAGCGACAATATGTCAAATTATTTCATATTACTGGTAGGTTTCGATAGAATGTTTTTGAACAGAATTTAAAAAAAATTAATTAGGTGTCGCCGATTTAAAATATATCGGAGAAATAATCGGGTAGATCTAACAAAAATGTAAAATGTTTACTCTTCATTGCAGGACAATAAGTATTCGTAAATAACCCGATGAATCCAAATCTCTTGTGGTATTACTAAGTACATATCATATGATAATATCCACAGTCCGGGTGTTATTATTATCGAAAAAGTAATATTTATAAAAAAATAAATTGTCCGAAGAACCTAACTTGAAATCTTTAATTATGTTTTACCTAAATCTATTCCATCTAATTGCGCAATTGAACTACTTAATTGTTTAATATGCATACCATGTAGTCAAAATAATAGCCGGCGTTTCCCTGTCTAATGAAAGCGTGCCTCCATCCTACTGCACTCATCTACCAAACTTCACAGCATCAACTGTGAATAGAGTTTAAAACAAGTTATGAAACCCATTCAATTGGTATGAAAGCCTGGGCCTAGCCAAAGCTAATTTCATTTCAACGGTTCAGGATACCGGCACTCCCACTGTGAAACACATTTGTTGGTAAGTAATTCATTTAAAGAAAATTCTGACCTATTACGGCCTGCTTAACTAATATAATACTGTAATATAACCATATTAGAGTATTCTCAAATACATAATATCTTTATTAGAAATTAGTTGGTGGGAGTAAAAAGACCGCTAATGAAAGAATATTTTGTACCCAATTGACCATTAGGGTTTCTCAGTTTTAGCTTAGAAAAGTTGTCAATTGTATCTCAATATTAAATAAGGCTTTGAGAGAATGTTTATAATATTGTTATCAACAACTGTGCCAAATTTCATCGAGTTGCAAAGGGATTGAAGGGTCGTATGGAGCCCGGAAAATTGAAAAAAATATTCAAGGAATCTTTATAGTATTGTTATATACAACTGTGCCATATTTAATGACTTGAAAAGGGGTCATTTATCATCTTACATGTCGCATCTCAAAACCTTTGTAACACAGAAATCACGCCAAAGGTAAACCGCCAAATGTAGTATTTTTTTCTAAAACCAAGTACTTATTTAACCTATATATAGCTATTTATTGCATATGCAATCATATAATATAAGCAACTTTCAATAGTCCATATGACCACTCGATAGTAGACCAACCATAACGACGCATCAGCATACATGGTACGCTGTTTCTGCACCATCTAGTAAAATATCTTCTAAATTTGTAGATACTTGGAAATATATCTGAAGATGATTCAACATTCAGCAATCGGAACACCGCGAACGGACAACTGTAATAAAGACAATAATGAGAGGCCTCTCGTCTCAGAATTATGACTAGGTACAAACTCTAGATGCTTATTCCAGAATATGTTATTTTTCTTATACACAGCGCATCATTTGAAGTGGATGTTCAGTATATTTCTATAAATAATAGATCTAGTTGATATTATAATTCTCTTTTACCTTATAATCATTCGTTTGTTATATTTCATCAATATCAGGCAAATTTATTGTTGTACCTACGTCACGTTGTACCTACGTCACAAAAAATGAGACAGTCTGACCTTATCAAAAAAAGAAAGAAATTTTTTTTTATTAATACTACTTATTTTTTCAACAAGTTTGTCAAGAAACCTGCCTTGGGAAAATGCCTAATCAGCGATTAAGCAGTATAACTAATACACCAACATGGTCAGAAGCCTTGAAAATGCGAGACCTCAACAAGAAATAGCTCGTGTAGCACACGGTGTTGTGAGCCGAGACCTAAAGAGGTAACGTCAATGTCAAAATGCAAACAATACTTACGTGGATGGAAAACCGAGACCTACAACAGCTAGAGAATATCGTTTTGTGGTAACAACTGCAGAGAAATCGTAACATGATGGCTTCTAATCTGAAAAGTGTTACTTTTATCATGCTCTACAATTCAGAAAAGTTTCCCAAACGGGGATTAAGGCCAAGAAGACGTGCTACACAACCACATCAGCAGGAGCATCGTGTTGCTCGTAATGCATCGGCTGAAAATGAGTTAGACTGTATGTTGAATGATTGAGGTAAAGTTATATTCCCAGATGAATCAAAATAATGTCTATTCAATTCCGATGGGCATAGTTTAACTGGTTGTGAGATAGGTCAGAGATACGACGGGGATGCATGGCAGAAACCGTAGCCATTAGTGGCGGCTTTGTCAGCATTTGAGGAATCATAAATTTGGAATCCCACAGCAAGATTCGGGTGCTTGTTGGGAACACCACGAATGTACATAGGTACAGAGACAATGTCATTCTTCCAATTGCTATTCTCTTTAGAGAAGATATAGGCGCCAACTTTATTGTTATGGATGACCATGCTACATCTCGATCTGCTATAGTGAACACAGTTCTTAAGGATAATAATATTCAACGTATGGATTGTCCAGTACGTTCTCCGGATTGCAATCCGATTGAATACTTATGGGACCGAGTGCAGCGCTAATTACAAGTCAATAAAGTACTGATTTCAACATTGCAATAGTCAAGTAGTTATTTTTCTATTTTTTTACAGCATTGGAATTGTGATATTTTGTTATTTTATTATTATTATTTAAGTTTTAACAACGCTTTTTTAATAAACGTAAAAAATACCCACTTCAATTGGAGCACAGTGTATTTATCAAAAAAAATGTGCTTAGTAGGCATATTGTACTAACACCAAAAAATAAGGATATATATATAAGAAATTGTCTGACATTTGGATATAGCAAGCGAATGTCGTTTCAGTGTGATATGGGAATATGCGAACAGAACTGAAATATGCTAAAACAGTGACAGACAATTTATTCTTTAAACTGCACAAGTAGGTATATGTATTTGACACATACTTTAGACTCCCAGGGTAAACGAACTGCCGTGTTCTCGTTTCCGACATCTGTAAAATATCTCGACTGCCGGAGACAATTATTCATCCGCTATCGTTACTACATTTTATTCTATTATTTCCAGAGATTATTTTAGTTATAGTGACATTTATATGAGTCGGTTGTTTTCTTGAATGGAGTTTTCCTAGAATATAGTTAAATTCATTGTTGCGGATATCCATTAGCATAATTTGATATATACTCTTCATGCCAATATATTTAATACGAGTACTATTTTTATATACCTATTATATTTTTATCTTCTATTATAATCTTTTTATGTACTATTGCAGCCGAAAAGAAGTAATTAAGTACTACGTTTTTTCAAAAAAAGCGTCTGTTGTAAATAGGGATTTTTACATGAGTTATGTCAATTAAATTATTTTGCCAACAAGTCATTAATTTGATCATTTATTTTTTTTAATAAAAGATAAAGATTAATCCAGGAAAATTTATGTTATGTATTATACTTAAGCAAACCAATGTTATCGCCAAACTTGAACCCAATGCTCACTGGGCGACCCAGAATAAATATCGAAGTAAAAAAATGAATGAAAAAATGCCGTGAAAAAAATTCCATGACATTGACACTAACAATACAAATATATTATAATTGGTGCGTCACTAGTGCCATATTTAAGACGGAAAAATCAATCGTCTTTAACCCCAAATAATTTGCAGTTAAACTGGGTTAATTTACGCTGGTTGCCTGAGCAGGGGAATTAAATGTACCTTTATAAACTCATTAGGACATTATGAGAGAGATAATTATACACATAAAAAGAGTAAGAGGGACATCAGTTTTGAGAAAATATTCTCTTGGTTACGTCATGTGGCAACCACCGCAAACTGACCGATAGAATTTTTTCTCGAACCTGAGGTAAACTTACTAGTTTAGGAATCTTGCGCAAAACTAACTATTATATGACGTTTGGAAATAAAAAAAATTTAGCAGTCATAAAGCTTTGTACAATAAAATAGTCGATGCAATTCAAAAATGATTATTGGGCATAATAGATTGGCCCTATTTACTTAACTCGCTCACCACATTCGGTGTGGCATGAACTATATTATACTTTGTTATAATTATCTAAGTAGGTATTATAATTACATCGAAGTTTGTTATAATTATCTGTTATAATCAGAAATTAATACGAGTTACGTCCATTTAACAAAATCTGAAAATTTCTCTTATTATTGTTAATTATATTATTTTGTAGTCATGAATAAAGTATAGTAATCTACTCGCATATACCAGACTATTAGTCACTTGGCGATTTAAACTTAACCCCCCGTGGATAATAGCCATTGTTATATGTCAGTAGAATAATATACTTACTATTATCCTACCATTTTGTAGGTGTTTTTTGGCGCAACGACCACCATTTCAAATTAGTTTTGGATACATGTACTGATAATGAATTGTAAGCGGACACAAAACTAATAATATTATCTCTATACACCTAGGTAATAGCTCTGAAGCAGGGGCTCACGTGGATGAATATAAGACGACTGGGCGAGCTGCAGGAAATTCTCGGCGTCGACCTACCGCAGATGATATCACTTGCAGCGAAGCATTTACATGAGGGACAGTATACCAAAGAAGATGTCCTACGGGAACTAGAAACCACTTCCGATTTCATGAACGGGGTTCTTCTGACGGAGAATACGAGGCATATCCGACGCTTTAAACTTAGGCAAAGGGCTTTGCATGTATTACAGGGTAAGCAAATTAGATTTTATATGTGCTTGCTGGAATATCACATTACAACAAAACAGTAAATAACATTTCGCATTTCGTTAAACATGTGACCGTGTTTGAGTTAGAGTAATTTAATTTAAGAGTAAGTTAGTTTGTTCAACAATGTCGTAATTAATATTAAATTTTATACAGAACTTTTGAAAACACAAACACGGTTTTCCACTAAGCAACTAAATAATTTACCGCACACAGGCGTGATTCAAGGCGATCACACTCATTTTTCTTATTCTCCTCCCATAGATGATTTCATAAGAATATTTTTACATTGATTCGCGGCGGTTAAATAAAAAATATAGTGACTGCCTAGGCGGCTGCGTAGACACTACTGTAATTGCTGGATTTTTCATCAGATTGCCGACGTTCGAAATGAAATGGAGCGTTTTGGGTTGGCAAGAAAATATATACATACATCTATACACATATATAAAACATGATCTCATAGTTCAGGGTTCGTCGCGTATGTTTTTAGAGTTAGACGGGAAATTAATGATATTGATACATTTGGAATTATCTTACCTCATACACTCTCATGTTGTCGATCGATGTCAATCCTGTCATGTATGTGCATCATGTGACGCGTCAGCGTCACATGAGGTAAGATGCACTTACTGACTTTGCCTTATAATACTGAATTTCGTTGGTCAAGAGATTAATGCAAGAGACATCGGTAGAAAAAATATATATCTATATTTAACAGTTATCAGAAATTAATATGTACATCAAACAAGTTACAATTTGGACTCTTCTCGACTACTAAAGCAGATTCCGCAAGAATAATATACCGATCTATATGAGACACAAAATTAATCACTAGGGTTAAGTAGACCTGACTAATAAAACAATTTGGAATAACTTTCCGCTTACCAACCTATTTGAGTTAATCTCGAATTGACTGTATCAAAACCTGCCGAAAAAGTCCTAATTTTGGCCAAGATCGCGGCTCTAGCCCTCGTAGGAGGCGGGGTGAAGGATGACCTTTCATCCCCTTTAAGTAATACCACTTACCGAGGGTAAAATCACAACCAATAATACGGGATCTACTTTACCCCTTACATATATTCAGGAAACTATTCCCGTACACTAACGACATCTGGTTGCAAAATAAGAACTGAACAATTTACACGACATGGATAAATATTAATAATATTTTCGGTGTTCATTGTGGGGTACCTGTTATCTACACATATGAAGAGAAACCGATTTTTTATTACAAAACAATTTTTTTAATTTTAATTGAAAGATTGTCCATCAAATTAAAGGAAGACAAATTTTCCTTGTTGTGTAAATATTTTAAATGCATATTTTCATATGAAGTGGATAGGTATGAAGTAGAAAGCCTTTTAGAACCATGGCCCCCTAGATCGACTGATATTACACCTTGTGATTTGTTCTATGGGGGCACTTGAAAAATAAAGTGTATGTTACTCGGCTGCATAACAGAAAACAACTTTTCGTCCAGATTAGAGATGTATGACAAGAAATAAAAAAGTTATTAAAATTAAAGTGTTTTAATAAATTAATTAATTTTTTAATAATCTAATCAGTTTTTGAGATTTTGGTAATATCGGTTAAGGGTTTTTTGAAGATGCTGAATTTAAATATGATTTAGAATTAGAATTATTTGAAATAAGCCCTAATGTGCTTTTGCCGAAAAATCGGCCCCCTTTTACCTCTTTTAACACCATAAGCCATTAAAAAAAATAAAAATTTTATTATGTTAAATTATGTTTCATTTTTCCAGTATACAATTACCACCAAATTTTGAAGACAATCGCATTGTAAATAACTAACTGGGATACTATTGTTATGATAGTGTTATTCAGCCATTAACCTTAGTTAGTATTTTTTTATTTTCAGCTAATAATATTTCTTCTTCTCATTGACGTTGTCGCTACCGACCTGTCTCCATCGCTTTATTTTCCTATCGGGCTAACTGACCAGCATTATTACCTTTACCCCATGACTATGTTAATTCAAAGGTTTTATATTGATACTAAAAATTGTGTTTTATATAACAAGTGGCTAAAATGGTGTTTTTTATAAGGGCGTATTGAACAAGGTCGAGGGCGAGTGATATAAACCACACGAATAAAAAAAATATTCTCGAGTTATATACAAACTGTATCGCCATTAGAAATTAGAAACGATATATGTTTTTAAAAATAGTTCAAGGAATTTTTTAATAATTAATAACTGTTTCACGTAAGAACATTAATTTGTTATCTGTTGACTTTTAAGTTTTATTCCGCACTGTTAGATAAAATTTCTTTATTGCTCATTTTTTATTAATTTTCCCGGTCTATTATCCCAACGTGCGTTACATTGGCAGCTGTAACGGCAAAAAGAAAGTGCTCTACCATAAATTAATACGAACACTGAAGTTCAGATGCGTGCTTACAATCTTTATTTATGAAACTAATGACCGATTTTATTGTAATGTTATTCAATTGAATACAAAAGAGTAATAAAAAAAATGTACATAAAAGAAATATATCTCACGAAAGTGTATATGAGAAAATGATGGGGTATAGCTATATATATATATATAGAAAAGCGTCAACAAACAAAGGAACTACCATTGTTCTGTTAAGCAGAGCTATATCAGTAATACACGAGTATATAAAAAAATTATTTCATCGAGTTTTTCAGCTCAATAGCTCATGGCGGGTCTATTAGCTTTGTCTGGAGAAAAGTTCAAGGACGTAACCCTGGAGCTCATGTTTCCCAAATTCAGAAGGCTCTAAAATTTAACGTAAGTTTGTTAGTTGAGGTTTATCAAATTTTATATGGTTCTGCAAATTATATGACATATTTTCCTTTAGCTTGAAAACACGTGAAACACAACTGATGAGAGGTTATAACTTTTCATTTTAATTTATTTCGCGGCTCGCTCAATATTAATGTTATGTCAACTTAGTTTTATTGACACTGAGAAATTTCAGTAAATAAGCAGTCAGATATTCAATCTTGTCCAATATAATGATGACAGTGACATAAACATGAACGAACGAGACGTAGACGCGTGAATTTGTAGCAAGCAGCTAGACAATTCGTTCCTATAAGACATTATTTTAGATGATTTTAACCATCGTTTGAGCCTCTTTTTAACCCGCTTTTATTAGCTTCACGTGTATGTTTGCATGTATGTATGTATGTATGTATGTTTGTATGTATGTTTGTATGCATGCATGTATGTATGTATGTATGTATGTATGTATGTATGTATGTATGTATGTATGTATGTATGTATGTATGTATGTATGTATGTATGTATGTACGTACGTACGTATGTATGTATGTATGTATGTATGTATGTATGTATGTATGTATGTATGTGTGTATGTATGTATGTATGTATGTATGTATGTAGGTACGTACGTACGTACGTAGGTACATACATGTATGTATGCATGTATGTACTTCATACTTCAAAACGTTAGATTGAACTGAAACTCTGCACACTTATCAAGGACCGATGACAACACAATAATTTGACAACTCTGTGCTAATGTCCTCATCAGTATCAGCAAAAGCCAGGATATTAAAAAATGTGTCTCACAATGGCGCATTCGGCAGAATATATATTTTGAAAAATATAACTATTTTGCATAGATTTTGCAAAAAGCATGGGGTGCCTGATATCAATGAAATATTTATTAACAATTGATATCCTTGATAAGTGTGATCATGATCAAGTCCTTGTTAAGTGTGATCAAGGGCCGATGACAATACAATAACTTGATTAAAAATTTGGAATTTGGTGATTTAAAAAATTTCGAAAAAAATTTAAATTGAAAGTTTAAAAGAAATGATTTCATAAACATCAAAAATAAAAAAACTAAAAAAAATAATATATCTCGTACATCATCGAAATTGAAGCTTTTTACTAAGTTTAAAATAAGAATAAAGCGATTGATTAAAAATGAATTTATTGTAAAAAGCTTGGGGTGCATGATATCAATGAAATATTTTTATAACAATTGATATTTTACAATAAATTTTACAATAAAATATTTTTTTGTCAATCACTTTATTCTTATTTTAAACTTCTTAAAGTAAAAATCATTTAATTATATTGAGTTAGTGGAATTTTTATCATTATTAAACAAAATCTTAATAGTTCAAAACATTATTTTTTTACTTTTTAGTTCCGTTTCTCTTTAAAACCTGTTTTTTTAAATTTTTTCTAAACTTTAATTTATTTTGTATGACAAAAAACACAGAAACCACACAAAAGTCACTAATTATTTATATCACTACGATGAGAAATTACGAATAATTAAAATGTAACAATTTACTCGTACATCGGATCTCTCTACACCCTGTGTAACATTAATACAATATTTTTGCAGCACTAATTTTACAAAATAGTAAATTTCTTGTGAATTTGCAGTTAACCAAAATTAAGCGAATTAGTGAAGGTATCCACTACCCAGATATTTTTGAAGTTTAAAGAGCAAGGCAGGCTAAATAAATACAATAAAAAATAATGATCGTGCCAGAAACTTACAGGAAAATCCTGACGTTTAATGGTTTATTTTTATGTTCTCTTAACTCGTCCATTTTTATTGATTAAACGTAAATTTAGTAATAATTACGAGGTATATTGGATAACCAAAGATTATAAAAATACGTTGCGGTTATTTTTAACCATTAAAAATATTTTCAACTCATTTGAATATAATTAGCAAACCTTGAGCTTTTAATAATTACACCGCGTTGGTGAAAAATTAATTTCCCGTTCATTAATGAATTTATCTAGATCAAATCTGCCATAACTACGCCGTTATTAATAGATATAATATTTTTCATATAATTTTATTAATTTGATGTACATTTAATAGGTATTTACTTCTTATGGAGACCATAGTTTAAGTACCTAAATAATACATAGGCTTTAGTTGTTTAAAAGCTCAAGAACTATTAAAATATAACAAAATTAAAGAAAACAGTTATAAACATGTTAAAATAATAATTTTTACTTGAATCGAAACTGAGTGATGGACTTACGCCAAATCGTATTAAATTTTCGTTAACCCTTTATCATTAATATTTTTCAAGTTCGAAATTTGGAAATTTTTAAAGTTCGTACCATTATGTACGTCAATGGTACAAATCTTTGTCCTCCGATGAAAATTGGCAATTTAATTTTTCCCGATCAAATGCAATGTACTTCGACTTTCGTAGCAAGAAGTATAATAATTAAATGCTTTTCAAATTTAAGGAGGTGTAGCATTTAATATTTTGTTTAGAGTATTATTTTACACTAATTATTACCAGGACTTTATATTACCTAAATAAATATAACGAAAATAGGTTAAAGTGGAAATTGTAGTAATCTTACAGCTACACCAATCCATTTATTATCAGCAAATGGTTTTATCGTTATGGATCACGGCTAAGTGCCACCTACAAATAACAGTCATATAGCGTTCATGTTGTTTTATACCATCCGCTGATCTCATAAAAATTTATATTTTCTTTAACTGGTATTTTCAGGTCACGAATGGAACATTGTAGCATTTTTCCCACTGAATATCGACTTTCTTTGTTTAACACATACCTATACACATACTTATAATTTTACTCTTAATCAGATTAGCCAAAATTATGTGATTTACAGACATGCTTCACTTCAAAAAAGGTAGGTAATATTTTGTAATTAATTTAATTAATTAATTGTAAGGTAATTGTTGCTAATTATGTTTTTTTTGGCTTTTTATTAAGTCAACTGGACTAATATAGCTCTCGAAATGCAGGACGTGAGGGGCCCATATTGAAGCCTATACGTCAAAGCCCCCGCCAATTTAAATCTAAAAAAATCTAGACCGGGGGATAGTGAGAGATTTTCGGACGTGATTTTACTCAGTACACCTTTTAGAGGATATTATCATATGAATATCCTGATGATAAAACATGATATATTTGAATGTCATTCCGGGTTCTTCATATATTAAAGTTAGTTAACATTTTCTGTTGGAAAATTCGATACGATTTTAGTCGAGGTGTTCCAAAATAAAGTTCAGAATATGCATATCATAATACCCTCCAAAGGCAAACTAGATAAAATCACGTCTGAAAATATGTCACTATCTGCCGCTCTATGCTATAAAATATATATATATAACATAGGTGTGTACTTTTCTAAAAATATATTTTATTAGTTCCATATGTATGATAATATTTGAACTGTGCACATGCTTAAATTTTCATCAAATAATATATCCTTGGAATAGCATAAACATACAGGCTAAATGTTGAAAATAAGAATTGAAGATATATAGTAATCGTTATTAATTGCATAATATAAAAATGAAAAGTTTATTTTTGATCTTAAAATTCTTAGCCCAGTCTATAGATACATGAAAAGTAGTGTTTGAGGTTAATATATCCCCAACTTTACGACCTTGAGACGTTGCCTTTCCCGCATGCACATTACATACTAGGAAAACAATCGGGTTTTCACGTATATCTGCTAAACCGTGTAATTTTATGAAAGAATTTAATTTTTTGGTGAAAATATCAGTCTATAAAAATCATGCCTGAGGGGAAATTATCTCTATTTTTTGACAAACTTCTTCAAACTTTTACAAACACATTTATCTCTTATCATCATATATATGTTTTATTTACTTAGGACCCGTTTCCCTATGCCTATTGAACATTGATTTCTCAACAATCCTCCGTTAAAACTTAATCATTAATTAAAAATTATGAACTATCTAAATACGTAAGTAATAGTTAAAACTTAACTATTACTTACGTATGTAGATAGTTCATAATTTTTAATTAATGATAGGTTAATCATTAATTAAAAATTATGAACTATCTACATACGTAAGTAATAGTTAAGTTTTATGTATCAAGTTTCGACAGTCCCAAAATCCGTCATGTTTTCGCTCTTTTAATAAAAATAAGAAATGTTTTTACTATAAGGATATCTAAAAATAAGTTAACATACTATATTTGAGTTTTAAAAGGTATCTACCTTATCAACCGAAAGAAATTCTGACAGCTTATATTTCAAGGTCACACATGACAGATGTTTGTGTTCAAAAACCTGTTAAATTCTTATAAGGTAAGTGAAAAAGTATGCATTTTTGAAACTGTTATATAACCTTTATTTTAAACAAAGTAATTATTATTTTTATGTAGGATTGATTTAGATACTTTAATTTAACTTAAACTTTGTTTTTAACGTTAGAAGTTTTCGGTATGTTCATATATTTAAGAATGTCAGATTTATGTACTGGGAATATAAGACTTCCCTAAATCCGACATGTAGTATCGAATTTGAAGTAACGTATTTTATTAGAAATTTGGTGTTTTCTTTTTCTATCATATCATAATAAAAATATGTTGAATGTCCTTTTCTTCAATTATAAAATTATTTTATGCGGTGGGTCATAAATCCGACTCGGGTGTCGAATTTACGTACAAAAGGTGTCGAAATTTTGTTCATGCCATAGCAAAATCTATTAAAATTTTGTGGAGGTTGTCCTAATTATTTTGTCTCATATATTCCTCCTCTGTTTCCTTTGTCTTCATTACTTTTCCCACTTACTTCCCTATCGCAGGCCAGATCAATTAATGCATAATGCCTATGTCTTATGGCGCCATGTTCAGATTTATATTTTGATATGAAGACAGGATCATGATAAATTTTGTATGGCAATGGAATCCCTATTTGACTGAATAATTTAGATGGTCAGAATATTTTTCTTAGGAGTAACGCAAGTAGTTTTTCTCAAACAACTAACCACTGAACACTAGACTCGACCAGGAAAAAGAATTTTTTGTTAACTCATTCTCAAATTTTTAGTAATGAAAATACTTCTAGGCACGTGTATATGGGAGCCGCCTCTCAAAAAAACATAGTGACACCCGACATGTTAGCTGAGTAAGCCGGCTTTGCGAGGCCATGGAATGTAATAGCAATATCGGAATATTAATATGTGCTGACTATGAGCAAAGGATGTTTGTTTATTATGATTATGGCTATGAGCCGGCCCGCAAGGTTACAGAGAATGTTTATATCTACGGTCGGCAGCGCTTACAATTTTATTTAAGCACGTTGAATACAAAACTTTATAGTATATGTGAATGTGTCCCGCGTAGTGAAAATTTGCCTGGGTTCTGAAATCATATGTTATGAAATCGCCAGAAATTATTCGGTTTTCTTTCTGGCTATTATATTTTAAATTAAAAGTATACATTTATTATATTAATATCTAGTCATTTGATATGTAATATATCGTATAGACCAAAAAAGAATAAAGTTTATTTAATTTATTACAAGCAGAGCAAAAAATGTTACCGCAATATCCTTACTAGATTAATATACCATATTTGGAGAAATATACATCACGTCACAAACGATTAATGCAAACGTCAGATTTCCATTCTCCGCTTTTCTTGTGTGCGCTTGTACGGAAAATCGGGAGTTTGTCATAAGCAAGTTTGCAAAGTTGTGACGCGGACCTATCAGTTTATACATAGTGAATTATTGTCGTTTTTCATGGCCGTTCTGTCAAACACCTGTGTTTTCTTATCAGGGATATCAATATCTTTAAACTACTGCCAAAGAGAGTATCATCGCTAAATATTTTAGCAAACATAATTTCTAAGTGGATTCGAAATTCTTCTAAGAGGCCAGTTTTCACGAATATAATACAGTTAGTATGAAGCCGTTTCAAATTCAATAGTTACTAAATATCTAAAAATGTTTGCTATAGCCAGTGAAATTTATCATTACAAACTAAAGAAATATTGTCATTAGGAGCCTAGAAAATAATTTTAACAATGATTTGAAAATATGTACTTGTAGTGACAAATTTTATTCAGGAAATGTTCGATTTTCCCTAACTTCTGCGGGAAAAATTTCCCGCACATAGACTAGTAGAACTGTCTCAATAGTAACAGTTTCAGCTTTTTCATATGTATCTTTGTATTTTGTCGGCAATAATGGTTGTATTATGATTTTAGATGATTCTTCTATATAATGTTCCATATTATCGTTGGAAGCAGAAGATTCGGACACTTTTTATAAATCACTGACACAATAATATTAACGAAAACTTAATAAGGAAACTCGTTGCTATGACAACATTCCCTCAGGATTTTTTATTCACATTTTCGAAGTTAAAATTTTTCTTTTATTGTAATGGAATTTATTTCATATATTGTCCCACGTTAGGCGACAATTGTTATGATATTATATAACATGTTATGTTTGTTTATTCATTAATAATTTATATAAGATAATATGAATGCAGCTTTCCGTTGGCCTATGATAAATTATTACGCTATTATTTTTATTGGTAGGGAATTGGATAGATAGTTTAATTTTATAGATAGAGAATAGATATTTGATATTAAAATAATAATTGAGTGGAATATACTTATAATAAATTTCTTATGTATTCTGTAGACTCTTTATTAAAATGGGCGCCAGTTCATAATGCCAGTGAACACTTTTATATTTAATGTTTATCAAAATTTATCTATTTCAATATTATAACAATATATAGAGAAAATTAAAATGTTTATAGTCTTCTTATTTAATTTGATTAGGGCATGAAAATACTTAGTCTCAAGTTGAGTTCAAAATAGACTGGTACAATGGTTCTGATGATTTTTAACTTATGGATTTTAGTTTATGATCAATTAATTTTCAAGGATGTAAACTATAGTTTGCAAAGATGTATACTACCTATGTATTTGCGTTATTGCTTTAAATTTACTATGAAAGAAAATATATATTGGTTTGCAATTTAATTAGTACATATTTATTATAAACGATTTATACTTTGAAAACGATTCAATATTACTTAATAAATTTAGAAGCTTAAACAAACGCATAAAGAAATAGTAATTTTATATATTACGACAATGACTATAAAAGGAATTAGAAATTTGTTTGTTACCCCGTTTCAAAGTTATCCTTCATAAACAAAAACACAACCACACGCGAACTGCACTATTGCACTATGGTGGTGACCCCCTACTGATGGTATGCTGCAACTGCACTGGCGTCCTCGTTCAGAAGAACTGCAACGGCGTCTATTATTATTTGAACTGCCTCAACACCACATAAATCAACGACATCAAGAACACTGCTTATGGAAATATTCCTACGTCTTCTCGTACTTACACCGACTTGTTTCTAATCTTTGTTTCTTAATAATCCTTATGCGGATATGATAAACTCACTTTTAGAACTATCTAGGACACCCTAGATATCTAATTACTATTAGGATCTTACTTTTTTCATCACTCGAATTCTTCAATCAACAAGATACAATATGTTGGAAATACTTGTGACTACAATAGTATCCAAACTTTAACAAACTTTAAGTTTAGTTAACTTTAAATCTTGGTTTTCAGGTTTTCGTAAATTTTCTAAATAATTTCCTTTGGCAAATATCCAGGAAAGTTACTAGAATATGAAAGTTTCTATGTCGGCAACTTGATCATAAAGATGCCCTACTTTATATGATCATGGGGTTTGTGATAATTTATTAAGGCTCGGTATATATTTTTAAATCAGCTATGATATAAATATGTGTATGATATTAGATCTATCTTTGATAAAAT
Organism: Tetropium fuscum; assembly: GCA_964058915.1. Taxonomy (NCBI): domain Eukaryota; kingdom Metazoa; phylum Arthropoda; class Insecta; order Coleoptera; family Cerambycidae; genus Tetropium; species Tetropium fuscum. The sequence goes on along the minus strand of CAXKVY010000161.1, from coordinate 169,441 downwards.
CTGTGATTTATATTAGCGGAAGAATGTAAATAATTTAAACTGCTACGGCATTTTCCCGCCGTATTTTAATGAAATGCGATATCAACTTTATATTGTTCTGAGTATTATTTCAAAGTTAAGCATCACAGCTTCCTCCCTTTTTATCGTCTGAAAGTTGAAACAAGCTACTTTTAATTGCTTCTTATATTATTTAATTTTCAGAGTCCCTACGAGTGCAAAAGTTTCACGCCACCTGCTTAAAGTCCAAAGGGGAAGAATCATTGGAAACATTGGGAAAACTGATGTCGGAAAGCCATGAAAGCCTTCGAGATCTTTACGAATGCAGCCACCCTGAACTTGACAGATTAGTGGAACTCTCAAGGGGATTCACTCTAGGAACTAGACTCACAGGGGCAGGATGGGGGGGATGTGTTGTGTCACTCCTGTTGCCAAACAATGTGGATAAATATATTGACTTCCTGAAGGAGAACTTCTACAAGCGATCCGAGGCCGTTGAAAATTTGGATTCCGTGATATTTTCAACTGCCCCGCAATCTGGTGCTTGTATATATCTCCATGATGTATGATTTATTTCCGTGATTTGGCTTGGTTTTCATGAAAGGATTTACAAATATGGTGCTGACATTTCCATTCACAGTCAATACAAATTAAAAACTTATAGCATTATTGTACATTTTAAGTATTGGTATGTACTGTCTTGTTTAGTTAATGCCTTAGTCTATAGACTATACACATGTAAAAACACTGACATAGACATATTACAACTAGATATTAACTTTATAATTTCAGTAAGTCAACATGGGGTTGGTGGGTAATGTAAGGAATATGATAATATTCAAGTGACCTTCGTATACTTTTAATAAAGACGGAATACACTTTTCACCTCATTGTTTTATTTACTACAAGAAATATCATGTTAGAGGTAGGTAATTATTAAATTATTATTAATTGTGCTGCCAAGATATTATAAGAAATAATATTTCGTATATTATTTTACACATACACAAATATACAAGTACAGTATGGCTTACTGTAGCCATCTGGATAACCCAATTATAAAAACCATAAAATTAAAAAAATATGACTACAACAAATATAAAATAACGAAATCGGATATTCATTTCGTTAATTTTAAAAGATTAAGAACCCAAGAAAAGGCTCAAATTAAGAGAGCATATAAAAATATTTCCTAAATACTTCTGGTACTAAATACAATCAAAAAAAGGTAATATTCGAATACCGGGTAAGTGAGCTCAAGACAACTTATTATTTGGAACGCCAAAAATTATATTGAATGGTTCCTCAGATTATTTCGGTAATGTTTATTCCTCCTCGAGTGCTCCTGATTTTATTATTATAACATGTCAGCATCCCTAATATACCTATTAATGAATTGACTGAAGATGCCTTAGATGCTATAAAAAAATTGAAAAATAACATGACGTTAGGTCATGCCCAAAATCAAGTTTTTTTTATTAGAGATTGTAGATATATTTTTGCCCATCCTTTACTTATTTTTTTTAAGTTAGCACATAAATAAAATATTTTTTACAAAAAAAGTTTGAATTTATATTTATTTGTAATTGTGGTGGCGCTTTAGGCAGTTCTATTCAATTGTAAGTGAATAAGTTGGTTAACCTTGGCTGACACCGACTACAAAAATAACAATAATTTTATATCATTGCCTTATTTATATTATTTTTTAATAATTTTATATTATTGCCGAATTTAATTTTTAGTGCAGTTTTTCAGAATAATATTTTTTGAAATCGGTTTTGTTGTTTTGTTAATAATATTTTATTTTCTACTTTTTAGTTTAAGTTTGTACATGTACGTAAGTATAGTCTTGAAGTTGGTTTTTGTTTTATTTTTTTAAATTAATTTTTATGTTGATTAAGTTAATTCGAGAATGGTTTTCAGCTGCATACTTTGATCCGATAGAAATTTTTTCAAAATTAATTTAAATATCGATAAATTATGATTGTGACCGGCGTATTCGCCATTTGTTCTGGTATATCTGGTGATTTTCCCGGTATATCTTCGGAATCCGAGGTCTGATGCCAATAAAAATAAAATGGGACCCACTTGAAAATATCCCCTTTTCAACAAAAAATCATCATCATCAAAATCAATTCATATTTGGCGGAATAATTGCGTAACAAATATACAAAAACATACAGTCGAATTGAGAACTTCCTCCTTTTTTGAAGTCGGAAGTCGGGCCCTGATATTTTGAAAGTGGCTCAAATTAGTCCTGCATTCAAGCCTGGTGATGATTCTTTAGTGACCAACTATATACCAATTGCAATGTTACTTGATTTCGTCAAAGCATTCAATGAATCAGCATTGTACAATCGTATATATCCAAATTTTAAAACGTATATCACCTTTGCAACATGAAGTTATGAAAGGTTCGAAGGTAAGGTAAGGTAAAGGTAAGGTAATTCATGAACAAGATCAAGTAGATGTATTTATATGGCTTTTGACCGAATAGGTAATGGACTAATTTTAAAATATATTTGGATTTAGTGAAAGTCAGTTAACATTATTTATTTTCTATCTTAGTAACAGATCTGAGTTCGTATCTTATAATTAATTTATTAATGACATTACAGATGTTTTCTACTGTAACTGACTACTATTCGTAGATGACTTAAAAATCTATTACACTATTAACACAGTAGAGGATTGTGAAGGTGTTCAAAGTCAGCTTATAAATATTGAAATTTGGTGCAGAATAAATAAATTAGAATTAAATGCACAGAAATGTAAAGCAGTTTTACTTATAATCGAATTTGAGGACATGATAAATTACACAGCAATATCTCGTTCTGAGATGGTAAAAGATAATTGATAAAAGATAAGAATAATTGTTGACACCAAGCTCTTGTTGAATGTACACGCCAATGAAACAGATTTAGCGTCATTAGGGATGCTAGGATTTCTGAAATAATAGAAATTTTCACGATAATCAGCCATGTAGCATTCAGGCATGCAGCATTTCACAATATTCAGGAAAGTAGGTATTACTTTTCTGTGCGATCTAAGTTTGAATACTCCTCAATAGCTTGATATACGTATTATAACAAACTTTAACTAGAAAACTTTAGCTAGAAAATATACAAAGGCGATTTTTAAAACTCTTATATTATAGAACGCATGGGCTGTATTCCGAAAGAGGGTTCAGTCACCACACACTACCCGATGCATCTGAAATCCCATCCTCGGATTTGAGACCTATTATCATGCAGTTTAAAATTTTAAACGCGACATATTCGTTTAAAAATATATTAAAATGTAGAGGTCCCAAATGGGAACCCTGATGTACTTCCAAAATGATGTGGTTTTAATCGGGCTTTAAACTATTAAATGCTATTATTGACAACTATTACTAATGTAACAAAACAACAGACCCAACATGTTAACATCAATTAGTTTACTTTATAATTAACGAATGGCTAAGGTCACCTTTAGCCAATGCAGCTACATTTAACCCTCGCCTCATTCAACTCGAGATAATTTACAAAATGTTAAAACAGTTAAAGCATTGTGATATTATCAGTAAAAAAATTTTTCAATAGTGTTTTGAAAAGTTGTGCATACTTTATAGTAACTAATTTAAATTAGGGAAATTAGATTTTTTGAAATTAGTGCGGTGGAAATTTTCCCGGACTCGAATTATCTTTATCGTAATAAACAAACTCGTTTCTGTATCAACATTCCCTCAGGATTTCTCGATCATATTGTCTATGAATCATTTGGGCTATTTTCAAAACAGTATTAAAAAATCATATGTGCACCTCGTAGAAAAAGTGTCTTTTCAGCATATCGTATTTTTTATCTGGCTGGCGATGGCGCATCGATCAAAAAATATTCTGACGGTTAAAAAAAATATTCGGAAAATTTCACTTTTCCTAACTAATTGCACAAATAGCTATAAATGATGTAATAAATGAATTATGAATATAATATATTTCAGTGCAATTTAAAAACAAACCAGTATAATAGATAAAATATAGTGTAATTATTTTATTTCGGTAATTTTTAAATAAACTCACATGAATGTTTATTTGGAAGAATTGAGATATTTATCGTTTCCATTTGATTCAAAATTTATATCAAATATCTTAAAACTCTTGACAGATGAATATAGAATATCATAATTAAACTTTATAAAACAAGTTGTAGTTGTAAAATTAAACAATTCGATAGATTCCGTCAATGCCGCTAAAAATATAGGCTAAATTATGAACAATACGTATAAATATTTTGACAAATTCGAGCCATTAATTTGCATGGAGAAAATTAATGTTGATTGAGGAAGACAACTTAAGACAAGAATTAGTGACGTGATTTTTTTGTAATAATCAAATATTGGTTAGATATATCGCGAAAGTAAATAATCTTATCGCAATGAAAATCCAATCACTATTTGATTGATTTTCAACTTTCTAATAACATTCGTAGATGGAACTTGATACTATCCGCTTAACTAACTGATGACAGTATGCATTGTCATGGATGCACTTATTCCATAAATCTAATGTATATTCTTACAAAGCTACTATTAAATAGAGATACTGCTACTAGATAGAGATAAGAGATAATGCAGTATTCACATGTTAACCTCTCTGCAAGTAACTAACGGTGGTATCAAGCACTGGCATTCAACACCTCTTGGGTCTCCAAATATATTCAGTATTCTTTTGAAGCCTTCACCCAATTGCAGATCAGTTGCGCCATGCCTGCACTTCAAACCTAAAAGCAACAATCAAATATTCATGTACTAGTGGTACTTTGAAGTTTACAACTCTTTTATTTTATTTTATTTATACAATGAAAAGTTTATATGATGTTCGCCCGACTCAGTCCGCGTTAAAGAAATAAATTTTTGCGCTAGTGTCTCCATGGAGGTTATGAAACGGATGTCCCGTCACCACCCACCAATAAGCAACGCAAGGGATATTGTGATCCAAAGGAGGAAGGTCGGGGTTTACGAAATTAGTTGTAATAATTGTAACAAAAATATGTTGGGCAAATGACAGGATCAATTAAAACTAGGTTCAAAGAGCATATGACTCATCTAAAATATTGAATAACAACGAAGTCAAGTCAACATGTTTTTGATAACTTAACATTAGTTAGAAATTTAGACAATAGTAGGCAATTAGATGCAGAGGGTCTCTTGGTTTATAATTAGTTTTAATTGTCCCGGATAATACCAACTTAGTTGGCGATACGCGCTGGGTGAAGTAAAAGTATGTTTTAAAACAGCGGACCTTGACTAGTTCTACTAGTGAGAGTTTGAGTCAGATCATTACTGAACTAAATCGTACTGTAAATTTCGTATAAAATATTCCGCATCATTTAATTAAGGCTGAATTACCTGAATTTGTAGAATCGTCATATGGAGTCATCTGGATAATCTGATCTTCTGGAGAGGCTGAAAGGGAAAATACAAGTTTTGTAAACTAAACTTTCAAAATTTAATAAAAATGCTCTGACTAATTTTATGCAGCCTCGAAATGCATACATATGCGATGCATATTTTTTAAAGGTAAACTGTGATATTCTTTACCACTTGTAGACGTAGCTCTTCCCGTCTGTATATACATTCGAAATCGCAAAAATATTTGTCAGGACCTCAGGGACATAGATTTTGATGCTCTCAATAGACTCTCCTAAAATTTTCTAACAAGAATTTTGCTATTATTAGTATTGAAAATAATTCTGTGCACGTGTATATGGGAACCTGTCTCTTAAAAAACATGGCGACATGCGACATGCTCACCTGGTCAGCAGGTTTTGCAAGGTCATAGTAAAAGCAACATCGGAGTATAATAATGTGCTGACAGTATGTAAAGGCTGTCTGTTAATTATGATTATTTGCCGGCCCACAAGGTTACTGTTGGTGTTTATTTGTACTACGATCATGGCCATGAGCATACGATGGAATATCAATATGAGAGTAAACATAGGAATTAATTCAATGTTTAAGCTAAAATAGTTTCGTCAGGTCCGACAGGGTATATTGAATAATTCTTAATAATAATTCCAAGCGCTTTACAGATTGCAAATTCTTTACACCAGTTTCGTTATTTTTTAAGAAAAAAATTAAATCCCAGAATTTTATCACAATGCATATTTCATGTAGAACTATGATACTCGAAGTATGCCTAGGAGGATAGTTTGAGCAATATTTACATATTAAAAGTGTCTGGCCTCGCAACACTATAAATTTCACTATTTTTCTTTCATGGGAAGGAATACTTTCTGGACTATACCATTCCGCAACCAGAACCCTGCACTTTCTTATTATCTGGGAGCAGTAAAATACAAATTAGAAATAATATGAAGAAATACTTACGGCAAACAAAATCTGTGGGACAACAAAGCGCGCCTTCAACAGCAGAAGCGCCTAGATATACTGGAGCGCAATAACTGTTTAAATCTACGGCGTGCCTTAGCTGGATGCCGCATGACTGTCGCCTACAGTTTTTCTCTCCAAAGGACCCATCGAAGTCTTCCATACAAATGCATTCTAAACAAGTATTCATTGGAAAGAATTTCTCTCCCTCCCTGAACGTATTTCCATCTACTTCACATTCAGACACTGGTGCTACTTGAGCTAAATATGATATTATTTAAGTCACAATTATACAGAGAAAAACTGCAAATTGCCTTTAAAACTTACGACATTTTTCGGAAACAGAGCTGCATTTTCCAAGTTCGTATGTTCTGTAGCAATCTCTCGGTGGTGGTTTGCCGAACCATTCTGAACATTTGAATATGCCAGATTCAACTACTGTGCTAAAACTCAATAAATTAACGATTTACCCAACTTATAGGAGGCGTCTTACTTAGGGGCGGCCTCGGCGGTGCTTGGTATGAATATATTAGAGCTGCTCAATATTCGTGGTATCCTTCGACACACGCATTCAACGTTGCATGTAGCAAGTGTTAACTTATTATCTAGTTTACTGCCGACGGGATACCTGGTAGCCTGATACAAGCACGTGTCTGGTGTAAGGTCCCAGTCTGTACAGATAAAGCTTAACGGGCATTTAGAATGGATCTGATATTCTGCTTCGCATCCAAGATCCTCGTAAATTAGAACACCCAGTCTATCACATTCTTCCTCCTCTGTAATAATAATTATAATAAAAATACGTGAGGATTGCAATTAATAATTATTAAATTAACTAATATGTAATATAAAAACATATTAAATACAGTAACAAATAACGTTTTATTTAAAATTATGGCTTATGCCAATTTCCTATATTTTTGATGAATGAGAAAGAATGAACATCAAGTATTATATACTATATAAATAGATACTAGAGGTAAGTAGCAGTAATTAATTATTACTATACAATAATAATATTTGTAACTATTATAATATAATAATTACTATACTTATCACTATAATAAATGGATTGCGCAGTGCCACACTATCATAATAATATAACTTAAGATAAACGAATTACAATATTTGCGGAAAATATTTTAATGGGACTCGATTGTTAACATAACGCGAATATTTATAAGATAAACGAATTAAATTTAACTTCAGAAATAGGCTATGTAATAAATAAATCGTTTTCCATATAAATTCTATGTCGATAGTACCCTTCATACTGCGCAAAGATATATAAATAATAATTATATATTTATTTATTTTATATAATTACAGTTAGGAGTCTTAATTATTGTATGTATTAATTTACAAAATAAATATAGATTTACATCTATTTTAGAGTTAAAGACTAAGTTAAAAACTTGCGAATCGATGGATACCGCTAAACGACATTCAATTAAATTAACTAGTAATTAAAAAAAGAAAAGAAAAAAAAATAAAAGTAGTACTGTCCACAAAATGTAGCGTCTTATGTTAATTATACCAGTCTTTTAAGAGGACTTACATTATCTTTCCCATTTCTTAACCAATTTGTTAAAAATAAATAAATTTTTTAAAATTTTTAAGTGGATAATTTATTATACAATCTTTGTTCAATATAAACAATGTGTCTTACCTATAAAGTTACCTGTATCTTTTTTTACTACATCTAAACATCTAATTTGATGAGGGTTTTTAATTTTTGTCGAGTGCAATAAACATGATCTATAGGTCGAAAAAAATGCTTGTTTTTGTAGAGATATACTCGTACCACTTTAGCGTAGACTTAAATACAGTATTTCTGACTTGCCCTATAGTTGGTCAGTACAAAATCTAATATTTTCGGCAAAATTATCTTTATAATTTTTCTGTAAAATTTCCAATGCCTTTAAATATATTTTCCTTATCCCTGTGCTATCATACCACATTAAATTATTAAATTATCGATTCAACAAGAGCATAACGCATTATTTTCAGTTGTTTAAAATTCAAAAACGCTTTTATTATATTATTAAATTTGTAATTATATTAAATGTCAAAGTTTTATAATAATACGTCTGATCTGCGTATCCCGCCTTAGATGACAGTGCATCATTATCCCTAAATATTTAATACTTATGGTAGAAGAGATTTCCCGGTCATCCAGTGGTATTGCACTAAAATCAGGTAAGTTATTTTTATATGATATAAATGCCAAGTATTTAGTTTTATCCCAATTTAATGTACGCAAGGTATTACCAAACCATTTTTGTATCTTTTTCAGATCCTGCACCGACGGACCTGAAGGAGTCTTCAGGTCCGTCCAGTTTCTAATTTATTCCAAGTTTCCGGCTTGAAATTTCTCATATATTTTATATTTTCTAATATTATCTTATACTATTCTCTTGATATGTCAAATGTCATACTTATACTCACGTTGGGCCCCTATTAAAACAAATAATAAAAAAACCACATACACCATAGCAGTTACGCAGTGGGACATGTTCTACATAAATCGCCTAATTGAATACTAATCCATAGTTATAATGACAAGTTATAATTCTGATATCATTGCTACGTCTTGCCAAGGTTATGGTACATACTGAGATAACTTCATAAAACGATAATGCAATCAACGTTTAATATACATTAAACCTACATTATTGTTACTTATTTTGGAATGCTCAATATTTTTAAAATATTTTGTCGTAGCAGATTAAAGTTACTTATATATTGTAGCAGTTATATTAATAATAAATAATACTGAATCCCTATATTTACATGAAACATCTACTAAGAGGCTTAATACGCCTACCTGCAATTAATTAAACCGGTAAATCCGATTCGCTACTGTCATTACGCCGCTCTAGGAATGGAGCATGAAAAAATAACCAAATATAAATCTGCGTCTCAAATATATTGATCTGCGTCTCAAATATATTGATCTGCGTCTCAAATATATTGATCTGCGTCTCAAATATATTGATCTTCGTCTCGAATATATTGATGTGCATCTCAAATATATTGATCTGCGTCTCAAATATATTGTTCTGCGTCTCAAATATATTGATCTGCGTCTCAAATATATTGATCTGCGTCTCTAATATATTGATCTGCGTCTCAAATATATTGATCTGAGTCTCAAATATATTGATCTGCGACTCAAATATATTGCTCTGCGTCTCAAATATATTGATCTGCGTCGCAAATATATTGATCTGCGTCTCAAATATATTGATCTGCGTCTAAAATATATTGATCTGCGTCTCAGATATATTGATCTGCGTTCAAATATATTGTTCTGCGTCTGAAATATATTGATCTGCGTCTCAAATATATTGATCCGCGTCTCAAATATATTGATCTGCGTCTGAAATATATTGATCTGCGCCTCAAATATATATTGATCTGCCTCTCAAATATATTGATCTGCGTCTCAAATATATATTGATCTGCGTCTCAAATATATTGATCTGCGTCTCAAATATATTGATCTGCGTCTCAAATATATATTGATCTGCGTCTCACATATATTGATCTGCGTCTCAAATCAATTGATCTGCGTCTCAAATATATTGATCTGCGTCTCAAATATATATTGATCTGCGTCTCAAATATATATTGATCTGCGTCTAAAATATATTGATCTGCGTCTCAAATATATTGATCAGCGTCTCAAATATATTGATCTGCGTCTCAAATATATATTGATCTGCGTCTCAAATATATTGATCTGCGTCTCAAATATATATTGATCTGCGTCTCAAATATATTGATCTGCGTCTCAAATATATATTGATCTGCGTCTCAAATATATTGATCTGCGTCTCAAATATATTGATCTGCGTCTCAAATATATTGATCTGCATCTCAAATATATTGATCTGCGTCCCAAATATATTGATCTGCGTCTTATATTTGCAATTATAAACTGTATCTTAGTAAACGTAACGTAACCCATTTCACATGACGAAAAAAGAATCCTAAAAGGGTCTGTCTGCTTGTCAAGCCATTAATTTCCAAATATATGAACTGTACATAGTGTAGATCATAGTGTAGTCAGGTAATTTTAAAGAGTTCATTTTTCAGTCAATTTTTGTTCGTGAAAGGGGTGTATACTATACATATGTCGATTGATACTATACGTATTGTCCATAAAATTTAATTTTAAATTACCAAGATCATATAACCTTATTTTTATTTTTGGTACAATTGAAAACCAAAACAACATTTGAAGTGGCAGACCACTTGCTTGATATTTTTTGTCTGGTACACCATATATCCTGCAAATTGATAACGACCGTGAGTTTGTCAATTCGGTTATTATGGAACTAACTACTGTTTGGTCTGGTCTAAAAATAGTTCGCAGTCGATTAAGACACTCATAGAGTCAATGATTTGCGTAGAGAACAATCATCTACCTGGGTCAACGATAATAATAATAATAATAATAAAATGGCCAGAAGAGTTGAAATTCATAGTCACATAAAAACCGATCTTTTCATAGCGGAGTTGGCAGAAGCCCTTATGAGGCATGTGTGGCAGTAGACAAATGAATGATTTAGGACCCAGTTATATTGATTATCAAAATCATTTATTTAAAGTCAGTTTGTGTGACCCCTTGGTACTCCATTGATTACCAAAAGGCTTTCAATAATTACCCTGTCTCAATTATATTAATGAACTATAAGTTCAGTAACTACGTTAATTAACCTAGAAATTTTTGTGGAAGTATTTATATTACCTATATAGTATTTATATTATTCTGTTATAATGGTCCATATATTTTTTTCAGAAAACTAAGTAACCGTTTACAATTTTTCTTTCATATGAACTTGTTCCATTCCCGTTATCACTTTAATGAGGGATATATACAGCTTTCCAGTATAGTGGTTCTAATGTTGAGTTCAGAAATCTTATACATATCATAGATGGAACGTTGTTGCATCGCGTCTATTTATAATAGTTATGTTTCTTTCGTTAAGTTACATTATGGAACCAACGCCAACGTAATATTTTATGGTATCTTAGGTATGTTAAAAATCAGAGCAACGATTAAAGAGACATATTGTTTGACGAGATGATGATCCCAATCGTATCGCAAGAATCGTTTCTAAGGGTTCTAACGATAAAACTAAAAATAGTTTTATGGAACTGTTAAAAAAATTTCAAGCTGCTACCGTCATGATAGAGCAAGATACGGAATATGCGGGAAATAAATATGTCCCATGTCCCATTTCTTTGACTCTGTAGTAGTTATTGGATAATATATTTGATCTCTTGGGCATTCTGTCAGATGCATTAAAGGAAATATTTTGCATAAAATATTTGCAGAAAGTATACTACTTGCTTGCATTTATTTAGCGGCTACGTCACGACGTCGCGCGTCTCTTTTCAATCAAGAAAAGCTCAAATTTCTAAACGTGTTGCGAAAAACCCTAATCTTGGCGAAGTTATTGCCGACAAAAGAAACCTTTCAGACTTTACAGCTATAATAAAAAGGAATTTATACATATAAACAAGTATAGGTACCAATGTCATAAAATCAGCATACATCGCGTCGTTGCCTCTTACAGAAGTAGCAGCAAGATAATATGGTTCCGACCGTATCATCAAGTACAACAATGGATTGGTAGTGAAATGCCTTTAAACCATTGGGAATTGAAGTAGTTAAAAAATGGTCTGGTCCATCTGGCTATAATTCTATAGTCTTATAGTTCTACAGCTCTCCAGAAGTTATAAATACAAAAAGGGATATCGGGTAGCTTGTGTATGTAAAAAAGCAGGTCTCAAATGTTCTAGAATTTGCTCGAACTAGAATTTGCTCGAGACAATAGATGTAATAGCATGCCTCAATCATTAGAAGATAGTGATAAAAATGAAGATACTGATATGATCAGAACCACTGTGTAATGAAATAGTTAGATAAAGTAGAAAAGAAGCTATTGAAAGTCGGGACTCAAAGAAAAATCAGGACTTATCTAAGAAATCCCGGTCTTAGTTCGGAGCTTATGCCGAAGTCTCGAAAACACAAAATAAAGCCGATTTTTAACGAATTTTACGAAGATCACATATAGGCTAGGCGTCAGGATGTTCAGGATGAGTAAATATCGTGTTAAATGGAAAAATATTTTACTCTTTTGCTTGGGCTCAATTCCTTTTCGTTTTGCAAAAATCTCGATTCTGAACGGCTATGCGAAAAAAAGGTGAATATCAAAATTCAAGATAAGAAAATTCTCTATTGAAATGGTTCAAATACATTTTTACGTAGTATTAATACTCTTGTTGAGTTGTAGGTGTGGAGTGGGGCATCATTTCTGAATACCTTCAGGGAAATTTAAAATAATAATCGATTTTTTCCTATTGCTACCAAAAACAAAGCTGTTCCACAAGACCTATGGAAAACAATAAACTGTAGGTGTACAAAAGTCTGCAAAACTGCATATAGTTGTAGAAGAGCCGGACTGAAGTGAAAATTAAACAATAGTAGCAAGTCGAAAGCGCGAAATTCATATAGGAAACTATCGATATACAGACTATACGCTTGAATGGGAATTCAAGCCCCAGCCTATAGCTGCAAATATATTGATACTATGTAAAGATTTGTCTGAACCTTTCTGATATAGAATTTATTTATCTTTAATTGTGACGCGACGCCTGGACTAATTTATTAAAGGCGTAAAATTGAATAATGCAGACATAAAACGCTTAGAATATAGCACAAAATGGTCCGACATTATTATATAGAGGTAATTATAATCCGAAACCATACAAACATAATACTTGTACCGGAACCCTTACGTTAGATTCTCTACAAGATACTTTAGAACATAACAATTAAATTCTGCCCTTCGGCCTTATACACTAAGGTATAATCACTAATTAATTAATATTAACTACATAGAATTAATAGCTCCCTAGTTGTAATATCGCCTCGGTATCCTACAGTTTCAATTTCTTACTATACCCCGCGGTTCTCACTGTCCGTAGCTTCGCAACGTAAGTACCTAATTTAATATCTATATTGATGTTCTATTTCTGAACATTCTAATATAAAATCATTAAGCAAAGCATTGATTATATACATTAAAATTCTATTATTATTGTTGTGCTACCAAAGCTACTATCTTAGGTGGTTATATGCCAGAGAAAATTGAATTGTCCATAATTAAATCCAGCTTTCCTACCATATAATATAATGTAAAGCAAGAACCGGAAATAGAAAAAAAAACATATGTTAAAGAAAATTACGTCATGATACCCGTAGTTCAATGGCGAGAAAAAAGTTCAGCTTTTGAGGAAAATTACGTCATGGCACCATTATATTTCAATGGCATATTAATAAATTTGTCGCAGACGAATACTGTGGTCCCAGATTTATTTTGGTCGCTTCATATTAGGTAAATAAAACGAAAAACCGGAAATAGAAAATCCGACATTTCAAGAGAAATGACAACTGGCAATAATATAATTTGCTTAGTTAAGACGTAAGTTCGAAAATCGTTGACGATTAATATAAGTTGGTTCTTTTCCGTTTTCAATTTTATTCCGCCACTGGATGGTTTTCTGAAATAAGAATCCACATCAACCCTAAATTGTCATTATGTACTGACAAACGAATACAATGGCGTCCAAAAATATTTTTGTGCCTATGCATTACGTGTTATAAAGGAAAAAAAGGAAAACAAATAACGGAGGAAAATAACGTCATGGCATGCTGAGCTCAATAGCATATTCCAAATTTGTCGCAGACGAATACAGTGGCGTCTGAATTTATTTTCGTCGTTGGATATTACGTCTTATAAAGCGAAAACCGGAAATAGAAAAAAGTTAATATTTTAAGGAAATATCGTGATGTCACCCTTCAATGATATATTCCAAATTTGTCGCTGAGGAATACAGTGGCGTCCGAAATTATATCCGTCCCTAGACATTACGTGTGATACAGCAAAAACCGGAATTCAGAAAATAGTTCATATTTTAAGGAAAGTAACGCCACGACACCCGTTGTAGGTCAAAAATTAGTAGAAAAGTATTCCAAATTTGTCGTTCATATTGAAAATACATTAAACGTTCTTAGTATAATCCACGTAAGTACACATAGGGCCATTAAGCTGGCTAAGTGGAAAAGTTAATAGTGCCCTCTTATATTCTCGCGGTATTAATGCTTTCTGTAAAAGGTTCAAAACAACCAAAACGACCAAATCGGCCTGGAGAGTTTTATTTAGATCGCGCTGTAGAGGAATCATTAGATGTTGTTTAAAAGTGCGTAAAATTAAAATTATATGTTTATTATTAATTATTTGTAGAGGTATGTTTTTTTATTATAATAAAAAGTTAATTATGTTTTATTTATGGTGTCATCATTTCCAATGTCCCGATGGTTGCAAGGATTGAGAAAACTGTGATTTTTTTTAAATAGTTATATTTATATACAGAAACTAAAACTAAAATGGGAGCTTGCCTTCCTTTCGAAATAAAAAACATTTTTGAGAAAACTTATTTTCATATCTAGGTGTCGATGAAATTAAAATTAGCTCAATATATTATAGAAAAAATAATTTTTGTCGCACTCACACAAAATTGACGCTTTCCAATGCCTGTGGAGAAAGCGAAAAGTCGCCTATGTCAAAAAACCGTAGGCTTTTCGATTTTTGTAAGCACTAGTGCGGAAAATGGACTTTCGCGCACGGGTACGCGAGGTATCCGTGCACGCCGCACGCTTCAAGTATATTTTTCCTCATGTGCACGCCGTTGTTTAAAATAGCGCAATTCCCGCTTTCCTTGACATGCATAGAAAAGCTCCATTTTATGCGATCTGGACGAAAAATATTGTGTGAGACACGTGCGGACGGCGATGTGAACGTCTTGCGCAAGCCGAAGGCATCGGCTCGCGCGCGGCACTCACTCGTCGCAATCGCCGTCTTTCCGCACTTGTTATATCTACTAATAACTATTAAATTCACTGTCAAACATTATTGGTATCAAATTATGATAAATATGTCATTTTGTGTACATTCATATAAAAGCGGCAATATGTCTGCTGTCTAGTGCTAAACTTATGACATTATTGACTTAAATTTTATGATGGCATTTATGATTAATCAACTAATTTATACCGCAATTCATTTCGTACTATATTTAACCCCTAAATAAACAGCCAATTGTTTAAACAAACAGACAAAAGCTGCCCAATGTTGAATTTTATCAGCGGAAATATGGGTTGATGATGACGCAGGATTACACCTGGATAAAAGCCGATAAATGCCTCGTTGCACAAATTCGTCGTTTATTCCATATATAAGGTACACTTTTAATAATACTCGCGGAATATAAAAGCAATAAAACGACGTAGTAATAAAACTTAATTAAATCAGTTATCGTATTATATTATCTTGTCAATATTATACCATGTATGTATAAAATGTGGAACAATAAATACACTGCTGCCAAACAAAATATTTTATTTAAAAAATATTGTAATGTCAAAGATCACGAAGGCAGTTGACGACGTACCTTTTATATATAGGGCAGCACAAACAGCACCGGATAGCTTAGGTCTCAACTTCGATACTGAACTATTAATTCCCCACTGTCAGGCAGATACAAACCAATAAGCCTGACGTAGTAGTGTGACCAACTGAAGAACATTGTCTTGTAAGAGACGGAGAATCGGATAAAACAAAATATCGAGATTTACTCTCCGTACTCCGCAGGCTCTACCTGGGCTATTCTGTTAAAATAGTGATTCTTATTATTGGCTCCCTCGGAGATATGCCTTGGAGGTATGGAGGTATGACAATGATGGCTCTCAGAATTAAAAATCATCCCGGAATACCGTCAATCAGATGGGCGTCATACTTGGCTCCTTGCATCTACTCAGAACACATGAGATGCGGCTTCAATGACTACTTACGTCACGGACGTGGGCTGTGATCGTTGAGTAACGAGACTGGCGGGACTCTCTGGACCAGTAAGAAGCCCAGCACCATAATAATAATAACAATCATCCAGAACATTCTGTCGGGCTTGTGGTTTTGATGATAGGTGTTCGCGGTGGTGCGAGAGACACACTGCCCTCTGATCTCAAGATAATTCCGGTTTGCCGTCAAGCGGTAGAAAATTTAGCGGGCAGCATTCAGAAGGCTGCCGTCTTCCGTTTAGTCAGGGCACATGAGGACAGGACCCAGTGACCGCTCACTTCACGGCTGTGAAGACTGGTAAACACTACCGGCGCGTCACCTCAATGGAGTCGGACTTGAGGAGGCGGAAAAAGGCAACCCAAAAAAAATCATTATAATATCAATATTTGTTAAGGAAGTTGCTTCCGAGGTTTATTCATCTAGAAAGTGTTTGAATAGATGACGTTAGGTGCTGCAATGGGGAAATAATGAAAAAAGTAGGAAACCTAGTTGGTGGGATGGTTGATATATTGTGTATAAAAATAAAATGTTTAAAGCTAGTGCGACTGCAGGCGCATTTACAGAACCAGTTTCTATGATTTTGCACTATGTCGATGGTTGATATAACAAATGAAAAATTGTTATCTAAAATATATAAATAAAGTGATTATTGAAAACGTTGGATCTTACTTATAATGCCAGCAACGGCTAGTGGAAATTGTGTTCTCTCTAATTTTATTGAATTTTCAATAGAAACTTATTTGGCGTGGCCTGTGAAGCTTATGGAACACTTTAATTTAAATCTCAACTGGATGTAGTATTTGTTGATTTTTTAATAATATTTTCAACGCTGGGTGGGTTTGACAAAAAATATATTTATATTGCTTTTTATTGAGAAAACAAATTATTAGTTGTAACATAAAAGGAAATTGCAAAACATCAGAGAAGTCTCTAGCGTATCACCCAGTACCAATTTAGGATATCTTCTTTTGCCATGTTTATTAATTATTTAACATATATATTCAAACTGTCTTTCGCCGAACATAAAATATATTTTTTTTAATTTTGGGGAAAAAATATTTATAAAATGGATGTTTTATATTAGGCATTTTATATTATTTCGCAAGTTACATGGAAGAAGTTATATGTCAATATTAGAAAATGCAATGTCATCCCAATATTCATCTGGCTAAGAGATACCGATTTTCGATACCTTTTAATATATATGGTGCTACTAGCCAGCCTATTATTTTCTTGTAAAAAGAGATAGCACGTGCAATTTTGAGGTCATTAAAATTTGCTGCATAACTGACTGATCCTAAATCTGATCTCGGATATCCGAGAAAATATCTTCTCTAAGTATCTATCTAAGTAATTTGGATCAGAAAGGCCCTTATTATAACAGTTCCATGTTAAATTTTTTGTACTGTTTGCTCAAGAAAAATGTTGGTCTATTTGTTTCATTTCACACTTAATGATCCATTTGCCTGTCTGTTCCGTTCCTAACTGCTCTTCTGGAAGTCAAGGCAGTTTAAACACTTTTATGTACCATTTTTCGGGTATATTCTAAACGGTTATCGTTGAGGCCCTACCCATTGGTGAATAGAATACAAGTTGTACATCATGGCTTGAGCTTATTTACTTCCTGAGAGCTTCCTGTCTTTCAGGGCAGCACGCACGAACAAACAACTATAGCAAGGAAATACCCTTTAAAAAAATAACCTAGACTTTATGTCTCGTTATAATACGCGAAACGTCCATCCTTCGTTATAATTATATGACCCTTCAGTGTCCTCAATATTATGTCATATATTTCCTGTCTGGATTAATGCTACATTTATACGCAGTTATTTGTTCTATGTTCTGCTTTGCACAGCAGTATCGGTTTAGTTACACGAAAACGTGTAATGAGTGTCCATTCTGTTTTAGCTCATTACGTAAAACGTATAGTTTGATACGTACTGTTGTTTCATATGGACTACAGCTCTACTGCTTTACACGATCATACAGGGTAATAAATCCTGCAGCCTCGTGTATGCCAGTGATTCAAAGAATTGATTACATTTCAAAACCTTCTGACTCTGTCAGAGTAATATCTGTTTTAAAATTGATGTATTTTTTATGAGTGGTTTGCAGGCATGTCATTGATCTGTGAGATTCACAAGGTTTAAAATATTAATATGTTCTATAGAAATGTTGAATCTAGCGTATCCACCTATATTTTATGAAGATCCTGCTGAATCGGAGTCATAATTTTAATAATCAATAACACTTTTGTTCTATTTACTGATGGTAACAGCTGTATATTCAGTTTGAAGGCCTCTTAGTAATTGATTGTCGAAATCTGGCCGAAAATCAAACAATCTAAGCGGGACAGTTTCTTCTTGATTATATTTATCTGTTCATAACCTCGTCACCATGCCACTAAGATACGATGATGAAGAATCTTGAATTAGTGGGGATTTAATACAGTAGATATAGGTTTGGAGGTGGAATTAATTCACACAAAGACAAGGTTTGATTTTTTTAGTTCGTTGTTTGTATCTTTTTGATATACTAAAAGTCTAGAAAAATCTGAAATAAATTACACTTTATTTCACGTTGGAAAATGACTGCAGACTGCAGAATTCACTGTACCAAGAATTCACTGTACCAAGAATACTAATGTTGTATGTAGAGATTTTAGTCAGGAAAATGTATCTAATTTCATAACTTGCTAAGAACTGAGCGTTGTTCAGATACATCTGAAACTAACAATTTTAATACATGTTTTAATTCTTTTTATGATACATTTTTATACTATTTTAATATCCTTTAATCTAATAAACAAGGTTCTTAGGCAGAATAGAAAGCTTAACTATATGAAAGATCTATGTATATTATATAGGCGTTTAAATTCACCTATATTTCATGGTACATATCTTGCACCATAAAAAGAAAAATTACTTTAATAACGTTATCCATAATGCTGAGATAGATAATGCTGATGCTGAGAATCACTGATTACCAACTCTATTGATGTAGCAACTATGTTTAACATTTTTTTTGTTACCACAAACACTGACCACATATGTTGCGAAGGTGAATATAATGGCATATCATAAATAGTGTTTTTGTTCGAGACATTACACTATCGGAGTTATCTGGTATCGTTTCTCGGAGTTATCTGGTATCGTTTTATCACTGAAAGCTAAGAAATCACAGAGCATAGATGGGGTCCCTGGATTAATTATTAAACAATGCTTTGAATATATTTCAGGACCTTTACTTCACTTGGTAAATCATTCACTGCAGCTTAGGGCTTCCGGATATTTCCGGACTTGAATTGTAAGAAGTCCCAATTAATGTACTTCATACCAAGAAACAAGACACAAAATACTAGTAATCTTATTAGATTTAGTGATAGCAAATCTATTCCACTTGTAAATGAAAGTAAATTTCTTGGACTACAACTCGAACTGAATATATACGTAGCACGCGTTACTAAAAAAATCAATTCCTTTGCGGACACATAAAGACAACTTAGACCGCTGGTTAGCGATTCCACATTGCTTTCTATGTATTATGGACATGTATACTCAAAACTATCCTAAGGTGTAGTTTGTTGGGGAAATGCCGCCTCTGCTGCATCTGTTTTTGTTTCGCAAAAAAAAATTGTCGAACAATTTGTTATTACAAACAAAAAGCTGATCTGAGGTTACCACAATGTGTAGCTGAATTACGTCTTAACGGACCACATTCCATGTGCATACGTATTTATAAAGGCTTACCTGATTCTTTGAAACCTAATAATATATCCATGTAAAAGAGTGATTTAAAAAAATTTCTTCTGCCTCATGCTTTCTATTCTGTTGATGAATATTTTAATAGATAGTATAATTCTCTATATATTGTTTATGTGTATATCACTGTACATATTTGCTCTGCACCTGTTGTTTTTATTGGAGTCTGAATTTAAGGGTTTACTTAATATTGTTAAATGTCCCATATGAATAATAAATGGTAACACTTTTATACTTTTATCTATAACACTTTTATACTTTTTTGATCCTTGGAAAAAAAATTAATTCTATTATTTATATCAGTAAAAATGCAAAAAAAATTAAATTTTAAACAGTATCTAGTGACATTACTGGATGCTGTCGATATGTGCGTGATATTATTCATCGAAAACATCACATTAGTACCCACAGAAAACCAGTAAATTGGCACCATCAGGTGCGTACAACAATACCTCCCCTATCCTTGTTTATTATCTTGTTGCGTTTTAGAATTTCCATAAATAATAAGCCAAGAAGGATCTTGTAAGTAGTATTCCCTCTGTTTTATATAGTCCTGATATGTAGTGTGGCAAATTAAGACATGTAATTTGCTCATTAAATCTCAGCAGAGCTAGATTAGGTAAGATAGGAAAGAGCTAGCATATTACACATTCAGCAGTTTCCAACCACCTGAAGCACAAGCATGCGCCTCGTTTATGCTACGTGAGATATTCTGTCTGCGAAGGTTTCAGTTTTCAGTAGGTTATATGACGCTTTCCCGAAACAAGCTCGAGCGCACAGATTGAAAACGCACGTGCTTCAGATGTTTTAGTGCGGAAAGTATTTTTTCAGTATGTGATTAACTGAATGTGATACAAGAATTACGTAAGAAATATTTTTTATCAATGTTCATGGCATATTATTCAAGAGATATTCATTATTGTAATAGTTACTTACACCTGGTGAATTTAGCGTTTCCTTTTTGATTTGAGTATAGACATATTAATCCATACATTTTTATATAAGTCAAAAATCTGTTGTTATAATACATTACCTAATACATTTTTCTCTTCATTTCCCAAAGTCGTGTCATTACAATTGCCGATTTCACAATAAAATTTTACTCACGTTGCATAGGTTCTTTCCCTTTTTTTGAAGCTCTTCGGAACTTTTTAAGGCATTTCATTTCTTTATTTAAAAATTGATCTTCTCTTGATTGCAAAATGGTTTCAAACTGAAAAAGCATACGGTTCGTTATAAAAATTCACTGTATCAGTGATATTTATTTAATTAGTACGAATTAATTAGATCATATTTTTTTAATTTGGCTACTTACTGAATAAAAAATGTAAATTAATTTGTAGACGGACTCGTGATATAAAAACGGCACAGTGCGTCATGTTTCTAACTAAATTTGTGAATACTTAACTTACAGAGGTTCAAACGAATTAATAAAAATTTAAACATGACAGCTCTACGAGTACACAGAAATGCCATAGTGCTGCATTAAAAATAACAATTGGAAGAAGTGTCCTATGGCTCGCTTGAAACAAAACACTGATATGACAGTACGTAATGTCACTGTCAAAAGTGTTATTAATTATTAGAAGTAAAGATGTTATCTGAAAAAGAAAGTTTGTGATATGTTCAATTCGAAATATGAAGGTCAATATGAAGGTACGAACGTCAGTCAGTCAACAGCAAGCAGGATTGAAGAGAAGTATCGAGACCATGGCACTGTCAGAGATCCTCCAAGAAGTGGAAGTGCCAGAGTTGTTAATGATGAAAATATTTTCTGTCCGTCCATGGAAATCGGCATTCGACGACGCGAGGAATTGCAGGGGAATATGGATCCTGAAGATCAACAAGTATCATCCGTATAAAGTTAAATTAATACATAAGTTAAACGAGGATGATCGAGAAAGGTTGGAGAGAATAAGCATAAATCCCACTTTTTTAACAAATTTGATTTTTTTTTCGGGCTAGGCGACATTTTCCTTACATGGCGTTGTGAACAGGCAAATATGCAGATACTGGGATAGTGACAGGCCAAATTGGGCAATTGAGGCTCATACTCAATATCCCCAAAAAATAAATGTATGATGGGTATTATAGGAAGTAGGATTTTGGGGCCATATTTCTTTAAGAGAAATTTAACCGGAGAAACCTATTTAGATTTTCTCCGCAATGACTTCACTTGCCGTGTTGTGCCCAAATATTGACGATCCAGATGTTCCGGCCAATGAAATCTGGTATCAGCAAGATGGAGCACCCTCATTGTGCAGTAAATATCCATCAATATTTACACGAGATGTTCCCCGGACGGTGGATTGGTCGAAAAGGGCCTATGGAATGGCCTGCTCGTTCGCTCGATTTCACCCCATTGGATATCTTAATTGGGGTTACTTGAAAAGCAAGGTTTACTCCCAAAAACCGACGAATCTGGAAAAACTGAAGGAAGGAATAGGGCACCACATAAGAGGTCTTGCATTGTTTTAAATAATGTGTGAGCGGAAACATTAAATCATTTAGAGTTGTACTTAAGAGAGAACGGGCGCAATTTCGGACATTTAATTAAAATTCATATTTATTTATACCCCCGTTCCTATTCTTTATCGTCTATTCTTTGTTTTGTTCTTTGTTTCTTACTACGTTTTACTCTTAGTTTTCTTGAGTTAATTTGCTCATTGTTTACTGTATTCTTATTAATATTTCTCTCGCATTAAATTAAATGTGTTTAGGAACAATATTGCGTCTTACAATTGTTATTTTTCATGCAGCAATATGGTATATTTGTGTACTCGTAGAGTTGTGATGACTAAATTTTTATTAACTCGTTTAAACCTCTGTTTCTCAAAATAAATATAAAGTGTGCTATATTGCCAAACTCATCGACTGGTCTACAAGAATATACTACAAAAATATATGGTTGCCTTTTAAAAAAAATATCGATTACGTCACAACCGGAACACCTAGAGCGACATCTTATTGTATATTACATCAAAATAATCGGAATTAATTTAAAAAAAGTCTTTTTGAAAGAAGTCTCTCTTTTTAATAAATAGTATACAAATCAAATGACAGTTTCAATTTATTTGTAATATTAGATTAAATAAACTGAAGCTGTCATTTAGACACGTCAAATATGTATAAAAAATCAAAAATTATTTTGAAAAAGTCCCAAAAGAGACCCAAATATGTCAAATATCCTAAATATATGTTTTATCGCCACTATCCCAAGATAAACCCTATTAAGTACACTTGAGTGCAAAACAATCGACTCATTATTTGCACACGCATTTCCGTCTCCTGCTTCAGTTTAAAAAAAAGGAAAATAAAAACATAAGACATGCGTGTTATACCTTTATCATTGAGCTTTAAAAAACTGTAACTCTTGCATTAATTGGATGAGGCGTTCACAAAATATGTAACACGAACGGGTTGTTACGATTATTGCAAATTCCAACATGCGCGCCCAGCGACTGCGATCGGCCTACAGTATGCTTCCAATTCGGTAATTCGTCTCAGTCGCTTATGCAAATTTAACATATGGGTATATGCCCGAGTGTTGATGGAAAAAAATGGATTGTCGAGAGAGGGCCTCAGTCAGAGGGCCGTGGCAAATCGACTAAATTTGAGTCAATCAGCCGTGTCAAGAGTGTATCGTCGATACCGGGAAACTGGTGGCTACGTTCGCAGGGAAGCAGGCAGCCGTAGGCGAGTCACAACAGAACGAGTCGACCGATTTATCGTCTCAAGATCCCTTAGCAGTCGACATATGACTAGCATTGAGCTCAAGCAACAACTGACGGAGGTCAGAGGTGTGGTCGTCAGCGCTTGGACAGTTAGAAGAAGACTGAAGGCAGCCAACCTGACCCCCAAAAGGGCAGCTACGGGTCCCAAGCTGACGGCAGTCCAAAAGCAATGACGACTGGAAATTGCTCGCGCACATCTCGGTTGGGACCTCGGTCAATGGAGTCAGATATTATTTACCGACGAGTCCAGAATGTGCCTACACGGCAACGATAGAAGACGTCGAGTCTATAGAAGGCCAGGAGAGCGATTTGCTCAATGCTGTATTCAAGAAACTGTCGCATATGGAGGTGGCTCATGCATGTTCTGGGTGGGCATTTCCATGCACGGAAAAACCGAGTTGTTTTCGTGCCCGGTGGAGGACGCGGAGGGGGTTTAACAGCGGACCGCTACATCAGGGTCATTCTGGAGGAACATGTTGTTCCCTATGCGGGGTTTGTTGGTGAGGACTTCATGCTAATGCACGATAATGTGCGATGCCACACCGCGCGAGTGACCACTACCTACCTGGCAGACGTCGGTATACCGAAAATGGACTGGCCTCTAATGAGCCCCGACTTAAATCCAACCGAGCATGTATGGGATGAGCTTAAGCGAAGAGTCCGGGCCAGAAATCCTGCACCAGAAAGCGCGATAGAACTGAGAGCTGCGCTGATTGCAGAGTGGGAAGCAATACCTCAAGAACGCATAATAAAAGTTAGATCCATGCGTAATCGCTTGAAAAGTGTAATTGGGACTAGGGGTGGCAATACCATGTATTGAAATAATATATAATCATATAATAATCATTAAATTAATTTTAACTGAGGATTTCATTTCTTTTTCGTTGCATAATACCATTTCCCTTGAAATAGTTTGTATTCCACATGTTCTTAGGCCTATAACTTTGTCAGAACAGGTCCGATTCTAATCAAAGTGGTATCATTTGAAACCTTGGTTTTTAATCTTTCAGATAGTATATTAAACTTTACTTGGAATGCCATCGGAGTGGATACATATTCTCTTAAATCTCGAGCATGTATCTGAGTCGATTGTTTTGCACCCAAGTATATGTGCAGTTAAGAAATGTAATTGTTTTACTGGATCCACAATAATATAGCCTTTTAAAGTTTACAATAATTACTGATATGGTAGCTAATGACATTTATTAGAAATAAACCATATCGGGTATTGTCGACAGGATACATGTCATGATGTGTCTTGTGTCTTAGACACATCCATGCGGGGTATTTTAGCAGGATGGTAATACAACGCGGCAAAATCCGAGAAGCCAATAATATAAATAATAAAATAATTCATAAACTAATAGGTACACTTTATCTTTTATCTTGTTTATCTAACCCCAGAAAACTATAGGTTGGTAAATTCTAACCAGTTAAAATATACTAACACCGATGTGGCTTTCTACACCAAAACTTACGAAAACATCAAATCATAAAATTCTATAATCGATGTGGGTTTTTTCAACCAAGTTGGCATCATCGGGAGACAATTAAAAACTAAATCAACACTCTGCACACTCTGTTTATACCTAAATTATTGTCAAGGCTCAGTGATCTGAATTCACTGTTGCTGGAATTATTGGACTCTCCTAAAAGTGCCTATTTCTACATTTTTTGTAGAAAAAATTTCTAAACTCTCAAAAGCCCCACGTTGCCTACTATTTGTCACATTCCTAATTAATCTTAAGTTCTTAATGTGTATCATATGTTTGTTGTCGAAAGCATGTTGGGCAACGCTTGACTTTTCTATTTTTTACATTCGAGAAGGGCCATGTGCTCCTTGAATCTAGTTTCAATAGATCGCCTAGTTTGTCCATCATACTTTTTATTTATATTATTAATTTCATAAATCCCATACCTCTCATTAGTGCTTATTTTATCCTAAGGTTTACATAAAATTAATTGTAATTTATTCCCCATTGAATGAACGTGTTACTCCTATATCATTAAAAATTCTATTAAAATATGAACCTCGTAGTTCATATGGAATTGTGATAAATTTAAGATTTTCTCTATTAATTTGAATGATCGAAGGGTTATGAAGGCTTTCCTGGTATTTACGTTTTTTGGTCGTTTACTTTTATTTATATCTAGCTGTGATATTGTTTTTTCTATTTAAGTTAAGTTTTCACACATTTAGTTATTTATTTAGAAACATGACGCACTGTACCTTTTTTACATCACGAGTCCGTCTACAAACTAATTTACATTTTTTATTTAGTAAGTAGTCAAATTAAAAAAATATGATCTAATTAATTCGTACTAAATAAATAAATATCGCTGACTCAGTGTTTTTTTATAACGAACCGTTTGCTTTTTCAAATATTTGGTATATTTATAATTACTTTTTCTACGGCTTTAGTTTCGTAGTAGACGTAATTAAATCGGTTCTTGTAATTAAATGATGATTATGTTTACATGGAAAATTATTTATTATGTTTGCTCTGGAATTATTTTCACAATTTACTGTGAGAAACATTTCCAGTATTCAGTATTCTCTTGGGTAATTATGTAACATAAATGTTCTTAAAACAGACTTTTTAGAGTTAAACAACCGCGACGGCACTAGGGTCGGCTTCTAAAAGTTTTTAGCTCGGTTTTGTTAGCAAAGAAAGCACCCTGAAAGTTATCCAAATAATATGTGAGGTACTTGGACGGGGCCATCAATGTCAACCCAGCGTCTATCACGCAAGTTTTTGTAAATCCCAATACACTTTCAACAGCTATAACACCTCAAAAAGTGTCCCAACTGTAATTAGGTGCCCAGTACCTCTCAAGCATGTTCTAAACGTGTGTTGTCGTTTACTGTGGAAATGGGAAATATAAATTCTCGAGTTGTATACATAAAAAATAACATTTTAGAAATGCCTATCTGCAGTGACACTTCCAAATGTGTGGATGTAAGGACAATATTGAGTCCTTATAGCCCAATCAAATTACAAACCAGCAAAGATACCGAATTTGCCGTATGCTGCAGAACGAGGGCAGGCTATTTTTTTCATGGTTGTTTGGCGTCCAACAATATCGCGCGTGACAAAATAGCGTGCGACAAAAGAGCGCTTTGACAAAAGAGCATTTTGACAAATGAGCGACCGATTAAATAGCGCGCGACAAAACTGCGCTAAGACAATAAAGCGATGCTTTAGAATAGGGACGTGTTATTTCCTATTTATTTGATTCCTATAAAATGTGCAACCCGTTTCTTAGGTAATAATCCAGACACAAGAATTGTTGGATGCTTTTTCCATCTCAGCCAAAGCCTCTGGTGGAAAATCCAGCAAAGCCACCTCACCAAGTCACAAGAAGATGTCAGGCTAAAAGTGAAGATGCTGCTAGCTTTAAGTTTTGTACCGGAAAAGGAAGTACAATTTTCTTTTGAAATGATTACTGGAGAATTTTCCAAGGAACTACAACCGGTAATTGAATACCGGGAATGTAATCATGGGGGACACGATTACATAATACTGCACCCCGGTTTCCAATTGAGAGTTGGAATATGTTTAATAGAGTTTCCAGCAGCCTGCCAAAAAATAATAATTCCTTGGAAGTGTGGCACAATGCTTTTCAGAAGACTTTAGACTGCCACCATCCAGCTATTTTGCGATGACTTGATTTGTTCTGGTAGAACGTCTCAGAAAGAGCTAATGTGCGAAACGTGCTAATTCACAGTATTTTTCTTTGCTGAACAAAGGCTTGAAGTATAAATTCGCTACTCATTAATATTGGTGAAAGACTATTTGCAAGCTGTAGGTTTGAATTTATGATTATAAGGATTATTATTGTAAATACTTAATTACACATGTGTAAGTTGAATGTGAACGATAGTTGTTTCATTTAAATGAATAACCTTTGAGGCTGAAAATATTTATTTCGTAGAAAAATGCAGGTCTGCAAAAGATGAAATGAAACATTACCATTGTAAGCGCTGTTTTGTCGCAGGTAAACAAAACGCTTTTCTGTCGAAGCGCTGTTTTGTCGCGCGATATTTTGATCAATTGCCATTTAGTACGCGCTATTTTGTCGGGCGCTGCTTCGTTCCAGAGCCGCCAAGTTACTTATCTTTTTAGGATATACTTGTCATGTTGAAAACTGAAACTGTATCGATCCATGGCATCGCTGATCTGAACTGATCGTTGCCAGAATGACATTTTGCATTATATTATGATCATATACAAGTATATATACATAACGGTTCCAAAGCCGGCCCTGACATGTTCATAAACACATTAATTTATCACCTTGTAAAAAAAGATATAAAACATTTCATTGCAAACATTACATTATATCTATTTATTTCACTTTGATGGATTATAATGAAGAGCTACAACTAAACGAGTATCGCGAGCCTGATGAAATATAAACAAAAAAACTCGTTCTACTTGTTCAATCGTCCATTCCATTAGGTCGCGAGAAAGCTTTTAGCAACGCAGATTTTTCAGTTTTATATCTCCTATTTCACACACAATATACTAAGTGAAATCCTTTCTATCCACCTTCATATACGCAATCGTTAGTTCAACATCATTTGTTCACATAGTGGACGAATATCGTGCCATATATCATCTAAATCTGAACCTACGAAAACACAGTGTATATAAAAAAGTGACAAGGATCGCTTAAGTGCCTTAGCACTATGTTTTCAATACACTTCTTTGAAAATACGTAAAAACAATTCATACCTTGAAGAGTTCTACTACATCTCTTCGGTCATATTTTGCAATATATTTTGCATGTCGAACAGTCTGAAAAATTATTCTAGTATATCTGAAACGCAGGGGCGTGCAGTCCATGGATGTAAAGGAACCTATAACAAATGCGGCTTTGACTCTGATAGAGTCACAGTAGTAGAAAATCAAATCGGGCCTATGCCGGCCGCTAGCTTCTCTCATGCACCGGCGCGCGCTGGCTGAGCCAGTCGCCTGCTTTATGCGGGTATTGACCTTTCCGTTCCTCTGCTGAATGCATCGGCACGCGCTGGCTGGCCAGCCGCGAAAGCTATTGTTGGAGTAGATTCTTTGTTTTTAAGTTTGTTTTAAAGGGATCTCATCATTAAACTTCGCGGATAAGGTTCAGTTAATTACTAAAGGAAAGGCAAAACCGCCTATGAAAAATTTAACCCCAAAAATGAAAAACTGTATTAGGCATTTTTATCCAGAAAAACATTACGAACAATTGAAATGCTTAATAGGGTGTGAAAATATTAGTAAATTATTTTGTTGGCCATGTTTACTTTTTGGAAATGAAAAAGGTCTCTGGAGTAAAATTGGTTTTTCTGATTTAAACAATTTACATAAAGATATAAAAAGACATGGGTACGAAATAGGTAAGCAAAATAGGATCTTAAAAATTGCTTTATTGCTTAAAATTTCACCGCATTTTATACCTCTCAATGTTTAAGTAAAGAAATGACAACACGTTTAATAATATTCAATAATATTGAATATTTAGCATTTATTTAATATATTACCGACAATATTATGACGAAACCACCTACAAACAACATTATACATTATGTACATTAATTTTTTATATAATAAAAGTACAACTACTAAAAATAATAAATTGATATTCTATCTAAACCTTTCAATAGGTATAAACGTGACAAAATATCACACTGTAGAAATATTTTATCTATTGTATTTTGAATAAATAAAAAAATAATTAAAAAAGTATATAAAAACATCAAAAGTGCTGTTACAGCCAGTGTAATTTTATTTATTATGAATTGTGACATATGCCTGCTCATGCGAAGACCATAATAATAGTAATTACATATTGATTATTGATAAGCAAAACTAACTAATATATTTAAGCCTAGCGGCTATTGAGATAACTTTATTGTTTTATAACCGTATGTAAAAGCACACAAACAAACATATTAATCTATTTGTACCTCCTTTAAAACATTCTGAGAATTTCCCAGTTAATTGACTTGCTGAAAAAAATAGCATCAGAAAATCACTTAATTAATATTTTTACTCTTAACTGTTTTTCAGTGCGTCATAAATGCCATACCGCAAAACCTGGCGTGTCTGGTAATTGACATTATGGAGTAGACGCTATAATATAACTCGGTAAATCCATCAAATCTTCGATTAAGATACCTACTGGGGTTAGTAATTATGCTCACAGTAAAAACCGAATTGGGATTGGAGTTTTTACTAATAAATATACTGATTTATAAATATACTGATTATGGGAAATGCTCTGAAATTCAGTTATTGAATTTCTATTCTATTATTGAAGATATTGTTTGCAAGACAGTTTAATACGGGTTTATTAAAAATTAATTATTAATTAATTTAAATGATCTTAACTATCAGACATATTCTTACTTATTTTATTTATGTAACCAGTTGGGAAAATTACTATTTTGTGTAAAGAGCAGATTTCTGCAGTACGAGCGCTAGTAAGTTCCGCAAAAGGATGAGAGTTATACAAAATAGTGTTTCCTAACGTGTTTCATACAAGATTTTTTGTAATTTTCACCAATTTTATATTTTTTGAGAAGAAAACTCGTTTTATATACGTTTAAAATACGTCGTAATTTTATACGTTTAAACGTAATTTTATACATTTTATATACGTATACGTCGTTATTTTATACGTTTTAAAACAATCCAGTAGGTTGTAACGGTGTAAGGTTGTAACACTTTCATAGCTTGTCAGGTCTGAATAACCTACTATGTAATGAACTTTTTCTAGAATCGCCTCAATAGTAGGCTTTTGCGCTTTCAATTCTCAACGCAAAGTGCGACATTTCCGATGATGACATAATTGTCACTTTAAAGCGGCAATAGTGTCAATTCCCGCTCGCTTCTTTATTATAAATTCCTTAGCAGGCGCTTTTCAGTCAAAAATGACACATGAGCAATGTAGCTAACGAAAAAAACTTATAAAAATCGGTTCATATATAAACATATGTCAAATACATACAAGAACCACTGTATTAAGCGATTGTAGAAAATATGTTGTATATATTACGAGCACAAACTGCCATTGCCGCTTTTGACAGAACACCGAATACCGAAGAATAAATTTCTTTCGCAAGCGGCAATGGAGTACTTTGCGCTCTTAACACACAAATAACTATTTTCTACAATCGCCTCAATAGTAGGCTTTTGCGCTTTCAATTCTCAACGCAAAGTACGCCATTTCCGATGATGACATAATTGTCACTTTAAAGCGGCAATAGTATCAATTCCCGCTCGCTTCTTTATTATAAATTCCTTAGCAGGCGCTTGTCAGTCAAAAATGACACATGAGAAATGTAGCTAACGAAAAAAACTTCGATAACGATAAAAATCGGTTCATATATAAACATATGTCAAATACATACAAGAACACACTGTATTAAGCTATTGTAGAAAATATGTTGTATATATTACGAGCACAAACTGCCATTGCCGCTTCACTAGGACCCACATTATTTAACTTATACACGCACGATTTCCCAAATCCCAATGACACGAGGACCACTGTTGCATTATACGCAGACGATACAGCTACATTAGCAAAAACCACGAGCCTACCACTACTACAAAGACTGAAGCAACAGCAGACATCCAACGTAGTAAACTACTACGAAAAATGGGGGCTAAAAGTCAACGGAGCAAAGACGCAAGTCGTCGTCTTTACTAAAAAAAGAGATGTACCCAATCTGAAAATATGCATCAGCGGCATAAACATCAAAAATATGACCAAATTAAAATACCTAGGCGTCAATATAGACAAAAACTTTAAATTTGGAAAGCAAATTAACGACATATTAGCAAAAGCAAAATACAGACTACACCAAGTAGGAAGCATAATGATGCACGCGGACACAAAAACGGCTATAATAATATACAATTCATACATCAGACCAGTTATGACATATGCGTCCCCAGTCTGGTACCCCTGGGCCACTCAACAACAAAAGAAAGACTTGCAAACCATTCAAAATAAAGCTCTCCGACTAGCCACAAACACACGACTCAGTACACACAAGAACAACCACACTACACCAAAACACTGGCATGCACACACTAGATACATACATAGAAACACGTATCATACCACCATTCATAAACAGACTCACAGCACACAGCAACCCAACCATCCAAGAATCCCTTATCCCAAAATTCAGATACCCACCCAAACATCCCTCCCTCAACTATATCTACACCCCAGAGCATCCCATCCCCTACTAACTTTAGATGATGAAAAAATAAAACAAAAATATACAAAAAAAATATAAAATAATAAAAAGCAAAAAAAATAAATAAAAATCAAAAGCATGTATTAAAAAAATAACACCACAACCAAAATATAAATATAAAAATAAAAACCATAACAATAAAACAGAAAAGAACTGAACGCAAAGGAGCAAACAAAACAGTAATAATAATAAAATAACAATATAAAAGATGCCACATATTAAAACTAAAACTAACGTAGGATAAGAAAATGTACCAACGCTTAAATAGCCCGCTTAAATTTTTGTTAACTAACACATTAACAACTAGAATAGAACCCGCAATATCCTCCAAAACATCCCAACCATAGACATAGACATTAAAACCATAAAAACGGATAGCTAAGAGCACGCAAAGATCATCACAACAAATTACACGGACAAAGTATTTTAGAAAAAAATAGAGTTCCAAGCAAATAAGCAATCACGCAATGCCATTGCCGCTATTGACAGAATACCGGTAAATTTCTTTCGCAAGCGGGAATGCAGTACTTTGCGCTCTTAACACACAAATAACTATTACACAACCAATTGCGTAATATTTTAGTATTCGTAACTGGTTGTGAAAAGTAAGACATTCCTAACGTCAAAGGGTTTTGAAAGTCTCACTTTACATGTCAAAATTATAAAAAATATTTTTTTCTAGAACAGCTAATGATCTAATATGTAATATACTTAAAACCGCTGAAAATAGCAAAAAAACTGCACCACATAAGCGAATAAAAAAATTAGGTTGCCGTCCAAAAAAATGTCAGTGACGTCACTATCTCAAGAAATAAAAACCTATCAAATCATGTCAAATTCAAAAATAGCTGGGCCTCCTAAAAACAAAATCGACGTGTCCGGGTCTTTTCCACAAAAGTTGATACGTTCGATGTTATCGAATTTATTCCAACCTTTACACGCTCACTATGTTTTGTTACCGTGTATAAATATATTTCACCCTGTAAAAAAGTCTTTTTAAAAAGCTTTGTTAGATTTGTTTATCTTTATACATTATCCTTGTTCCTGTCACTTTTACTATTTAAACTTGGCGGGGGAACAAAATGGCCGCCAATTGCTTTACTTTCTCTGTCTAGGGACTTAAAACTATAGAGGCCTATTTCTTATTATATTATTATTCTTATTTATTCAGTTTTTGATATTAGTTAAACATACACTGTGTTCATTTAATTTAAAACTAACCACCCCCGTATTTGATTATCGCAAAATATTTGAGAATTCGGCGAGGCAGCATTTTTTTTAGGGCAACATTTTTGACAGTCAATGGGTTTTAATATGTTCGTCCCCCTAACCCCTAGCAACCCCAAGTTTGACATCTTAAATGCAACTACCCCACGTGTTACACATCATTTGAAAACCTTTTCATGCTCCCCACTAAAATAAAAATCGCCCTGCGTATTCTCAAATATTCTGCGATTTCTCAATGACATGGAATGACATATTTTAAAATGAACACTGTATGAGATATATCGAAAACGAGGCTAATTAGATGTTTTTTCTTGCAGGATGTTTCGTGATGATGAAGGGAAGCAGTAGCGCCAATAAACGTAGTTTGGCGTGACAAAAATATTCTTACATTGAGACTCGAGTGAAATGGATGTTGGAAATTAATTATTGTACAACATAATGAAGACATTGGCAAGCCTCAAAATAATTCTCTTCTGCTCGTGCCGTTGTTCCTCCTATACCGACTGTATATTTGAGACATTTTTTATTTGTTTGGAATTCCTTAGAGTGCTGCGTTAGTAAAATGATTTCAGTAGCGGGTCGATAGTGAAAAGGTTTTTGGCATGCTAAACAGCAAAAATGACTATTCTACATTCTTGTTGCTGTTGGAGATCAGTTCGTAGGGGGAGTTTTGCTTGTGGGTTTTATACTGCGGTGAGTTTATATTTTTTATATTATTGCATGAGTTTAATAAATAAAATCAGAATTAATGCTACACCAGTTCATTTGGAATTTGATCTCGGTTCATCCATATACCGAAATCAATCTCTGTGGAAATACAATTGGTAATTTTAGATTTATGCTGCGGTTCGGCAAATATTTAGAAAATATTTCACTCAGATTTTGAGGTTACTTATTATTTATGAATTGGTTAAATATAATGCTTGAAATTTACTTAATAGTCCTTCAATAACAGCAATTGCCTTCGTCTCCAATTAAAAAATATACATAATATAGTCCATTCATTCTAGTAAAAATAGGAGAAAATAAAACATAAACTATTACCACTTGGGGATTATACTCGCCAAGGTGTGACGTTTAAAAAACAAAAGAGTTCCAATTGCCCAAGTGGCCGCTTCACCCCCCAAAAGACAACCCCATGAGCACCGGAATGAAGATCTACTACCCTGGCTAAGTGCTATTGCAGTGGTGGTACCTGTTCATTTTTATTACCACTAAAACTCCAGGATTCAACGGTTCCCCCGATGTTATCCATTTACCATTTTGATAGAGGATTTGTAAATAACTTCAGTGGATTAGTCATATGGGATAAATCAATTGCACCAAAAAATGCACCAATTAATCAAGGGTGATGCGGGAATGAACTTATGTCGCAAAAGATAACACAGTGCTCTAATTACGAAAGTGGATTCAATATAAAGCGGAGAACCCGCAACCCAACCGGATAACCCCATTGGTTTGATCGCTTATTGCTCGAATGCCTTTATGCCTATAGGTAATGGAAATAACAGCACTTGAATAAAATTTTATAAGGAATATAATTAATAAAAATTCAATTTTCTGCGGGGGCAACCATTTCGTGGTAAAATGGCAAAAACCATGAAACCATTGGAGGTGGCTTTTGGGGGCAAAGCGGTAACTTGCGCCATTGGAACTCTTTTGTTCTTTAAACTCCTTAAATTTCATAACCTGGCGCGTATAATCCCTGAGTGGCAACGGTTTATATTTTCTTTTATCGGCGTTATAAAAATCGGGCCAAGAGGTAGGAAGTTTTATTATTAAATTAAGTTTGTCTGTAAGACCGGTAACCTTCCAGAGGTTCATACTTAAACCCCTCTGAAAATATATGGGGTTTAATGATTAGAAACATGGGTCGACGAAACTTCCACTGCAGAAATCACAACCAATTGCTTGGATGCATTCAAGAGCAATGGGACAATTTGGACGAAGATTGTATTTCCAATTTAATTCATTCTATGCCACCGCGTTTGCAGCTAGTGATTGCGGCAAATGATAGAATGAGAAAATATTAAATTATTTTATTATCTTATCGATTATTAATTAATAAATTTATTATTAAGTTAATGGCATTTTGTTTTTATGGCTTTTTTATATTATTTAAAAAATAAATGTAAATAAAACCAACTTATTTCTTATTAAATTTCGACCGGGAGTGCAACAAATTATCGGTAACGGGCAGTATGTGTTTAATTTAATATCACTAAAAGTCCTTAGATAT
Source organism: Tetropium fuscum (assembly GCA_964058915.1). Classification (NCBI taxonomy): domain Eukaryota; kingdom Metazoa; phylum Arthropoda; class Insecta; order Coleoptera; family Cerambycidae; genus Tetropium; species Tetropium fuscum. The sequence goes on along the minus strand of CAXKVY010000161.1, from coordinate 133,918 downwards.
TACTAAATTTATTCTACTCGCGTAGCGTATTTCCGTTAGAAAATTTATCGGTTTTTAACATATTCAATATTCATAGACATTTAATTCTAGAAATTTGTTAATTTGTTTAAAAAAAATAAAAGAAGGATATCAAGTGTATATAACATACCGATGCATTCTGAAATTCTGTTATCCTAATTTCAAAACCGCTTGTTGGGGGTTGGGTTGCGGGTTCTCCGCTTTATGTTGAATCCACTTTTGTAACGGACCTAGATGTTTAATGAACAGTATGTGATTTACAATATATTTACTGTGTTTAATATTTACATAACCCGTGATATGTAGTGAACTTGAATTTGGATTGCAAAATTGAATTTCTAGTAAGAACTTAAAATGTCACATTTTAATTTATTAAATGAACAAGTGAATATATCTTATAAAGTCTAAGTAAAAGCATATATATAAATTAATGTTAAACAAATACAGACGCTTTTAAATACTTATTTGTGCAACAAACAGTATTGTAAAGTTACAACTAGTTACAACTCAAAAAGCCTAATGAAAATATATGAATATTTTTTAAAAGATAATTCCAAAACTTATTTAATAAAGCGACACAATAAGATATAAAAGTAGTTATGGATTTTATTACATATAATTCAGAGAAAATTAAGAGAATGATTGATTTGCTCCCTTATCACTTAGAGTCTGCCAGAGACTTTGTGTGTTCCTTTGGACATTGATAGAATTTCCTAGATTCTGGATTTTAAGATTCTCGCCAAACTTCTTCAGCATATTTCTAATAGAGATAAAGTTTTAATCCTTCATACTTTTCCTACGTCTCATATTACCGGAAAACTTTCCTAAATGAGAGGATTGACGTTTCAAAGCAAACACGTTTGTAGATGTTCCAGAGCGATAGCTCGTTATAGTCCATTTTGATTTATTACACTTTTACTGCCTGATAATACTTTTGACTTTTTCATTAAACTGATAATTTCAGTTATAATATTAACTCGCATCAGTATAATCAAGATTTGTCATTTAGTATTAATCCAGTCACCGGAAGGTTGTAGAGGAAAATACACTGCTGGCCAATAGGTTGGAATAATACAAACTTTTAATGTAATTTTGGATGCATATATCTTCTGAATAATATGGAATATCAAAACACGGTTTTCAGGACGTTTTTTTGGAAATTTCATTAGTAAGAAATGGCCTAAATATCATGTTTCTAGCGTTTAAAAAAAAATAATATACAGGGTGTAAACTAAACACCTACAAAAAGTCAAAATTCATTCTTACCGAGAATTTTGAAAAACCAAAATCGAGATAAAATGTTTTTATCAGGGTAGCTTATGGACTAATTCGAAAAAATTTTTGGCCGTTTTTGGCCATCTCGCTTATTTCCGAATATGTGGGGGTTTTAATGAAATTAAATTTGAATTAAATTTTAAATCTGTGACGGGACATCTTAGAGAAATATCTCACAACAGTTTTTTTTTATTTTTTCTTGATCGGATGAGTATTAGCATAATTACAATTTCGTTGTAATTACACGGTAAATCCCAATATAAAATATTAAAAAAACATACAGTATTAACTAATGCACTGATGGGCTAAGTATAGTAACAATCAAGTCACCACTGTAAACAAAAAATGTTTTGTTTCACATTTCGTAATGCAGCAGCAGAATATCTAAATATTGTGTTTATACTGTTCATGTCGATTGAAAAATATTTTTTTGTTAAAATATTGTTCGTAAAAAAAAGGGTATAATGTCACAATTGACTATAAAAGAAAGGAGAAATTGTATTCGCCTGTTACATGAGGGTTTTACGCAACATACTGTTGCTAGGATATACGGCGTTAGCCAAAGTATGGTTAACAAATTGAAAAAGAGGTTTGATGAAACAGGCGATGTTAATCCTTTGTACCACGGAGGGCGAAAAAAAATAATTGGCGCTCGAGAGGAACGGATCTTGATAAGAAATGTTCGTAGGAATAGGAATCGCAACAACTTAAGGTAAGGTATCTACAAGAGTGAATCGTGCGTTTATTCTACTTATGACATAAAAGTGTAGGAGCTGAAATGTAAAAGTGTAAGTGATATGAAAAAAGTGAGTGTAAGGATTTGCACCGAAAAAAATTAAATTGTTTATCAATTTTGATTTGAAATTAAATTTACGTATTAAAAGACTCAAGGATTATTTTATGTAAGATGAAACTTTTGAATGTAGATGGAACGCAGATTGTGTGAGATTCCTCATTCACATCGTTAGATTGGGAACTGGATGGTTGAGGAGATGTCGGCTTATCTGAGACGAGGGACACAGATATGTCAGTTGTAATCAGGTGTGGTTGGTAAATGGAAATTCAACTCCCTGTAACCGAATGTAACAATGGTGGTGATTTCTTGAAGAACTAAATTGCTCTTTTGTTCTAAAGATCTTTTGCATGACAGGAATGCAATTCGATTCGAATGCAATTCGCAAGGAATTCATTTCGATCAAATGTATTTTCTTTAATTGAGTTTCTATCAATCGGATAAATACCAGTCAATTCGAATCCATTCCGTAGTGATAAGGAAGTCATATCTTCCCATACATTGCCTACTAATGTCGAAAATTGAGCTTTACCGTGCGGCTGGTTATAGTGTTCCCTTTGCCATGTTGATAGAGCACCATTACCAATATAAATATCCATATAAATACCCAATACCCATATAAATTTCAATCAGCATCAACACCCATATAAAAAAGCAGTGTCACATTTATAACATATTTTTGTCACAATTATCCACGGTGAGATAAAAAAACCATAATTCACACCTGTTTAGTATATCTGGATTAAACAAAATTTCGATTTGTTAGATTACATAATTTTATGTGCTCATCGAAGGAATTTAGAAGAACGGAGTAAATATAAGTCGGGCATTTATTCACTATCCGACTATTCAGAACGTCTAGAAGCAACGACGGCCGATCGTGCGTAAAATCTACTATGCTGCACTGTACGGTACAAATCAGAACTAAATCGCGCGTAATTTTGAAATTATAGTCAAGTGTCACATTTTGGCTAATTCACTGTATATAAATTTTTTATTCAATTTTGACAATAAAATTAATTATTCAAAATACAATTATATAATATACTAGTGACCTCAAAAAAATTAATTAATTCCTTCAGTAATCTGACACACCTGACAGTAGTTAATACGTTATTACGTATATAATCAAACGAACATATCATCGTCACACCAGCGACGTGGCGTATCCCTACCCGAGACTCTTCCTACCGTTTTCTAGAATCAAATTTAATAGAAATATAATTCTTATTTTTTTTTCATATCAGGATTATATAAAATTCTGTATCGAACTTAGGCCACACGCTCGTGGACCTAATTGTTCTTCTCGCGAAAAACAATGGTTTCATTCACTTGTTGTATAAATAACTTATAAGACGTACTAAGAGTATTCCTTATATTAGTAGACAGAATTTAGACATTGCCGATTCATCTAGTAATTTATCTGAAGAAAGCCTTGATTTGATTATACTTTGATTTGAACCGGTGCCTCCGCCATTACTTAAAATTATATCCCATTCATATGTTAAAGATACTAGTCAACATTTGCCATAGGACACAAGAAAAAGTACTACGTTCCAAACTGTTGCAGCATTATTAGATAAACACTTTTTGCAAACATATTCGACGATACTTAATACTCAGTGAAGGTCATGGTTGAGATCAAGAGGCGAAGAAACACATCCTTGTCCAACAGTAACAATACACGCTCAACGCATGTGCGTTTTCATTATCTTCCTTATTCATTGATATTGACCACGAAACCTTGAAGGTAAAAAAACATTCATGTAAAATGAAGAATTCAATGCGTAAGTCAATTAAATTTGAACGTTACTTCATTTTTAGGGTCTCATATTGCAATCTTATTACATTATTTCACCCTATAGGTACCTACCTATTTATTGCGATTATCCGAACCGATAATTTCGTGGAATGTCACTGTCCATAAAGTTGGATAAGTTGGATAACCACTCGGACAAAAATTTTGTAGTACGATCCATTTCTATTACAAATGGATCGATTTCCTGTCATCGTTGTGAGTCATGCTGAATAATATATATCCGGCTTGACATATCAAACTGCTTCCAGTAATTATCTGTCAGCGTGGGCATTTTAGACTTAAAAAGTGTCAGTTTTTGCTATGATGGGTCACAGAGATAGGAGGAAATATACCTCTAATGAATCTGAAACTGTGCTCTTTCATATTGTGTAGAATATCAATAATATCTGTTATATAGATATAATAATTTGTGTCATTTAATTTCCTTTAAATAAGTATATTTGGTAAAATTAAGACAACTGAATTTCCGTCAACAATTAAATATCCTACAAAATATTCTATGGCAACACAACACTTGAATTCGATGCACAAACATTCAAGTACCTACTGTTTTTAACATAGAAACATGAGAAAAAAAAATTTCAAAGGATACCCACAATTGCCGCAATGGGAGTTCGAGGCATTAAGTCGCTTTCATTCAACAAGTTGTTATGTTTTGATACAATACTAATTTTTAATCAATTTTAACACAAAACCCATTAAAATAAAATACTAAATAAAGAATACCTGTATTACTTCTATTTCAAGAATTATTGTTCATCCCACTTTACCACAAAACGTTCCATGGTATTAGGCAATTTATAATCCAAATGAATGCCAATGATGTCGATGTGACACGGTCGAGGACCGTATAAAATGGATCCATAATACTTGAATGGGAAATTTTCTTAATCTGCATCACATTCACCATCCAATTGTTTTAATTGATTTATGATATGACGAAAGGTATATAGTGTGATCAATGTCATAATGTGATGGGCGATGTATATAAAATCATTTGTTTTTTCTTAAATTCCTGGAAATCAGATGATTAGATGATAGAAATTAGATGTTACAAACTATACATTATCATTGAAGCTAGTCTATTAAGAAATGCATCAGCATCTACGTATTATTATTCTAAAAGAACCTATTATTCTAAAGGTACTATTCTAAAACAAACAATATCTAATGTCCTAGTGAATAAATCTAACGTCGTGACCTTAATATGACCTTTTAACCTGGTCATTGACATGAATATACGTACATAATAATATGTGCTTTCAAGCAAATTGCTCCAAAATGAAAATTAAGTTACTGTCTCGGGGTAAACGACGAATATACTTTTTAATTTAATTTGCCTCCTATCTGAAACGTTACAAAATTACGTATAATATAAAATAAAATTGCGATGAAGGCAGTTTAATTTAGACGGAATCACAAAAGTATGTATGGCCTGACTGGAACCTTCCAGAGGCAGTTTATTTTATTCGGATAGTTAAGTTGGAGTGGAGATTCTGCAGAGCTCGTACGACCTTTGAACTTATTCTGATTTAGAATTAATTCACATTGCATATACACAAATTTGTAATAGTTATTTACGTAACGAAATGAAAATTTCCCTTCTCATAACGTGTTAAGTACTTTATCTAATCCCGCTTTAAAATAGAAAAGACATTTAGTCTGTAGATAATCTCCAATCTATACAGAGTGCCGGTCAAAAGAAATTCTGTTGCAGCTAGGCCCCATTGGGCCACTTTTGCTTCCTTCGTGGGGGAAACGTCTCACCAAGTCCTTAATCCCTGCCAAATTGCCCAGGGGAGGCCGATGTTCTTCCAACGTGGTTTCTCTGGTTGATAATATGGCAGGACATTCACAAAGTACATGCCCGACCGTCTCATATAGTTCAAATCCTCTGCAGATCGGTGTGTCATTTTGCCTCCTATTATAGAGGTACTTCCTTACCTGGCAGTGTCCAGTTAGGATTCCTATTGCAAATCGTAGGTTTCCCTCAGATGTTGCGAAATATTTCCTTGCTGTCTCTTGCTGGGATATCTCAGTATATTTCGGACCAGCTGACAGTTACTTGTTTCATCCCATAGCTTCTTAAATTTCTTATAGGTGTTTTATTTGTTTACATTTATTTCGATTGAAGAGACATCTATAACAAGCTTTTATTTAACTTGCAATGTTTGCAAGTATGTATGTTTGGTCAAATCTTGCAACTGAATTTTTAAGCAGTTATCCTGGACCGATTGAGCTGAAGTTTTATATACACTTTTAGTTTGGATAACAATGCTTGGTTAGCTAGTGACGTCATTATAAATCAAAGATGTCGGACTAGTTATTTTTTTTTCACTTCCGTGATATGGGTATCAAATGAAAGGGTTTGCTAAGAAGAATACGAAAATAGAAGGACGTCACTCTAAATCCAATATGGAGCAGTTCCAAAGATGTTGTACTATGTTTTTTTATGCACCCCATGATATGGATATCAAATGAGAGGGTTAAAAATGCTAAATGGCGGAAATCAAGATGGCCGCTATATCAATTTTAGAGAGTTATAACTCGACAAAGGTAGGAACAGTTTGGTGGTGCTCGAACAAATATTGTATAGACCGAGAAAGGTCAACTAACTGGTGGCGATAAAAAATGTTCAAGATAGCGGATCTAAGAAGGCGATCAAAAACTTTGCTCCAATCCGTCTGAAATTTTATTATCCCGGGGTTTTTGGAGTCCCAAATTACAATTTTGGGGTCAAATTATTCTATGTATAATAATTGTACTACGCCTTGGGTAATTTGGCGAGATGGGTGTCAATAGCATTGCTTGGCACCCTGTCTAGGAGATGGAAAGCTCCAAAATCAAACACGGAACTGTGTTTCGTTAGGCACAAATAAGATTCAAGCGGAAATAAGTAGAGTCAAATCACTAGAAGGCCTCCTTATTGAAGAATTAGACTGTACTAAATTAGCAGGCAAAGACCATGTAACAATGACGCATTAATGAAATGAACAGACTTAGAAATATGTCCAGCGATAATTAAAAAATAAAAAATCAATTGATAGTAAACCGACATTATTAAAAACAAGCCTTTATTTAAATGCTCTTAAAAGAAGAAAATAATTAATTAAATTAACCTCATGAATTTATTACATTACACAATAATTTATATTATTGTGTCTTGTCGCTTGTCGCTTGGAATGGTTTTTTTTAAATAGGTAAATCTTGCGAAAAGCTTTTATATCATATAAATGGTGTAATGTAATAAATTGATGGGTTTAATATTCTTCTTTTTAGAGCATTTAAATAAAAGTTATTTTCAAAAATGTTTTTCTGCTTTTAATTTATTTTGAATACTATTTCGCGGTTTTCGCTTTACATGAGCATTACTATAAATAATTGACATTTGTATAAATCAAATTTTGTCAAGTAAAAGTATTCTGAATTGAAAAGTATAATCTGCTGAATTTTTAAAACAAATGAAGTCGAAAATGGTTGATTCATATATGGATGTTCCATCTGATATAGCAGACCCAATTTAGTAGTAAATTCAATAATACCTCGTAAATCAAAAAGCAGATATGGAGACACACGTATAAGAAGCTTATAAGTAGGCTTATAAGAAGCATATAAGTAGCCTAAAAATACAAAGCGTTATATAAAAATTGTTTCTTATAATATAGTTTTGAGTATTTATGGAAATATTTCTCAGTTTCTAGTACGTATGGGAACGCCTGACAAAACAACGCAACAGCATGCAAATTAGTTGTTGAAATCCTCAAAGCAATCCTCCTTTTGATCTTCTTTATGAAATTATCCTGAGATAGAATTCGCCTTAATTTAACATTCTGAGGAAATCTGTGTCAACTTAAAATGAATCATTGTAATATGTTGGATCTCAAATTGATATTATATATTGTATTATTTTAACAAATAACTCAACAACCTCAACATGTCTTGTTACCAAATTACTGAACTGAAGACAATACTCGACTCGCGCTTCTCTAATGATGCACCATCGGCATGTTATTATAACTAAAGTTTCAGTAAAAACTGTATCTAAATTAATGTCACGGTTCGATAAACTATGACCTATTAACAAATAAAATTAACTATTTGGTATAGGCTATTCGTGGCTGTTCAAACGCAAACTACTTCAGTGTTAATGTTAATACGATATCAAAGGTTCCACCTCTCATCAGGATCGACGTTTCTCATCATTCTAATTTCCCTGTACAAAAAGAGGGACCACAGTAATATTTTTTTACATGCATAAAAGAACAAACAGAGCGTTTGTTGAGGGATATTCTGCTATTGTTGAAGCTAGGTGAATAGCAACTACCACAGCAAGCGAAATTAGAATGTATTATATGATTTGTTGTGACTAAAATAATCGGATCGATTACCAACCGAGGTGTGAGTACGTTCGGGTAATTTACTTATGCTTCCGCCCAGTGACTCAAATCGTGCAAATTTGACAGCGAAAACACAGCGCTCTAGAAATCCAGCAGATAGAAATAATTTGTGAAATGGCGTTCATATGTAAAGTACGTACAATACACTCGCTCAAAATTTCGGTAGATATCTCTCGCCCTGCTATATCTCTATCCCATTTTTATCTTGTAGTAAATCAGCACAACCTTGAAATTGACATATCTCTCACCTATCTTTGGAACTTTGTTAAATTTGATAGCAAATCGGGCAAAATTAATAGAGAAAATACATTTATTCTGTTCAAGACAAAAATTGAGGCATGCCTTTCATAAAGTTATAGATGTAAAAAAGTACAAAAATACCATTTTCAGTTTCTCTCGGAAGCCCTTTGCCAGATATACATATTAATTAATGACCCCTAAGAGCGAACGTAACTAACTCACCGCGCACATTGACGAAATTCCCCATAACGAAATAAAATAAAGGTATTACTAGAATGATCGGAATGTACCAGCAAGGTAGTAACTTAATTAACGGTAGGTTTTAATGGACATAAATATTCGAAAGTTCAATTTTAATTTAATTAAAAGTCACGCTGATGTTCCTGTATAATCCCTTTTCCAAATTAACCACTTGAAAAGTTTGCCCAATAGAATGGGTATACGAAATATAAAGATGCTTTCATTGAATTACCGTCAATTTTTGACCTCTTAGATTAACATTTTCTGTTTGCATGCCAAAATTATATCTAATTTTATAACACCTGGAAATATTTATTTTATGTTATCTTAGAAATATAGAATATTGTGTATACTAATGATTGGGACAGCATTATATCAATCTTCTAGCTCTTCTAGTCCAGTCGTTGAAAGTAAAAATAGGTGTTTACCTCCGAATTCTTTGAATCTACATCGATTTTCATGAAAATTTATAATTAAGCTCTTTAACGGATGAAATTTAAGTTTCAGCATTTTATGAATTCACATGTTATTTAATTATATAAAATAAAGCTTCTTTATACTATACATCATCAGAGATTATACATCATCAGAGCTACTACCACTATCAACTTCTTCCGCTTGGTCAGGTGAAGGACAATTCTGAGAGTTGTCATCCCTTCATGTCCAACCATAAGAGGCACCGCATCATTTTTTACAGTTACAAAATATCATTTTATGTAACTCTTCTGGTTCAGGATTACTTGAAGTTGAAGTCGATTGGGTGTAAAAATCCTTCAGTATTAATCCACCCCCTATCAATTGGACGAATATTTTTATGTATTTTTAGTCGATTTTTTGAGCAGTAAGCATCTTACTGCGATTTTGTGCGTTCGATTCGTGAGAGGGTCTATAAAATTTGTGAACAAAATTGATCAGTTACTTTTGAAACAATGCTTTTTTGCATATAAAAATATGCGAAAGAGACGAAAAGAGAAAAAAGAAAAGAGAAAAAATTTACAACTCTGTAAATATTGATGGAAATGAGTCCAGTTGCGACTCGGGAGTTTTACGAATATCACGACGACGAATATAACTAACTACTGTTTATTCAATAATTGGATTATATTCAGGTAATTCTTCCTCTACTACTGAATTAAAACTGAATTTAGGGATCTTCATCCCCTTTTGCTTCAAAACCCAACCTCTTACGTGACGAGGAAAATATTAAAAAATATTAGAAAATATTTAGGAGAACCTAAAATATTTGATATGAAATTATACATCGTTTGATTAACCAACTGATGGAGAAACTGGAATATGCCGGTATTAAAGCTCTTTCTGCAGGCGATGTACACGTTAATGCGAACGCGTTTTGTACGCAAAGCAGCAATCAGTGAGCTATTGAGGACACTTCGCGATGCCTAGCTATGTCCTGCACCATGCCGATTTGCCTATCATATCTTAGCGTTCGCATAGAGCACCTAGAGCTGTAACCTTGAACGCTCCTTTTTACGAGATGCCTCCTACACGATAGAAAAGATGTACAAGAGAAAACGGACTAAGTTTTACTGCAATTAGCATGCAGCAGAGCTGCCAAATAGTACTCAGGCGATATGCACGTTAATGCAAACGCATTTTGTACGCAAAGCAGCAATGCGTGGGCTATTGAGGCTATCTACAGGTATTAGAGACCTGGGTTGCCTATTTCACAAATATTAAACAATTATTCCAAAATCCAAAAGGCTATAACTGTAAAGACACACATTAGGACAAGAAGAATTGTGGAAATACTAAGCAGTATTAAGTAATAATGTTAGGTTATTGTAAGAAAGCAGATTATGTTATTCATTATTTTCAGAAAAACATTCGCTTTTTAATCTGTGTTACTAATTTCATGCTGTTATTTTAAGAATCAATCTTATTTTTCAACCGACTTCAAAGGGAGGAGGTTCTCAATTCTACAGTATGTTTTTTTTGTATGTTCGTTGCCTCAGAACTCCGTTATTCATAAATCAATTTTAAAAATTCTTTTTTTATTAGAAAAGGGATGTTTTCAAGAGGGTCCCATTTTAGTTTTATTGGAATTGGTCCTTAGATTCCGAATGCTGATGTTCTAATTGTCCAAACTGCTATTAAGGAAGCCTATAATAATCCCACGGTAGTTGTCGTGAGACAGGATGTTGACCTCATTCTCATAATTGCTCTTTGTTAGATATTCCAGGAACATCAAGGAAAGTCGACAGAATTCGTAAGTCCTTCATAACTGTAAAAGAAATATATTATTTGCTCACGATACTACATCAACATTTTTGGCAAAGAAACTGTAAACTTGATAAATACTAGAAGGGACTTGCACTATGCTTTGTATATATCTAAGAGTCCATCATCTATGAAACGGGACATTGTACGAGCTGGAGAAAATATCACACTAACTTTATATAAGGCATCTCGAACTGTTACATCCTTAAATCAGTTTAAGTTCATTTCATTTAACAAATTTGTTGGTCGATCTAATCAAGTAGTGATATTAACAAAACTACCACATGTTTTTCAACATTCGGTAGTGGCGTGGAAAAAAATTTAAGCCTAATGAATGGGGTTGGAAAACAATCAGTTGTATAGGGAAATCTGATTTGCATATAACATTTTTCTGTAGACAATGTATTTCCAGATATTTGTCACTACCGGTTTTTCCCTAACTAGCAACATATTCTAATTTATCAAACCATTTTTGTAAGTGTTGAGTTAAAAGCAAAAAAAAAGTATATGGAATATAAATGATGTAGAATGTTACACCGAATATTTCACGTCCTATTCATTTCTCTCGTCAGAGTAACAGTTATTGATAAAAATTTAAAAACCAGCGCGAGGTCACAGTAAAGGGTGGTTTCTGAAGCAAAACCGGATAAAGCACCCTCCTGAGAGAAGGGAACTCTTTTGATCTGTATTTACATGTATATAAAGAGTTCGCATCCAAATTTTTGAAACTATAAATTATTTCTCCTAAAAACTAATTTGCTGTGACTAATTGGTCAGTTTATGATAAAGCATGCAGATGTTTTTAACCGTTATTCTTCTACACGTTATTGTTAACAAAATGGCGTTAATATCAGTTATGTAGGTAATATAAATCGGTTTTTAATGCAACAGTGGTGACCCCAATTCTTCACGTGGATGAAATTACTACTTAGGGTAGAGCTTAGTTAAAAGGCAGGCTTTAGGTACTCTTTAGATTTCAAACGGGAACTTAAGACTACTTTAAACTTCAGAACTTACCCATGTTTCTGTTAATAAATTTTGTATATAGGGCCTTCATAAATGACGCAATCCACGTAACCAAAAAAAGCCAACTTTATTTATATAGTGGGTCTTGACCTTCAACAATCGTTCGTACTACATACTTATGAAATAACTTGAATACTAGAAAAAGCAATGAACGTTTTAACCTTAAAAACTGGTCGGATTTAGCTGACTGCATACGAACCTAATATGTAGCTTCTATGATAATTCTTAATCTATTTTTAGAATATTCAAACATGAACAAAGTAAAGAAAAAAATTCCTAATACAAATAGAACGGGATATGTGACCAAACATTATTAACTTAGAAACTATAACTTATTAATTATAAACTAATTATATATTTATGAACATTCATAGATTCAGATTCACTGTTATCGGTTCCAGCTTGCGTTAAAATAGCGCTCTGATCTTCGTTCTGACATAAAATCCTGGCAAAGGCTAATATTAAATAAATGAAATAAATTCTCAATAACGAAACATTTCATATGGGAACCATGTCCGAAAATGTACTGTAACTGTAAGTTACGAGGGGGATCAGTTGAATGTTGTAATCTTGAATCTGAAAGTACAAAATAGAGTAAGTATTAAGTCAAGGAAGATATAGTGCCACCTTATTTAAAAGCTTTATCGCCGGAAAAGATTTAGCTTTATGTAGCTGGTAAGGCATTTAGTAAAAAATAAATAGAAAGAATATACCCAACGACAACATATAGCATGGACTTTATTTCGCTACATGTTACTTGTAATATTACATAGTTATTTATTTTATTAAGTCAGGATTTACTAAAACATTTCACGACTAATCAAATGTGGCGGTAATTTAAAAATATGGCAAATATGATTATTATATACTATTGATTATATAATATAGATGAGAGTATTGATCGTAGTGTCTGAATTATTACAAAATTACTTTGCTGTCTAGCAGTCTTTGACTCTATACAAAGGCGTTTTATAATAATTGAAACTCTAAAAGTACATGTTATTGTATGTCTGTATAATGGTTCCCATGTTGCAAATTAGTTTATTATAATAAATTCTCGAACAATATTGTTATGAAAAACAAAAATGTTTTATTACTTTTATTACTTAGTTGTAAGAATGTTCTCCCACAATATTATAAAATATGTTCGTTGATATTGACTTTTTTTACTTTAAGAAAGTTTATAAAGTGAGCCGAAGAGGTTAATGAGCTTCCAGAACAATGTTAACTTATTTTTATTTTAAAAAACACGTCCGAGCTTTCATTTGTCAAAATATTTATATATATATATATATATATATATATATATATATATATATATATATATATATATATATATATATATATATATATATATATATCTTATAAGTATTTCAAAGTGAGACTAAAACAGCAACTGATAAACAAATCAGTTTCTTTCACAGCTTTATTAACTTAATAAATGTCAACGTATTATATCCATTTATAACATTTAAGAAGTAGTTATATGGTTATATTGCGTCGAGTCATGAAAACAAATAATAAAAGTAAATTTAAAACCCATTATTAACATTAAGCGCCCTAAGAAAATTCTTTGTTTTCTTAAAGAAATGACAGTTACGAGAATCAATTACTGATGTTTATTCACGAATTTGAACAAAAAAAACTTTCTACGACAATTAGGAGCTGAGATAATTTATTTTGTAAAAAAATCTGGAAGGCGGAATATACGTTGTAGAGCCCTGAGTTTCACACACGTTAATGTTAAATATCCATATTTTCGATAAAAAAATACTACGATAAGATTAATTGATTTTTAGTATTTGAAATTAAATAATAAAGTGAGGCATGCGGTCGCGCAGCGTAGCAGCTTGAGCGGTCAGCGGTATGGGGAAAGTGCCGCGCGCTCGCAGTGAAAGCCGATTTCGCGCATTTAAAATGACTCGCACTTGCAAAATCTTCAGTATCTCGGCTTCCAGATCACCTACAAAGATCCTTTTATTTAGATGAAGATACTTAACATTATATAAACTATGGATATTTAACATTTATTTTAAAAAAAAATTCTCGCTTCCTAATGATCGTAGAAAGTTATGTTTTTTTTTACTTCGGGAAAAAATGCCAGTAATTGAATGCCGTAACTGATATATCTCGATAAATAATCAATATTTTTAAAAATTTTCAAATAACAAATATTTTTCAATATTTTCAAATTTTTAAAAAAAAGTTTTTTCTTAGCTCGTCTTAACTTAGCTTGTTTGCTATATTTGAAGTTGATTTAACGATAGAAAATCTATTTCGATATTTGACATTCTATTTTTAGTAACTTTTATTTTTCTGCAAAATTATGTTGGCAATGAATAGACTAATAAGAATAATAGATTCCTGTTTGAGTGTATTTGGTTGTAATTTACGTAGATGGTAGTAAACAGGTTTATACTGAAAGTTAAAACGAAAACACTTACATGTGGTAAATCATGTTCTGCAGCTTGCATTTTAATATTAGTGTCTCTGTCACAATAGTTATGATCCATAGCCATAATAATGAACTTTACACAAGTAAAACAGGAAAAAAGAAATATAATCAAGCACAACACCAATATTTTTAGACACACTATTTGAATAAACAAATGACAACACAGAAAAACAGAACCAACACGGGCAACAAGCAACAAGTCTTAAAAATATAGGTTATGCGTTATGCTGTTATGCCAGAGAGAGAACACTGTTCTCTGGTTATGCTATGTGTATGAGTTCGCGATATGGCCCTTAAAAATTGATGGCGCTCTTGAGAAATGATGCATTTTAGTTTATTAATTTTTATGGGTTGGTGTTGCTGTCGAAAATATTGCTGTCAAATCAGATTTTCTAACGTTAAATCAACTATACCCCATGTAACAAGTATGAGAACGTTATAGTTGATGACTTCTAGAGGCCCCAATTTTTAGCGGTATGTTCAACATAACTCGAAATGTACGATAAATACCGAAAACTATTATAGAAGCATTTTGCTAGATATTTTTAATATCTACAATTTTAATATGGAATATTGAATATTGTGGAAAGTATATATTATACTTATAATCTGAAACCACCTACAAAACATCTGGATGTGCGATGTATATAGCTAAATTGGGTCTTAGCTACTTAGGTATCTAAGTCTCTTATGAATTAATAAGATAAGACTATTTCCCGAATACTGTTGTTACAGCCACACCCGTGGGTAGTAAAGATAGGATAAATGGAGACCCATGGGCAGTATTGACAAAAGCTTAAGGCTTAGAATAATACGGAATTTTGAAACGTGGGATAAGACAGATGTTCTCGGGGGTCCTGGATCGGGGCGGGATATCCTGTCGTAATAGTTTCTACATCTATCAAAATGCTATTTGACGACTCAGTAGTTATCGGTAAATTCACTACTAACAAAGGTCAACGCCTATACTGGCAGATTATATTTAATGCCAATGTAAATATGCTGTTTCGACTAATGTGTTATGTATTCGTCAAATATAATTACAATATAAAATTTTGGCAAAGCCTAACAATATGAACATTTAACACAAGCTAAGATCAGGAACATTTACGTTTATGTACTCTACAGGGAGAAGTGCTAAACAACAAATTTTATAAACTATTTGTATCCAATATTTATCATTAAAACATTTAAAATTTATAACATCCACCTAACCCTTAACCGCAATTTTAAAATCTTAGATGGAACTATCCCACGTGTTATGCATCATTTGAAAAACTGTTAATAGCGAATACAACAGTGTGTCATTTTTGGAAATTGGTTGAGATCTTACAAAATTATTTAAAAACATGTTAAAACATTACAAATTAATAGCAATAACTAGCTAATAAATTAATGTTACTTTTTAAGTGTTCAAAATATTTACCACTTCTTTCCATACAATAATAAAAACGTTGTTTAAATTCTTCTCACACTTTTTCAAAAGTTTCTTGCCTGATATCCCTGCACGAAGCTGCTATACGATTTTGTAGATCTTGAAGGTTTAGTGGGTTTAGTGGCGGTAAAAGTAATTTGGACTGAGATCAGGAGATCTAGCAGGCTATTCTATCGCCTCTCTTCTTTCTATCCACCTGTCAGGAAATATGATAATATTAAAAATTTTGTGTTATTAATTAAGTGTGCCATTTGTGTGTACATGTAATAAAGTGTGCAATAATTTTGTAAAATCTGAACCAATTTTCAAAAATGATGCACTGCGTCATGAAAAGGGCTTTCAAATGGTGTGTAACACGTAGGGTAGTTCCATTGGAGATTTTATAATTATGGTTGCTAGGGGTTAGGGAGATGACCATATCAAGACCCATTGACTGTCGAAAATGTTCCCCTTAAAATAAAAATCGACGTGTTTCGGCGAATTCTCAAATATTTTTCAATTACAGAGAGTCGTAAGTTTTAAAATGAACACAGTGTATAATTACTGAATACCATTTTAAAGTTGTGTAGATATATTTAGTATTTAATTGCGTATTTAATGTTCTTAAGTTAAACAATGATGTCTCTTATATAAACCTGAATTTTATACAATCTAAAAAGTATATCACCGTTAGTTTCAGAATTATACTGAAGGTCCATTTAAATTATACGCAATAGATAGCTCTCTAGCAAGATTAGGCATTGGCTTTAAACAGCAAAACAACCTATTACCATATTGACATGCTTCTATTTTCATTTATTTAATCGTTTTCACTGAACGTCCGGGAAATGAATTTTTCTTTTTAGGGTGCTTCCTCTAGTAAAGACATCCTAAAGGCGCCAAAACTATTTGCAGTGCCTGTAAATAAAGCAGAAGAAGGTAGTACGTCTATTGATTGATGACACTATATAGTTACTTAGCAAAATCGACTTAGCTGAAGATATATTAACTGTAATTGAGTGGCTCCGGCATGATTTAATATAACTCTAATCGAGATAAATGAACCGTGGTTCGTTAGGAACAAGAAGGCGTATTCGTTAGTGTCAGGGATCGCGGACGGACGGGACTGAATTGGCCTGAGTGGACATGTAGCCCGGCAGCCCCGTTTATAGATAGAAGTTAAAGTTTTCGGACTGTTAATTAAAAAACAGAAAAAACAGACAATTAAATAAATAAGTTAAAAACGAAAAACATTTAAAATTAACACGGGTGATATTAAAAAGTACACTCTTTTTAAATTTCTAGCTTTCAAAACTCTATTTGTCTCTTCATCAGGAAATGTCTACAATAAATTAATACGTCCGCAAATAAAATTATATACTAAAAAAAATTATTCTACTTACAATTTGAGATTGATATAGTCAATATATCTTACATACACTGAGCTCGTAAAGTTTGGAATAAATTCAATTAATCGTTATTGAAGGATTTTCACAGGAAATCCTCGGACACGTCAACTTTATTTTATAAAATGTCACTTTTTTCAGCCATCGATTTTTTTTTTGTTTTGTTCGTTTTTGAGCTATGACGTCATCGACAATTTTTTTAAATGACAACCCATATTTTTTTTCACGGATTTCGATAGAGCACATTTTTCTGAGTGCGAATATGTCAAAAACATAGTACCTTTAACATTAAAGTGTTCGAGATATTCGGTTGCAAAGTTTTAAGAATGAATTATACAAGCGATGACCAAATGCTAATCATTTATCAAGAAAGCGCAGGAAAAACAACAGTTTTGACAGTTGTCACAATTTTGAAGTTTTCCCTCGCAAGTTTGTGTTTTAATCAGTTGAATAATATCATTAAGTAAGTTGATTAATCATTATTCCATCATAATTCATTTTATTTGAAAATGGTCCGTCGTTTGAGTGAAAGGGAAATAATCGAAATTTTGATGATGATCGGTTACGGGGACAGAGCTCGCACACAAGTAGAAGTTTGCCGTTTATTTAACAACAAATATCCAAACAGAGAACCAATTACACAGTCCACCGTTAGCAAAATAGAACAAAAGTTTTTAGAAGTGGGTCATACGAGAGATCGCCCTAGAACGGGTCGTCCACCAGTGCAACAAGATGTTAAATTGAATGTTCTACTAGAGCTTCAAGAAAATCCCCATTTACCCACCCGCCAAGTGGCGGCAAACAACGGAATAGTTCAAAGCTCCGTCTTGAAATATTTGAAATTGAACAAATGGCATCCGTATAAAGTGGTTTTGGTCCAAGAGTTAAACGAAGATGATCCTGACCGTAGCGTAGGTTACAGTTTTGCCAAACCATGTTGCAACGCCTGATTGATGACGACGGATTTTTACGCAATATTGTTTTTTCTAATGAGGCTACCTTTTATCTCGACGGCACAGTTAACCGGCAAAACTGTAGATATTGGTCTCCTGAAAATCCACACTGGAAAATGGAAACTCGTAGTCAGTTTCCACAAAAAGTTAACGTTTGGGCTGGTATTGTAGGTAATTGTATTTTGGGCCCATTTTTCTTTGAAGGCGTATTAACAGGTGAAATATATTTAGAATTTTTAAGAGACGACTTAGTCCCTGCACTTGCGGTACTTTACCCAAATGACGTAGATCCAGATCTGCCCCATCACACGATATGGTACCAACAAGACGGTGCACCACCCCCTTTTGCAGTGATCGTTCGCGATTATTTAAACCATGTATTTCCTAACCATTGGATTGGTCGCAGGGGAACTATCGAATGGCCCCCTAGATCTCCAGATCTCACTCCCTTAGACTACTTTTTATCGGGCTATTTAAAGAGCAAAGTCTATTTCAATAGACCAAATACCATCGAAGAATTAAAGGACAGAATTCGCAATGAAATTCGAACCATTCAACCCGATACTGTTGGTAAGGTTCTGCAGGAGTTTCAGTGGCGGATGGGATATTGCCAGGAAGTGAATGGAGGTCACTTTGAAAATTTACTCTGATTTTATTTTTTACTTTAATTATTTATCATTTATTTGTTAAAATATTTTTTTATTTGTTTAAATTGTTGTTAAAAAATTAAACAGATTACTCCCAAATCTTTCAAAATGTTCGATAAGCTATCAAAATAAATAATATTACTCCTTAATCTTTTAAAATGTAATAAGCTATAAGCTATTAGAATCAATAAGTTATTAAAAATCTTGACCCGCCCGATAGCTTATGCATGGTGCCATGGTACATTTTATAAACTTTGCAACCGAATATCTCGAAAACTTTAATGTTAAAGGTACTATGTTTTTGACATATTCGCACTCATAAAAATGTGCTCTATCGAAATCCGTAAAAAAAAAATGGGTTGTCATTTAAAAAAATTGTCGATGACGTCATAGCTCAAAAACGAACAAAACAAAAAAAAAATCGATGGCTGAAAAAAGTGACATTTTATAAAATAAGGTTGACGTGTCCGAGGATTTCCTGTGAAAATCCTTCAATAACGATTAATTGAATTTATTCCAAACTTTACGAGCTCAGTGTATGACATTTTTATTAGTGACATTTGTAAATAATTAGAATCATAAATTGCAACCGCAGGTCTTTTTTGTAAAATCATGAATACCTTTAGGATATTCTTTATAGGCTAAGCATATTAGGAAAAATAAGTTTAGCCATAGTTGTAATTTTCTCACCCTTTATGTTTTTTGGGTCGGGAACATGAATCTGAACTTTGCTGACAGAAATTTTGCCCGGAACCCCTTTTTCTAAAGAAAAATTTAACATTTGGCACCTTTTTCGGTTTATCGCCTATATCTCAATAACTATACAAAATTGTCGACAAAATTTCGTACATTTTTGACGTATTTTGTTTGTTTCTATGGCCGATCGGCCCGCCGCTAGAACGCGCTGGAAAACGGTCAAAATCCAAAAAAGTTACAAAAATTAAACTTATGGCACGTTACGTCCGATTTCCGTGGATACAACCCATGTTGAACATGTATGCTTTCACAGTTTTGAAAATAAAGAAAATATTGCAGACAAATGCATAAAATAAACTTAAAGGTGGCTTCATGTTACTGTACAGCTTCAGGTAGGCTTCAGTTTGCTGAAAAGAGCACGAGCAAGAGCTTTAGTTTTGAAAAGGGCAATTTTACATACCTACGGTGTCAGGGAGTACATCACCCTAGACTTCAGTCGTCACCTTGGTTTGTTTATCTTGTAGCCTTTTCTTCTTTCTAAGAGAAACATAGTCAGGGTCATCTGTAAAGAACATATGATGGAATTATAGTTGATTACTAAAGTTATTGGTACATATTAAGGAATCGTTCATATCCAAGTGCTTCCTCTGGGTCCCAGTATTCACTTCCATCGACATGTACCGCTCCCACAGGAACCTTCGAAATGGACGTAGATAATGGTGCAACTTAGTCCTGCCTTCTTGCAGGTGCGCGCCTTCTAGCCGGTTGTTGGTCTTCTTTCCACCCCAATTTTCGACACGTAATTTATTGCTCCACTTGTAAATAAACCCTGTGTGTAGGCTGCAGCTGCTGAGGGTGGCAATATAGCTATATTTGAGGAGGCCCTGAAAGCTGCCTTCGTATAAATAAAAATCTCAGATGGTCCAAAGAAGGCGCCATCCTCCTTGTCCTCCATCCACTGAGACAAGGAATCGTTCTCCAGCTCGTGCAATACTTTGCTGAGTAGTATCGAGAACGGTTTGCATGTGTTCAGTTACAATGCAATAATTATAGTTTGTTTACATTACCATGTATGCTACCACAGTTTTGAAAATAAAGAAAATATTTGCAGACAAATGAGTAAAATAAACGTGCAAAATAATTGCGCGACAAATTCATTCATGAAAAAGTACGTAGTCTAAGGAATAGTGACATTTATAAAAAAATTAAAATAAATGTGCGTACAGTAAACAAAGAACTAGAATCAGTAGTAGCTACATAAATCGCATTTTTATACTTTTTTGGATATTAGCCATTTTCCAGGCCAAAATCCATTAAAAATGTAGTAAATTTTGTCTACCTTAATATTGTATAGGAGGGTCTTTTCGATAAAAGGTATTTTTTTAAATATAAGCGAGAAACCGCAAAATGTGCCAATTATTTTTGCAAAAAAAGGGGGGTTCGGGAAAAGTTCAGATTCATGTTCAGCGACCCAAAAAACATAAAGGGTGAGAAAATTACGACTATGGCAAAAATCTTCCCTATTTGCATTTCCTTTTCCTATTATTATGCTTAGTCTATTAAACAATATATTATCAGCAAATTTAATATCTGATAATTTGTTTTTAACTTTATTATGGTTCAGTCATAGTTCAATTTGTGCCGAGCGCTGTAAATAATACCGGCGCAAAAAATAAGCAGGAGCTAAGAGTTTCTATCGTGGATTTAATCTAACGCTAAACTTCGTTTCCGTGTAATTCAATATTTACTATAAAGTGTGACGGCGCCCGTCTGAAGTTAGAAGAAATACGCGTGGAAGGAAAATAATGCTGTTACCAAGAGTATTTTATTTCTACCACATCCGATCTTAGCACAAGTTATACTTAAATTATACTATTAAATTTGCTTATTACAATTGAGATGACTGTATTAAATACAGTTTACAAATAGGAGGTTTCAAACCTTAGACGTGTAAAAAGGCAGAAGTAGTGCCGCATCTATTGTGCTCATAATGCATGTATGATCAATGATGTCTCTACCGTAATAGAATAATTATGCCTCTTTCTAAAATATTTATTTACATTTAGCATTTATGTATGATTAGAATAAATATAGCAAATACAAATAACTACAAATAATAGCTACAAATATTCAAAATGACTATATATAAGCTGCATTGTATCCAATATAGAATTACAGTTGATGTGATAAATATTAAAATTTAATATTTATCACATCATTTAATACATTTTGAAATATACAGATTCAGTTTATTTTAAGCTGTTGTATTTACTGTATTTATACATATTACTTATAGTCTTTTTAAATAAGTATATCCATTAATTTGGAATGAAATCAAAACATTTAATTCTTAAATCATCAAAATGCATTTTTTTAATTTTGAAATTGATAAAGAAATTAATTTAGTTAAGAAGGCACATATATTACTAGATGGATATTATATACTGACGACCGTACTAAAACTTCATGAGGTTTATAACCATTAAGCGACCGTCCTTAAGCTGAACTTTGGGCTGCAAAGACATCCAGAAGGAAGTCAACTGACAGGTTTTATTCATAAAATGCTAAACTGATTCTACTGTATAATTATAATACTGTGTCTTTACTTTTCTTTACTCGGCACTCTGTGGTTTTTACATTTTATGCTTTTTAGCAACTCCTTTTTGTATGCTAATAAGTTTATGTGTTAAAACCTTTATGTCCAAAAGATTCGAGATTCTACGAGTACTTACTATAATATGCTTTATTGACTTTTTTTGATATACAATGGTTGTACATTTCGGGTCATAACATTTGTCAAGAATACAATTTAAACAATACAATTAAAAAGGTAGGTACATATAAAAAGTAAACTAATTAAAACAAGACGAAAAATCATCAATGGAATAAAAACACTTTGTAAGTAAATTTTTTTGTGAATGAGTGAAATTGTTTGTCAGACATATGGCCTATATCATCACGTCTAAAATAATTCTTAAAATTGTTATATAGACTAGTGGGTAGCTTATTATTTCTTGTTAGGTTTATCCGAGAGAAAGGTACTACAAGATTACCCGCTTGCCTGGTATTGTAGTGATGAATATCAGAGTGTATTACGAATTTAGATTGATTTTTGTGGATCAGCATCAGCGACTCCAACAGATATATACTGGGCACCGGCAAAATCCTGAGCCTTATAAATAAGTCCTTGCATGGAGAGCTTCTAGGAGCCGCAGCTATGAGGCGAATAGCGGCCTTCTGTAAAATAAACGCTCTCCGCGCAGTACTAGCATTACCCCACAGGGCAATTCCATAGGTCAAGCGACTGTGCACTAAGGAGAAGTATACTATTTTCATAATGTTATTGTCAACGAAAGGTCTTATCTGTCTCATAACAAATATTTGGGACGAGAGTTTACAGCATATATTATCAATGTGAGATATCCAGTTTAAATTAGTATCAAGTCTAACCCCAAGTAAAGATACTGATTTGGATTGTGTCCATTTATCGGAGGTAAAGGTTAGGTTTTGTGTTTTCGCGACATTTAATTTTAATAAATTAGCTGAAAACCAAGTTTCAGCTGTGCTTAGATTACTCATACTCAAGTTCCCGTCGCCTCGGGTTAACAAGGTGGTATCATCAGCAAATAGGATACACTTGCTATATCGAATGTTGACTGGTAAATCATTTATATATATAAATATAAGAAAAAGTAGCGGACCCAAAACGGATCCTTGAGGCACGCCATTAAAGGTTGGAAGCATACGCGATTCAACATTGTCAACACTGACATACTGTTGCCTACCAGCCAGATATGAGCCAAGAAGATTTAATGAACTGTTGCGAATGCCATAGTATTCAAGTTTTTTCAGCAAGATGTCAATGTTGACGCAATCAAACGCTTTGGTAAGGTCACACAATGTGGCATGCATTGCGGTACCTTCATCAATGGCCTCCAGCACGTCATCTATAACGGCTAGAAGAGCCTTGGTAGTGGAACAGTCTTTCCTAAATCCAAATTGATATGGGGACAAGATAGATTTATTCTCCAAATAAGAAAGTAGTTTCTCTTTTATTATATGTTCTAGAATTTTTGAGAATATTGGTACAATCGCGATAGGTCTAAAATTGTCTGCTATATCGTGGTCGCCTTTTTTATGAATAGGTAGAATTTTAGTAATTTTAAGGCTGTCAGGCCACGTTCCTTCTTCCATAGATTTATTAAATAACAAAGCCAAAGGAGTAATAAGGAACTCCAGGGACGCTTTTATAATACGGCTATTTAGTCCATAATAATCTGGACAATTAAAATTTTTTAGCTGCAGAATGGACTGACGAATATCAGTCTCTAGAATTGGCGACATAAAAAAAGATGAAGAAGGTTTAGGTTGATTATTTAATAATAGCATAGGATCAGTATTTGACGAATTAATGGAATTAAGAACAATATCGGATATTGAACAAAAAAAGTCATTGAATTCGTTAGGTGTTAGCTTTGATTTGTTAGTATAATGCTTATTTGGTCTTTCCGAATTGACAATATTCCAGATGGTTTTAGATTTATTGTTTGAGTTACCGATCATATCAGAATAAGCACAACGTTTCGTATCTCTGATTGCTATTCTATATGCTTTACGAAGCTGACAATAACATATCCAGTCTTCCTGAGAGTTAGAAACTCGAAACCTTCTTTTACCGTCTCTATAATATATAATATAAACATATAGATAAATTTGTCCGCTTGGTGTACATTTAACATAAATCTATATTTTACCTACATTAATAATAAAAATCATGTTATTAGATTAATAGATTTATAAATTAATCACAGTATACATAAATAGCAGCGTAGCATTAGTAAATTAAGTAATAGTACTAAAGTTAATCTATAAATAATTACAGATTGAAGTATAACATTTTGCATGTCTTTTAGTAAAATAAACATATAAGTATCATTTGTTCTCACGCTATTTCCAGTTGACCTACTCTAAGGCGGAATGTGTATGTATATTTTTTTATAGCCAAAACTTATTAACAATAAATATTAATAATATTTGAACGCATTTACGCAACATATATGCGCGCTAAAGCTGGTGAATGGTGCTTAATAACAGGGAGACGGTAAACAAATTGAGATAAAAGCAAATAATCAGGGAAAAATCAAAGACTTGTCAAGTAAAGTAAACTCATTTATTATACAGCTTCGTGTGGATTTTGCAAGGAAACCAACTATCTACTAAATCATCTCTCGTGCTGAAGTCTACTTGTAAACTACATTTCGTAACGGACATAAATAAATTAAAATGGAATCTCATACATTATGTAGGGTAATAATATGAAAATACACATTAATTATCTATATATATTTCTGTATGTTTAATACACGATAATAACAACGCATATTCTATAAGACTCCTTTACTACAGTTACGTCCGTCTCTTCTAAAAGCTACCTGCCATGAGTCCATATGTCTATCTACGAGTAAATATTAATGTTAACTTAATAATATCCTTCGACACTAACGTACGGGCTTTGGGGCTATCATGAGCGTAGATGTTTCTTACATTTCATCAACTTCATATTACTGAACATTCACTTTACTTAAGTACTAACAAAATTTTACTAGTGACAGTGTTTAGTACTCTGGAGAAAAGTAGTAATCAACTTAGTAGCGACAAACGTGTTGTTTTAAATTCGCCTTCCGAAAACACACCTACTTTTGCACTATAGTTGCAAAAATCACTATTTTAAGTAATAAAATTATAGTATTCATATATGTATTATACATCAGATTATCTGTTTTCGGAAATATCAGATCTAGGGGCGGTTTTAGGGGGTGAAGCGGTAACTTGCGCCATTGGAACCCTATTGTTTCCTAAACGTCACACCTTGGCGAGTAAGTATAATTCCTAGATGGCAACAGTTTATGTTTTTCTATAATTCTGTTCTCCTATACTAGAGTGAATGGGCTGTGTTTTAATAAGGACCATTAGGTCAACCGGTTTTCGTTGCCGTTATCGTGGTTTTCTCTGTCGTAGTCTATCGCAAATCGGTTCCAGTTTCAACCACGTTTACTTCTAAACCACTCATTTGACGTCAACTATAGAAATGGACTTACTAGGACGAAAAAGAACAAAATATATTTTGAATATATACCTACCGTCATTTGATTGGTTATTATTTTTTTTAGAGATTATTAGTATTACTATTAGTATACTATTAAGCGATAACGACTAATTTTTGCGCTATAATCACCCATTAATCTAAAATAAAAAATATCAGTAGATTTTTAAATTAATACGATACAGGGTGAAAGAGAGAACAACTAAAGAGAATAACTAAACATATTTTGGAAAATACAGGAAGATTTTAAAAATTACTATTGCGTAGATACATGACAGGATCAACCGATCAGGACAAAGTTTCTCGTATGTATTTTTTCATTATTATACAGTTAAAACATTGTTTTTCATTTTGTCGTGGAAGGGTAAATATATATTTAAAATGTTAAATTCCACTAGAAAAATCAAAGATTTAACTGCAGCACTTCTGAATCTCGATATATTCAGGAATTTCGTTATGTCAGTAAATACTCCAGTTAATCAAATCAATTAAAATAAAATCGATATCGTGAAAAAAAGTTATATAGGTTATATGAGGTTTCAAATATCGTAAAAATATTTCAAATTTAGCAAATATTTTTTTAAATATATTTGAAATATACAGTTCATATTATACATCAATGGACGTGAGTCCAAAATACCTGTAGGCTCGTTTGTTGTACTTGTTGCGCATATTTTAGTTCATCATATAACCCCCTGTTTGATTTTAATTTGTTTAAAAATCTTCATCAATCGATTTGACGTCAATAGACCTATTTTACTCTCTTTTATGAGTGTATTTCTTTTTATTATCTCTTTTCAAGATTATCAAAAGTGATGTGGTCCTCCCATGTTTTGATCGTTTTGACGCCTTTTCCATCATTGATTTAGACTTGGTAACAGATATGTTATGTGTCTGTACAGTTAACAATAACAGGAATTTCATAATTTCTTGGCGGAACTAAAACTGAGACACACTTACTTACATGAGACATTAAATTATGCATTCATATATGTCAACTATAATTAAAATATTCCATTTCTAAAAAACTAACGATATAAAACTGCATCAGAGGTTTTAAAGCACGTATATACAGAATAATTAGGGACTCGACAACGGGAGACATCAAAGATTCTGTGACCATCTACTGCAGACGAACGATCAAAAGATAAAGCCATCAGCTTGAAAACCCGGCAACAGTAGAACGAGAATGTTATACTAACGATGCTTCCTGTCAAAGCAAAACCGTTTTCGACTCCATCAAAAAGCTTTTTGTAATAATACTGCATACCCAAACTGAATTCATCACACAGCCTAATAGAAATTCAACAACATTTTAAATGCATTTGCATGCAAATAACATTTTTAAAATAATTTAACAAGGGAATAATTTGACGAACGTTGTACAAGTACAAGTTCATTCTCTCTTATGTGCTATTTACCTACCATATTATTGTAATTCTATTATAATTTTTCATTGATAGGGAGAAGTTACAGTGACACTTTCATATGACATGATTTTATGAAAAGCCAGATTCATAGAATAAGTTTACTACCTAGTTTTCTATTTATATTTGTTTCATTTGAACATATTGATATAAAGTATATTTGTCTATAAGATGATTATGAAGCTTTAAAATGCGTAATAGAATGTGTTAAAACAAATACTTTTCCTAGCTATAAACCTATATAAATGTATGGCGTGTACCTATTTATTATAGTATTACATTATTACCGTTCCCTAAAATTACTCATCCTATCGAAAACAGGCATTTAAGATCCATCAGTATGCTTCCAATTTTCTCCAAAATCTTAGAAACAATTGTGGAATATCAAATTAGACCATTGACCATTTTCAAATTGGAAAAATATATTGAGTAACTGATAAGAATGTAATTAGTGATTTAATTTTGCTCGATTATTCCAAAGCGTTTGACATGTCAAACCATAAGTGTTTGACCACCCTGGGCACCATGTACCTCGGAGACCGTTGCCGTCGTGATATTCGTATTCAGCGGCATCTAGAAACCCCTGATAAGTAACGAGTTTCGACTTTATGTTACGAATTCCCACAAAACTTTAGGAGATGACGTTCGTACTGTCCACCCTGGGCACCAGGTACCTCGGACACCGTTGCCGTCATTATATTCGTGTAATAGTAAACCTCCGAGTAGCAAAACCGGACTCATTTCCATCAATATTTACCGAGTTGTAATTTTTTTATTTATTGCCTTCGAGATGCACTTCTAAAATGCATATTTTTACATGCAACAGTGCAGTTTTTCAAAAGTAATCGATCAATTTAGTTCACAAAGTTTGTAGGCGCTCTCACCAATCGAACGCACAAAACGCATTAAGATCCGTCTTACTGCTGAAAAAGTCGGAAGTTCATTGATTTATTTCCTCGACTATCGTAGCGAACAGTTCCTTTAATAAAATTGAAAGCTTATACATGCTTCTACATAATTAATTCTGAACATTGTATTCTATACAAAAATATGTTTTCACATACATTTTGTAATAATTTTCTTTTTAACTCCATTGCCGTTTGTTTTACACAAAAGTCACTTGAGGGAATGTTATAGGCTGTTACGTTTTCTTCAAGAATATAAGTATACACATAAGCTAATTCATCTACATTAGGTCAGAAGTTACAGCAACTTGAATGTTTTGGCTGAACGAAGAAAAAAATCAAGTTGAACTTAATTGGGATTAACATCGACATGAGATTTTCCCTCCAATAGTGGAAAAAAATTGCGTGATGAAAAGTGCCGTGCCAATGGTATTTACTTAATTTTTATCATTGACGTTATAAAAACGCGTAGGGTAAGCTATATGCTCGGGGGTGACTGAAAGACTAAATGCGCAAAATATTATTTTTCGCCGGCATCAATTTTCCACTAGTACTTAGATGCTGGAATCGAAAAATAAAGCACAAAAGCTGACCAGAAACGTGGCTTAATTCCGCCGTTACATTATGTGATAAAAGTCATTACATTCCAAAGATATTAAGTACATAATATGTTGTTATTATACTAATTTGTTGAGAAAAGTTTGAAATTTGATGCTCTTTCGCTTTTATGATAACATTTTTTTAAGCTATTTTCCATTCGTCGCAGGATTATGTGAATTGAAAATAAATAAGTGAAACATCTAAAACTTTAAAAGTCAGATTAAGGAAGCGCAAAAACAACGATAGAACTGTTGAACTGAAAGTGCGATTCCCAGAACACGCTTAGAATAATAAAGGGAACCACAAACTAAAGTACACTAACAGAAAATAGCTTTGTGAATTGACGTAATCCTTAGAATTAAGCCCTAGATGGCTACAGCAGATTCACGAAGTTATGCTGAGCTCCATAAATAAAAAAGGAAGCTTTAGTGGACATAATTCTAAAAAAGTGTGTTCCAGACAACATCATTATTAGTAATGAAGTACGTCACTATATGTAGAATGACAATATTGACTTGTTTTACAAGTACAAATAACCTCCAAAACAATATAGAACTAACGTGCGTTAAATGTAATTTAAAATAGGCTCAAAGTAAACTAGACTAGGTACGCAAGAATTATTATCAGGTGTCTTGAAAAAACCAGATATGGCAAAGAAATGATAACAAACTTGAGACATGGTAACGAAGGGGAAATTGCTGTTGTAGATAAATAACGTTACCAATAACACCAATAGTATATATTTCTTACATACCTACATACAACTCAGGTGGCATTTACGTTAATGATGAATTATTATACTATTTAAAACTTTTCAACTTAGATTTCTATTTCACTCTTCATTAATATCTACTGCTTTTCATATTTAACAATTAATTGGGGGGATATTTTTAGATCATAATATGAGAAATGTTAGAAATGAAAAAATATGTGCATCTAAATAACATCGGTAACTTGGGCTTATTTCGCGGTGATGGTGATGTATTATTTCAGAACTCAATCTCTTTCGCTTCACTGAATACGTCATAATATTTTGGCGAGCCATTTCCAACAAAATTAATGTTTGCATTTGTGTGTATATGACCGCTAAAAGTCTGTACGATGCTGCAAACTGCGGAATCGATATTACGCTTTTTCAGGCAGTGAATAATTAACTACACTCAGATACTATCA
The DNA here is from genome assembly GCA_964058915.1 of Tetropium fuscum. Taxonomy (NCBI): domain Eukaryota; kingdom Metazoa; phylum Arthropoda; class Insecta; order Coleoptera; family Cerambycidae; genus Tetropium; species Tetropium fuscum. Next base: position 104,093 of record CAXKVY010000161.1, on the reverse strand, counting down.
ACAAACGCGTTCTTTTGAAGTTATGCACCAATGCCGATTTTGTTTATTTACCTCATGCTACCATCCAACCGAATATGTACTTTTTCATTGATGAATTAAATGCACATTTAATCATTTGTAAACTTTTAACCAAAATGTTTTCTATAAAGATTTAATAAAAGGTTACCCATTAAACCAATCTCGTAAACGAATTGGAATTTCATTCTGAAAATTTGGTAACTTACGTTTTTCTTTTGTAAAATATTTTCATATTTTTAGCATTTTCGGTTATACCTATCACTAATTTTAATTAATTTATTTAAGTTTTTATTAACTAATGTTTTTCTATTAAGAATTCAAAAAACAGCGAGTTTAAGGCGTAAGACAAGTGGGTTTTCTATCTCTTGAAAGCTGGGTGAAGGTTAATATTAGTACGCTGTTGTATAGGCTTTCTTCTCCGCTACAATATAATGAGTAATCCAGATCTTCAAAGTACTTGTATGGTAATGTCGGAAACATTTAATGCGGTTATATTACTAAATTTGTAGACGACGCAATATTGTATAACTTTTCACTGAGAATTCATAAGGCTGTCAGATTCGATAGGCACCTTTAAAGGCAATATAAATTCTATTGTGGCCAGTTAAACCGTAAACTTCATAGAAACCAATAATGCGGAAAAAATTTACATGTAATCTGTCCCAACCATGAACTAATTATCATATAAAGTGATTTCATAACAAAGTTTTTACTTTACGTCATGAAAAGAGAAGCATAAAAAATTTTAATTGAGTTTCAGACAACATCGCCATGACGTATACTTTTGGGTAGTATATAACTAAATATGTTCCACAATAAACATGCAAATTTTAATGCGACTAACTATGTGATATTTGTGTGAATGTCCTTACTTTGTATGATATGCCCTTATTTTGGATGATAATTTGCTATATGAATTTATGATACGTGAAAATGCTCCAATACGTTGTTGATTTTAGACTTATATAAAATGAGATAACAATAGTAATAGTATAGCGAAGAAACGTCTGACAGCTTACAGGATACTTACACTATTTCTTCCCTATTGAATCCTTCTTTTTTAAGGGCGCCAGTCCTATGAACACTTATTTGTAATATTTTAGAAGGATCACTTAGAACATTAGTACCCTATCTTTCTAGAGGGAATCCAATTAGGTATATGTAAATATTTATAAAAAGTAGAATTTTTAAACTGATGTTATAATCCAAACAGTGAATCTATAAAACTACAATATTTTGTTAAATGAATTGAATTTTATTTTATCTCAAATTGTAGGATTTAAAATGCTTCCTGAAAAATTTCAAAAATAATAAGAAAGAAGAAGCAATATATATAATATATATATATATATATATATATATATATATATATATATATATATATATATATATATATATATATATATATATATATATATATATATATATATATACATATATATATATATATATATATATATATATATATATATATATATATATATATATATATATATATATATATATATAGTAAAGCAGAAGACTAAAATATACCGTCTTTCATATGATAGAACTCGTAAAACTGTAAAGGAGAAATGTTTGTTATCATAAAATTTATTTCAAATTTTCATTTGAAATATATTGCGGTTGCTCTCGTAACAAGTTATATAGCGAGCTAAGATGACTGTAGTGTATTACGGCAGTTTTCTTTTATGGAGAAATGGACTAAGATAAATATGTCTATTACCAGTTGAACATTCTTAAATTATTGATGTACCTTTTCGTGTATCTGTGGGTATAACTGTTGTATAAGGAAACAAATTTTAATGGAATACAAAGCCAGTATACCTGTTAATAATGTATACATATCAAGCCAAGTCAAGTTAAAGGTAATGAGAGAAATGCAAATATACTTTAAAATTCATTTATGTATAAGAAAATTAAGTCAATATGATATGGATGTTCAGCAGTACTTTCACTAACAAAACTCAATATTCAATAAAAAATCAACAACATGAAAAAACAAAACAGCAAAGCTGAAAAGCTAAGGCAAACAATAATATTTATTGAACTATATATGAACGATAACATTTTAATTTCACTTAGTTTCAGTGGTTTCCCATCAGTCCTAATCTACTAGGCAGATTTCTTATTTATAAACTGCCATCAAGGGACAAGGGTTTTAACAAGGCTGCGTCTACTTGCCAAGAATTTGATAATGCTGGAAAACTATTCATCACTTCACCTGCAAGCTAGATCACCCGAGCGCGGCTAAATGAGCAGGGATACATACATTTCAATAAATTCGTTCGCCAAACAAACAGTAGTGATATAATTATCCCAGCTACCTCCAACATCAGCACCGTCATACTTACATCTAAGTGCAAACACGGTGAGAGAAATTTTTACAATAGGATCTCTGGGGCTGGAAGAAATTCAACAACACCATCTCACCTATCTACACAAGGGCACCAGCTTCATCTTCAATTTTATCATTAATAACTTGCAATTGTAAGCAAGGATGTGGAAAAAGAGATGCCGTTGTGCAAAAGTGGGATTGCGTTGCACAACCATATGCAGAAATTACCTTGATCAAAGCTGTTCAAATACAGAAGCAAACACTGGGAATGACGACAGTCTATAAGCAAGAAATGTGCTTAGTGGATGAGGCCTGATGGGAGGACCACTGAAGAAAATGCCACAAAAGCTCCTCTATTTGATTGTACATAGCTCGAAAACTACTGGACCAATCGTAGTGAAGTATAGGAACTTATTTTTAGCAAATTTAATGGGGATCAACGTACTAAGTATAAAATCTTCTGTGAGATCGACGAGATCGACCGTTTTTACGAAAAACTCAAAAGGCGCCGCCGGAATGCACATTTGGGGTGGTTTTTGAGAGTGAGGCAACCATTTTACAGTTTATAAGTTTTTAATTTTAGGAAGCCTTAATCCCCAAATGGCAAAACGTTATAATTTATTATCTCTATTTATGCTAATCCGATTGGACTAATTAGGATTGGTTTTTTACAAATGCTTTTGGTTGTTAATACATTTATTTGCCTGGAATAAGCAGCGGAAAATGCTTTAGGACTTCGCAACGGTCTCTGGCGTATAGCTAAGGAAGTTGTATCGATAGTAGTTGTATCGAAGGTAGTTGTATCGATAGATCCACAATCATAATAATATTTTAAATGTTGCATTTTGATGTCTAATGTTTATATTACCATATTTAGAAATATAACATCAATATTGTTACGCCACTGAGTTCCTAATATTACTGGTAATGTCTACAATCCAAATTCAACAATTCATAGCTATTTAAACATAAACTGAATGAAATCATAAACTGAACACTTTAGTCGCTCGTTGCTTCGTGTTCTCGTTTCGTCGCCAAGAACGTCTAAAGTAAAACTGATGTGAGGCGAATCGGCTGTCCCTTATATACTCTTTTCCCGATTATTCTTTTTCATTTCCAATTGTACACAGGGCATATCGAGGAGTCCTCACGATATCCACAGGGTAGGCCAAATATTCTCATATCGTAACTATTCTAAATGGGATGAGGGGGCGTATCTCTATTATTTGAAGTCCTAGAGAGTTGATATTTCGCCCCTGGGGGGTTACAGTTGGCAAAACCAGACGCGGCGTTGCCACATCGTAGGGTGTGGTGTTGCCAGATCGTGAAAATTTTCCCTAGATCCAGGAAATTTTCAGTATATCGTCCAAAATCGCTGCTGAAAATCTAACAATATAAATACTGTTACGGGATTGTTATTGATAGTATTCCTCAATAATTTCTTTCTTCCATAAATATACATTTTATCACTTTAGATTTCCAAAAAGATATAAATCAATGTAGGTTTTCTCGCTTTTGTTAACTTGTGGCGTGTGAATCCGGTTATTTCAAACATTAGTCTATATAATTGCTGAACTCTTTCTGTTAAATAAATAAGGTATAGTTCGTTACAAGTGTCTATTATCCTCTAAGGATAATAGATTATTAATAGATTATTAATATATAAATAATTAATAATGTTGGAATATCCTCATTTATTTCAGTGTTATTTGTGGTAACAAACTAAAATAAAATAATATTTTTCCTTCTATCCTGAAGGTGCAATACTCAATCAGCGTATTATTAAAAAATATGAAATGTGAGTTGTGATAAAAGTTTAGTGTTCAAATAAACAGGCATTATAATGAGGGAGTGAAATATTTCTCATTTATATTCGATTCGGACAAACATTCTCAACAGAACCTATTTTCTCGTCATGCACAAAAGTGGTTTATAAAAATACCTTCCTAATAATAATCTTCTGAAAATTTTTTAAGTAATAACTACAATTATTCTTTATTCTTTAATTCTTCAATTATTATTCTTTCGAGAAATATTTGGCCTATTAACAACATACATTAACCCACTCTTTCAGTTAGCTATCGTCAATTGGCTTCGCCGTTTATGGATCCTATGTCCCAAGATACGTTCCATTACACCTACCATCAAACCCTATCGAAACTTTACTAACAGCAACACCATTAACTCCAGAAGTTTATTATTAGTAGTTACTAGTTCTATGATATTGGTCATTAGAGACTAACGTTAACTAAGCCGGTACTTATAATTACTTATAATTTGCAAAAACCACCTAAAGCTTAATTGCCAGATTAATAATTTACCATTCTAAATCTGCCAAGTAAATATACGACAGTGGTTTGTTGAATCGATTGATTCTTCAACATAATTGATAAATGATTTATAAATTTGATTTTAATGCGTTATTGATGTAAAATATACTTTGAGTAACTTGACATTTCCCATAAAACGTAATGAAACACGCTAATCCTTCATTTCCCAGATAATTAATGGTTTGATAGACAACATTAGTTTCATTGTGAGTTACAATGATATTCTACAGGCAATAGAACCCCAATCAATATCCATATTTTCAATAAACACTAGATTTAAGATGTCATCGTGTCATCATAAGGTTGGTTTATTCAACTCCCGTTGAAAATATAGAGAATTAAAGACATCGCATTGTAGCATCATGCGAAAACTATTATAAATACACCCAGTATATTTCAAAGAATACGGAATTCAATGAGACGAAGAGTAGAGTCTTGCGTTTTTGTGGACTTTTGTGTAGAAATTGATCCCCATTTTCAACATTTATTATGATTTTTGTGATTGATATTTTCATACCATTGTTTTTAGTATTATTTAATATATCATTGCGGTATTTCGTAATTTATATTTTCATTCAATTAAATAAAATTGTGATTCTTTTATTAAAGTCCATTATAGTAAGTCTCTATAGATTAGAGAAAACAAGAGCAACGGCAATTCTTCTCATAATGACTTTGACATGCGCCTACTTGACTATTTCACCGAATAACAACCCCTCAGTGAATTTATTTAAACGGCAATGTGAGCTTAATTTTATTTTTTGTGGACAAACAATCAATTTGTCGATGAAAACTCAAGAGGCAAAAAAGTTCCTGCGTAATTAAATAAATACTTTAAAATAATAAAAAATTATGAAAAAATATGAAGTTGACGCTCAAATGCAAAATATATAGTGATATAAATATATAGTGATAAGGTAATCATGGTAAGCTGAAATCATTAGAAAATTTTCCGAAATATTAAACCTTAAAGCTAGAGGGAGCGTCTCCTAACAAAAAATTGTTTCGAAGTTAGTGGAACAATCCACATAAGACAACATAAATTACAAGTGAATTGTATGCTGCAGTAGGAGAAAACATTCAGCTACATACATCATTGTATTTACTGTGAATGCTCTAGGAGTATTCTATTTCACTCCCAATAGATCACAAATAAATATCACGACTAAACTCATATAAACTTACATCGTATATTATTACATTTCAATTAATCTTAATAAGTACATTATTCATGTCCCATAATAAATATAAAATTAATAGTTTCTTACAATATCATGGTGGTCATATTTTACTGGTAAAACCCGCTAAAGTTAATGTGTGTCAAAATTTGAAGCTTCGTCAGGAGTCAGGAGGACATTACGTGTTTTTTGAGTGACTATCTACATTTATAATTTCATTATATAAAATATGTCTATTGTTTAATACATATCAGGAGGAGTACAAAGGGTTCCTGAAGGTTCCTCCAAAATTTTATCGGAATGTCATTAATACGCTGATTACGCTTTGAGGATTTAAATTGTGTTTAAAACTTAAAACGTGTTATTTTTGTAACAGAGCCAGAACCAGAGCCATATGCGGCACAATTATGCCGTAAAAATACCTCTCATAAAGATTAAGGATTTATTTATTGCTAAACACATCAAACACAGTTTGTTACCAAAGTATCATGCACCTATATTATAAAACAAAGGAACTGAATTGACTGTTGGTATAATTCCGATTTTTAATATTTGTTATATTGATTATATTTATTAATTTTATATTGGACAGTTCATGATTTATTTCATATTGAGCAGATCATGTGTATTTTATGTTGAATGCGATATGCATAGAATATTTCCTAGAATTGTGCACATATACTGGGAATATCAGATTTTACATTATAAGAACATCTGAGGGGTATAATTACTAATGATTATTGCTACTTCAGGGCTGAGGATAAATCCCACATTCTAAATGCCACATATTTTTGGAACAATTCAAGTTTAAATAATCTTAGTGACTTTTTTGAGCTACGCTATAACAATGGTTTTAAGATGGGTTATTCTCAATAAAACTTTGAAAGGAATGCAGAAAACTCTAACTCGGTGCATTAATTGTTTTCATTTTTAGGGTTAGATATTTTCATTAAAATGTAAGTATATTTTAAGAATTATTTTACACCTGTCCTGGGTGATACTAAACTTATGTTTCTACAGTTGTTGTATCGATGTCAGAAAACACCAGTCTTTTTTGCGGTTATCTTTTTGTCATGAAATAATATATTTTCCTTCACATCCCATATCAAATATATCTCTTACCAAACACGCAATGTAATTCAAACCAAACAAAAATTTTATACCCTTCGTGTTATTATATAAACTTATTTTAATTGCGAATGTATTTCAAACATATATATGCTAGAAACAATATAGTATTTTTGTGAGATAAACAGTTTATTACAAGCAGTTTAATAATTTTCCAATATTCGCGCCGATTACCTCTACCGTGCATTCGCAGTGCATCGGATGACTGATGCAGTTGAACGACCTCGTGGTCGCAAGCCCTCCTCAAACAACAATTACTTCACGGAAAATTGCTGGATTCGGTGTGAAAAAATTCAATGCATAGCTTAAACTTTGTACGTATTGTCAGCCAAGTTTAGAATTTATAATTAGAACGGATGTTAATAAGGACGGCTGTTAGTTAATCATTAAAAAAGTTAAATAATTAATTATTAAAAGTTAATTATCAAAAATATTATTATCATTTATTTATTGAAAATGGCAACTGCGCTCGCCATAATTTTAATATAATGAATTTGACATGAACTACAGAAAAACACTTCAAACGAGAATTTTTTATTGAAAATTAATGAAGATATATAAATAAAATACTCAGGCATATTAGATGGTTAAACAAATTCGATGCTTTACGGTAAAATTACAACTCCTGTTAGAAATTAAAAATAATGGTTATGGGTTGCAACAAGTATTAAAACTATTATAATTGGCTTGTTGAAACTGGCAACTCCGCCATAATTTCAAATTATAAATTTGGCAGAAATTGCAGCAAAGAATATTCAAACAAGAATATTTGTATTTGAAAATTAAATGATAATAGCTGTATGTACAAATATTCATGCAATCTAATGCAATGCTAATCCAATACGATTTTTCACGGTGAAATTATAAGACATGTTAGAAATTTGAAATAATAGTTATTGGCACTAGGTTGCAAGATGTATTAAAAATATTGTAATTTGCTTATAAATGGAAACTTCGCCATAATTTTCATATAATAAATTTGACAGAAATTGCGGAAAAACACTCCAAACGAGAATTTTGCATTGAAAGTTAAATGATAAGTAAAATATTCATACAGATTAAGTTGTTAAATAAATTCAAGATGCTACGGTAAAATTAGAAATTATGTTTGAAATTTGAAACAATGGTTATGTGCACAAACTCTCAAGAGGTATTAAAAATATTATATGGCTTATTGAAACTGGCAACTTCGCCATAATTTTAAAATAATAAATTTGGCGGAAATTGCCGAAAACCTTTCCAATTTTTTTTTAAATAAAAGATATAATAATAATAGCTGTATGTAGAAGTACCAATCCAGACACAAAGTAAGAAATACATCCAAGAGACACTATCGAACATATCCAGGACCAAATATCTTTCCAATACAGTCTACTTCGCCCCCGTGAATAATAACCTTTGATGTATGCTCGTTGAATAATATACTATTATCTCTGTAATTATTCAATACTATGCTATTATGGATACCTTCATACTATTATATTCGAAAAATATATTAGGTTATTATTAAACGGCTGTGGATAAAATTAATTTTCAAAACTTTGGAATCAAAATATAAATGGCAAAGGTACAAGCATTAATTAACTTGATTTACTGAATGGAGCCTATGAAATATCCTTTTAAATAGAAAATTTAATTCTGCTACTAATCTTTCTTTGCCTGGCATAAAGTTAAAACTATTTGGTCGTGTTTTCTGTGGAAATTAAATTTGTTAGACAGTATTTTGAAAACTTCCGGCAGAATTCTTTCAGTTCGTTATAAACTTTTTTAATATATCCCGATACTTTAAATCTCTACTAGATTTTACATTAATATGGAGAAATAGGATAATTATGTGCAGTATTTCATACATTACCTTGGTATAAAGAGATGTTGCAACTACTCTGCCTGAACGTGGTTTTATACAATTCGAATGTCATCAACATCTACTTTTGCAGTCGCTTATTCCTATAATTTTGTGGCCATATGCACTTTCACAATAATATAAAATTAATGCATTTATAATACCATAATATTCGAGATATATTGAAAACTGGCATTATATTGGCCATAATATAATGTAAATTGAGAAAACGCTCAATTGTTCTGCGTGAATGCCAGATTAAAATATATAATCTACTCTCATTTAAATTTATAAGCCACTTTAATAGATTAAAGCAACAAATAAAATAGATTTCCGTTTTACTGCTTTATATAAAAAGTTATAGTAGGGGTGTCCTCCGCCAAAATGTTGTGTAATAACGACAAGGTTAAATTCAGGAAAAATTTTTACTTGCAAGTTTAGTTAATGTTCCGGAATGGATGAAAACGCATTGTTACACTGTCAAAAAAATCGATAGCATAGTATCAGCAACCCGTCTGTTCTTGATGGACTCTTGTTAAACAAATAGAACATATCACGAATTTATCAAGTACTGACATTATAAGGAACCGACCGACCGACAGCGCGTTGTAGAACATTAATAACGCGCCCTTATCAGTTGTTAAAAAAGGCTTAAAGTCTCAAAGCGCATCTAACGAAATGATTTTATCCACCTAGCATATAGGTACACAAAGGGAGTGAATTTAACTACCAATCTTGAAATCTTGTAAATGATATTAGTTTAAAATAATAAAAGTAGGTTGAGAAGCAACCAAGATGTGCCAAATTTCGACTTTTTCCGATTACATTATTTTGATATAGAAAGTAAAAACCGTTTCTGGCACACCCCTGTAAGGGGTGTAGCTGGACAGGAAAATTGGTTATTTTATTTTGAAAAAATGTATACGAAGACCCCGTCTTAACTTTAATCTACAGTTAAATGTTTTGCGAGACACCAGGTACAGAATATCAGTTACAAAATATCAGTTTTGATATCTAATGATTTGAGATAATGATGATATTTCAATAATGAATATTTTTATTATTATTATTATTATTCAATGTAGTTAATATTTGTAATGAGTGAATATGTATTTCGAAAAAATAGAAAAACTGATATAATTTCAAATGAATGAATTTTTATAGATTATTCTGTTGTTTGTAGAAAAATTGATTTCTGAACATATATCATATTCCTAATAAGCTCCTCTACCATTTTTATGAGCCAAAATATTGCTAGACCGACATGCGACAGCAGTAATATATCAAGATAAATTATACGCCACACGAAAACAAACTGATTAATTAATGTGGACACATAGGATGGAATTAACATCTCCACATAAAGAAGAGCAGCCAGCTAATTTAGTAGAGTATTGTTAACAAAAAGCCACAATAGATCGCCTTATATATTTAGAAGTACCCAAAACAGCAGTATAATAAGAATTAGATTTAATTAGTATTTTATTTTTATAGAGTATTAAATACAGTTTCTCGTATATCAGGTTATCATAAAGTACTCGAAATTCATATATAATTTTAAGTAACTAAGCTATTAGCAAAAGGTAAATGCAATCTAGTTAATGCAATAATTGTATTTTCTTGTCTCTAATAGGCAAGAAACGAGCAGCTACTGATGCAAGTGTAATACTGATATTGATACATAAGTGTACAATACAATAAATCAATACAATAAATTCAAAAAATTTAATTTTTCGATTTTTCGATTTCAGATTTTTCGATTTTTCGATTTTTTTATTTTTCGATTTTTCGATTATTCGATTTTTTGATATTTTTATTTTTTAAGTCATATATGTTTAGTGCTGACAAGTGGACCCATAAGAAATTTTCTTGGCTTAATCTTCCTGTACAAATTATTCCTAATTTAAATAAATGGAATGTCTGTAAAATTTATTTTCAGTTGCTTATACTCGAAATACCTCGATAAATCAAATATGTAGGTATTACATGAAGATTTACAAGACAAAAGTGGTTTATTTTAAAAATTTCTAAAATATGCTGTTCCGAAATCGTACATTTTTTACAGTAAAACAACAGGTTTTTAAACACATTAGTTATCTCTGCAGAAAATAATGGAATCATTCTGAACCTTTTCAAAAAGTAAATCTTTTATTATCAGTAAGTGCCACAAGAAAAAATAAAAATAAGATAATAAATCTCTCGTTGTTTGATCTCAGATTTATCCCTATAAGCTTTAAACCAGATACATTTTAATATGATAGGGATTTTCATATTAAGGATGGAAGAGAAGATAAAAATGGCAACAATTAAGGAACAACTAACAGAACGAAAATCGCATTAAACTAAAACGTGGTGGGAAGAAGAGTATGAAAAGTGAATGATATAAAACATCTATGTATTGGACAAATAACTTTTATTTATACTTCGATGCACATGAAATATTTATCTATAAAACAACGGTTGAGCTCGTACATGAGTTTTTAGGTATACATTATCGATTTGTAAGTATGTGTCGAATGAAAAGGTGATGCAATATCTCGTTTGTTCTGAGGTAATATAAATCATCCGACGTAAAAAAACAACAATTTAAAACAATATCAAATCGCAGTAACCATACAAATACAATAGCATCCCGTTCAAATCTGTAATTTAGCAAATCATCCCGTAATTTGATGTCAAAATGCAATAAGTATTTTTATAAACTTGTAATAAATAAAATTCTCTTAAGGCTCTGTTCTACACTGAAGACTTTTTCGCGCCACTGGTTTTGGGAGAGGGATAAAGTGTTGCTGTAATTAAATCGAAGAGAGCCTCACTGAGTCGCGAACTTATTTAACATGCTCATTAAATCCGATAGCATATCTCCAAAAGATTTATTTGAGTTACCCAAGAATGATTATTTCAAAATTAAAAAACATATAAACCCGTTTAAGATGCTATAAGGCCAAGGAAATTGCCTTCTAAAATCCATATAAAATATTGGGACTAGAGCTAACAAATATTTACGTACTACCGACATTAACAGTTACACTTAAATTTTACAATTATTTTGAAACAAATGTCGATAAAGAAAATATTTTCTTATGCGATGAAAAATGAGTCTTAGATATTTAAAAAAAGTTTTGAACACTAAATTTTCTTACTATAAACACAGGGACGGTGGCCGAACGATCTAATACCCTTGCTATTCAATTCAAACATCTAGTTACCATGAACTCGAGTTCCGCCGGCTGTAGAATACTGTTTTATTAATTTATGCCCAAGACTTATCTGATGAGAGCTTGCATGTTTCCATCATTCCTGCACACAATGGTAGTTCAAATTTACAATATAAGCAACATAATAATAATTTTCAATATATCTGGAGATTTAGGAAAAGTACACGAAAATGTTTCACACTTCAAAATTCGCAGCTCGATAGCTCCGATATCCCGATATTAACAAATCGCATTTTTTTTCATTCCCATCCTTACATTGCCTTATTTCCTTGCTCATATTTTATGGTTCCATTTAATATCTTATTCACTATTAATAATCTTTTAGATATTCATTATATATTAACTCTTACCAAATAATTAGTAATATAATAATTACACTTAACCGTTCATCGTATGAAATTAATTTAAACAATTAACAAAGAGATGTTGGCGTCCTAATTATTCCGTAATAATATGGATCGTTGCGTAATCGGGGATCAATACTTAAACTTTAATTAGATAGAGTTCAATTTCTTCCCCGGTAGACGTAGCGTTGGCGTAACAAGGGTATTATTATCTACATTATATTATATATATATATATATATATATATATATATATATATATATATATATATATATATATATATATATATATATATATATATATATATATATATATATATATATATATATATCTATATATATATATATATATATATATATATATATATATATATATATATATATATATATATATATATATATATATATATAAATGTATACATCGTTAAATTCCCGTTAGCTTTGCACTTGTTTGTTAGTAGTAGATCTTATTGGATTCCCAATTGACACACTTTATCAGTTACCTCCTCGATCGAACGGACCAAACGTTACCATTTTGTTACTAACCCGACAAATCGCTATTATTTACTCCATTTCTCCCAGGGAAATTGGATTCCCATGGCAATATGCCTTGGTAAATAACAATAAAGAAAAATCACCTTGATAAATAATGAGGGCTTTCTTTCACGTTGTCTTTTTAACTTCTATGGCAGCATAAGTTCAAACGGTGTTTAAACTCCCATTTCTAAGAGGTCGATTCTGTACTTTGTCGTCTGTCTACGATGTCATTAACCTAACACGTTGATCTTGAACGACATTTATGAAAAAATTACAGTAGATAAGTCGCACATATTTTTATAAAATATAGAATATTATAGTGTTCAGCATATCGGGTGACAGGCTAGTGACTCTCCCCTTTATTTTTTCACGTTTCTATTTTAAATTTTGGGTTTTTTTGTACATAAAAAGCGGTATGGTAGCATTTCCGGTTTACTAGGTAATGACCGCAACATTAGATTCTTAAATGTATATTTTTACCTCTATATGTTTACACATTTGGATTCAAGAGAACATACAAGACGCTCAGCGAATTTTTGAGTCGAGGTACAATTTTTTTAAATATTTTATGACGTCATCTAGAGTGCTTTGAAATTCCAAAATTTGTTTTGCAGCAGGTAAAGTCCAAGGGAGAAATATATTTTTTCGTATAATTTTATTAATAACTAATTACGAAATCTCAAAGTTTGAACATATCGGTTTCTTACAGGCTACTTTTTTTTAATGGGAAGATGCTCAATAGATTATAGATTTTTTTCTGAACACACTGATAACTCTTTAAATCCATAGTATAAAAATTTAAAAACCCCTGCTGAATATTGGTTAGAGGACTTTTTATTCACATGATGAATAATAATCAAAGCATTAAGCATAATGTTAGGTTGGCTCTCGCATTATACATTAGATTAATTGAATGAATAGCATTATCCTTTGGAAAAGTAAAACGGGGCACTGTGGTGTACTGAGCATAAATATGCGGGGTTTTTGTTCTTGTGGGTTTTAATGCCACGAAAACAATATATGTATACGATTTAGCTTTGTGAAATGAAATGCATTCAAAGAGTGAAAATTTGTAAGCTGATTATATGACAGAGTAGCTATAGCTTAGTGATGAGTACTCTCTGGTCCACCAAAGGACCAAGGAAACTCCACCTGTGTTGGTTGGCCCAGAAGTCAGAGACTTGTGCGGGAACGGGGGCAGCATATTATTATTTTGCGGGCCGCATGTGCGACCATGATTGATTTGGTAAATTCCAACCACCATTCAGTTCAGGAATTAGTGAAATCTTGAAAACCTCATTAGGTAGGTCTTGGGTATAAATTATGGAAAATTGATCAAGCACCAGTGCGGGGAATCGAACCAACACACTGCTGCTAGGTGATCGAGCCGAGAGCTAGGGCGCTAACCGCTCGACCACCGTCCTACGGTAATTAGATTTTCGGTGACATTTGTTTGAAACGGATCGGGTGCTTGTTTTTTTAATTGTAAATTATCTTAGGGCAATTATGCACAAACATCTTTTGTCGTGCTTTAGGACTCATGGGTGGCTTTGTGAATGTTTTTCCGAGTTTTATGACTTTTCGAGCTGTAATACTTCCCGGGTTACAGTTTTTAAAATTATTCCGGATCCTTTTTCTGCTTGAAAATCTCTAAAATACTACGACCCCTGACGACTTCCTAGATATCTTTGAATCTCTAGGAATCTCTAGCCAGTTGAAAACAAATCTTAAATGGCTTTTATCAATTGCCTACAATGCAATACATATAAATAATTGATAAATGAATGTTTCTAGCTTTATCCTTACTCATTTTCACCGTTTCTGACCACTACGAGTAATCGGTATAATTTTTTTAATACTTTTTTAAAGATAAAATATATTTTTATCAAGTTCTCCGGTTCGAAATGAAATATCGCGTTGCGGTTTTCATTGGTTTCTTGTAATGTTTATTCTCTATATGTCTATGTGAGAATAAACATATCTTTCTATTTGAAATTTCGGAGAAAAAAAAGTTTGTTTGTATTTCAAACAGCGCCACCTATCTTCCGCGGCAACAACTAAATTGGCACATTCTATCATAGCAATGATAAAGTAAAAAATTCTCTATTCAATAAAACCAAATTCGTTTGATTCTGTTAAGCCAAAAATGCGGGGTAATCGCCATTTTTCTTTACAAATGTTTACCTTCCCACTTAATTTTCAGAGATATAAAAAATATTTTAAGACCAAAGTTATTCAAAATTTTACGAACATTACCAAGAACATATTTTTAGTATGCTTCATCGTATCAAATTAAGGATATATTTCATTTTTCTAATTTAACTTTCTGTTACGTCCTCTAGCGGTGAGGTTACAAACTTGAAAATAATTTCCAGCGATTTCTGTGGTCCACTTCTGTTATAGATTTTTTCAACTAACGTTCTATGTCATACAGTTCCTCACATATGACCGGCGTCCTCTGTTAATGATTCACCCGGTACGTAGGAAAGCAAATTACGAATAAATTTCCTTAATTGAGAATATAAGAGGATTTTAAATAAAAGGTGTACATTCCATACGGTACACATTCTCTCGACGAGAGAGGACGCTTTGTTAAAAACAAAGCCTCTCCATACTTTAATTAAAACTTAATTAACACAATGTTTTAATACTGTTCGATTTTTAATTCGATTTCATTCCATGCTCTCGACAATACTTCAGCTTAATTATCTTCATGTTTATTAAAGCATTCCAAAGTGGTATAATTTCCAATCTTTTTCATGTATTAAATTAGTGCATGTGAGGTATGGTGTAAAATTGATTTGTTTAAAGTGGGCTAAAAAAATTTAGGTTAAGTTGTGAGTGAGTAGAGATAAATTGAATATAAATGGGCGTAATAGGAGGAAACTGGTGCTGAATTTAAGCCGAACATGAGAAGTTAAGAACTGGCATGTGAGGATGGTAAATGCCAGACTAGCAGTAGGTAGTTATCTTCATCAATGTAACAACGCTACATTGTTCTCTAAAATATATGTCATTTGTTTAGTCTCAAAGTCAGACTGTAAGTATAACTTTCAAGTTGAGAAGTGGTGATGACTTCACAAGTATTATATACTAAACTACTACATAGTTGGCGGCGGTTGCTGTGAAAATATGCGTATGAGTACATTTGGAATACTTACACAGAACTTTTAAAGGAGGATTTTTATGTGAAAACTATTTTAATGTGGCATGAATATCACACAATGAAATTTTGAGAATATGGAACACAATTTTAAATGAGATTAGACACAC
Source organism: Tetropium fuscum (assembly GCA_964058915.1). Taxonomy (NCBI): domain Eukaryota; kingdom Metazoa; phylum Arthropoda; class Insecta; order Coleoptera; family Cerambycidae; genus Tetropium; species Tetropium fuscum. The sequence goes on along the minus strand of CAXKVY010000161.1, from coordinate 87,886 downwards.
CGATGACAGGTCGCGCGCATTATTTAGACAATTCTCAAAGCCAAGGCAGAACGATTTTGTTAATATAAAGAAAATTCTGATAGATATCACAAGTAATAGGCCGGATGCCCGCCGGCATAAAGTGCAACTCATACATAATCTTGTGTAATTACGTCTATTCTTTTTCCACTATGAAATTTTTTTTAATCGCGGCGGCTTAAAATGGCAGAGGAAAGAAAAAATGGTCGTCAATTTGGTATATATAAAAAATTATGGATACTATGGAACTATGGATGATTACCACGCGACGGACTAGAAAATCGGATGATGTATTTTGTCGGAAAATTCAATAAGTGGTTTCCACACATTTTTATTAAATAATCCTGGGAAAATCAGCTAGTCTATCTATAAATTTTTCAAAATTGTAATTTTTACATGTTTCTATTGGTAGACACTCTATTCCAAAATTTTTGTCGGACAATTCTGTTCTCGCGCGTTTCAAGAATTTGTCTTGCAATTATATTTTATAAACGTATCTATAAATTATTCTATTATCTTATACGAAAGATGAAGATAATAGAATTTTCATAAATTTCGACAACACAAAGACTAACAAGGAACATTTTAATTCAAGAATTGTTATAGAAGCAATAGAAATCGAAAAGAGAACACAAACTCTCAATAAAAGGGACGACATACAAAGATTACCATCGGCATCAAAACCACATTGGCAGGAAGACAAGTTGATCAACCAAGTAGAAAATCGCCACTGGTGAGAAGTGAAAGGATAACATAATACGTAGGTCCGATGACGCGTAGCCTTACCCAAAATCAAATAAGTACAACAAATTAACGCCATTTAAGTATTTAAGGAATCGCTAGGTACTGATTATATGCCCTAGAAGAGAGTAATAACACCCGAACAAGAGCAACCAGAAAAACGGAAAGACTACCAGCAAAGACAAGTTGTAAAGTAAAACAACCGGTAAATATATCGAAAGATTTCAAATCAGTACAGGAGAGTGGAAATCAGTCAGTTCAAGTAATCAGAAGCAGCAACACGCAATTACGGAGAAGAACTTGACAACAGACCGACTACTAAAACATAAAATATGAAAAATATTCGTGAGGTATAATGTCGAGAAAAATTAAATTGGGGGTACGGATTTCATTGACTTAATACAAATAATAGTTTTCTGCTCAGATGTAATATGTTTAGCATATACATGAGGATTCGATATGTATATAAACTGCTGTTCAAAATTATCGCGCCACGTTAATATTTGCTAAAATTTGAGGTCTCATAACTTTTTTACTTTTAGTCCAATTTTGATATTTTTTTTAGAATACTGTAGATAAAACGACTAATATCAACTTGCATATCCAGTCTTTTGTTAACTGAGGACGGTTTAGGTATTATACAGGGCTAACTAAAAGGTTGTTATATAACCCTAATTTTAAAACACTCGGTGGAATAATTTCGTAACCAAATTCTTTAAAAATACCAATTTTTGTTAAGAACGATTCCTCTCCTACATTGTGTTTTTTGGTCCATAGGTTCATTTTTAAGAGCAAAATGAATTTGTCACCAACAGTTTACTATTAATTTACTCTGCTGTTACAAGTGATATGTAAAACGTAGGCAGCGTATGTCAACCAAAAAACAATGATTGGGTGTATGCAATCTCATTTTGACACATTTTTAAAAACAATACGGCGTTGAGGAATATTCAGCAATTTAAAATAATGAATCGTGTGAGACATTTGACAGCATTGGAATGTGTAAGAGCGCAAACTTTGGTTGAAGAGGGTAGAAGTATGCGATATGTCTCTCGAATTCTGGGTGTTAACCATTCGACAATAAGTCGAATGTTATAACGTCACAGGGCAACTGGTTCTCACTACAGGAGACATGGGCAGGGTAGGAAAAGGGCGACGAATGTTAGGGATGACCATTTTCTCCGCCAAAATGCTTTAAGAAATCGGACAGTAACAAGTTCGCAATTGAAGAGTGAACTTGAGATGATTAGAAATGTTCAAGTTTCTGCTCTTACTATAAGGAGAAGACTACGGGAGGCAGGTTTGATCAGTAGAAGGCCCATAAAGGCACCAGAACTTACCAAGGCTCAGAAGGTAGCTCGATTACGATTTGCACGAGCACATTAAAATTGGACTATCGATGACTGGAGGAAAGTCCTATTCTCCGATAAAACAAGAATAAGCCTAAAATCTTTTGATGGGCGGCAACGTGTGTATAGAAGACAAGGGGGAAGGGAAGCTGCCTTCAATTTCGTTCTAAACGAACCCTTTGGTCGTGGCTCCAAAATGTTTTGGGCGGGTATTTCTTTCGATGGCCGTACGGAGTTAGTCCCTATTCATGCAAGGGCAATGAATGCGGAATACTACGTACAGAACATTCTCCAGGAGCATGTAATGCCCTATGCTCCGTTTATTGGTCCTGATTTCATATTCATGCAAGATAATGCAAGACCACATGTAGCAAGAATTTGTGTTGAGTATATGAATGAAGTCAATATTGATGTTATGAAATGGCCAGCACGAAGCCGGATTTAAATCCCATCGAACACCTATGGGACATCATTAAGAGAGCAGTGAGACGACGTCTACCAGCCCCACAGAACGTTCAACAGCTGAAACAGGTTACTATTCATGAGTGGGATAATATTCCTCAACCCGTCATTCAAAACCTCATTAGAAGTAATCCGAGCTAGAGGTGGCAACACAACCTACTAGGGATCAGCTCACATAATTTTATTTCTTTGTTTTCCTTTGTTTTCTTGTTAATTAAAAAATGTTTCTTCTCACCCTGAAAATTTTTTCAATTGATTTCTGTATGGTGCGATAATTTTGAACCAATGCATCTAAAGACATGGACCAAAAAACAAAATGTAGGAAAGGAATGGTTCTTAACAAAAATTGGTATTTTTAAAGAATTTGGTTACGAAATTATTCCACAGAGTGTTTTAAAATTAGGGTTATATAACAACCTCTTAGTTAGGCCTGTATAATACCTAAACCGTCCTCAGTTAAAAAAGACTGGATATGCAAGTTGAAATTAGTCGTTTTATCTACAGTATTCTAAAAAAATTATCAAAATTGGACTAAAAGAAAAAAAGTTATGAGACCTCAAATTTTAGCAAATATTAACGTGGTGCGATAATTTTGAACAGCAGTTTATATTTTCGCAAAGTTAATCTAAATAAAATTTAGATAGACTGCTTATTTAAGACTTTATAGTTAATCAAATGTTGAAAATCATAGTTCATGGTCTTGGAAAGTTTTTGAGTGTTTATAAAGTTGCCCAAAAGTTTTTAATCATGGTGTTCAAATGGAATCAATCTTTACCTTTTTAACGTCTTCTAAATAGTTCATTCCGGCACGACGAATATTGAAATTTTAATTTGATCTTCGGCAATACAGACAGCAGTCGCAAGGTGGAGTTTATAAGTGATTTAGTAGAAACTATTCCGATCGAACACCCATTACTATGCCAATACGACGTAATTGAGATGGAGTTGGATTTCAGAGAATTTCAGGTCACGCAGTAATCGTAGTGTGAAAACCAGAATTAACAAGCAGATGTCGGAGAAGTATAAATTGAAATTACCATATTATATTATGTAGTGAATTAGGTCTACATGATTATGTAGCAGTTAGAAAAATTTATATATATTTCTAGGAAAAGAAATATAAACCTAAAATTGCTACTTTACCGTTTCTTAGAAAAATCAAATCAAATCGAATTATATCAAAAAAATTATATAGAAATTTTTGTTTTAAATTAAAATAAAATGGACGTTCCATTGCTTTTGAAAAAAAAAATACTATTTTTGCGGAAAAAAATATATATTTGCCTTTTTGGAATCCAAAGATCATTCTGCATGTAACTGTACTATATTTCTTTACTGTCTACGTAATTTTAATTTTATATATATTATAAAAATAACTGATATCTACTATAACAATGAATACAAAAGGCCTTAGTGAAAAGTCGTACTAATACTCGCAGTTCTCGTTCTCACATCTATAAATGAGTTTGACTCATTTTTATTAACTTTATAGTTTTAATTAAAGTTTTGGAGAATTTCAGCCTTGAGGAATCACTTTGACATATGTCATTTTTTGACAGGTATGAAGTAGCGCTGACGCCACGTGTCCCTATATTTTGCTGTGTGACTGTTGGACTTTTGTTTTATATTATATTTGCTGGTTTACATTTTGAACATTGAGAAAACAGTTTAGAGACGTCAATTAATAGTACACCTTTGCGAGCGTCCATGTGCCAGGTGTCCCGGTACCGAAAGTGCTCACTCTACAGTTACTTTCCATACTAAAAAGTATCTCTAAAACTCTTGCACATTTATAATATTATGTAATAAACAAAAAGAGCTGTGAACGGCCACTGTATAGAGAAAATTTATAAGAAAAACCCGTGATTTCGTATCCTTAATACCAACTAAGCGGGTGTATGAAAATAATATAGATACCTACCTATTTTACATCTTGACATTATGTCGTGTCCCAATAATTCATTTTGCGAAACTTATGAAATATACCGAAACAGTAATAAATCATCTGCTCGATACAGATATTAACTCCTTAGGGCTTTTAAAAGTTCTTTGATATCTGACTGAACTAATTTAAACACATAATTGCCAAGAACAATGGTTTAATTTCTTTAGAAACTGGAGGAAAAGATGAAATATGGAGAGGGATTTCAAGAGATACAAGAACGTTATATAAAATAAACTGTTATGAAACCTTATTAAATATTCAGTTGCAATTATTAGACAGTATCTTTTCGTGGGTAAGTAAGTAACTGATTAAGTGAAGGACCATGTTTTTCTTCAAGTCATGAATATTATATCCATAATAATTATATCCATAATATTTTCTAAATATTTTTGGGAAACTTGAGTTTTGTTAAAAAAAATATCACTATTGTGTGTTGGCTCTGATAATAGATTTTTCATAAATCTATTCTGGTATTATGATTTAACGGTACTCCATTCTTCATTGATATGACACAAATACCTTTAAAATTTAACAGCCAAAGCCGTTACTTTTTGGCAGTTTTGACATATTTTTGAAGAGATCTTTATTCATATTTTCACCTGCTATCCATATTTTGACATTTTTAGACCTGGCAACCTAGAAGTTGCGGCTGACTGAGAGGTGGCAACAATTTTTTAACGTTCTTCAGATAATATTCTTTCAAAAGACAAGTCAAGTTCACTTAAAGAAAAATTGAGTTCGAATTAATTAAAATAAATTATTTACAATATATTTAATTAAACATAATTGCGGCTAATTTTTGATAGCAGTAATATATTAATTGTCAATAACCATTTATTTGAATTAGGTTTTATTAAAAAATCAGAGGCCGGATCTTAGACTATTATTTTCACTTGTAGTGCTTAAATTATTTCCGGATCTTTTTCGAGGTCTAAATTTTCTATAATCTATTTCAGAAGATTACTAACATTCTTCGTGAAGTTGTGCCTTTTTTTGTCCACAGATGAGTTTAAAAGAATAAATTATAATTCTAAAATATATTATATTTTATGAAACACAAGACATACCAATAATGAAAAAAGCAGCGGCTCTGTGCTTTATTCGCCATTGAGGAAAGAAGAGGAACAAGTGGAATTTTTTAAGCATTTGGAATTAGTTAATGATGTTGTAAATAATAAGCCAGAATTGTACACATACTAATTTAAATTAAAATAAATTAGAAAATAATTTTCATAATATAAACGTTATTGTCTAATCCCTGCTGTCAAGCTGCACGGAAATTTCCACCCATTAATCACATGGGTAAGTAAGATTTAAAAAAAAATTGATGGCTGTCATTTACACGTCCGATAGGCTAAATGATTGGTATACAATTTTCTATAAAGTTAGAAAGTGTTTCTACCATTGCTGGTTGAACGTAAGGAATGCTTAAATGCAGCCGGGATTTATCAAGTTACCGGTGAAAGTTAAGGAAATCACCAGAAAATCAATTCGGATTCTCTAGTGCACCTATGAAGAGAATTAAATTATCAAGCATGTCTCTAAAAAAATTTCAAGATATGTTTAACAATTTATATGTTGAGTGTTCTATAAATATGGTTTCCAAAAGTGAGCAGTCCATTAATAGAAAAAACTATAGGAAAGCAAACCAATATTTCGAATATGCCCAATAAGAGTTATCTTGTCCTCTTAATGGATTTTGTAGTGCTTCAAGCAAATCAATTAATATTTCTACACAACTTCTGAAGAAAGCTTGGAATATATTTGCTGATTTATATTTGAATTTAAAAGCAGATAATGAGAATATTTGTAGTGATTTACATTTCAATTATTCTCCTCCAAACACCTCAAAACGCACTAAATCAAATTTATTAGTAATTATTATTTACTAGTAATTTATTTTTAGAAGACAAAACCAATTTAAAAATGGAGACTAACATTCCAAAGGCATTAGATAAGGATAATTCTCTTAAAGGCTTTTGTAACGCAAATTAATAAATATTTCAGAAGAGTCTTAAAAAAGCTGCAAATATTTTTAATGAAGTCATAAATGTGGATTCTTTTAAGAAAAATTTACAATCCTGTGGCTCAAAACGTTTTATAGAGCAATTCAGAAGTAACATAAATTAATGTCAGAATGTTGAATTTGTGCAAAACAAAATTCTCTATGCAATTGGAGGATTCATTTAGATTTTTAATTATTTGACAGCAACAGATTATATGTTCTCAACAATAATACAGTAGTGATTTTCTTTAAAAGTAAATTCCTCACATTTTTATTGCACCGACAAAGAGCAGCAATGTAGAATCACTGCCAATCGACATTAATTTCCTACATCGTTCGGGGTTAAAAGCAATAACAGTATTTTATTGGAAGCTATGAGATTAAATTGGTATTGGAGTGAAACGAACATGCATCGTTCCAAATGCAGGTCAATACTATTTAACATCGACAATTCTACACCAGAGCCATTTGGAAAACCCCAAAGTGGAAACTGTGGAATATTTTGCCGCAATTTTAAATAAAATTGATTCTGTAAATATGTACAAACCAATGAAAACTTTTTGAATGAAAAGTGGCAAAAATCACTCAAAAGTTCATGTTTATAGTTCGTTATGAAGGTTTATGTTCTGGTATTCTACAAAATGATGTTATTTATGATGTAGCTAAGGTTTGTTTGCTATCTCACAACTGCTATTTTCCACTATCAAATTTATGAACAAAATAGTGGTTACTATTTTATTTATTATTTTTCTTCCTTGTATTGGGAATTACCATTATTATTTTCACTCTTGTTATTATTTTCACTATTCTTTCTTCAAAGCTGCTTAGTGCCATCGAATAAAAATTCAAATAAAATATGGAGAGAAAAAAATTGTGCATAATATTAATCCTATTAAATTTTCCTGCTACCAATAGTTGTTGAATTGCAATTTCCATCAAAATCAGATTTTCTTTGCCAGTTACTATGAAAATCGGCTCTAAATATTTCTCCATTTTTTTTTCTGAAAGAGAAATATTTTCTGCAGATACATGATTTGCTAAGTTTCGTTGCATATTACAAAAAACTTCGCCCGCCGGAGAACGAAAACTATTGGTCGGAAACGGAAAAATTAGTAGGACCAAAATGCACGATTGCACTTGCATTGCATTGATATGCACGATGTTCTTCTTTACAAGTTTTATTTGAACTTTCTTTCGATAGCACTATTTCAGCAACGGCGCTGTTTCCCAAAAAGTGCCGCGATGCAAAATTTTCATCCCCCACCCCTTGGGCTATACCACCAAATTTCATGTATTTCCAACCAATTACGAATAGACCCCTTTATTTTGTACCCAATGCCTGGACTACTAGAGTATAAAAATAATAATTTTCGATGTTTTCTTCAAGCTATGATAACTGAATGAAGTTTGTGATGCCAAGGCCTTTTATGTATTTGTTTCCAAAGCTTCCTGCATTAACCCATCTTTATAAATTGTTAATTAAAATTAAAATATCTCTAAACAGTGAAAATGTGTTTAAAATGTTGTTCGTTAAAAAATTGTACTGTCAAATATTAACGTAATGTTTCCTTCATATGTTTGTAAGTGTTTATGGCACTGGTTTAAAACAAACTAGCCAAGCCATTCCTTCATAGGGAATTTATGTGTTTAGCAATATAAAAAACGGTGTTACACAGATACCATGCTATTAGTACCTACCTAGAGACCATTTCTAAGTAATCAAAGTGCCAATCAAAAAATATTTTGTATATTCCACCCAACTAAAGAAGTCATAGATAATAGGGAAACAAATTTAAGGGAGAATGTTGTTGTTTGGGGCTTATATTTTGAGATAATCATTGAGAGACGAAAACATATGGGGAAGTGAATAAATGTTTAGCCGCTGCGCTGTCGAACCAAGACATCAAAATTGTGCACTCCCATTTCCTTAGCCGAGGTCTACAAATTACCTACTACCTACGTATTTGATTTTTCACAACCCCACAAATGTGCCGGAATGGATCAATTCCCGAATTCAATTTGCATGCTGGAAATTCCAAACCGTTTGTAGAAAAATAGACTTGTAAGATATAACATATTGTAGTAGATATGGATTCTAGATAATTCAATGAATATGTTTTTCCGTGGATGAGCATATTAAGTTAAAATACCGGGTGAGCCAAAAGATTTTGCACTTTTTATGTTTACCCTTAATTTTTTTTTATTAACCGATTTTAATGAGCTTGTCGTTGCTTACAGAACAGAATGTACAATGGACACAAAATGTCAAAATGGCCGATTTTTTTAAATTCAATATGGCAGTCGCCTTTGAAAATAGCCGTTTCCATGGGCTAGTTCGTTTTGAAACAAAAATGTCGAAATGACTCATCAAATACAAAAGAGCAATAAAAGGGACCTTTCCCTACATATTAAGATCTCGATGAGAAAAAGCGGTACATCTGGAGCGGAGCTATACGTAATCATAAAAAGCGTCTGTTTGTCATTTTTAAGATATTATAGTACTTTTTACATCTTTGACAATGGCAACATACACGTTTGACATCTGTCAAAGGTTTTATATGATTTTTTTTACATTTTCTATCCATAGTCCATTCTGTTCTATAAGCAACGACACCAAGCTGATTAAAATCGGTTAATAAACAAAGAAGTTAAGGACAAACATAAATAGTGCAAAATTTTTTGGCCCACCCGGTATAATCCAGTGGTAGGCATTCATATAACCACGAGAAATGTTGCACAAGACACAAGGTATGACATGACGCAAAACAATATATTTTGCACGTTGAAAATTTGCACATACATGAAAAAATACACTGAAGAGCGAGTGCGGTGGGGTTAAGTACTGGGGACAAAAAATAATTGACGTTGTTATTAGTTTCTGGTCAACAGCCAGACTTTATTGCAAACGTGTTCGTTGGATTGCCAATATCGGCTACACGTGTAGATAGGAAATATCGCTGCAGGGGTAGGATCGATGACTGTACATATTATATAGTAAAAAATGCGCCCTTTAATAAAATCTTATTATGCCCCAGTGGTTTTGTTCGATGCGGAGGCCGGTCCGCCTGCATTTGATCGATGCAATAAGCTCGTAGCTTTATTTGTCTTATAAATTTTCTGATGAGCTAAAGCGGGCGCGGGATTGTAATTAAACGCAAAATATAAAGAGTATAATATCTGAGATTAATTATTTACCTGGTTTGGTGTATGTTCAGTAAGCGACGTCAATGATGAAGGTTTTTTGAAGTAACAGTTTTGACCGAACCTTTCATTTTGGGTAGGACAAAATTTTATTTTTTTGATGTAAAAGGGGGGGGGGTCAGTGTGAGCATAAAACTGGGTTTTCGAGGTTGAAAGCTCCCCATTTGGCCGCTATCTTGAAAAAGAAGGTGTAAACAGTTTAAGTCGCCGTAAATTGCAATAGCTATTTATGCAATAAGTTACGAAAAGCGACTTTTCCGCATCTTTAAAACTTTGAGACCCGTGAGGTACCTCAGAATATCAATAAAGGTACCAGCTTCAGTGACTCATTTTTAATTGTCTATAGGCACATTTTGATACTTATGACAGAATGATTAAATAAATTTTTTGGGCCATCCTTTTCTCCCTGCTATAGAAAGTGTATATATAATACACTTTCTATAGCAGATTGAAGACATAAACCGATGCACGTCATCAACGTAATCAACTGTAAAACATGTGACCAAATAACATTGTTGCCAAGTCTATCAGACGTCAGACTGTAGTAAGTAATAAAGAAATTTCATTTGTGTTTTGAGGTTATGGTGAGCTACACAAATCGTTGAAAAAATAAATAAGATGTTACTTATTTATGACCCATTTTCTTACGAGATGAGTTAATTTTAGGGTGTGCCAGTAATAAAAATAAAAAGAAAAAACGAATACATTTATTATATAGAAGTAACATTACGTTTCAGAGCAACATTAGTTCCAGGAGACCACGTCTTGGATCATATTTTTCACTAGTCTAACAAAAAAATCTATGCCTTTTTTTGTAAAGAATTGATTTTCTACAAACTACTACCGTAAAATGAAAATCAAAAAGAATTTTAAAAAACTCAAATTTTCAAGAAGAATATAATTTAAGGGTTATAACTATTTTGTATAGATTTTATTTAGGAAACATATCTGATGTTTTTTGTAAATAATTTAATTGCGAACAATTTTTCTCTACTATATTTTTTATTTCTTTTATTTGGGAATGCGTTAGGAGACTGCAAAGAAATGAAACCTGTAAGTACACATAACATCTATACATTATTAATTAAGCAATTTATTTCTTCGTAGGCAATTCTACGTATCACCGCGTATATTTAATGAATTTTCATCATGAGTGACTGTTCCATATGGGAAAAACCTTTAACTGATGATCAATTGATTACTGTTAAAGCAAGGGGAGTAATATATTTAATAGACCAAGCCAATAGGCTTCAGGATCATGTAGAATTTTTACGGACCTAGTTCTATACCTCTAAAAAATCCCGCCTCACCCGTATTTTTTTTACATATTATAATATAACACTATAACTATACTATAACATATTTTTTAAATGTATGTTTTGATAATATTTATATGTTTGTATCTACTTATGTATTTAATAAATGTCTATGCATATAATAAATACATAAGTAGATACAAATGTTTAATTATCAAAAGACACATTTAAAAATATGTAAGGTATTTCTTTAGAGGTATAAAACTAGATCCATAAAAGTCTATATAAAATATCTATATGTTATGTATAATTACAGGTTAACTCCTGGTTTGATCTCTTTTCAGCGTCCTGAACACATTTCCAAATAAAAGAAATAAAAAAAATAGATAAAGTTGTTCGTTGTAAAAATGATCTACAAAAAACATATGACGTATTTTTCAATAAAATCTATTTATTTCTAATTATAACTTTTTCATTTTCAATTTTACGGTAAAAAGTATTTACATTGACCAATATTAAAAAAATCTGGTGGAAAATATTATAGGGGTTGGTTTTTGTAACCTGGTACCTCAGGGTTGCAAAAACTGTCACAAACTGTCATTTTATTATTGCCAGTTGTCTGCCACATTCCATTCTCTTGAATTATTCCATTCTGGAGAAAATAAATAAAAACAATTTTTTTACCCAAATGTAGAGGGCGGTAACTAAAAAAATATATGAAAGAACCCCCTTTAAATTTTATTGAAAATTTACCCCTTAAAAATCGTTCGAATTAATTTATAAACACTCTATATAATATATTATATTGATTGAAAAAATATACTACTTTAAGTCATCATTCCCAAAGCACGTTAACACTTCATAATGATAAACAGCATATTCAGTTGTTATAATCGTATTATTCCAAAAATAACTTTTATCTTCACTTAATTAAAAATTCGGAGATCGTCCTAATACAATCACATCCCCTCGTAGCTGTACAGCTTTTATCATAATATAGCTTCCGCGAATATAATGGAGGCAGTAAATTTACTATCGTTTATTGCATTAAAGCAAGATTGCTAAAGGAAATATTCGTAGGATTTTCAGGAAATCTAATTCCTTAAGCTTGGAATAAGCAAAGCGAAATAAACAAAATAGCAATTGAAATAAACGGAGGAAAATAATTATGTAACTTAACAGGTACATGTATTATACGAGATCTAGAAGATGAGACTCATATTATAAACGGTCTCGAAATTAAATTATTGGCATGCCTACTTGTCTACGATAATAGACACTCGACCAGTACATTCATGTATAACATAGACTAAGTAGGTATCCAAGTAAGTACATGAGGATTTATCGGCCTGGAGGTTAGTAGGCAGCGTCCATTAAATAGAAAATACATTTGAGTACAAAACCCTCAAATGAATAGACCCTTACAAAAGACGTGAGCAAATAGTTCTATGTTGTCGACAAGTGTCTAACATGTTTACTCTAGATTTATCTATTTATCAATGTAATACAGACATGAATGCCCAGATTATAAATCTGGGCATTACATCGTAATACAAAGCAAAAATAATAAAATCCCCATATAAATATAATCTAATCTTATCTAATTTGGCCGAGTTTACTTAGTATGCTGCGAACCATGTTGACCACAAAGGGGAAGTTGACGTCGTTTATACAGACTTTTCAAAGTTTTGGAGCGCTATGGTTTCAGTAATGGCTTTCTCCGCCATCTAGATTCTTATCTGCATCAACGCAAGATCTTATAACAGTTATAAGTCGAACACCTTTATTGTCACATCAGGAGTATCCCAAAGCTCTAACTTGGGGCCACTCCAGTTTAAATTATTTGTAAATGACACATCTGTCTTTAAAATCGCTCCATCGCATTTGCCGTTTTTGTATTTTTGTATTCGTAGTTTCCTGTATTACAAAGTTTAGCCTGGGTGAGATCAAGTATATTAAAATTTGGATGCCAATGTTGACAGGTAGGATTTACATAATAAATAATTATGGAAATTGGGTTTTTTTTTCTTATATTAGTTTTATATATTTTAGTTTTATATACTTCAGTTTTATATACTTTCAATTTTATATACTTTAAATATAATATGCCTGGGTCTAACTCTGGTTGAAATATAAAAATTAAATTTATATAAGATTTAGATCTGCTGAATAAATATATTCATTTATTATATATTCATTTTTTTTGTTCCCTATGTCCGTACTTTAGAAAAATTTCTTCCACTATTAATGGATGCCTTTTTGAGAAAACTTAACTTTTTGAGAAAGTAATCCTACAATAAAATTCAAAATAACCTTTTCTATGTAGAATTGAATTATAAACATTTTTCGTAAAAAACATGTGATAATATGAATGATTACTTAATTTTATAATTATTTTACGACGGCGATTATTTTGTTTCTGAAGGGGTACCCAAACGCACTATTTTTGAGAGTGCTACCTTCGAAATTATGCTTCTCCAAGGCCAGCGAAGAGATTGAGACTACTCCCACACTTCCATTATATTAAATCATTAAGATTATTTAGCTAATATCCTGCAAATGTAAACTGACGAGACTTCAAAGCACTTTCCTATACATATTATTTGAATTTCAATGAGGGATATCAGCTTTATTCCCGGGACCTGAACACTTTCAATTCAAATTTACATTTCGGTAACAGTTGGCAGGGCAATATATCTACTAAACTCACTAAGAAGTCCATTTCTGTTTGTGTTGTCACTTAACTAAATGCCCTCTTTTCAGTAATTACGATCCTTCCCAGGACGTAAAGGTCTGAATGTTCCAATAATTGACGGTTTCCCATCTACTTTGAGGATATTAATGTATAAATTATTGAATAACAAAAACGTGTAATATCCATATTAATGCAGGCGCTGTAAGTAGTGGCGTATGCAAAACGAGAGGACAGGCAAGTATTTTCAGATTCATATACCCAAGATAATGAAAAAATCCATCTTGCCGGCGGTGGTCCCTTCTTGCCGTCCCCACCCCGCTCCTTATGGTTAGCGTAGCGCGCCTACCAGTGTAGGGTGTTTCTGCGGATTCTGCGTTAATCGACCCAAAGACCTTGCGTTGAAGGCTCGCGTTTGTTGTATATACGTAATATAATTAAATTCTCGTAATTTTTTCATGTCTAATTAATGCGTGCTTTATTAAAAAGCGCAAAAAATGTCGTTAGTGAAGTAATAAATTTTATGAGAAAAGAAGCGAACGAATTATCGTGTTTATTTTGTGATGGAACGAAATATAATACAATACAATGTTTTTTACAAAATCTTAATTTAGGAAATATAATAATAATACCATTTATTTACATTATTATTTGTTAAAAATATATTGCTTTAGTAACGGTACAAGATACATAGCCAATAACCGTATAATGGTTATTGGACTCTATTTTCTTTTAATAACTGCCTTGCACATAATTTCCCGCAGCCTTGTTTATGGTAGTTCGCTAGGGACACAATTTCCGAATTCTAAGCATAAAGAAATAATTAATTATTATTATCCATCCTGCCAACATGAAGTATATATTATTCATCGAACCAGATATTTCATGGTATTTCACAAATGTTGAATTAATTTGAATATATTATTTTGTAGTACCTATTACTGACGATATTACTTGACTCTTACTCTTAGCTATATGTTTAATGATAAAACAACCGTGAGTTTTGGCCGAATTTTCTTTTTGCTACTACACATCAATTAGACCGTGAATTACTGTTGAGTGCAGGCAATTTTTTGTCTGTCATTTTGTGGGCTAGTAGTGGTTTTAATGCCTGATCCCCTTTCGAAAATTCGGAAAATCCATTTTCATTTACATTAAACTTTTTGTTTTTTTATGATCTCATATTATCTGGCATTTGAATAAAAGATTGACTGATTTGTGACTGAGCTGATTTGTGTTCCGTCTTTTTCCCACTCTGATATCCTTTTCTAGATGCTTGGACCAAGCATTCACATACATTTGAATAGGCCATTATTCCTCTATCTTTTTTAGGCTCGAAGGTATCAAATGAAAGGGTTTGCTAAGGAGAATACGAGAGTAAAATGACGTCACTCTCAATCCAATATGGCGAACTCCTAAAGATGGTGGACTATGTTTTTTATGCACCCCCGTGGATATAAAATGAAAGGGTTCAGTGGGAAAAAGTAAAAAAAGCGGAAAAGAAGATGGCTGCTATACCAATTTTAAAGGGTTATAACAAATTTTTAGGGATAGTTTAGTGGTGCTCTGTGGGTAGACTGGTGGTGATAGTCTGCTGGTCATAAAAAAATTTCAAGATCGCCGATCTAAGATGACGATCAAAAACTATTACTTAGTTGCTCCAATCCGTCTGAAATATTGTTATCCCGGGGTTTTTGGAGTCGATTTTGGGGTAGAATTGTTCAGGTCAAATCTTGCGACTGGATTTTACAATTACGCCTTGGTTGGCAAATTATGTAATGTAATAAATTGATGGGTTTACTTTAATTTAAAGTGTATTTTCTTCTTTTTAGAGCATTTAAATAAAAGCTTGTTTTTAAAAATATGTTTTTGCTATTAATTTATTAAAGCCATATAATCTCCAATCTCCACACAGCTAGCTTATTTCAACAAGAAAACCTTATTTTAATGCTGTAGAACTTAAAAAAACCATTATATAATATCCTTCAGTTTTCTATTTTCATCTGGAATGTCCAATCTCATAGAAATTGGATTACACATATTCATATGCAGTTGATTATTTTCTGTGTGGTGCATTATCTTGCAAGGAGGATAGTTGGCACGCATTCCTTAGGTCACAAAACTAACTGCCCTACTCGAGTCTCGTAAATGTTGATATTGCATGTGAACTGCACATTATGCATCCATAAAAGTATATCTGAAGTGAACGAGAGATGTCTGAGAGGATTTTCAGTTTTAGATGCCTGAATTCCGATCCGCTGAATACTGAGTACAAACACTGCTGCACGCTTTAGTGTGCCATCAGAATGTTTGCGCGCTCATAAATTCGAACGGAATAAAAGTCACGTAGAAAACATTTGAGATTCCGTTTACAACTTATTTTTCTCTTTCGCCCTATATAAGTATCGTAGTACGCCGCAGTTATAAATGTATTGAATTTCTAAATGGTCAGAGGACATAGAACCATGCTATCATACATAAAAATTGTAATGAGGCTTTGCCACCAGGCCATCCGTAATAAATAGGATGGTTTGAAGAAAAGTACTCAAGTATAAAGGAATGCACAAAGGGCCTAATGAGGCCTAAGTGCTGTAGTGGAAGTTAAACCACTACACTGCTACCCATATAGGTACATATAAAAAAAGTTGCTATTATTCTTCAGTGTATATTTATTGATGGAAGCATAATAATACATTATATTAACACAGGCGTTTGCATCGAGTACAAAATTGAAGTGCGGTGCACGCACCATTTTGGATTTTGATCAACCCGGATGGACCTTGCTTGTCGTCACTGCTGTACTTAACACAGAACTAGTGGGCAAACATTTTTAAAAAACTGATTACTGCCTCGGTAATCGTAACCATGCTCTTATAATCAAATCTGTGTTCTTTGTGAAAAATTATAGAAAATAGGTGAACTTTTCATACGCCCAAGAAAAATTCAGACATTTGCTTAAAACAAACTAGATCCGAATCTAGCAAAGACAATTATTATCTATCAACACCATCGCTTTATTTACGATGGAACCCTGTCTGTACATATGTGCAGATGATTTTCTAGGAGGCGGCAGTCACATGAATGGTAATATGTTATAGTACATGTTATAACGTATAAAAGTTGAGAGGAAGAGGAAGAAGACATGAGGAAGAAGGTTAGCGAAGGAAGGTCTATGGAGGAAAGACGTTGCACGAAGGAAGGGGGAACGAGCAAAGAGAATGAAGAAAAAGTGAGGGAAAAGAGAAGGGCGCCTCAGATATGCTTTATCTGTTAGAGTAGAATAAGAGAAACTAAAATGCCAGGCAATCTGCGATAAGCACAAAGCAGAATATAACATGTCTGCATGAAACGAAATGATCTCGATTTTCGGAAAAAATTTAGTAATCAACAGCATTTTTAATTATTTATTTAATTTATTTTGTTACAATATTCAACATGCTTGACTTTTTTTGCTGACATGGTTTTAATAAACTCTGCATCCCGAAAGAGCTGCCTGATTTGAGGGCCAACGAAAACGCAAGCTTTTATTTTTTCAAAAGTAAGCGATTGACATTTTTTGTCTCTCCTGAGATAAGGCTGTACGAACTGCTTCGTCAATCCTAGTTTTATATGTCATTGGGGTAGGAGTATTTTTTGAGGGTCCACAAGAGGTTTATATTGGATAGAATAAAATTCATTCTATGGGGTCAAACTTTCACTTTCCAATGTTTCTCTCTCGCACTACAGTCCCCTGCACACAAAAAAAGGGAGAACTTTTGAGCGTTTCTCCTATGAGAAGCTCACCAATAAATAGGAGAACAGAAAAAAATATTGGGAGAACTCATGATTTGTGCAAAAACTGTACGTCGTATAAAAACAAATTGGGTTTATTTCTAGGATCAGCACGTAAAAATGATGGGAAGGAAATACAAGCCACTTTCGATTCATAGAAAATGCAGACCTGTGGTATTGATAAATCTAGTCAAAACAGCGAAAAATTTTCAGTTGTCAAGTTCGAAAAATTTTGTTCTGCTCGGCAAATATTTTTTTACAAACATTGAGTCTCCTTGGCCTTTAAAATCTAATTTTCGATAAAAAAAATAGCGGTAAAGTGATATTATTCTACAGGCCTAATCCCTTTAGCACAACTCTGGCTTTAGGCTCCGGGGTTTTTAATTTATTTGGAGTGGCTGTTTTAAATTTATAAATATGTTATATCATATATACGATTAATGGATTAAACATAAATCGAAAATAAATATTTCAGTACATTATTTCCAACGGATTAAATTATTTAGCAGTCATTTTTTATAAATTGAATAACATTTATAACCGACGTTAAAATAATGTATGTGGGTGGTATGTTTATTCATACCTACTTTGAGGTATAATTTAGATACGTGTTCCACAGAGACTATTGCCTATTTGCATAACTAAATTAGTTCACGAGTTACCGTCAACAATTATTGCAAGATTCCTCGTGTAAATTAATATCAACGTGACTGTAATAATATTATTAGTAACAACGTTTGTTCCCAAGTGATACTTATATGCACCCATATCTCGTATAATAAAACTTCTGTGAAATATAAAATATAAACTACATACTCGTATATCGTATAATAAAGTTTTGAAATAATCAGGCTTATTTCGCCATATGCAAATGAAATGAAATCCATGTATAATAATAGGTATATTTTTCCGAAACGTAATTTTATATCATGAATAACTTTGTTTAGACATTTAAAGCTATACACTTACATAGAAAGTTAATAAGAAGAACATCGACATTTATACTATAAAAGATAATACACATTCTATGGGATACATACGCAAAAATTACTTGTCTTTGAAACTTTTCCAACATCATTCTTAGTAGATAACTAACAGTAAAAATCAAGACGCACACATACATGAGTTGTAAATAAATATTGCTTTGTTTTATCTGTTGTTGGTGACACGGTAATTATTAATTAGCAAATGTTTCTGTCCATTTCCTGTATGGAACTTTCTGTTTTATTTTTAACGAAATATTTTCTGTTCAAACCCTACGGAAATTTTTCTAAATTCTAATGGTATTAAGTACTTACAATTCCTTGGTATGGTGATTTTGTGGGATCACTAGGTAGTGGTGATCACAGGCAGTTAGCCTGGCAGGATCGCCATGTAGTGGGTAAACCACCAAAATGAACAGAGACTCAGTTAGAACTACTCGACATCAGTTTATTCATACATAGTAACAGCGATTAGCTCTTAGTAGCTAATAGATATAAAGTATAAAGCAATTTATTTATTTGACCTAATTACAATTATTTATATAATATTTGGCCAGGTCAGTAGAACCCGTGTACGTAACCTAGTTTCATATTTAGTTATCATGTTTTTTTAATAAGCCGGCCTTGGCCTAGGAACATTCCTCATGTCGGCAATTGAGTAGTTTATTGTTTTGTGTATTTGACATGGTTTGTTCATTTGAAATAATCAACATAATAAGAAATTAGATAATGAGGGCAATATGGCACTATGGTATGAAACGGCGCTACTTGTCACTTAATTCACTGTTACTATTTTGTTCGGGGCACAATTTCGCGAGCATAAACTGATGATATAGTTTTCATTTAATTCTGCTGTTTCTTTCATAACGCTAGAAGGTTAGGTGGTAACTGCCTGCATTAACATTGTTAACAACGGCTGTCTGGCGACAAGGGACAGCGTTTTTGGCAGCTGGAAAATGCGCCCTACTTCGTATTTTCCAAATCAGTTTGTTTCCGGAGAGTGTTGTAAATAGAACTGAGTTTGAAGTAAAATATCAATAGCTATTGAAAAAGAAATGAATTTATACGGTTAATATTTACTTATAATCTGAAATATTATGTGTATTTAATGTAATGTAACAATATGAGAAAGCACATGTCGATTATTTTCTCGTGCGAAATATAACATAAGCCGTAAAGTGCATTTATCTTTTGTTATATATATATATATATATATATATATATATATATATATATATATATATAAACTTGCTGTAATCACCTGGATTTTGCATAAAACTTGATACACACGTTGACAAATACGATTACTTTTTTAAATCATACTTTTAACAATTTACTCTTAATTTTCTACTTCAACCTTAATATTTTTACAGACAACAATTACATGGCGATCTCCTGGAATACGTGCTCGAAATACATAGTAATACATAATGAGGAATATGTATTACTAAGGAAATGGTTTTACGAAACAAAATACAATTCCTTGGTTACCAAGCATGGTAACTTTTTAATCGACCAATCACAATACTTTACTAATTTTGATTTTCACTATTTCACAATAAATATGCATTGAAAGTATTTTTCAAAGTATGTCTAGGATATTTGCACTGTTTAGTTTACTTTACGGTTATTAATTGTTTTCGAGTTTTTCCATTTTGGATACTGGTCAGCCCACTTGACAGTTATATCTTTCTTCGAGATTAAGTCACTAATATAATCTGGAACCCTAGCGTCGGGGTTGGATATTAATTAATATCTTCGTTTACAAGTTGTTGTAAGTTATTGTAAGTAAGTTGTTGTAAGTTAAGTTGCAAGTTTATGTAAGTTATATATACTATAATTAGTAAAATCACATGTCTTGACGATTCCTGTAGTACTACGAATTTTGTGGCGCTATTTTATTACGCTATGATATTAAACATAACTGACCAATCACGGAGTAGATGCTCTTGCCCCATGACGATTGTCTTTTCTTATTTAATGCACTACGATTTTGGATACTACGAAATCACCTGAATTAGTTTCAGACTGGATACTATGACTTCAATTAGATTTATTGAATCATAAATAGCAAAACGAAGGTTCACACTAAAACTGAAAACTAATGATTTGGCAAAATGTGACACTACCTCCCGGACTATAATGCGTAAATTCATGCATACACACGCCAAGATAGCTGAAAAAAGGGTATGTAATAATTTATTATTTTAAATAATTTATTATTTTATCGTCGACCTTTTGAGATTTATTCAGTCCGCATTTTATGGACGATGTAAGACGATCTTTCTGTTACATTAAGGACAATAGGGTTTATATATGTATATATATATATATATATATATATATATATATATATATATATATATATATATATATATATATATATATATATATATATATATATATATATATATATATATATATATATATATATATATATATATATATATATATATATATATATACTTATGTATGTATGTACATATTTCGCCAACAAAACAATTTAGTAACAACTGACGTGGAAATTCCACTTCGTTACACTACTAATTGACCATATTATGTTTTAGTTAAAAAATACCATATATTTGTGGATAGCTTATGCCTTCTGAATATTAAGGACTAATAATACTTTTTTAATTGCATCAAATTATTATTCAGGTAACTAGACCGTGGGTCTGTTTGAATAGAAACAAAAAATAAATTAATGCTTAAAATAATACGAATATGTATCTGTATATGAAAATTTTCGAATATCGTATATTTTTAAAGGTATTATTAAATAATTATATAATAAAAAATATATACCAAGTTAAAGCTGAAATTATTGCAGGAAAATAAACCTGAGGTATATGAAAATCGCACTTAAAATATAGTCATTTATATGCAAAATTTATGTTCAGACCCAACTCAAACTCTGAGTAATTAAGTTAAATACTTCAGCACATCTAAAAGTCAAATAAAATCCGATTTTGGTAACCAATTTACGGTAAACAAAATGTTGGTTATATGTTTCGGTAGAAGTAATTAAATTTGCAAGTTTTTAGCTGTTTGAGATACAAGCCAAGGAATCTTCGATTTATAAAACGGGAATTTTAATTTCAAACATTTTGATTTTAATTAAAATTTCATTACTGTAATTATTATCTTTAGAATTAGATTAAAGTAAATCTTTCGTTATTGGAAAATCTACCTGTAATCATTACCGTACTTTTTGGCCATCATCTAGCGACTTTTATGTCAGCTTAAAACGTGGAGGCTGTTCAATTTTAGGTGGGGGTTACCTGGTTCTGCAATATACATTTATTTTAAGAAATAGAGGTTCCGAGGAGAAATAGGACTTCCGACTGACTTCTCATTTTATCTCCGCATCCAATCATTATTAGGATTTTAATCCGCTATTTATCTGACAGGTTAGGCATTAATCAACATTTGTGAAGATGGACAAAATGCCAAAATAAACTGCACTAAGAGTATTTGTTAACAGTTGAGTATTTGTTAACAGTGAGTTGTCAAGTATTTGTTATCAAATGTCATTGATTGGCTATTGTTTTAAGTTCTTATTTTTAGCAAAGCATAGGTAATCATGGCAACTTTAATTTAGCGAATATCTTCGTTCTTTATGATCCAAAATTAAAATTTCTCTTTTTGCTGTATTCAGCATAAAAAATTCTTTGAAATAAGGTATCACAAGGGGTATTGCGCTATTTAACATTTTAATGTTGGAGTTGGTGGGGGTTCGAGGGTTCAGAATCAACGAACAAAAATAACTCCTGTAGGTGAGAATTTGACAACAAAAATCGACGAATTTAAGATTTTTTCCAAATCATTGCTAATAAAAGTTTTATGAATTTTATTCCAAACTTTTGGGACATACCGTATATATACTAATATGTAGCAAAGTATTAATCTGTATCGACAGGGTTTCTTCCAATTGGAAATGTTTATTTTGCATGAATTTTTTATTTTAATACGAAATATCATACTGAGAATACCGCAAATATTTCTATAAAGCACTAAAATGTTTGGCAATATCTGGAACCAATGAAAAATTTAATTACGCTCCTCGCTTTATAAAACTCGAAAGCGGTAATAAAAATGTAACACTTAAATATTACCTACTAATTTATGCACGAGCTATGTAATGTAATTTCTGTGATAGGCATGATAACCTTTAGAACCAATTTATATTTCTTGCGGTTAGCAACAAAGTGGATGGATACGGTAATCAGAGAAATAAATGTGGGAGGCAAACCATTCTCTGCAAGGGTGGAATCCAACCAGGCCGGATTTTTAAAGCATCCACACACGTAACTAGTATGCTTGTACAAGTTTTTTGTACATTTACTTGATAACTGCATCGGCTCTACATTTAGGTATACTTTAAACTTGAATAGTTTTACTCTAGAATTTAAGTATACAATAGACGGCGATTGCGCTAGTTTTTTATTAAAAACAAATGGAAAGAACGTCTCGTGTAAACAATGACTGATGAAACTCATTTTGATTTTCTCAAAATCAAACATGTTATATATAGGATCATAAAGTGGGTGAATGCCTTTATTCAGTGCCTGATCCGAACCGCTGTGATTTTTTATATCTTCTTATAATTTCTGACATTAAATTTGTTTAAACTGTTTATTGTTTGTATAAGTATTGATATGATGTTATGTCGTAATAACAGTGCTTTTAAATAGTTTTATTGTATTTAAGTTTTGTTACACAACAACAGATAGCGACCTATTTCCAATAATACTTATAATTTATGTCCATTAAAGCTTTTGCAGTACTAGAATTGTCAATAATTTACAATACTTAGATGTAAAGTATCACAAAATAATACGTATTTAAGTATAAAAGTATGAAACGCAAACAATTTGAATAAGCTTACAAAGGAAAATATGCGATGAAGATTTGTTTTGTTGGAAATTGCAAATGAACCCCAACTTTGGCACGTCGTAGTACGGAAACTGTTGGTCGCAAACGAAAAATTAATAGAACCAAAATTATGCACAAGTTTCCACTCTACATATCTGTAACTTTTTTTCGATACCCCTTATGACAACGGCACCAATTCCCGAAAAGCGCCACCAGCGGCATCCACCCGAGGTCGCAAACTCAGGTCTACCATCAAGAGACCTATGTCTACCATCCCACCAAGTTTCATTATTTCGGCCCGACCTGTTACGACCTAACCCCCCCCCCCTTTGTCAATCTAAAGCTCGTCCACGGACACCATATTTTTCAAGTTTGTTTAATAAAATTTTGTCATTTATAGTGTACATACCTATATTAAAAAAATATGTATTCAGGGAATCCGATCCATATGCCCGAGTTCCAGATCTTTCTTTCAGGAATCAGGTGTACCGCAATAATGGATCTTTACAACCTGATGCTATTTCATTCCATTAGAATAGCCAATCGCGACCTATTAACTTTGATTTTATATATCCCTTTGTACAAGGTAGTGATACTCTCGAGAGGTCTGAATATATTAAAGATTTGAAGGATCTTCTTTAACACTGAACTTCCAATATATACATTGACAATATATACATCGTTATAATAATTGAATTCTAGATAAATGCAATGTTATCCCCTTGAGTATACGGATAAGTATTTGTAGCACGAAATATTGTCTTATTGAATTACGTTGGAAATAACTTTTTCGCTGACAAAGCAATAAAATAAAAGTGTTATGTACCTACTTACCAAAATATACGGCGCGGATAAACCGTCACGAGTCGTATTTACTTTGGGCTTGTTATAAATGTTGATAATTTAGATTTCGTTCTGTTTGCACATTTTGTCCAGATTCCTTGTTTGCTATTATCACTTTCCCCAACAAATGTTCGCTGATATAAGACAATTCAAATAAAATATAAATTGGAAATGTGTATTTATAAATGTTATTTATCTCAACTGTTCAAAATGATCACCATTATCTTTCTAAACCTCCATACCGTGTTAAAAATTGTATTTAACTTTTCTCCTTACATTTTGCCACACATTTGTCACACTATTCTTTCTATGCTACACTATTCTTTCTCTTAAATCCGCCAATGATTTCTTCCTTGAAGAGTTGGTACAATTCGTTATTGTATCTCACTCTCCAAACATCGTTCTCCTTAACGGATCCAAGTATCCTTCTCAGTACTTTCCTCTCAAAAACGTCCAGTTTGTTTTTTGCTTTTTCTGTCATGATCCAAGCTTCGCTGCCGTACATTACAATGTCTTATAATGGTTTTATATACTTTCAGCTTGTTATTGCGATGAACGTTTTTTGATCGGAGTACGTGGGAGAGAGCGAAATATTCTTTGTAGGCCAGGATTATTCTTCTGTGTAACTCATTTTCTTCTGTTCCCTCTGCGCTAAGTTCCACCCCTAGGTAGGCAAATTGTTCGACATTTTTAATATTGTCTTCCGTTATAGCATTGTGTGCAGCTATTTGATCTTATTTGTGATAGCATTTTCGTTTTCTCTGTGTTTATTTCCAGGTCAATATTCTCTACTAGTATACTTGCCATGCTGCTTCCAGTCTTATACTCATGAACTTGAATCTACCCGGCAGAAATCGAAGAAGCTGCTAATAAAGCTACTTTCTCTGCCACATTTTAACAAACGGCTATATGAACACCGGAAACTAAGTTAATTAATATTCATGGATTAGATAAATAATTGTTTTACAAAATTAATTCCCCTCACGAGAAAACCTTTGCGTATTTATAAAATCAGATTTACATAACTTAACGAAATGATAAATGTTTCCCCTTTTATACGCCAGAGAATCAATTACTTAATCTCAAGAGACGTGCAAACATCAATGTTCTACAACATCTTTTCTTATCGTCATTTGCATCCCCAGGGCGATTCCATTAATTACCAGCAGAAGGGTATTGTCATTTCTGACATAGTTTAGCATTTCCTCTTCTCAATTACAACAATATGGCTTGTAATCATATTTAGCTTGAGTGAGGGTCGGAAGTTGAAAGCATCATTTATAAAGCTAAGTAATCTCCAATCATGCTTGATCTTTGGTCTCTAAATCTGTATGCTTACTTTATACCGAATTTGATAACAATATTGCATTAGCAATCAATTATGTTATAATATTAATATTACATTGACAACCCATCGTCTGTACACTTCGTTGTAGACCGGGCTCATGTTATTAAAATTAACATGTGAGTAATAAAGAAGTCAGTTGAGAGATATATTTAGTCAGTAGATTTAGTTAGGGAGCTAAATTAGATTACAATTTACGTATTACAAATAAAAGAAGTTTCCTCGATCAAAAACCAATCAGAATTATACTCTAATCAGCTCCGGAAAAAAATTAACTGTCCATATAATATCCAAATTTTCAATTTCTGTGTAACGAACGAAGTCATTGTGTATTTTTTTGTCCATTTATATACAAATGAGAACTGGTGCCGGCATATGTCAGAAGCTGTACGTAACACAAACGGAAAATTATTTTTATTAGTTTTTTTACGGAGAACCAGACAACCTCTCGTGTTTTATATAGGTACATATTAAGTTATTTCGAAGTTTGATTAGTGATATTTAAGATTTTTTTCTGTGATACAGAAAATTTTTATTTAGAAAAAATGTGAAACGTAACCTTGTCGATTATTGTTTTTTACTGTGTTTAAATAACAATTAATTTTTTATTATTACTCCCTGGTAAGTGTATTGATATTTTATGTAATTTTTTTGATTGTGGAAATTTTCAATTTTCACAAGCCGCGAAGAATTTACAGGCGATATATTAAAGAAGTTTTCTAAAAATATAAAAATTATTTTGAAGTTACAGTTTTTTAGTTGTGATTTTTTTGTGCCGAAAAAAATATACTGAGCACGGCCACCTAATATCAGTGCCGGTTTCTGTGGGTAGAGAAGGTAGGCCGGGATACCCAACAATTTTAGAAACTATAAAATAAATAATAAATATGTAGATATAAATAAAAATTGAATATAAATATATTGACATAATATTGCCTGAAAAAAGCATATTTTTGTAATAAATTGTCACAGAAAGCACCGAGTCATCTTAATAGGCCCAAATCTAAACGGCCGACCCCGTTAACATAAGAGCTCCATACAAACAGCGCGCCGTTCGTCAGCCGACCGAACATATGTTTTTATATAGCGATGTATGGTGGGCTTTTAGGCCCGCGTCGCCCTGGCCGACCTATTCCTCCATTATTATTAGTTCGATTTCTGTGGACGTCGGGAAGTTTGCAGCTTATTTCACTTTTAATTTTCTCGCTATTACGGATTACGTTGTAGAAAAATAAGGTTTTCTGAGGCTGTACCGATGGCTATGTAATTCTAGTAAGATTACTAATGAGTGATTTGTAAATAATTATGTCTACTTTTGTCTAATTTGAGGCATAATGTTTGAGTTTGTCAGGGGTGACTAGATTTAAAAGAATTGTCAACGGTCCTCAAAAATGCGCGTCACATGAAGCGTCCAAAGATAATTCACAAAATGTCCAAAATAGTACGATATTTGGGGAAAACAACGACTTCATGTCTTCTATTAAACAGTGTCTGACGGGATTAGACTATAAAGGTCATTTTTATGGATTCAAACTTAACAACTCCATATCTTTAAATGCAGAAATTTAGTAATTTACTACCAATCATTGCACAAAAAATAATATAACAATGGTTTTGCTTTGTACTTTATATCTGTAGAGAAATTTTTGTGTTATTTTGCCGCTCCCATATCAATTGCCAAGCACTTATACATGAATTTCCACTCACACGCTAATATTAAAACTCTGTAACCTAATTAACATCAAATCACACCCCTAGCCCTTCCTAGTGATAAATTATATTTTGACAATAGTATCGCGAACTTTTAGTAACTACGTATTTTAGAGGTTGGGTCTTAAGTATATTGGTATGTTATATCACTCGGCGTGAAAATAACTTAAAAAACTTTATTCAGATGAAATGGATAGTTGCAACTATCCTGACGAAAATAAATATGAGTGAGTTAAAACATTTTGACTGTTTGAATACAGATACTACACTAGTCGTTACATGGTACTACACTTGTACCTATATGCTCGGCAGACCTGATTCTGCAAGCAGTTTACAATTACAGCATCTCAAGAAATGCAGATGCAATACTGACAACTAAGCTAAGTAAAACTGATATCTAATTCGAAAGCATTGTAACCTGATATCAGTGGCAGCTGTTTGAAAGAGGGCCAGTGAAAGAAGGCAGATTAAGAGGTCAACTCTTAATCTGCCTTCTTCTTAGAGACAACGTTGGATGGGAGATTTATTTAATGTAGGACTGTCATTAAACTATGTAAACAGTTGTTCGACGCTGGTCCAGGATTTGGAGGCTTGACGGCACTGACATTGCGTGGTTTTTGTCAATGCGTTGGACTCTTTTACATCTGAATACTTTGTCCGATTTTTAATGTTGTTAATTTTGACATGTTCTTGACTGACCATTGTTATAATTATTGATACCTATAAGTTTAGTTGGAGGATTTATGCAGGTTCTATTCTACTAGTTAGTTATTAATTAACAAAAAACTCACGGCAAGGATATATGGTTCGCTTATTTTTGAGGTGACATGGCTCATTAATAGTTCTAGCTCGTTAATAGCTAAGAAATCAAAAGTCATCAAAAAGAAAACTAATAGAACTAACAAATAAGTATATATAACAAATAAGACCTTCGGATGACTCTTCAGGTTATATGGATGATATTGCTTACATGGCTCCAATTTGTTTCATGATTATTGTCCCAAGTTGGTAAGATTTTGCCACGATTGTGGTATTGCTGCATGAAATCAAAGTGACACTTTGGCCGAAATACCTTTTTTCTCAGTTGCGCCATCTCGCCTCATTGTGGGGGATATGTATTTTGTTAATGACTTTTTGTTAATTGTAAGAGTTATATTTTAATGATTTCAGTTATTTAATACTCGTCCCTAACTCACTAAATATTTGTTTAAACAATAAACGGCAGTTTTAATGCAACATATAAAAATGTTGTACAAAGAAATATCTATTTACTATCAACAAGAAATAATACATAGGATCTCTATATTATACATTAGAAAACTAGTCAGCGTTGGGTTATATATTAGGTAACTACTTTTTGCTGAATAACGTTGTATAGAAAAGTATAAAGGTTCTTACCCACTGATTTATATTCCATCTGCTCGCCTGTATATCCCTCACTTTAATTAAATCCTGAAGATAAATCTAACTTGTCCCTTGTTTTCATATATAACATCTTAGAAAAATAGTGCGTCCTACAGCCTAATTTATCTCCTTGTCACATTTTACAAGGCGACTAAAGTAACGAAATAATTAAGTTTGGGAGAAAGACTTAACGAACTTGATAAAACTCAATGACAAATACCACATGTCCCGGATTATTTAATAACAATACCCTAATGATTTAATGTCTAACATGTTATTATACTTTGTCCCAGAAAACAAGACGTCATAACTGGTGAAATGCAGTACCGACTTTATCTTAAATTATTATTTAATTCAAGTTAAAAATAATTTCAGGCTTTATTATTTTATTATTATACCAACCCTAGGGATACTCTTTAGGGTTACTCTTCAATAGATATTATTATTATAATCACTTGTTTTTGTCCTGGACCCATAGTCGATCCTATTTTTTTTTCTATTCGGTTTACTACAAAAATTGGTGTCCATGCCTGGGTTAGAGCAAAATATACTACATTTTCCCTTGCTAAAATGTATGTAGATATAGGTCACAATATCGGAACAATACCAACGTTGAACTTTAATAAAGAAAATTAGATTCAAAGGCGCAAATAACCATTCCATTTTGATAAAAATAGCTGAATAAATAGTGATAGTAAATAGCTGAAGAAAAAGCGATTGGGCTAAATAGTTCAATATTATTGTATTAATATATTTGTAAATGTAAAATGTAATGCTTGCTCTACCGTCCTGGAATTTATAAAGCCAAGGAATATTAAGTGTATATAGGTCACAGTGCAAATAGTAGTTTGGTTCTGGTCCAATAGATTAAGTTTCAATACATGGCAATATCTGAAATACACAGTTGGCAGTACCAGCAATTTTGGTTTAGAAACATTCATAACTTCAGAATATAATAGTTTCACACATGTATAGTCTATAAAATGGCGAAAGCGCCCGGTCCAAATAATAAACATGTTATTAATCGGTATCTTAATCGACAATACGAGAATGTTGTATAATATGATATTAATGTATTACTATAATTATTAGTAATTACATAATAATAATAATAATGATAATTAGCAATTATATGTATTATTACAAGTAATAATTCTTAAAAATATTTTCCTTTGCATTAAATATAATTTTATACTGCGTCATAATTAATTGTAAGCAAACAAGGGTACATACTCATCCTCAAATTGAATAGGTTTAATAGTCCAGTCAACAGAGCTCTAAAATAAACAAATAGATCGATTCAACCATGTTATTCTTGATTTTTGCATAGGGATAGGTTGAATATCCTGAAAAACCTGTAATAAAGTCCCAACGGATGGGTATGACACGGACGTAAGCGAGTCGTTCGAATGTCATTTTTGCCAGTTTTTACAATTATCTCATATTGTAGCCTAAGTATTGGAAATACTTAGCCTACCGAAAATAATGCCATGCAAAAAATTATTCCACATAAAATTTCCCACAAAAATAGTCCTACCCATTTTTATTGTAGGATCAATAGATTCCACAGAACAGGGGGAGAAATTAGTGCAATTAGTTTCCAACTATGATTTTGGGTTAAACTGAGGATATCATCTATATATGAATATGAATATGAGCAGTACCAAACAACTAAACTACGAAAAATTGTGGCACACTTTAATGATTTTTCAGGAATAGTGATAAGCAAGAAAGACGAAGATGTTGGTGATCTCTGTGAAGTATGAGATGTCAATACCCAATAATTCTTTTCATTGAAAGGTGTATGAAGAAAACAATAAAATCGGCTTCGTACGATGCCTTTCAGATAGGAAGTAGTATACAATGTTTGACCACAAAACGAGTTACAATATGGTCGATGGTGGTTTCCTCCTACATAGACTGAAGTAGAATATGGACAAAAAATTATATTCCATCTATGAGCAGTATATGACATACCTTATCAAACATTATGATTACGAAAATTGTGCTATAGATTTTAATGGATATGAAGCTGTCAATTTCAAAAATCGTGCTGAACATAAACGTAGAGGTTCAACTGAATCATCAGTAAGCTTTAATAAAAACATGATCCTCCATTCTTCAGCAAGATAATTTTTTTATCGGAAAGAACAAGACCGGACTGATCCATTTACTAAAACAAACATACATGGATTGCAAGAGGTATATAATGGATTACTGCTACAAGCGATGGCGATAGTACATCTTGAGATGTGAGTTAAGCAAGTTTTGTTCCCATCCGTCTGGTGTCATCATCGAAGATGTTGACCTGCTCATTCTACTGATTGCTCTGGCACCACCAGAGAGAAATGTGTATTTCATGAACCCTGAAATGGAACAACTGAAGGCAAATAATTTTCAACAAGAAAATTTCATGAACTGCCTTTTCATGAATGGATCGTCTTCATACATAGCTTCACTAGATGTGATGTAATATCCGCTATTTACAATAGAAGCAAATCGGAAATCTTCAAATGCTTCCAAAAACAACCACATGGAATGAATTAAATTACTGATATCTCTTATGAATCTAATTCAACACCAGAAGCAATCACTCAAGATAGGGATCAAATGCTCCTCATTCTGTATCAGGCACCTGCTAATGAATGTGATTTGGATGAACTGTTGTATTTTTCTTTTCTCGAGTCATGAACCAAGGTGAAAACTCTCTCTTCACTTCCACCTACCAATGGCACAGCAGAGCAACACTCTTTATAAGTGTACCTGTAAGTACACGTAACGTGGCTTAACTACTCGTTATATGCCGAATTTTGGGGTTTAGCTCGAGATGATTTATTGCTTATCCCAGTGAAAACGAAGGTTCCCGAAACTATTTTGAAGACCATATTCTATCGTTGTTGTGCTGGTTGTGAAGGTATATGTGGTATAGGGTTTTGTAACTAGAAGAAGACGAGTTATTGTACTCCGGAAAGTTACATGTTACTTTCTGTAATACTTTTTTAGTTATAGGTAACCTACACTTATTTTACTACGTATATCATCACATTAATAAATATTTTTATTTTTGAGTTTATTTCTATCATTTGTTCCTTTTAAAAAAAATAGATATCCTGATGAATAAAATTGACGAAATGGAAATTCTTAAATATTAATTTTTTTTCCTCATTACTTTCCCATTGAACCATTGATCCTTCGATAACATCGAATATGACCATTTTTGTGGGGGAATTTATTAATTTTATTTTTGTGGGGGAATGGGACAGATTAATTTTTTACATTAACATTTTTTCGGAAAGTACTTTTAAAAAGTATCTTATCCGCCGCATCACCCCATCCGTTGGGACTTTATTGCAGGTTGTTCAGGGCACTCTGCTCCAACTCCATGCAAAAATTCCGAACTACACGATTTAATCGGTCTATTTTTCCTGCATTGATTGGACTATAACATTATAATATAGAATAAGGTTACTTACTGCCTTGGCCAAACAAATTTAATTTTACTTACGTATATACAATTTATAAACTGACTATCTTTCGTAATAATAGGTAAATATTTTCCACGTCCAATAATGCAATTAGAACTATGGAAACAACTTATAGATAAAAGCATGACAATTTCTTCAATGATGCCATATTACGATTTGAAGGATGAGAGATTGATAGTGTTGATTGTTTACGTAATGTATTTTTAACGTAAAAACCGGAGAGAGGTATTTGTTATCATGTTTATTTTCGAGGTAAACATGAGGCCATATTTTTGCGTGGTTAAGTGATACCCTATTATTAGTCACAGCAAATTAGGTTTTTTAGGAGAAATAATTTCAAAATAAGTTTTTAAAATTTGGGTGCGAGCTCCTTAGAGAAATGTCAATATAGATCAAGAGAGTTCCCACCTCTCAGGAGGGTGCTTTACCTCCTTTTGCTTCAGAAACCACCGTGTAATGTGACCTCGCGCCATTTTTTTTCAATTTTTCTCAAAAACTGTTACGCTGACGAGGAAAATGAATAGAATCTAAAATATTCGGCATTTAACATAATTTATGTTTCATTTTCTTTTTTAGGTAAAAACAAATGAAGTGACAAATATCTGGAAATACATTGAGGATAGAAAAATATTACATGCAAAGCAGATTTTCCTACGCATACCTGGCTAAAAGGACAAAAAAATATGACTATAGAAAATGTTGTTATTACTACTATGCAGTCTTTTATATTCGAGCTCGTTTCCACACCACCGCTGAGGTTAAGCTGCCAGCGCGTTTTTTGAAAGTGATTTCCCCTTGAGGCCTAATCTACCTAGTAAACACTAATTACTGTTCATTCAATAATTGGATTATCTTCAGGTTCACAAACTAATTAATTTGGTATTAATAGCAACAGTCTTCCTATTCCACTGAATTAAGACATCCTTGAACATGACAATTTTGGAGCAATTGTTCAATACTTCAATCCAACCTTAGCACAACCGCATCGTTTTCCGCAACCCTTTTCACAACCGCAAGATATTAATTGAAGAATAGAATTAGGAGGAGGTATCTCAAATGTACTTTGTTTCGGCGAAATCACTCGATGAATTCATTAAAGACTTTAAAAAAATGCGCCGGGAGTTTTACCTCACACATAGTAGTAATATTTTTTTCTGTAGTCATATTTTTTTGTCCTTTTAGCCCGGTTTATGTAGGAAAATCTGCTTTGCATGTAACATTTTGCTATGGCCAATGTATTTCCAGATATTTGTCACGTACTAGTTTTTGCCTAACTTTAGCAACATATCCTAATTTTTCAAATAATATTTGTGAAATGATGGAGAATATTATACCTAATATTTTAGTACCTCGTTACCTCTTTTCCTCCTCAGGGTAACAGTTTTTGAGAAAAATTAAAAAACTTGCGTGAGGTCACATTAGAGGGTGCTTTCTGAAGTAAAAGGGGATGAATCACCCTCCTGAAAGGTGGGAACTCTTTTTATCTTTACTTGGATGTCTATTAGGAGTCTGCGTCCAAATTTTTAAAACTATAAATTTTTTCTCCTATTTGTCATTTTATTTGCTAATTTGCTGTGACTATGCTGTGACAGGTATGCGCTTGTTATTCTACTGGTCATATTATCAAAATTGAGAGATCAAAATTTTGTCAGGTAGATATTAGCAAATACGTTTGTTAAATTTCTAGGTGATTTTCTAGGAGGCTTTAATTGTAAACTACAATACTGTTCATTTGCCCATGATTGCAATAATTATAATTAAATTAAAATTGCATTTAAAGTTAAAAAAAATGTAGGACTACCTTTATTAGCTAGAAATGGTTTTGCATCACGTACCTTATCAGTCCAGCAAAAGTATACAATCAAGTACATAAAGATGCTCTTGGTTTAAAATGGGGAGTATCCAAATTTAATCAATATTTATATACCCAACATTTTACAATTGTGTCAGACAAAAATCAATTATCAATATTTTTGTTTCTAAAAATGGTATCCGCATCATATCTGCACATAGAATGCATTTTGTCATTAGGTATGTTAAATCAGAAGAGAATGTAACTGATGGTTTTTCACCATTACCGCTACAAAATTTAGAAAACGATTTAGTGAATAACATAACATATATGTTAACTATGTTTAACAATTTTTTCCAATGACCTCAAGATATTAATTTTTTTTTAATACAGATGAAGTATTATCCAGAGTTAGTTATTTATTTTGTATTGCACGGTAAGCCAAATAAAAAATGCACCCATGAATTTTTTATTGAATTTTATAGAAGACGTAAGACCGAACTAAGTATTAAACAGTGTTGTCTTATGTGGGGATATAAGCTTGTTGCTCCAGTTAAATACCGTAATTTAATTTCAATTGAATTACATCAATATTATATGGGAATTGTGAGAATAAAATATTTAGTTCGTTTTTACGATTACTTTCCATAGATTAACAGTGACACAATATTTGGTAAAGCGTTGTAAAATTTTTCAAAAATTCAGTGAAACTGCCGAAAAGATGTTGCTCGAGGTTTCATATCGAATTTTTCGTCGGTTTCCAATGTCGGTGACATAAATTATTCCTGGAACACATTAACTATAAATTTTGATATACGCTATATATGTATACGCTATATATGTAAATCCGTTCTAGGACTGGGAGCTCGCCTCAAATTAGTGAAGGTTCTCCGGGAAACAAAACAAATACCTATCTCTTGAAGCCTTTATTTAATGATACTCCTCCTTACATCATTAAAATATTAATGCTCAAAGTAATTCTATACTTAATTATTATTTAATAGCTTACACACAAAATGAGCTAAACCCACCTCTTTATGATGAATAGAAGCCAAGCCTATTGAAGTGGTCCCAAAATCGACTAGGAACCTCAGCAACTGTACCTTTTGACGTATCCTTTGGTAATAGCTTATTCTAGACAAACAACAATGCGTGTGAAATGAAATAAAGTAGGCTATCTTACGAGTATAATCAGGTTAATCTTAACACTCTACGACGACTTTATCAGTATAATAAAGATCGACATATAGCTTATAAGTCGATCTTTATTATAACTCCATTTCTTTGCGACGAATGAGACAAATGTATAACGCAAGTTATTCAAACACAACAAACAAAGTGATCCATCAATCCGCGTCCCACAAAAGTCGAGATCCGGTTTTCATAATAATTCTAATAATACAAATAAATTACTTATAAAAAACTTATTTCGTTACGTTAACGCTTCGAGCTAATATATTTTAGAACAACTTGTGACTAACCCCTTGAACTATATATACTCTTGGGTTTGTAGCAATTCATTACATAGAGAAATAAGCAAATATAATGCTTATTTCTCTATGTATTGTATATATATATATATATATATATATATATATATATATATATATATATATATATATATATATATATATATATATATATATATATATATATGATTAAAGCAATGTATATATATATATATATATATATATATATATATATATATATATATATATATATATATATATATATATATATATATATATATGAAATTATTAATTATCATTAATTTTAAGCGGGGTAATGTGTAAAAAAGGAAAATATTTTCTCTACGTGGAAATAATTAAATACGGTTCACAGCCAGGCGCGTCATTCAACTAGTGTCAGTAAGTATTTGGAATCACATGAAGTGAGCCATCTCTCGATTATAGGACGCCCTAAATAATTCATAGTTGCTGGACCAGATGTCAAAGTTCGAACTCGTCAAGAATTTGATTGATATAAGAGGAACAAGGCCTACAGGGAATTTCCCACACAGAGCTTTTGTGATTGCACCTGAACAGTAGTCGTGATTATCTACTGTGAACTGTAGCTATTTCTAAACTTAGAGCAGGCACGGTGTTTGAAATTGCTTTCACACATCACGTCCCCCAATGTTTTTTAATTTTAATGTGTTAAATTCTCTTCCCCTTACTATTACATGCATTATGAAATGCATTAGAAAGAGTTGCTTTGAGGTTCATTGTACCTATGCGATTTGTTTGAATAATTTTAACATTGTCACATAACTTGATCGTCAGTAATAAGCTAAGCTATAGAGCAATTTTAGGGCATTAAAAAATAATAGATAACGAACTGTGCAAGGTTTTAAAGTATAATACCTAGATGAAAACGTATTTAACTTAAACAGCCAATTGTTGTTTATAACAAAATGGCATCCAAAATACAATGAAAAATGCTAAAAAAGTTTTTTGAGTTTCTAGCAATAACTACAAGTACAATCCTTTTCTCTACAATACAAAAGTTGAAAAATGAAAAAAAATGAAGACTTGAAAAATCTACAAAATGAGCTGTACCGGAATTCCATCCTCACTAGCATTTTCAGGCTAGAAATACTGGAAAAATCACGAAATTACCGTAATTCTCTTACGGAGCCGGTGCGGTGGTCTGATTTTAACAACATTTTTGGAAACTTCAGAGCATAACATAAAATTCATACATTCTTAATTGTACGTTAAAATGATGTTGAAATGGTTTAAACACGTCCGATCACTAGAATAAAACGCAAGTAGGTACTCCCGCCGGATATATCCTCTGATCCACAACCCGGTCCACTGTTTTAGGCGCGTTCAGGCTCGCTTTACTCCAATTCTCGGTTTCATCTATGTAATATACTTTAAAACGCTGCATAGTTCGTTACTTATTATATTTCTAGTGCTCTATAAAAGCTCTATAGCTTGGCCTAGTACCTTTCGATGGAAAATTATAAAAATATTTTTTTATTTTTCGGAAAAAAACTCAAATATTTTCTGGTCTTAGGCGGTTTTCTGAAAGGAATCCTGGAGTATCGAATAATGTCGTACTACTCGCATAACACGTTCTTCTTTTGTTTCCATATATAACTGGACCAGAAGTTCCAGGTCTATACTGACTTTGATTATGGCTGAAGGCTGCATTTGTAAATTGTTATACCTCAAATGCCTCGAAGGATTAAATGTTTGTTAATCAAAAATCCGTGATCTGCTACCTTAAAAAAACGAGAGTTACATGATAGTATGTGCGCTAATTTCTATAGAAATGTATAGCTTTTAATTCGATCTAATTAAAAATTTTCTTTTTCAGCTTTACTACGCTATAAACGCAGCTCATACTTCATTTCTATTGCACGAGGAATTGAAGTTTTTCAGAAATCTAACTGATGCAGAATATTCCCTAATAGATCATGAAACTACCTCGGAAGGTAAGATGTTTTGGTATGGTTTTGGTTTGGAATGTTTGTGTAATTTTTTAGTTATCGATGCACTTATGTTAATTTAAAGATTTTTTATCTCAACTGTCAATTTTAGATAAAGAAATCCACAAAATATAACCGTGTGAGTTGACTTAAAACCGCGATTTACTTTTAATATTATTGGCAACTATTATGCCAGTTATTTAATCACCTTCTAGCGAAGTATCCATAAATTGCATTTACTTTAGTAATTTTTTTAGCATTATCAAATAACAATTAACATAACTAAGACACCAATTATTTACATTTTGTAATAAGGCACATTAAAAATTGCCTAGAGAGGAAATTTTGAGAGATGTCCTAGCAACAAGCGACGTATTTCATGGCTTTTATATTACTATAATGCATGCGAAATACGATTTATAATCGTTGATTGCAGCAGGTATACGGTAGGGATCTTCCGAAGAGTTTGCTTCAACAAACATTCGCTCGCTTCATTTGAATTGGCCGCGGAAATTTATTTGTAATTTCGAAATTATCGTTGCCCGTAATTTTTATAGTCTGCAATCGGGGTGTTCACTATTCTGCTTTTCTCTAATACCACAATACTTCACTCAACACGACGCACGTTTCGCTAAGCAAGTCGTCATCATCAGTTTTATGCCCTCGATATTGCTAGTTTGGTTAGCGAACGGCTCGTCACGTGCAGTCTAGTGATTCAATGTTGATGGATACCTGTGTTTAATTTTGGTTACAGTGTATTATAATTTCTAATATTCTTTTGCAGCTACGATAACATTTACCATCCTGAATTTGACATTTTCTTCACTTGGAATTTTCACCACCTGCATACTCTTATATGGATTACATAGGGTAAGACGGATTATAATATTATTATATTAGTCACTCACACCTCATTCTCCGGTTTTGCATATTATATAAAATACATTATGAGAGAAAACAGCTATATAATATATATAATTCCTTGAAATATTGTAGTAGGTACATTCAAAATAGTCATAAAATGCCTCAAGTAAACTCTGAATAAGTAGCAAGACGTTGCATTAGTAAACGATGGGCGTAGTAAACGTTACGCCGCTCGTGCAGTAAGAGTTCATGAAGCTACTGCTCGTAGAGCGATCCGCAAGTACAAACAAACAGGAAGCACTGCTACTCTTATAAGCAAAATATAATATATTATAAACCCCTTATATCCCCTTATATCATTAATTTTTTCTTATATTTTACGTTTATTGCTTTTGTTTAAATATCCACTTCATTAATTTCTATAATACTTGTTTCATATTCTGATGTCTGTAAAGTTGCTACAAAGTACTGACGAATTTTCAAAATGGTGGATGAATATTGCCTTTTTTACCCATTTTTTTAATAGATCAATTATTTTTTGTCAAAATTAAATGAATATTCAAGACGGCGCCGGCGGCTCCAAAATAGCGGATACTTTTGCTGTTTATAGTCTGGATCGACTCAAAATCGGTGTCTTGGGAATTTTGGGGTCAACAAAAACGATTTTTATGACAATAAATTATCAATATGGGGGCAATATATGTCGTAAAATATGTCGGGCAATATATGTCGTAAAACTTGTGCCATTTATGGTCAAATTCAGTGTCTCTGGAATTTTAGAGTTTTGATTTTTAGTGATTTTTTTTGTCAAAATCAATTTTCAAGATGGCGCCTTCAATATGGCACTCGAATTTTGCGAATTAGTCGATTGCCTACCTAATTTATCAATATTTTTTATACCTTTGTATCAATCAGAAGTTAATAATGTTCAGTATTCATAGTCTATCTTTGTTTCGACATAGAACCACTGAGGATTACGTTCAATTCCGAAAAGTTCTTTCAACACAATCTTTCAGGTAATCCCCTAACAGTTAACATTACTCAATTACTCACTATTTCGAATGAAACACATATTATCATACCAAAAACTGCCAGCATACAAGCAACCAAACTGAAACATATATTCTTTCTTCTCACGGATTCTTTTTCCTGTCCCAACTTTCTCTTCCTCTCTCTCCGTCCTCCTACTTCTTTGCCTTTTTTACAGACCATTGTTCTTGCCGTAGGCAAAACCTATTCAAAATTCTATTTCAACCGTCCACCGATGCCAGTTAGATATTTGACGGCTGGTGCAAGGTGAGTGGTTGAGTGGTTGAAAAACCACAATATTCCGTTTACTAAAAACTTCTTCAAACATAAAAGAAAATATTCAAAAATCTTATATGTAGCTTCACCATCCCTTTTAACTAAATATAAGTAAAGCCTAGAAAGGGTTTTTCTCGCATTGAGGAGTTTTCTCTCGTAACAGCAATAGCTCGTTTCGAATTGAAATTAATCGTTTCGAATTGAAATTGCCACCACTTTAACCCTAGAATGCCAAACCATCGTAATTTTTACGATAGCGAATGTCATTTTGCGCATTATTTGGAACTGTTTAAACAAGGGATTCTGTGCGTCTCAGTAACTTTTTGCTGTTAGGTGGAATATGCAGTGTGGCGACCAAATTTATTGTGGGTTTCGTTAATTCTGAGATATAGCCCAGTGCTCGTAAAAATTATAACGGTCTGGTATTTCAGTAATATATATTTCAAATAGTAGTATTGTATGTTACTACAGGATATTGGTAATATTTTAAAACAAGACATGGTCTAAGATAGAGCAACTCAAAGTGAATCAAATATTACTATTTGTTTTTATTGCCCTAATAAAAAAAGAAGAATGACGACCAATTATAGCATTGCATGCAAAAAAGCCATTTGCCCCGAACATCGTGCCAATTAATTGTTGTGTGCAATGTGCCACATAATAAGTTTCTTTTTACAATTGTTTCAATTCATGTTTGTTTATTTATAACGTACCCTTAAAATAATAAAACTTGCGTTCGCTATCAAAAAACATTATTTTTTTACTGGTCGTAAGTTTTACGATGCTCTGGTAATCACGACAGTTGGCATTGTAGGGTTAAGTTTATGATTATGATTATTATACTCTTCGATGCTACCAGAAAACAATATCCAGCAAATACCGCATTCTTTGTTTTTTATATTAAATACCCGACTCAGTGGAGAGTATGATTCAAATTAAGATCTCAGCGGCATGACGGATATCCACAAACTAATCTTTGGTAGATCGTTTCCATAGAAAATATAAGTCAGCATTATATTCTCTATTATCATTACTTTTTGGTAGTTATAAAATTAACAAAAAAAATACAATCAGTAATTGTGTTGTACTAGAGATTAGTTCCGCATTCGACAGCCAGAGGTCATATTCCACATATGTTACACATTTTATAGTTTCACTGGTTTTTATTTAGTAGATGTGCTTTATCATTATATTATTGTCCCTTTAACACATTGTTTTTCTTTTACAGAATTATAAAATACTACTAATTCCATGGATCTTCAACATTATAATTTTTGTAATGATTGATTTTACGTACCTAATTTACAGCTTAATATACCATGCGGTAAGTGAAACGTGACATATCTAGTTTTGTAATTTTTAAATGTGAAATGCAATATAATAGTATATTATATACCGCGGTGCTGTACCTTGTAGTCATGAAGGTAAAGTTTCTGACCCGGCTGCAGGGAGAGCCATAAGTTAATTTAGCTGAGGGATTAAAAGTACTTCAGTCGCAAGGTATATAGATATTTTTCTTACTTCCGAAATTGAAACCTATACATAATATAAAAAAGCACATAGAAATCTTTGTAGAAACATATATAATTATTAATCAAAAAGCGAGGCACATAATAGGAGTCACTGACTGACAAATTCGTAACTAGAGTAATGTTGCCTTGTGACAAGATTAATTTTGAGATATTGTCATTGCTAGTGTCATGAGTTCGATTATTAGTGAAGAAGGTGTATCTGATATTGATAAAAGGGCAACAGCTGACAAAATTTCCGTCAAAACGGTTATCGACAAAAGTAGTTTTAATAAAAATTGGCCAAGATACAGTAGTTCAAAGTTACCTACTTTTGTAGGAGTTTACCACTTTTTACTTTTATACCATATTATTTCTAATCTTTACACCCAAAATATATGTTTATTCAGTAAAACAATTATTTTCTCTACCCCATTTTAACATCTAGCTAAAAGTTTCTCTATCCCATTTGTCGCCAACTTCTAATTCAACTAAGCAGCACGGCTTAAGGACTTCAACAATGGAAAGGAAATATTTTAAAACGTTTTCAGTGGGGTTTCTCTAAAATATTTGTGTGCAAAATAATCTCTTTAATAATCTAGCCATGTACTGACCCACACTGTATATGGCTTTCGCTGATAAATGTTCGACAACCGTCCCTGTGTCATAATGCAGTGGCGGCTCAGCTGCAATAGGTGAGGCCCACAACCAGCTCTCAATTTATAAATAAGAATACATTTCCACGTCCTAAGTTAGACTGCCGTGTAAAAATGTTGCGCTACATTTTTCGCATTGTTTAGTAAGCCATATTATTTAAATAGCCCATTAATAATCGATTCTTGTGAACATTTTCATTATATGGAATTTTAATCGAAGTGGCATCCTCCTTCAATACATGTTCAATGGTATTTTGCTGTAATCGCCTTAAAGCCAAAAAAATTAATGTGTTTTTAGAGCCATCGTATATTTAAAAAAAATATATTTTTTTCTTTTTTTGTAAATTGTTTTTTTTACTTATTTTTTAAAAAAAGTTTTTGACTATGAATTGCCATTTCGATAGGAAATTTGCTATTCTAAAAAAAATCGTATTATATGTATATTGTATATACTAAAAATGCATATTAATTTACTCGTTAGTTTTCAAAAGTCCAAACCTAAATTTAATGGCACTTTCTAGATTTATCATTTTTACAATTGAACACATGAAATAATAAAATACCTTGAACGAATTAGTTCCTTTTAGTACTGTTTTTTTCGATATTGTCAATAGACTATACTTGCTATCCGATTAAAACCGGCTCTAGGTCTTTAAATGATACATAAGAAACCTTTTTATTATGTATCTTTTCATAAAGAAATAATTCCTTTAGCTGATTGTTCCGGAATGCCATCGTAAAAGCCAATCATTTCCATTGTGCTGCCTGCATTCATCTAAGATTTATATTTAAATCCAATTGTCCCCGTGAATGATTTTGATTTCCATTCCTACCCAAAGGGGACCTAATTGTCCTTAAGGAATATTTCTCTTTTGACTTTTTCAATGCTGTGCGCTAGTCAAGTCAAGCACGCTAATTTCCTGTAATTAATTGTGACGTCGCATACGCTTGGTTGATGGATTCCACCTACCTAAGGTACTGCCAGCCAGCCCTCTTCAGTCTTCAATCAAACCCTAATTGCTTGTCACGAGCGCCGCAGAATAATAGAGATCAGCGGAATTACGGCTCACGGGGCACATTAGTGTGTATATTACTGTATATATCATAGCTGTAAATGTATTTACTCACAATCGGTTAGTAATTTATGGATTTCTAACCTTTGAAGTAATCGGGAAGCGACTTATTACTTACTTTACTTTCCCAGCTAGCCGGGAAAGTACTTTGCCGGCTAGCATCTGTCACTTTTCTTACCTGGAAATGTCAATGTCATTTTTGATTAAAAGATGGTTTAGAAAGAATAGAATCCACTCAACATTTATTTAATTCAGAAACAACAACAACAATAACAAAAAGAAAACTATTTGGAATTATAAATATTAATAGTTACATTGGAATTATGATTACTATTAACGGTTAAAGTAAGACCGTGTTGCTCAAAATTATGAGTTTCAGAAATAGATGAAGACGCCGACGTTTCTGGATTTTCTACATGAGACAACATATTAGCAATTTTTATTTGTCCATGTAATGAATTCTCCACATATCCCTCTGCTACGGTGTTGGATTTCCAACCCCCCAACTTTTTCAACTGTAGGATGTCTCCACCTGCATTTGCTAATAATGTTGCTGAAGTACGTCTAAAACAATGTCCTGTAAACCTGTTAACATTTTCCAGCTTTAAATAAGTTGCTATTTTTTTGGGAAAACTTCCTATAGCATTATGCCCAAAAGGCTGTCGTGTAATTTTACCAAATCTTATTTGTAAAAAAAATCTATCAGAGTCAATGTTATTACGAAGGTCACAGTATTGCTTTATTATATTTATCCATTCCGATTTTGTAATTACAAATGTACGGGAAGAGTAGGTTTTTGTGACAGGAATCACTATTATAATTCGATTTTCTAAAATATCCAGGTCACTTATTTTCATTTTTAAAAGATCATCGCACCTACAGGCTCCGGAAATGCCAATAATTAAAGCAACCTAAAAAAATTTAATATAACATATATTTAATATGCACTAAATAAATTAAAATTACCTTTTGAGGAAGATATTCTATCGGGGCATTGTTTAAAAATGTATCGATGTCTGCTTCAGAAAAAACACTTGACTTTTTAGCTTGATATTCCACATTCTTCCTTTTCAAAAATGCCTTCAATTTTGCGTAATTACTAATATCAACATTATGCCTAAAGTTTAATACTGCTCGCAACATCGAATATCTTGACCATAATGTGGAGGCTTTACTTTGTTTGCTTATTTCACAAAAATAAGCAAGAAGTACCGTCTCAGAGGTATGCTGCACACCTTTAGCCACGCACCATTTACTGTATAGTTCATAGGTGTTTTCATACCTCTCCCTGCTTTTTTCAGGAATTATTCCTTCAGTAGCTCTCTCTGCAGCTACCCGCACTTCTGGTGGCGTACATTCAAATTCACTATCAGACATTTTTGTAAAATAAACACAATTTGATTATATGTACAATTAATGGCGTCGTGTATCGCCTAAATGTCAGATTCAACAAACTTGTTTTGTTACCTAGCAACGATCTCACAGGTTACTTAAAATAATTCATCTTATCACATAATGAAAATGGATACAGATATTTGAAACGAAATTATTATTGGTAGTTTGTGAGTATTAGAAATCCATAAACTACTAACCGATTGTGAGTAAAATA
Source organism: Tetropium fuscum (assembly GCA_964058915.1). Classification (NCBI taxonomy): domain Eukaryota; kingdom Metazoa; phylum Arthropoda; class Insecta; order Coleoptera; family Cerambycidae; genus Tetropium; species Tetropium fuscum. The sequence goes on along the minus strand of CAXKVY010000161.1, from coordinate 43,558 downwards.
GTATACAAACCTCGCGGGAACTCATTCTAGCCTCGCGTCTGTAGTTTACCTCGGTGCTTCGCACATCGGTAAACTACCTTACCGCTCGGCTGAAATAGAGTACTTTCCCGCTCGGTATGTAATGTACTATTGTTATTGTGCGGATAATAGAGTATAACAGGTTTAACTTTAATCTTACCTGCTTTACTTGGAGACATGGGGGGGAGTAACAAATGTATGGAGTAGATCAAATAACATTTGGGGATTCGTGTATAAGGAGTAACATATATTTCTAGGGACAATCAAGGAAAACCAAATACATTTTCTGTAGTAATATAATAATTGTTGGTGAAAATTATCGAAAATTAGGCGCATGAAAACGTGTTGTCCAGAAACTGCTTGAGTTTATTTTGAAGTGATTTGATAAAAAGGTGTCCAAAACGCAGTCGAGTGCACTTTTTCAATCAAATCACATGAAAATGAACGAATGCAGATTCCTAAAAGCAACACTAGTTAAAATTAGACTCCTAAAGTAGCACTACTTAAAAACTAAAAATATGGCCAGCCCGAGGAAGATATAGACTCTTTTATAAGTGTATATTCTTGATTATTTAATATAGCAGGGTCACACTGTGCAATTTCCTGTACAATATTGGCTGACGCGGATAACGTTGTTACATTCACTTTTCGCTAGTAACATGAATTGTTCAATAGTCACTAGGCGCGCCCTCTATGATCGTGATTAAGATTGAGGTATGGATTATTACAGGTTTCTTTGCGGCATTATCGATTTATTATAGACGGTTAATAACATTTCTTAATGGAATCAAGTTGCGAACTAGTTGTGCTATTTTTGTTATTTGGTCTTTCTTTTCTATTATTCTGTGGCTCGTACATTGATAATTCTGTGATTAGTACCCAGAGACAAATGTCATTTTCGGACTTCCGGTTTCCGTCCTGTTGGGAGGTGCCATTTTCTCTTTCATCAGAGTGCTTGAGTGGTCTGTACATTTTCGGATTTAAATGCTTCCCTACTAAATAACGTACTGTGTTACTTTTCATGTTGTTTGGAATTCTTATGGAGGTCACTGTTTATGTATTTTTGTGGTTTTGATAATGGACAAATACGGCTGAGGCTGGATTTAGTAACACGTAAATTAAGGTAAGCCATATTTGGTTTGCTACCTTGTGTCCTTGTTCTATTTCTTCTCTTTTCTGTTGTCTCTAGGACTTGTCTTGCATTGGTCCACAGTGTCGATTGAGAAGCATCGCCTGAGCCACTGTTCGAAGCCGTCAATCGTCCTTGAGTGAGTTATATGTAGTTACTTATGTTAACCTCATTCTTTTACCTGTAAGTACGTAAACTAATTAGTGGTGTCTTTCACGGCTTCTCTCCTTCTTTCTTTCTTTCGTGACTTCAAGTCACCACTTCTTTCTTTCAAGTCTTCACTTCACAATTGTTCACCTGGAGCACTTCGGTTGATTATTTTCTGCAGTATACGTTGCACCATGGACTCTTTCTTATCTCATCACGTATACCTCATCCTAAATGGAAGTAGAGACGTTTCAATAAGACCTGGCAATTCCTGTTGGGAATAATAAGACCCAAGGTATACCTCTCCTGGTAGATTCTGGAGATCCCTTGTGGAATGTGGACGTGGCATAGGATCCTAGGGTGCGCCTATGTCTGCCAAATCGAAGATTCAGGAGAACTGGAATTGCCACTAGAGGAATTGCTTCTCGGTCGTATCGTCAATTTATAGAAGAAAAATGGATAATAATAGATAAAATCGATCATCGTACCTTGTTAGTTTATGTAGCACTCACACAAACCGAATTAAGAATGATAACTGTTTAAGTTACTAAGCGAAATTAACAATGCGAAAGAGCGCGTCAAAAGAGTCATGAGAACGACAATGCCAACGTCTTTGTTATTTATTAACTTCTTCTTACCATTCCGCTAGCGGCGTACCCCACGTGGTTTATAATCGCAGCGGTCTATGATTTGAAACATTTAAATTTACTGGCGGTATATTATTTACGTTGCGCTTCACGGCTTATTTTGAAATATTCCAAGTACGGTAATATTAATTAAAATATATACTATTTAATGGAACGGAATTTATTTACGTTACAAATGGCAAACTATAGTAAAAAAATACAACGAAATAAGTACTAAAATGAAAACTATAAAAAATAAAATTTTAATTTAATGTTCGCAATAAAATATATGGTTAATAATCAATTACATAGTCAATTGTCTTCAAATTCAGTGTAATTTTCGCTCAATTTATTTTAGGATTTTCACAATGCAATTTTCCCTGAATGCTTATTCTTACTGGTCCAAATTCTCAAAATCTTGCTATTTTATTTGTTCTTATAATTTGAGGGAAATAGTCAATTTATTTAAATATATCTTTTGCGTGTAAATTTTTTCCATTTAATCCTTGAAGCAAGTTATAACAAAATTTCAAAATTATTTTTTGTCGAAACCAAATAAACACATTGTAAGTGTAGAATTTTTACAGAATCCGCAGAGCACCGTAGTAGCTGATAGGGCGAAAGAGGCTTGGCACTGCATTGGTTACTGCTATTATACTAATTATGTTCTATTTATTTCAGCTCCAATGGAATCCTTTTGCAGCGATTTTGATAACATTAGACTTCTTTTTAAATACTTTAAACGTAAGTATACATCACTGGAATGTGTGGAAAGGAATTGTAACTACATTTTAAATCAACATAAACTGAGGTTAGGCCATCGTATTAATTAAATCCAGCCTATTTCTTTAGTACTTAATAAATAATTTCAATCGTTGGATCCTCAAAGTTCTCTTCAAAGGGATGGTGCTTACGCTATTCTTAATCGCAATAAACATCAACAGGAATTACTCTGCCGTAAAACTCTACAGTACGAATGAATCTGCAGAAACCGAAACCCAAACGTTCGTCCGAAAAACGTGGAATATTACCTCATGAATGCCGCCTTCTATCTAAAAAGCCAGGGTATCTCACGTGTCTATACATTGTACGATAGCAGCAGGAAACATTATTTCGCATTGACAATATTGATTATAAATTTTTAAATGCCATTATTATTGTGAAATATCAAATAATATCAAATACATTCCCTAGCTTACAGAACATAATTTATAGCATTTAAAGTAAAAAAAATCTGCGTACAGCAGAGTACAAGATAGAAGTGAATGCCTCTTTACCGATTCGGTGAGAGAGTGAGAGAGAGCTAGGAGAGAGAGAGGGGGGAGAGAGAGAGGGGGAGAGAGAGAGAGGTATTGTATATATAGGCTTTATGGTAACTGAAGTGTGACATATATGTTCGTGATTCTAAATGGTGTAGATTTCTCGAGAATATAGCATCAATCGTTGTTCCTGATTTAGTCGTGGCAATGTTCCTGTCGTTATTCATATCTAAACCGAATTTCTCACGAAGAAAGTGAAGTAGCAGCAAGGAAGCATCCTCCAAAAAAATATTTTCAACCATTTGGATCAGATTCGAAAGCCCAATCCAGATATATCCAGCAGGATATGCGTAAGTAATATTGTATATTGGTTAATTCCGGTTCTGTCACGTTCTTTTATAAATTATATCAAAATTGAATTGATTTAGAACACTTGTGCGGGATCGTTGCCTAAGTCAAAGCTGCATTCGCTATCTCTGTTTCTCATTATATCAAAATTGCTTTCCGCTTTAGAACATTTGTGGGGGATCGTTGCCCAAGTCAAAGCTGCATTGGATATCTCTGTTTCTCTCTCTCTCTCTCTCCCTCATATCTGTCATATGCTTTATTTCACTTGCGAGATGAAAATGTTATAAAATGTGTCGTGACGCGACCTTGAAAAATCACTCTCATGCGACTAAAGAAGTATTAACTTCAAGAATTATAAAATATAGAATCCGTTATTTTTATATGTCCAAACGAGGTTCTACAATAGTAATTTCGTTTTTAACAGTCAAGGTTATACCTAAGATTTTATATTTGCATCTTTTGTATGATTTTTTTACGTGTTCATTTTTTGTTCTGGGGAAAAGGGTAATATAGAGAAGGGTGTGTGATGATTCCCATAATTTTGATATTGATTGCGTAACCACATAAGGATATTTGTTGTAAATTTATCTAGTGTGAAGTTACCCAGTAAGTAATTTGACAAAAAGACAATGTATGTATTTTTCTAAAACAGGCATTTATGTATATTTTGCACCCAAATAATTGTAGGCGGGCATATCTTCTGTCGAACTAGCAATTTGTTCTTGACTTCTTGGAAAATTAACTGGAAAGTACTACACTGGGAATAGACGGCTGAAGACAGCATCATAATCATAATCAGAAAACAACTTTTTACAGTTGACCAGTAAATTAGTGGACTAAAAGTTGTATAATGTGTTAATTACGATTAAAATTTAAAAATTAATGTATAGAGGGGCTCTAATAGAGAATGAAAGAGACATAAGCTGAGACATAAAGCTGAGACATAATATCATTATTTATGCACTAATATAATATAAAAATTAATAAAATGAAGTTAAGTAATAAATATCTACTAACCTATTATAACACACATAATATCTAAGAGTACTAAAAGAAAATAATCTCTTTTTCATATTATAAATTTAATATCTGGGTAATAATAAAATATAGATGATAATAATAAAATCATATGCTTACAAAAAAGGGGACGGTAGGGTGTAAATCACCCTAATAACATTGAAAGTTTAAAATACCACAGAATACTCAAAAATGTTTGCTACCTTACCTAATAATTTAGTATTTAGACTTTAATTAGTGCCAGTATTAAGAAAATCATACAGATTTTCAAAAAAGCAGGGGAACGTAGGGTGAAACCCGCTCTAATAACATTGACATTTTAAAATTCTACAGATCACACAAAAAAATTTGTTATATCACCAATTTTGGTATTTACACTTTAAATTGAGCCCTTATCAAGAAAGTCCAACAGACTAACAAGAGAAACAGGGGAAGGCAGGGTGAAAACCGCCCTAAATAACATTTAAATTTTAAAATTCTACGAATCCCACAAAAAAGTTTGTCACTACACCAATTTTGGTATTTACACTTTAATAGGTGTCATTAACAAAAAAATCCAACAGACTTACAAAAAACAGGGGAAGGCAGGCTTTTACAGTTGACCAGTAGGTCAACTGTAAAAAGTTGATTTCTGATTATGATTATGATACTGTCTTCAGTCACGTTGGGAATAGTATGCGAGTATAGGACAGGTAGGAGAGTCCAGGCCTGACGAAACTTGGACAAAGGCGTATGAAGGTAAAATAATAAATATGCAACAGAAGCTGCCTCGCTCAGAAGAACCATCAAATTAATTTTCTTCACCTGACACTAAATAACGTTTATTTGTCTTGGTAGTAAATCATCAAAACAATTAACATCTATCGAAGTATCGCTGTAGGATTGTATTGTAGCTAACCAATGTAAATAATACTTTCCACTCTTTTCTGTTAGAAAGCTATGGATACAAAATGTAATATTTATTGTATCGATCATGGGAAGATGTAAGGCATTCGAGCCCCTAGGTTACACTTCGTAAATCATAGTGACTTTCACTGCCGCTCTACTGCCTTCAAAAACGAAAATTTACTGGCCCACTAATTCTAAAAGGCCCATAAAATATAATTCGAAATATTATCAAGCGTAGCCAAGATAATTTAATCGATAATAAATTAAAATCACGAAACTAAGCGTAATTAAACCTACATAATTCACCATTTCATGTGTAATTTTCAGGCAAATGAGTACGTGAATTAAATCTAAATGCATTATATAATTATTAATACTTTCAATAATAAATTAGATTTATTTAATGGCCCTTCTAACGTACCGAGATCGCAAAATATTGTTAACAAAATTTTTTGGTTCTATTTTGACTGGTTTTAACACTTTGACCGAGAGTAAGGATACCTGCTTGGTGCTAAAAATGGCTCTAATATTTTTTAACAAATAATATCTCGAAATGCGTTCAGGTATATCAAAAAAAACATTTGTTTATATTTATAAAAAAATAGATTTATTTTAAAAATAGCATATTTTAATAGACGAACTCTTTATGAGTTCGGTATGTATGTATGTATGTATGTATATGGGTCGGAGTGTAGTGGAAGGTAGTGTTACACTCCCATTCCACCACAGCACTTAGGCCTCATTAGGCCTTTTGTACATTCCTCCTTTTTACTTGAGCACTTTTCTTCAAACCATCCTATTTATTACGGGTGGCCTGGTGGCAAAATCTCTACAATTTATATGTATGATAGTATGATAGAGTTACCGAGATTAATTACTCTGGTCCTCATTACTATTTATCTGGGACCACGCGTCCGCGGCAGATGTGTTGAGTGTTCCCAGGTCTCGGGCAGACGCCACAGTCCGGGCCCAAGCCTGCCTAGGTCACCCATCCAAGTGCCACCAACGCCCGCCCAGCATAACTTTGAAGATCTTACCAGTCAAGTCTAAGCGGCTAGGCGGTCCCATTTAGTCACCTTAGTCGCCTCTTACGACAGGTAGGAGGTACCCTGGGTCTATTCTACACTTTTTATTTATTTTGAGAAACAGTGGTTTAAACGAATTAATAAAAATTTAATCGTGACAACTCTACGAGTACACAAAAATACCATACTGCTGCATGGAAAAACAAAGAGAAACAAAACACATGTAACTCCAGTCATACTCCATTTGCAGCAACTAAATTTTTAAAGGCGTCAGAAAAAAATAAAAATCATATATTTAATTAAGTGTATTTCAAGCAGTATTTTAAATAATATGTGTATAATGTACATAAATCTGGCAAGGAATGGTTATTCGTCAGTTGCAGCTTCCATTTATTCTAAAATTAGTTTCCAACGTTGCACAAAAAAAACAACTTTGAACTCGTGGTAAATAATCAGGAAACTGCCAATTTTAAGGGATCACGTTTGCCTACTTTAATGCTCCCGTTTGGCTTTAATGAAAACAACAAATCAATCACGGGCTAGATGCGGAAATTCGAGCACTCCACCTGTTCAACCCTTTCCTAATAGCTTTCGATCCGTTATGCCTTGATTAGCACGTCTACGCAACTCATACAAGAGAAGGTATTTTATTATTATTTTAGTAGAACCATTCGCCATTCGAATGAAAAAATTTAGAGAGGTATAATTATTGTTGCCGTTGTTTATTTAAATGTAAATTATCTAAATTTATTCAGAATATTTGCTCTATTGACCTTTTCAATGTCTGTTTTGGATTGCTTATATGTATGATTAAAAGGGGGGGTAAGGGTATAAGTAGCGTAACGCGCTTGCTAATCAATTCGGTAAGTTAGTAGTAACAGAATCGAGGCTTTAATGTTCTTTAATTTATTCCAAAAGCGAATCTAATATGGTTTTCTAGGTTTACTTCATTCGTGTACTGCATTAGGCCAGTGATATAATATATTAAAATCGCAAACTAACTGCTAGTTCTGATTTTTTAATGTGGTGCTAGGACCACCACCAGTAGCGTATATCCATGTTTTCAGTTTGGAAAGACTCGTGCTAACTTCGTAGCACTCGAAAAATCGCGAAATTTTCGCACTTTTTTCGGTTTTTTCACCGTGTCGTCTAAACTATACGTTTGTCCATAAAACATGTTACTATGTTTTTAAAGTAGATTAATTTTTTTTCAATTTGAGATCAGATCTAGCTCTGTAGGTAAAATATTTACCGTTATACATCAGGAAAAATGTTCGTACTTTTTTCGGTTTTTTCACCGTGTCGTCTAAACTATACGTTTGTCCATAAAACATGTTATTATGTTTTTAAAGTTGATTAATTTTTTTTCAATTTGAGATCAGAACTAGCTCTGTAGGTAAAATATTTACCGATATACATCAGGAAAAATTTTACGGCTATTCATAGGTGAAGATGTTCTAGCGAATGTAATTAGCTTTAATTTAAGCACAAAACCACGTCCGTAGGCCTGATTTTTTTTACCTGACCACACGGGTGATCACACACCTGACCACACGCCTGACCACACGATATAAGTGAATACTTCTAATTTTCGAATTTTAAAATATATACTGTAACCGTATTACCACAACCCGCAATACACCGTACCCGTTAATACCCCTTAATACAGTTTCCACTTCAAAAATGCTAGAACATACCATAGAGTACGAAATATTATTTGTATTATTTGTATGTTTCAGTGTTACAGTATTGTCGGTTACTACCATATAAATTTTGTATCGCTGATCTTGTATATTGTTGTTATCTTCAACTGGTAGCCTTGTTCCAATTCGGTTTTAATATCTTCAGTACTTATACCGTCTTGAGGGAGTCCTCGCAGGACGAATGCGTGGGTCTTACTTCTTTTGTGGGTGAATGTATGATGCTAGATTGCCTTGCTTAAAAGTTTCTATGGATGTGTGCCAGTCTTCTAACGTTTCAGTATATAAAATGGTCGTATTGATTGCTTGATTCCAGTGGAATTTGCATTTCAGGTTGATTTTTAAGTATTCGGTCACCCGCTTGTGGTTGTCGAAGGCCCCATGAATAATGATTGGGGGCGGTTTGACTTCTTTTGGCTCGATTTCTCCTTCCTCGAGCTCCGTATCTTTGCTAGTTTGACCGGTGGGGGTCTCAGGTATTTGGTTATCATTGGTTTTTCTTGCCTGTGTTCAGGCTTTGAAACTTGTTTTGCGTTTTTATTTCCGCAGCGGGTTGTGAAGCTGTGATGTTTGGTTTCTTGGTTGTTGAAGGATGTGTGAAGGACGTACATTGCTCAGTCATATGTCTCTTCTTTGCAAGTTTGCACGCATCTTCAATTTTGGTGCTATTTTCAGGGCCTGTGTCCATTTTTGTATGTCCCATGTCAGGAACTGACATGTACTTTATTTTACGGATTTTTCGAAGTTTTGGGCGTTTATTCGATGCCGCACTGTCGAAGGAGGTTGTATACAGTGTTTCTACCACAATAGTCTTTGAGTCTTTGAAATGCTTTAAAAGCGCGCTTTACCCGACTTTACCCGCATGAGCGTTAAATAGCCGAGCGTTACAGTCTCATTCAACACCCACAAAAATGAAAGTGCAGAGCGCACTTAAAGAAGTTTTCACTCGATCCGACTTTACCCGAAGAGGCGTTACATAATCCAGCGTGAGGCGTGACGCGTGACGGCCCAGTCTCATTAAACGCCCACAAAAATAAAAAGGACGTACATTGCTCAGTGATATGTCTCTTCTTTGCAAGTTTGCACGCATCTTCAATTTTGGTGCTATTTTCAGGGCCTGTGTCCATTTTTGTATGTCCCATGTCAGGAACTGACATGTACTTTATTTTACGGATTTTTCGAAGTTTTGGGCGTTTATTCGATGCCGCACTGTCGAAGGAGGTTGTATACACTGTTTCTACCACAATAGTCTTTGAGTCTTTGAAATGTTTTAAAAGCGCGCTTTACCCGACTTTACCCGCATGAGCGTTAAATAGCCGAGCGCTACAGTCTCATTCAACACCCACAAAAATGAAAGTGCAGAGCGCACTTAAAGAAGTTTTCACCCGATCCGACTTTACCCGAAGAGGCGTTACATAATCCAGCGTGAGGCGTGACGCGTGACGGCCCAGTCTCATTAAACGCCCACAAAAATAAAAGAACAGAGCGCGCCTAAAGAAGTTTTCCCTTCACAAAAAGTGAAACCCGTGTTTCGCATTATAGTAAAATATGTATAAGCAGATATGAAATAAAGTAAATTTGCAGTCCGTAAAGAAATTAAAATAACTTGTTATTTGTTTGCAGTCCACCGGTGTTGCAGGTTATATGTATAATATGTTTATGTTTCGCATTATAGTAACATTTGTCTAAATAAACAGATATGCGATAAAGGAAATTTGCAGTTCGTGAAGAAGTTAAAATGTAAGTAAGTTATACTTGGAAATTTTTTGGATATTTAAGCATGTGAGGAAACTATCATACCTACGGACTTCGTACTGTGCTTCAATTAAAGTTAATTAGATTTGCTACAACATCTTCCCCTATGACTTAACCCGTAAAATTTTCCCCGATTTCGGCCAAGTCTTAAAATTTCACTTTCCAAAAATTTTTGAGGGCTGTATCTTGGTAACTATTATACCTACAGAGCTGGTTCTAGTCGCAAATTGTCAGAAAATTGCTTTATAAATTTCATAAACGTAATTACATGTTTTATGATATTTAGAAGATATAGTGAAAAACCCGAAAAAGGTGCGAAAAGTTCGCGGTGCTGCGAAGTGCTATGAAGTTTGCACAGGTCTTTCGAAGCTGCAAACTTGGATATACGCTACTGGCAGTGGTCCTAATAACACAATAAAAAATCAGAGCTAGCCGTTAGTTTGTGGTTTTAGCGATTTCTACTGTACTATTTGACTGGCCTACATGGTGGTTAGAGCATTAGAAGCTTCAAGCTATCCTTCCTGGGTGATATAATAATAATATGCCGTCCCCTCTGATGTAGAGGAATGTGAACCAGGGGTAAAGTTATTATTATATGGAAATTGGAATGTTTTCCTTCAAAACCTTACACCCATATTAATCATTTTAAAATAAGGTATAGATGTACGCCATCCCTGTTAGAACATGATGTGAGTTCAGCAACATTAGTATTAACGTATACTGTATGACGTGTTGTTAATATTCAAAATTAAAATTACCTAATTTATTGATAACCAACGAAGAGAAAAATATGCACAACTTGAAACGCTATTTATATCTAGTTATGTTAAATTTTAATCAAGTTAGGCACCCAATTGGTGCAGTTGGTTACATATTTGTTACAGAGTTGGTTGGTATTTTCGATGGAAAAATCAAAGGAAATAAAAAATATTAACTAATTTTGCACCTAATAGATCAGTCAAGTCAAGTCTAATGGGTCAGTCACTTCTAAAACTGAAACTACAAAGAAAATAAAACACAAAATTCTGAAATTGGACTATAATGAAGAGAAATTAAAGAAAAATCTACCAGTAGATAACAAAAGGTCTCATTAAATCGGTAAATATTGCAAATAAGTTATACAAAAACACAAAACGACCCATATAATACAAACAAAAGAAATGAATTTAAGCTCTATCGTATTAGATTAACAGACCCACCGAAAGAAACAAAAATAAGATTACAAAAATCAATTGATTGTTAATAAAAACTTACCGAAAAATATATGGAACTACAATAAAAATATTGAGGCGCCCGAAACAAAAAATGCCACGAAGAATATACACGAGGGAAAAACGCAACTTCCAATAAAATGAAAATAATATATTTTTATTAAGTAATCCGTGGAAAATAGAGCATTTTACAAATGTCCTGATCTAAATGATCAGGCAAAAATGATATATTTACGTTTGATAAAGCCTCGTATTTCCAGCAATATCGAAACCTTCTTTCCCGTAACAGTGATATATGTATCTACTCCTAAAATTATGGACCAAATGATATATCATGTTCAGCAGACAATCTGAAATTTAAGATCTTTCCCGAGTATACAGTTGTATATAGTAACCAGGGGAAATATAAGTAGGGATAGGGCATATATATATTATTTTAGAAGCAATATTTATACTGTTTCGCGAATGATAAAGTTATAAAATGAAATGAAATATGTTTCCTCATCCTTTAAGAATTTGCAATTTGCTTTTCAATTTTTTCATATGGCTAGCGAGACTTATTTGCTATATACCGATCTAATACAAAAAGAGGAAATAACTTTCTTGTAATTTTCTTTCTGGGATCTCATCCTGATGTTACAACGTAATTCCTGAGATGTTTATTATTGCTTTTACTCAAGTGTGCTTTAACAGTTGGAAGCTTGTTTTTCTTCAAGTAAAGTGCTTTGAATAGACGATAGACATAATGAAGAAAAATTTAGTAAAACTACACGAATTTTTATTATGATAATTTATAGCATAGGTTATTCCAAATTTCAATTTATTTCGAAGATTTTTTGTTCTATATAGAAGAAAAACATATTGCACCTGGTGGGACAGACCAATCAGCAATTTTACCTTAATCTAAATGAGCTAAAGTCATTCCTCAGTTTTGTCAAAACTAAGGAAAGAAGTATACAAGTTTTAATTTGCTTGTAAATAAGTAGTTTACTGTGTTCTAATAATTTTATTGTCATTTGCTAATTATCCAGTATAAGAGTTTGAACCATGATATTGGTCAAATAAGCGTTTTTTAGAGGGGACATAGAGAAATGATCAGTGTATATATTGAAGTTTCCTAAGGTCTTATATTAATAAAGGAAAAAGGGCATATAATACAAATAGCAATAATAATATATTCATATATTTTTTCTATTAGGTCCACAATTGTATAAACTTTATCTAATGTGGAGTGTTTATTTCGAAAGTAGAATTGGTGATCTTGGATTAGGTGTTTTCTGTATAATTTTTTGCTGGGGCCTCTTCAGCAGCAGTTTCTCAAAGAGTTCTGATATTGCTGGTAGTAGGTAAATTGGTCGATACGATTGGACTTCGTTTAGTATTTTACCTCGTTCCAAGATCATAATTACTTCTGCTATTTTGGATACGCTTAGGACATGTTTAAGTCTAAATTGCTTATTTTCAGTTTGTTTGGTTGTATTACTTGATACCTCAAACAACTGTCCTTAATTATTTTTTGCTGTACTATCAGAGAATATATCCTGGAGCTACACTGGACTGAGACTGAAGTAGTTTCCACAAACACCAAAATATTGAAAACAACGCTCTACGATTTTTTGACTAACGATGTCAGCATCATCGAGAGGTAATTAAAACTAAAGTTATCCTAAAACGGCAGCGTATTTATACCTAAATATAAGCATCATGGTTCTTCTATTTCGAATAAGAAGCAAAAGAAGAATTTGATTATTATCCTAGTATTTTCCAGCCATTGGGCTACTACTCGTAGTTTTAGGATAACTTAATTTCCGAATGATGCTAACATCGATAGCGAAATGTGCGTCTAATGTAATGTTCGGTACATTGGTATTTGTAGAAACTACTTTAGTGTTAGAGAATATATGATAATCATAATTTTCCCCGCCTGTAAAATCCCCCATATTCAAATAGTAATCTCATTATATTCTAACAAATTTTCAAAGATCAGAAAATATATCCAGACTCAAGAAGATATTAAATAGAATCCTGAATAATGTAACAAAATCGAGTCAGGAATAATCTCTACTAAAAAACTTGAGATAAAATTAAAGGCATGCTGATATCAACCAACGCAATCACATTGTTAAACAAGAAATGCCCTAATTCTACAACGATGAAAGCGGTAACATTCTCCTACTCGGTAAGTTCTAAAATTACACCGCGTATGAACAAAGTATCTACGTATAAAAATATCGACGTATTTTAGATTTTACATTCGCAGATTTCTACCTTCAGGCTGAAACGGGAGGCAAAATTGTTTGAGCTGTATGAATATAAAAATACAATGTCCCTCTCTACGTATTTCCATATTTCAAAAATTTTACAGTAAACGGATAAGAGCTGGATTTAGGATATTGTCACATGTGAAATATTAATATTATTATTTCCCCCTATCACTTTCAGCCAACTGGTATGACAAAAGTTGTTGGCATAGGTTTCATCAGATTTCTGGCCATATCATCAATCAAACCACTATAGTCTATCTGGAATTTTTTGAAATTAATAAAGTTTATACACTATATAGAAACTATAGAGTAGTTTATTATGTAGATACATTGTGGGGGGGAGACATTTATTATTAATATTACATAGTAGTTCGCTTGTCCTGTAACCAAGAGTAATAAAACCAATATTATGAGAATATAGTACCTTATAGTACGTCGATGATGGACTAGATAGGGAAACAAATTCAAGATAATTTCAAAGAGAGCTGACTATTTTCTTGGACTTGAAATATAGCAGGAAGCAGACTCCATCATGATGTCAAAGAACCCATGCAAGCAAGATTCTTGGGAACTTTTCTCATTGCAAGCTAGTTTTGACAGCGATGCTGAAAATTCTGAAATCTCCAAAACACAGAAATATGATGATCATGAATACAAGATTCCATACAGACAAGCAGTGGGTGCATTAATGTATGTAATGCTCGGTGCTAGACCTGACTTTGAATACAGCGTGGGATTCTTATCACGATTGCTTCGGAAGACACAGAAGACGACCACAGACCATTGAAGATATTGTACGACTTAAGAGGGCTCAGATAGGGGCATCGTTTATAATCGTGACAAGAAAAAGGGTATCTTAGAGTGCTTCAGTGACGTAGACCTCGGAGGGTGCTCTAAGAGGAGTAGTTGCTCTACATGCAGATGGGACTATTTATTGGCAATGGGAGTCAGCGATAGGCAATGGTTGCCACCTCAACAACTGAAACAGAAATAGTAGCAGCAAATGAAGCAGCCAAGAAAATGATTTTTTTGAACAGATTATTCAGAGATATAATTAGAATTAAACATGTTCTTCAAGTGGATAATTCTGGAGTAGTGAGATTCCACAGAATCCGGAGTTCCATCGTAGAACAAAAAATATTTCAATGAAGCACTTCTTCGCCCGAAAAATATTAGGAGTTGATTATATTACATAGGATTTACCTAGGAATTTCTAAGTATTTACCTGGGATTAACTCAGTTTCAAACGACATAGATAGTATAATACATCAGACTACTTCTACTGTAATTACAGCTACTCCTACCATAATTCGATACTGCGTTTGGTGGCAAATGAACTAGTTTTAAAAGCTATGAGCTATATGAGTAGAACTGCCAAACTTATCTGCTTTTAAATGTGTAAAAAGTGTATGCTACAACAATATTGACGGCACCGTTGAACTAACTGTGTGCCAAGAAGACAGTGATTGGAAAGTCAACTATATACAGACTTTTAGAGGAAACAAAAAATTAACAACGTACCGCGAAATCCTCAAAATCAACTACAGGGAGGCCACAAATTGTCATCGAGGAAAACAAAGATGCGGCCTGCCTAAAAATAATATTCCGCACCCTTTCACACAAGTCTCGTACTTCTGGACCAACCATTGCGGTTAAAATGAGGTGCAGAGATTATTGTTGTTACTTCAAAATTCTTATTCGCAGAAAAGTGCACTCATTTTATTTTAAAAAAGAAATTCCAACGTTGGAAAAAATTATGCGACTTTCAGAAGACAACGATTTACCAAAAAACAACAAAAATAAACGCTTGAAAGTTCTACGAGACCTTAATTTTTGCTGCTCAATTCTGATCGATTGGAGGCTTCTGTGACCAAGGAATGAATATAAAAAGATGAAGTATACCCGAATAATACTACCTTTCAATTCAAGGTAATATTATTTCAAGGTTTTGTTAACCAATTCCATGGAACCAGTGACTGCAGATAAATGGTATATAACGTACTAAACGTACTAAAGGAAAAATATTAAATGTGGGAATTCGACCCCATCGACGACATTAAATGTGGACATTCGATCACATATTTCCATAAAAATAAATAATAATTTTATTATATGTACCTACTACGTAAAAACCCCCAAACGCGGCTACGAAACACAGCAGCTCATGCCGACGGGTAATGAGAGAGCTGGGCCAATAATTTGGAACGCATTAGATACTGTTAGATCACAGGGTGTCAACTAGAGCCGGTATAAAATTTCCACAATACAGGTGGTAAGCTTGAGAAATTACTGAAACCAGAGACTTCTAACTAACTGCAATTTATAGAAATTACTTATAAGCTCCCGGACTATATTTATTGAAGATTTTCATTTTTAATGCGCTTTTATTACTGCCTTTCATTTTCCAAGTAGACTATAGTACAAAAATAAATGGTTGTTTCTTTGTAGATGTACGCCTTACTCTGTGTGATATCTCAATACCAAGAATTGAAGGCAGGAAGGGGCAGAGCCCGGGATGACCAAATGTACAGGGTAAGAAATATTATCTCTAAATAGTATCTCCATCCTATTCCTAAATATTATCTTATATCTTCTTACATTTATAGATTATTTTCAATGACAGCGCCTAATTGAGTTATTTTTTTCTATTTTTACATTAAAATTGCAATTCCTTAATAAATCTTGCACAAGACACTGTGAGGAATCCCTCAGAACCAAAAATTGTATGTTTATTACACTTTTACAACAGGAACCAAATTACCACTTAACCGCGCACGCTGGTCTTTAAACGGTGTTTGCTGTAAGCTATTATCCAGGTAATTATTTTTATTTTTCCTCTTACTACCACAGATATGCATAAAAGTTTAAGTAACAACATGGTAACAACGATAGTGTATATTGTTTTATTTAATTATTTTTATATATCTATTTATTTATTTATTAGATACCCATACCCATTAGATTTATTAGATATTTAATTTTTTTAATTTTTTTTTTTATTTTACTTTTTATATTTTTTTATTTTTTTATTTTATTTTTTTTATTTTTTATGTTTTTATCTTCATTTTTTTATTATTTTATTTTTTTATTATTTATTTTTTTATTTTTTATTTTTAATTTTTTTTATTTTTTTATTTTTTTATTTTTTTTTATTTTTTTTATTTTTTTTATTTTTTTATTCATATTATCTAACTATTTAATTATATACATTATTGGATGTAAACAGGCAAAGCCTAAAAAATAGCATCCTCGAGTTAAATTAAGATTAAGAGAAGATTAGTTATAATACGCTAGATAATTATTTAAATAAGACCTATCTTACCTACTACACAGATAATTATAAACATTACGTCTATTTTAGTGGAAATGCAGTATGAAATTAACTATATCATAGTTAAAGAGTTAATATAATTAGTATTAACAAATTACCTATATAGGACTTGGGTATCTAATATAAATACAACTAAAAAAATAATCTAACAGTTAAATATTATATGTGAAGAGTGTATACAGGTAGACTAAAACTGTACAAAAACGGTGGACCAAAAAGTACAAAATATATTACAAGAAATTAAAGAAGTGTTAAATATATCAACATGAGAATGAATTAATTTATCCCTAGAAGTTCTAGGGATTCTATTCATTGGAAGATTTTGCTCATAATTCGGTACAAATTGTTGAAAAGTTGATTATAATTTCCAGTACTTGCTGGCGGAATACGTAGATATTAATGTTAATAAACTGGAACAGTCAATACGGTTATTCGAAATTTTATGGAGCAGTATTATATCAGACATGACGCGACGATTTTCTAAAGAAGCTATACTATACTTATGAATATATTTGAACTGTTTAAGTCCTAACTACAAATCCCAGCAATCTATTAGCCCTGGTTATTATGTTTCTGTATTATTGAATGTGATTTTATTATCAAAAGTAACTTTTTATTATCAAAAGTAAGTCTTTTCTAATAATTTTAAAACGCCCTCTGTTTGTTATTCATTTTATAATTGTTTTAAAAATGTTGTTTTCTCTGAAAAGTTATTGTCAAGCATCTGTCGACAGTTATAATGATTTTTTTAATACAGTGTCTCTCTAAATTATTATTATATTATTATACGCGAATATTACCAGATTGATGTAGATGTTATTGCAGAATACATTTTCAAATCATCTGCATCGGTCCCAGGTGAGACTCCTGACGTTACTATCCACTGTAGTAGGAGCAGATGAAAAGCTATTTATTTTCACACCCTGTGTGCTTAAACATGCAAGAACTTAACCACATATAGAATGATGTTTCACAGTCTTAGTATTTGTGAAAACGCTGGTATGAGTTACCACTGATTCATTTAAATTTTCATGACTACGTATCTACTCGTAAGAAGCTACATGACTGATACAATTTCGGACCATTATCCTTATTACGGTTGACTCTGCTCACGGGGTTTCAACTGCTCACAGTGCTCACGCAAATAAAATGAGAATACATCTCATATGTAATCCGAGCATATCTCTCGTGTTATTAGCTAAGTATACAAATTGAGTTTGGCGTAGGTAGTCACAAGCTACGAGAGTGTACATTTCAAATATATGTTGATAGGAAAAGGGAATACGGGATGATTATGGTATATATAATACCGTGTTATGTATGCAGGATGAACTAAACATACCTTTTTTTATATTCAACGTCCTATATTTTGTTGTTATTTGAATTATCTGGATTAATCTAGCTGAAAGTAATATTATATATGCAGCTGTTTTGCTTATAGAGACCCATTAGCTTATCAAAGCAATGGCTCATATGTCACTTCAATTCGTTTGAATTTGGCCACAATCCAATTGGCAATCAACAATTTTAAAAACTAGGTAGGTATAACTGATTTTATCGTTACGATGAAATCATGCGAAATTATTTCGCATAATTTTAAATGACAAGTCTTTTTACAAGTCTTTTTGCGGCTTCTAAGATAGTAATTTTGTTAGGTATGTTCAAAAATATAAACAATATTATTAATACAGTAGGTATTGATAAAGATATATTTTAACATATATAAAATATGGATCTTCTATCTTGATAGTCTTGATGTCAATTCAATTTAAAACACTTTATTTAATCATTAATACTTGCATATCGTTTACCTGGCAACGCATTCCGCTTGATCAGACATACATGATCCATGTGCCTCCAGCTCTGTGTCAATTGAAAGACGGCCGGATGTGAGCGCTGTTAAATTAAAGGCAATTAATTCATTTCAACATTGCCCAGCGCTACTTTACATGCGATGCTTTAAATATGTTTTGTAGGTCCTAGGTAGCAAGTATTTAATATGTTTTAGCAGAAAAAAGAACCAAAACATATCATAAAAACAGAAATTAATATAAATATACCAATAAGAATAAAATATAAGGAATTTATATTTTATGGAGGTAAATCAAAATATGATGTACACAAAATAAGTGAAAAACCATTAACGAAAAAAAATATTTAGTAGAGGAAATTTTAAGTTGGTTATAGATGCAATATGCTGAATAGGTAGCTATAAAATGAATTAAAAAAGTTATTAACAGTTCTTGGAACGGGTTGGAAAATAAAATTAACGAAATATTAGGTTTACGTTTATAGTGAAGACTAGCTATTTATGTAACCAGTTGCGAAAAGTACTATTTTGTGTAACGAGCAGATTTTTTGCGAAACGATCGCTAGCGAGTTCGGCAAAAGGATGCGAGTTACATAAAATAGTGTTTCCCAGTATGTTTCATACAAGATTTTTTCTAATTTTCACCAATTCTATACTTTATGAGAAGAAAACTCTTGAATTTTATACGTTTAAAAACAATCCAGTAGGTTATAACGGTGTGACAGCTCGTCACTTTCATAGCTTGTCAGGTCTAAATACCCTACCTGAAAAGATCTTTACACAACCAGTTGCGTAATATTTTACTTTTTGTAACTGGTTGTGAAAAGTAAGAGGTTTCCTAACATCAAAGGGTTTTGAAAAGTCTCACTTTACATGTCAAAATTAGAAAAAATATATTAAATACGTAGCGTAGCCGTAGCCGTAACGAAGTGTTAGGTTTACGTTTAGAGTGAAGAACATATATTAAATAGGTTGACGGAAAATAGGGAGCGCTTTGTATTTATTTGTGTTTAGAAAAAATATAATTAACGAAATATTAGGTTTACGTTTAGAGTGAACAAAATATATCAATAGGTTAACGGAAAATAGGTAGGGTTTGGTAACAATTTGTGTTTGGAATAAATATACGTTGACGGAAAATAGACAGTACCAAATGGTACCTTCTGATGTAAAAAAAATTATTTGGAATAAATATAATTAGCGATTAGTAATTTTTCGTTCGTAGTGAAAAAAATATATAAAATAGGTTGATATTCAGTATGTTATACAGAATATATTATACAGTATATTTTTGTACGTATATTATACAGAAAATAGGTAGCGTTTGACCGAAAATAGGTAGCGTTTAGTATCATAATACTTGTCAAGTATTCCATAGATGCCAAAGATATTTTTTCAATACAATGAGGTTGTCTTTTTCTACCAGATTGTCTCTCACTTAAAGATAAGCTGTTATCTTCTTCATAAGACCTTCATAAAAATCAGATAACCTTTAAAAATGTGAATTGCTGAAAGTCCTGGAACATTGTGTTCACAGAATGGCTACACGAGCAAGACCCCATACTCATTCCCATACTGTTTTTCTTACGATATTTACTGATTGTCATAATCTAACAAGTAGCCGATATTAAAATACTTACAGCTCATTATTTTTTGACAGGTTCCCAACGTACATTACAGTTGTTCGCAACCTACTGCTACTAGTTATCTAAGTTCGAGGAAGCCGGTTACATATTATGAGACCAAACCAACACCAACGCAAAGCCCCACAGGAATGGGCCCCCACACGCAGAGCATTCCGGATATCCTGTCGCCGAATGTTAACAACAGGAGGGGATCCAGGAAATCTGTGAAATTTCCGGATAATTCTAACCTAGCTCTACATAATGGCTCCCAGCTGTTAGATCCATGGTCTATAGAAGTAAAGTCACCAATGTTACTTCCCAGGGGCATTGATACCGCGCCCCTCCTAGATTCTGGTATACCACAAGTGACAAAATCCAGTGTTTAGGATGAACTCTGTACATATTTGTAAATGTTATAGGGAATTTTGTAATTGACTAATATTTTGTAATACTTCATGTAACTTGAAATGTATATAAATACAAAATGTGTGTGAGTATGGATTTTGTATCACCATAATTGTACAGATCTTTATTAGGTATATGTAATAAAAGAGTCAATTATATGTAATGTGATTGACAACAATATGTTTTTATTTAAAAATGGCAGTTTATATATTAAACAAATAATTTTGTGCATTTTTACCGTATTGTAAAAAAGTATCAAAGTCAATAATTGTGTTTATATTAATATATAAAATGCTATTATGTCGAGCCCAAATTTAAAAACATATTGCATATGTCGTCCATAGAATATTGTTTAATAAATGTATATAAATAACTAAATTAATAAAAAATATTTTGTATATAATTAATTTATTTTGTAGCCGTCATTCATGCGTCTAGTAAAATATATTTATGTGCTTATGCAATTTTAAGATATTTTTTGATAGGTGAAATAAATATTACGACTAGAAATATTGATGAAGTTTGTTAATTGTTAATCAATAACTTTGGTAATTTAAGTCCGATTTGATTTTTTTTAATTAATTAAAATAATTAATTTGCTAAATTTATAAAGAATCTCACAGAGAATTTATATTTAAAAAATTAAGCATATATCCATATTATACAGGGTGACACAAAACGTGCCTTTTACTCTAACTTTAAAACAATATATGGAGTGGCCAAACTGTTACACCTTATAATTTCTTATTTTGTTATCAAGCTACATCTATTTCTTACATTTTCTTTTTTATTTGTTACGATGACTTTTTTTTTGTTAAAGATACAAGGGTTTTAGAAAAACGTTACATTTTACATTTATTTCTATGGTAATAACAAAGTTGAACAAGGAATGATTTTTTGCACAGCTGGCTATGACAGACAATTGTTTCTGTCAGCACTAAACTGACAACCGTTAGCTTACTATATATAGACATCTTGATCGTGTCATAGAAAAGCACATAAATAAGCCTCTATAAATCATATTTGATCCCATACGTATGGTTGCTAACCTATAAAATATAAAACATTAAGTTTTATTTAAATAATGTAAAATATATTGTTAGCATTTTGAAAACCATTTTACGCTAGTTGGAATTTCTTCTGGAATAGTAAAGAAGGAGAACCATTGTCTTATTTACCTGTGTAAGGAAGAATAGACAAATAGGGGTAATAAACGAGCAATATTATTTCATATCGGTAATTTATATTTCACTACTATATTATTATAATCATGAAAGTCAACATAGTTTTAGACATGAAAATATTTGTGGTGGATTTGATTAGGTATATGTTCATTTAGCTAACTTAGCCGCAATGGCGGATTTAAAAAATTCTTCACCATCTCGATTTATGTCATAATACGGTTGGGTTTCCATAACTTTTTTCCAAGCAGCAAGTTTCGGACACCTCTTCTTATCGAATGGTACAAGAACATTTGTATTCAAAATGGTAGCAACTACGCTTAAATCAGCAATAGATAAATTGTCTCCAGCAATGTAGTTACTATTCTGAAGGAAGGCTTCAATAATATCGTAACATTCGTTAATGCCTTTTATGTGTTCTTCTCCAATTACCTTGACACCATGTAACAAAATTGGAATCTAAAAAATAATTATCATCAGCCTGATGATTCCCTGATCCATTTTTTATAATTTGTGTTCCACATCGATTAGATTTGGCATGGAAACTACTATGGCTATGAAAATAGTACGCGATCCCACCACCGTAATTTTTAACTCGTATCCACCGGCAAAATTCCTTCGAATTTGGATAATTACACTTACCTTGAATTTCAGAAACCGAATTCCATTATACTTTGCCCCTTTTTGACTATTGAATTAATTATGAAAATGAAATGCGGTTTTTGCCAGTCTTCTAATTTTGGTAATTTCTTTCCTTTCTGAGTATAGGGCAACTTTATTATTTCAAATGTAACATTGTATATTTTTATAGTGTTAATAGGATACTCTTTACCCTGTTCAAAAAGTCCTTATGTGTCATGGAAATGATACAGGGTGATTGTTTTATATGCTTTTAAAATAATTCGCACTGAGTTGTATCGATATCGTACGAAAACAATAATGACTCACAAAGTAGGCTATGAAAAGCCCAACAACTCACCCTAGAAAATATACAGGGCGTTCCGTTTGAAATAACAAAGTACCCTATGCCTGAAAATACGCGGCCACTCAGGTGAACATTAATCAAAATTACAAGAAGGCCAAACCATAGAAACAAAACCGTATTTCATTATCTCAGCTCGTTTAAAAGTTACTTCTTTCCTCGGCTTTTTTTAAGCTGATAAAAGGGAGTCCCAGAAGAACGTACTGCCTGATCGAAGTGCCTAATCTTCAGGATGTTATTTTATTGTATTCAGATACCGAAAGTATGAAAAAAAGACAATTGCTATTATTATACTTTTACGTTGTCAACATTTTTCAAATAGAACGTCGTCAGAACATTTTTAAAATAACGAAGGAAAAAATAAGTGTTGCATTTTTCTGAAAATTATTAAATTATTTAAAAAAAATAACTTCCGTAAATTAAATGCGTAGATATCTTAAAATGTGTTCGCCTATTCGCCTATTAGTTCTCAGGTCAGCTTGACAGCTGTCAAATGTGTCAATTTTTAGCGAAATCGATTGCAACTGAACTGATTTTTAAGGTCTGGCTGCAAATTTAAACTCTTACCGCGTTTAGAGAATAAGTCGATGTATCATTAATGATTATGCGATTTACAAATATTAAAACATGAAACGCATTTAACACATGATCAACTATGATATATGATCTTGGCCGTCGGCTCCCGTCCTATAACTCTCGGTGAACATTTCATACCGGACTTACCCCTATTCTAATAAGCCTTGCAACGAAAAGACCACAATCAAAATGTAGCCTATGGTCTACACGTGCACGATCCTTTATATCTTCTGGATATAACGACTTATCTTTGGCGTAGGTCCCTATTAGATAAGGCATAATGGCGTGGCTATCACATAACACAAGATCACCATCAACCAGGGTTGGAACGGTGTGTGCTGGATTTAACTGGAATTAATGGTACCATTAATTAATAAAAGATATTAACAAATTATATTTAAAAACACAACTGAAAGAGCCTCTAACTAATCAGGAAATATAAAGGCCTTTGTTCATAATGAGAAAATCAATCATTTATAGTAAATATTTATAATAATTCAACAATCACAAACAATAATTTAGCCTCAAATTTTTATACTCGCATTTATCGAATGGAATACTTCATACTCACCATACACAGGTCAATCGCTTTCAATTATGGCAGAATTCAAGTTGTAATTCAAGTTGTAACAATTTTATGGTCTGAATTTTAATTTTAATAGTAGATGAACGTCACTGAGAGATTTGACAGAAATGTTACTAGAGTCTAGTTTTTTTTTAATTTCTTCGTAATGTATAATAAGTTGGCTAATAACTGCCTAAAGTATGGTCACTTGGTTTACAAACATTAATTAAGACCCGGTGTACGAAATGATACTATTAATAAACCCAGATGAAATTGAGATTCAATTTAATATAGCCTATAATTAACAGGCCAGATGAAAATTTGGCCTATAGTAAATAGGCCAAATAATGAATTTGGCCTATAATTAACAGACCAAATTTAGCAAATATTTTTAGGTGGAAATAAATGTAGGCAAGCTGCAATCAATTGAATCCTTTCAATTTTGAAGTCTTCAGTGAGGTACTAAATTTGCACCGTCTGTCGGTCCAGGATTTGGCCGCAATTTTGGAAATACTTCTAAAATAATATGTTTTTATGATTTTTGTAAAATATATTGGTATAGATTCACTTTAGCGCGAATTGTCAAGAAAACAAAACTAATGCACATAAAATTCTCTTCAAATTATAAGGTTCTATTCATTTGCTTGGTAAAGTCTACCACACGAGAGTTGAACAACGGATAGAATGCGGGATAAAAATTCCGATGTCACCACGTTCTCTATTAATAAATTAATTACGAAGGTTGCTATCTTACGATTATTTTTGTAGTATATTTACTTAGACAAAGAAGCCAAATTTCCATTATGAGATCGACAGAAGCTTCTGTTGCATATTTTATCAGCCTTCACCTTCCTACGTCTTTGCTCAACTCTCTTGTGGCGGACATTATATAGAGCGGTTTCCGGAGAGAGAATCCGTCAGGCATCACATGTGCAACATAAGAAGGTGTATGTACCTTCTTATGTTGCACATGTGATGCCTGACGGATTCTCCATGCATATTGCATATATAGGCCCTCTTATGAGGCCTACCCCAAGATATTCTCTAAACATATTATCCCAAGAAAAGATTTTTTATTCATATCTCATTTATTTATTTCAATTCCATATTACAATCAGTCCGTAATAATGTAAAATATATTAATATTTGTTTATTTATGTCATTTAATATATTTTTTAGAGTTGTTTGTAAATGTATTTCAAAAATACTGACAGTTTAACAAGTGAGAATTCCAATCCGTTTTGTTAAGTTTCCATAACTGTCGGAATGGGTCAGATACATATACAATTTTAGCACATTAATATTTTTAGAACATTAATATGTTCAAAGAAAATAAATCAATGTTATATAAAAGCATTATTAGACCAGCTATGCTTCCTCAGTGTGGTGTAGTATACGGTTCGGACAAGTACATACGCATAGAAACTCTACATAGAATCAGTAATACCAAAGACTACATAACAGAAACCGTACAAGAATTTTATATATGGGCCGCTCAAAATTCCAGCAGCAATTAGATTGGATTAACATAAGGCACGACCCTGACATACACATTAGACACAAACTCCCTTACCAAACACTACCCATATTCCACATCCCATGACCAATACCAATATCAAACCTTAACCCTCCCCTAAACCTTCGATAGACAAAGACAAACACACAACATTAAAATTTACGATCGAAAGATGGTCAAATACCAACACAAACAGATTGAAAAAGAGTGTAGGTTTTTTCAACAAAACTTTTTTCCTACAGAAAAGCAAAGTAAACAACAACCAAAAATAAAAATACAAAGCATCATACAATATAAACCTAAAGGATAAATCACTCACAGCCCTTTAGGAGCGGGAAGCGGAGAAAGGGTGCAGTTCGCCGGTATGCTTAACAAATGAACATGTGGCTTAACTATATATTAAATCAAATGTATTATTAACGCATTGTCAGCCGAAGCATTCCTGTAAAACACGTAAAAATGAATTGTATATAATAGGGTATATAATAAATGAATTGGAATGGGTTGTACGGAAAAGACTTACATAACCTCTTTTGTAGAGAATTCCTTCTTCCTTATTTTTTAGAATAATGCAAAAAGTCATACGACTCACGAGAAGCGAGATGTTTGACAAAATGACAGTTTTATGACCCTTGATCTTAAATTACAAAAAACGAAAGCCCGATATTGAGGGAGACTTTTTAGACATTGCATCCAAAGTTAAAATGAAGGTGTAAGCAAAATATAGACTCACTTGTATTTTTTTAGCAGATGCCGCGTTTTCCGGCTTACTATAACCAGAGAACCCATGATTGCATCTGCTAAACGAAAATCTTCTTTTAAATAGCAATTTGAATGATCTTGACATGAATATAAACAATAAATTATACACAAAATTGTTTACTGGACATATTTTATGTAATACTGGTTTTTAGTAGAATAGAACTGCTAAAATTACTTGGAGCAGATCGTAATATCTATACACAGTGGCGTGCGGTGTTTCAAATAAGGGAAGCAATTCTTAAAAAACATAAAAAATCAATGCTTCCCTTGCTTCCATCGACCACACGCCACTGCCTATATAAAACATTGTCTTACGAGTTAAAATAGAATATCAGAAAAGTATTATTCGAGGTATTAGCATCATTAGTGATAACAATCTTAATGTGTATTATCAGTTAGGTAACTTAAATTTTCATCCTTTTAGTTTCGTCTCGAGCGCAGTTTTAAAGATTTTTTCACCGACTCGATTTATATCGTAATAAGGAAGAGCTTCCATTGCCTTTCTCCAAGCGGCTGTTTTAGGATATTTATTTTCACTCAATGGTAATAACAGATTGGCATTTATAAGGGTAGTAATTACACTGAAATCAGCAATGGATAAGTTATCTCCAGCGAGATATTTGCTATCTTGAAGAAACACTTCAATAAACCCATAACATTCGTCAATGGATTTTACATGGGCTTCTGTAATGACTGTCATACCATCGACAAGGATAGAAAACTAAAAAATATAAGAAACAATTATAAAAATATTTGAGAACGGAATAGTATTACTAATGTTCCACGTATTTGAATAATATTCCATTAAGTATTTGTATTATCAGTTTATTTTTGGAAATACTCACCACCAATCGGCGACCCCTCTCAAAGAATATACTTGAATTGAAGAACAATTTTTGGTTAATAGCAGCTTGTTTTTTTACATCTTTTGGATATAATGAGTCGTCTTTAGCATACATTCCCATGAGGTAACCCATAATGGCATTACTATCAGTTAGTATGAAACCATCATCATCCATGGTTGGTACTGTTTGCAATGGATTTAGCTAGAATTTATATAATCAATGGATAAACATTTTCAGTTCCAAGTAAATATTATTATGTAATATCAAAATACCCATGAGAATATAAATGATTATAGATTATCTAATTTACCTTGCACTATAACATCAAAATATCAGGAAAGAAATCGTAAGATACATAATTATTTAAATATTGAACTTAGTGTGAAATATATTCTGGATTTTCACTGTTTTTAAGTTCTTTGCTGTTCATATTTATTTTGTTAGAAGTAAACTTGGGTTAGTAGCAATAAATTATAAATGAAAACACTCACCACTTGTATAGTCGGATATACACAAAAATGAGTCATTGAAAAGGCGCACAAGTTCTTTAGCTTTTATTGAAGCTCATCGGAATGATGTACGACTTGTTTAATTGAAGCCATTTACAACGCTTTTGGTGGAAACACAATACTTATACAGCCTGGTAATATACTATTTTAGTAAGCTAAATAAATGCCATATCGTAAAATGACATTTATTTGACAGTGCCAATTCCAACTAAATAAAACATTTTTTGGATTTTGTATGAACATAGAAAAATAAATATTGTATACAACTCGTACAAAAAGTGTTTATTGCACTCGATGTGTTGTCTTACACACATAAGCTAACTCCTACGGACATTTCAGCTTATTATAATTTTTCTCTCTATTCCACATAAATTTGCCTAATTTCATTGTACCATAAGGTTAGACACAGGACACTAGGAACGAAAAATAAGCCTTGCAGATCTTTCCTTACATCCATTTGTTTTATGTGAAAATGGCATAGGTAATTTATAATATATTTAATATTATTAATAAACTGTCAAAGATTGATATAAGGTGTATCTTATATCAATATATAATATGTACTACATATTTTGTAATTAGGATTTCCTGAGAAATCCAAATTTTCAAAACTATATAGGGTGATCCATTAAAAATAACAATTTATATTATTTCCGGTTTCCGGAGATGAAAATTAGGTGTTTTAGCAATCAACACGTGCACCTAATTCAGTAATATACCTTCCCAAAATTAAATCGATGTCGTCTTCAAAGGAAAGTAATAAATATATAGACTGTTAATTAATATCTTAGGGATAATGTTCTAATCACCAGTCGCTAATATTTGTGGACGCTAATATTTGTAGATCTAATAAAATATTTCTCATATATGCCAAATTAATACCATAAATTATGATATAAATCAGGTTGTGGTAGACATTGTTTAGGTATATCACAATTTAGTCCTTATTTATATCACTATTAATGATGTATACGGCCTACGATAGAAGAGTATCTCGTAAAAAACCCTCAAAATAAAAGTTTTAAAACAGTTTTGAAATTAAGAAAAGATAATCGGTATTAAATTTGGATGATAGCATTTCTGGTTGATCATTGCTGAATCTTTTATGAACCTTTTAAAAACATTTTTTATTTTTATTAATATAATTTAAAGTGTATATAAATATAAAGCATAAATACATATAGAATCCTTACATATTTATATAAGTACTCGTGCATTATAAGTACAAATATAAATATGTTTCCTCTTTATGTAATATTTTTAAATTAATTGAATGAGATTATAATTATTAGAATAGATTTTAGAGAGACGTTCTGTATTTTTTGCCTGTAAACATATGTACTGTATATAAATATATTCCCTAAATAACTCGAGTTTTGAGTTATATATGGTCGAATATATAGTTTGGTATGGTTTCAATTTTAATACTGTATTACGGAAAACGGACGATATGTGATGGCCTTTTGATCGTTCTTTAACAAAAGAGTTTCATTGTTTGCCCAATGTTAACCTTCATACAAACTTATCGTCCGCAATAACGCCAAAATCTAAGCAGTAAATAATATGCTATAACTAATTAATAGAAGTAGTACCTTAAGATATTCAGGTTTATGGTGCTCCATTTCAAACAGATTTACTTCCACTAAATCTAGTTCCAAACCTATAGCCTTTGCACACATTAGGACTGCCCTCACTGGAGGACTTAGTTTATGCATATATAACTTTGGCGTCATGTTTATAACTAAGCAACAAAACGACGGTACTTAATTAACTTTGTAAGCTGAACTTCTACAATTACATTAGCTTTTATAGTTGTGACGAATATGAGGTTGAGTTGACACGCGACAATCGCGGATATAAATTAGAAGGAGGGGCTTGCGGATTACCAAATACGTTAACTCATAATAATAATAATAATAATAACAATAATAATAATAATAATAATTATACTCATTTGTATTTTTTACCTTACAGTAGATAAAAATAAAATCTTAACTTTAATATTTCCAATAATTTATTAGTTTGAGAGTGTACCTCTTAGTTAATTAAATACGCAGATAGCAAATAATATTTGGATAGGTAGACCTCAAAGAATATTCTCAACTAACCACTGAAATGATGCTGCTCTGTCATTTCTAGTGGCAATTGTTTTAAGGAGTCTTGTCTGCTATCATTTTGTTGATTTTATTTTAAAGATCTGCTTCATTTCTTGTTTCATCGGTATGGATACGACATATTTTTTGGTCAATAATAGCTAACTAGGGTAGAAAAATAGTTAAATAGAAACAGAAATTGAGCTCGATCTTTTAACTTCCGACCATATATTTTGTTCCTTATAGTGTCCTTCCAATGACTTAAAATCTGAAATGTGCTGTAAAAATTTATATTATTTTTATACTCGCAACTTTAGAACTTACTAGTAACTTAGTGACTTAGTGGCTCAGAAATTAAAGACTTGTGCGGTAAAGCGGGACGGCATATTATATCTCGCCCCCATTGGAATGAGGAAAGCCTATAAAACCTCATTAGTTAGAGCTTGGGGATAAATTACCAGCATAAATAAACTAGTGGGGAGTTGGGAGTGGGGAGCTAGTGCGCTAGACCGTTCAACCACCATTCCCGTCATATATACCTAGATGTTTAATGGTTTTTAATCTGATCACTTGTACTAATAGAAAGTATTATGTTTTATACGCATTTTTTAGGAATACCTAAGCTAGTATTTTAATGAACTAAAATCGCGTCTAGTATTCTCCATAAAAATTTACAAATATTTGCGCCTTTATTTACCCAGTATTGGCGAGTTGGCTGTATTTTCGCGCGTATTCTGTAACGGTTATTCGCGATAAAGTAGTACGTTGGTTGAGATATTTAGGTATGCGGAGTGCTGTTTTACTGTGTTTGTGATACAATGTAATATCAGTGAAAGATGAAAAATATTCCGAAACGTAGGCACTATCGAACGGTAGCCGAGAAGAAAATTATTTTACGAGTATTTTATTGCATACAGAGAGATAACCCTCATCGCGACAAGAATGAATTGATGGACATGTGTTCGGATTATACAGAAGAAGCATCAAAGTCAAGCATATACACACTTTTAAGAGAAGAAAAGATACATGGAAGTGTACAGCCACCGAAATCGAAAATCGGTCTAAATAAGATTGTAGTGGACTAAGATCTAAAAATTGCGATACGTTGAACAGCCCACGGTTTCTTTAGAAATAACGAATTGCCCACTTTAGATGAGATGCTGCATGGTATAAGTGAAAATGATATTATACCTAAAATATGCAGGGTATTATACCTAAAATATGCATAGAAAGATATGAAATAGTTGCTTGGTGTATGGATTATCTTCGAAAAATTAAAATGTTTCGAAACGAAGGGCGAAAAATTTATTACACTTATGAAGCATGCGTCAACCAAGGACATGCTCTGAAAAGAGAGTCTGGCAGGATGGAAACTTGAAAAATGCACGGCAAGTTGCGATTGAAGGCTGGACGACTGGTTTAAGAATGTCATCTGGAAAAGGTCGCCTTTTAATTAGAACGCATATTGGAAGTGGATTTTTGCGTCATGAAGAATTGATATTTCAATCTAAGAAGACCGGAAATCACCACGAGGAAATGAATTCAGAAGTATACGAGAAATGGTTTGCCGGCGTACTTAAACATTTTGAATCAGGAAGTGTCCTAGTTATGGATAATGCGCCTTGTCATAGTCGAAAATGTGACAAATACCCCAACAATCATGGAAAAAGATAAGAATTTAAGAATGGTTAACAGAAAGGGCATTCCTTACCAATAAAATTACTTGACAGCGGAATTATTGCAAGTTGCTAAAGTACATGCCCATAAATATAGGAAACTGGATGTGGATGAACTGGAATTTACACATGGAGTCACATTGTTGAGAGTCATCTTCGAGGAGCCATGGAAAAAGTCACAGCAGAAAATTGGCAGAAGTGTATTAATAGAACCCATTGTGATTAATATTGGAAATGGTGATAGCGACAGTGAAGATGAGGAAAGTGACTGAAAATAATGATTAGTGATTATAATAGGTATTGTTAGATAGTGACATAGAAAATAGTGATATTAATTACATGTTTTTAAGGTAAATATTAAGGTATTAAGATATGGTATTAAGGTGTTTCTGTTTTTTGTTGAGAATTTTTTGCTTTATTTTGAAATATATATTTATTTTATTTTCACGTTTTCAAGTTTATTTTTCACGGCTACTTAGCTGTTTGGTACATATTTATTTTTGTTTCTTCTGGGAAATGTAACTACTGGCGAACCGCCCACTAAAAATGGTAACGCGATGAAACCAATACTTCATGAATAGTGTGGAAACTTGCATTCAATATCAGCTGTGGTGTTTATAGTATGCATATAAAAACCTTCTACTCTCGACCCCCTAAAAAAAATCCCTACGCCCATGGACCTCAGCACTGACCTCACGTGTGTGTGTAGCCGTCCATTCAACTTCTTAGATAGACAAATAATTGAAATAAAATAATATCTGTATCAATGCCTTATTACAGTAAGTGAAAAACAAAACTTATTAATGAGTAGAAATTATTAATGCGATATGATACCTACAACTTTTATTTTCAGAATAAAATAAAAAAACAGCAAAAATCAATCAAGGCCTGTAATATTAAAATATAAACTTGATATTACAATATATAGGTAAACAACAGTCCTCATTTAGTTAATTTAAGGCAAATAATGTCCCTATACTTCTCGAAACCAACACGATTCAGCTCATAGTAAGGTAATGTTGCCATCAGTGCTCTCCAGGCAGTAATTCTTGGGAATTTATTTTCGTCCAGAGGTACAAGTAAACTCGCATTTGTAATTGTAGCAACTAAGCTAAAATCAGCTATGGATAAGTTATCCCCAGCAACATACTTTGTGTTTTGAAGAAATGCTTCGAGAAAACCATAAGCCTCAAGCATATATTTTGCTGTTTCTTCAATAACTTCAGTCACACCATCAGCAGCATATATAGGCAGCTAAAAAGTTTTAAATGTAGTACCATAATTTAAATGTACATTGACTTAAATAATCACAACTTATTTGAAACTTACACACACTCTGAGATATCTTGGAAAGAGAATCGATGAATCGAAATGTAGTCTCTGGTCAATCAAAGCACGTTTTTTTATATCTTCCGGATACAGTGACTTGTCTTTGGCATATCTCCCGATGAAATAGCTCAAGATGGCATGGCTGTCGTATAACACGAAGCCGTCATCATCCAAAGTTGGTACTTTATGTAGTGGATTTAACTACAAAAATATTATTTCCATGTAAAATCATTAATATAGTCATAACAAAAATCAACTGTAATATTTTAATACGTTACTTTGTTAAAACCTTCGATATGGGATTATAATTATTATAACTAACGTTAAATGAAGTCATGTGCCGGTAAATGTCATTGATATCTTCTTGACTTTAACATTACCATCTGTTTCTTACAATGTACAAAGGTCCCAGTGATAAATAGCAGTTTAAATGTCAACAAAAAAGATTATTAATCATGTGAGTATTATTATTGTTTTGAATTATAGAAAGCACGAGTTCGATAACATTTGGAATTTCTCATTTATCAGTGTTCTAGAAATTCTTAAATAAACTTTTATTATTCTCGTACTATAAATGTTTTCTAAACATACTATCACCATATAATGATTACTGATAAGAAACTATTACTCTCGTTCTCTTCACATATGTGCGCGATGACTAAATGCTTACATGACTCCTTATATAATTTGATAAGAATTGCATAATTGGTATATAGTAATTTATATTGTAGATATGGTGGTGAGGAAAGTTTTGTTCGTTTTCAACACATTTATTTGAACTAAACGTGTAATATCAACACATCAGTTGTGTTGCCGTCATTGACAAGTTTCATCTTGCCTTCAAATAGGGCGTGCTGCATTTTTAGTCACTTTTCATTTATGTTTGAGACTGAAATCATGAAGGATGATCCAGATTTTAATATATTGTTCGCATCACTAATGGAAAATAGAAAATGCATATACGATTAAATAGTCAGAATACTTATTCATATTTAAATTCATATTCTCTCTTTTCTATTCGCTTTGGGAAGACGGACAGGACAAATCGTTGGATTAGCAATATTTTCTTATGAGTCATTTGCTATCAGCCAATTTCCTCGAACCACCTTAGGCCGTCTTTTAGAAAATTGGATTGTATTCTATTCGCCCTATCTATGTAATTTCCCATTTTGTCTCCCTTCCACAACTTAAATGCTGGTTCATGGGATAAAACAAAAAAAGGATACGTTGAACACCATCAGAAGTATCCTCATCATCCGTCTTAAAAATGTTCTCATATTCTTCGATACCCAGGACCGAAGCACTTAGTTTTCTTTTTAAGAGTGTTGCCCTGGCTGCTGCAAATGCAACTTGCGAAAGCGGATCAAACTTTCTATTATATTCTTCAAAAAATATTTAAATGCTTAGCCGCGAAATTAAACATTATTTTCACGATACTATCTTTATAGTATTTGTCTTCTTTATATTAAAAGCGAAATCTTCCAAGACATTGGCTAGCTGCTCGGTGCAAATAGTTTTCTCTACAAACTTTCGTGAACTACTTCCAAACACTTACTTTGAATTTTTTAGTATTATCTGGAATTAAGTGTTGAAGTGCTTCCCTAATAATATATTGACTTTCTTTTCCAAAACGGGACATTTTCAAAAACATAATCTAATAAATTAGTGAATTACACAAACACGATGACTCGATGACAGGTGGTGGAACATAACCAAGGTCGGTACTTGACAGCCGTAGAATTTTCTTATTATTCCATAGCTCATTATGATGAATGAATTTTTGTCATTCGTAATAAAAATGTTCAATTTTTGCATAATATTTATAAAGTGATGGTGTGAAATTTTCTCACCGAATATCACGGTCACGGTCTTAAATTAAATCTAATTAGATGAGACCCAGTCCTCTGACACAATATTTCTTAATAGTAGGAAATTTATAATTGTTTATTACCTTGTTGTAAATATGTTAATCCTTTTATGAACTTTCACAAAACTTGTTACTTTCGATTTCACTTGTACGCGAAGTACACACTGTAGTGGTGGTGACGTCTAGCGGGATATCGCTGCACTGCCTCTGGAATGCTGACTGCCTTCTCTGATATCTCGCCTTGGGATTTATTTATTTATCACTTGCTGCTGATGTTTACACTTATTCTTTTACATTAATACTTTAATTTAGACACAGTTTATTAGTTATTGATATGTGATAATTATTAGTATGACGTGTTTATTGTAATTTCACTTGAAACAGATTTTTGTGATGATTAATTATTTAGTTATAACGATATTATATTTTGACCAATCATGCGCGTAGCTAATTGGCGTTCAGCTATACTCTGTTCGTTGGTTGTAGGCAAGTGTTTGTTTGAGCTTACACCATAGTCTGTTCGTTAGTTGTAGGCTACTGAATTCAATTTAATTTTAATTTGTTGCATTTATTGTATTCGATTGCCTATTTAGGTAATTACTTAAATCAATAATTATTTTTGAATTTTGGGGTTGTACAATTCACAGGTCAATATCAAAATTTTTTTTAAGTATTTAAATTTGTATAATAGTTAACATAATATCTTTAATAAGTACTTTATATGAATGTCCTATTATATGGAACATATTAAAATTCCTAGATATTTAATATTTGCTTTATTTGTTATTTCCACTTCACCTCATCATGATTTACTTTAATTTTACTGAAATTTGAAAAATTTCTGGAGTAACCTATGAAAAGTATTATATACCTCTTTTTGTACATTGTTTGTTACAATTTTATAATTAAGAAAATCTGCTACCGTAGCGAAGTAATTTGCAACGTTAGGCTTTATATGTCTCCAGTCAGTGTCTTTATAAACAAAAATCCGCGTGCAGCACAGTACACGTGACAGAAATGAATACTTCTTTACCGATTCGTTAAGAGAGTGAGAGAGAAAGGGGAGAGAGAGAGAGGTATTGTACATATTGTCTTTATGGTAACTCTGACACATATGTTCGTGATTCTAAATGGTGTAGATTCATGGAGAATATAGCATCAATCGTAGTTCCTCATTTAGTCGTGGCAATGTTCCGGTCGTTATTCATATCTAACTGTATTTCTCACGAAGAAAGTGAAGTAGTGGCAAGGACGCATCCTACGCAAAAA
This sequence comes from Tetropium fuscum, assembly GCA_964058915.1. Lineage (NCBI taxonomy): Eukaryota > Metazoa > Arthropoda > Insecta > Coleoptera > Cerambycidae > Tetropium > Tetropium fuscum. The sequence goes on along the minus strand of CAXKVY010000161.1, from coordinate 7,830 downwards.
GATCATCATCCATTTGGATCAGATTCGAAAGCCCAATCCAGATATATCCAGCAGGATATGCATAAGTAATACTGTATTCTGGTTAATTCCGATTCTGTCACGATCGTTTATAAATTATATCAAAATTGCTTTTCGCGTTAGAACACTTATGGGGGATCGTCGCCCAAGTCAAAGCTGCATTCGCTATCTCTGTTTCTCATTATATCACAATTGCTTTCCGCTTTAGACCACTTGTGGGGGATCGTTGCCCAAAGTCATAGCTGCATTCGATATCTCAATTTCTCTCTCTCTCCCTCCAATGCTGTCATATGCTTTATCTCGCTTGCGAGACGAAAATGTTATAAAAAGTGTCGTGATCTTGAAAAATCACTCTAATGCGGCGAAAGAAGTATTCACTTAAAAAATAGCAGCATTATCTGCAAAACTTACTATTTCTCCACGAATGTATAGACTAAAGATGTCGTTAATATAAACTAAAATGCAACGGATCCAGAACTATGCCTTGTAGAAATCCATAGAGTACCTACTATAGAAAATAGTAGTATTAATAGTTGTAATAAATAGTAACAGTATTGTCAACTTTCACGTACTGCTATCTTTCCGTTAAATAAGTTTTCAATAGGTTTAACGTAATACCTCTAAAACCAATATTTTCTAACGTGTTCATTAGTTCAGAATGAGATACCGTATCCAATGCTTTGTGCTTTGGCTAGGTCAATGAAGATGCATAAGGATGACCATACACAATGATGATTATACAGCATATTTTTAATATCTAAGGTTAAGTTCATGTGATCGAAGAAATCTATATGTCACCAATGATAAGATAAATTAAGCTTTTAAATTACTCCAGAAGAGGTCCTATTAAATATTTACAAAATACTATACTTATCAACCTTAATTTAAAATTTAGCCAATAGATGGTGTCAAAAACAATTAAATATAGATTAATACGAAATGGAAAGAAATGCCATTTCATGTTAATCTTTAGATATATCTCATAATAGATACGGAAATCTTAAATTTAACAACAAATATGGTAAATTACATATTATGTTATCATGAGTATGAAATTAAGAATTATATGAAGAAATTAATAGGCGCTATAACGTCACCAGGAAAAAAGTCTGTCAATATTTTATTCAGGCTATAATCCCGAGATTACTTCTAAAACAATAAATACAAGTAGCAAAGAACAAAAATATTATATCAGGTTTCAAGGAAATGCTTTGGCAGTAAGGTACGGTGATGCAACTTGACAAGATATATTTTGCAACTCCTTGTCTTCCCTATAAGGTTTTGTTGATCTAATCAATGAAAGTCATGTATTTTCCTATATGCTGATAGAATACGCTGATAGATAGATACATTTGATATACCTACCTACCTACCCTGGTATTTGAAATGTTCAATTTGGTTTATAAATTACTGAGATATGGGTATAATTAAGTTTCAAAGTGGACCATGCTCTTTATATGCAAAAAAGTGACATCATTCACTTTTTTGCATATAAAGAGCATGGTCGTTAAAGAGCGGTAAGATCGTTAAAAGAACCAGTGTCCTGCTTTCAGTGCTTTCGTTACCTACCTTTAAGAAGTCAGGATTAAGCTGTTCTCCATGAAAAATATCTAGTTCCACTAATTCCAATTCCAAACCTATTGCCTTTGCGCACATTAAAACTGCCCTTACTGGAGGACTAGTTAGGGCCATATATAATTTTGGGGCCATGTTTTAGATTCACAATATGGTCTGTTCTGGACCCTAGATTATTGCAAATGGTTGCACAATGTACACTAGCTATTATGCCACTATTATCTGTATAACACTTATCAACACCTCCCATCGATATAAAAACAGCTAAGTGGTCGACTGTCGCCTGCCTACATTTGCCTGCCCATCGAGTAGCACGCACGTTACTCTGCGACTAATAATGTTATAGATATAATAATATATATGTAGAATGTTCCGCTTTAGTGAAAGATGCACATTATTTCATCAATGAAATGAAAGGAGGGCTATTTAGGCTGTTCTGTTCTCATTCGAAGGTCGCCGAACCGGACCCTGATTCTGTATTATGGCCGGCATCCATTCGTTGCGTAGAATGTAGAATCCTCACGTCACCGTTGCGTATCAGTGTCAACAGGAAATAGTTAAGTGGTCAGTGCTCGTTTTGTTCGTTTTTAATTTACTTATGAACCCAGTTTCAAAAAATAGTGGCGCATCCTATTTTTTTAAGTTGAAGGTCCTATAACTCTTTAGTGGGAAAAGTTTTGTTTGTGTGTGTAGCTTGGGGGATCTCCCGAAGGGCCGGTTGCTTCCGAGCCCCTGCGCCAGCGAATGTACAAATTCTCCATTAAATGTCCTTTATTCAAATTAAACAAATATTTATCTACTTACATGTGTTACGATGTGTTACAGAGACGGTTTAACCATTAGGTGGACTAGGCGGCTGCCTCGGACCCGAGAGCTCAACGGGACACGAAAATTAAAATAAAACCGAGAAAAAATCGTTGTATATAATATTCAAAGATAATATTCAAAATGTTTATCCTACTGTTGTACTATTTTTTATATATTATAGGTACTTATTCCAAAATTTCCTAGTTAGATGTGCATATTTTTATTTTGTACGGTTATGCTTTTGACAAAAATTCATGCGCATTTTCCTATCAATTTCAAATATCTTATTACAAACTCACAGTTTTGGTTATTTAGCTTTATTATAATAATCAAGCAGGGGCATAGCGTAGATCAGAAAAGTGAGAAGAGCATTCAGTGGCGGCTAAGGGAACAATTATTTTGAGAAGTTCAAGGTCTTTGTAGTTTTTACTTGAAAAAATCTTTAACGCTGTTCACATAAATATTACAACGAATTATTCGAGAGACGCTATACAATAGTTTTGTATGTTAGAAATTAATATGTCAGGACTAGGCGAGCATTTAATTAGGCAACTACGAGAGTTGCTGATTTCAAATCGAAGGAAAAATACCACATTTTATTAGAGAAGAGTCGATCGTTGCTTTGAAATTCGCCTTTGACGAACTGGGCAAGCTCTGACGTAATATAGCCAACAGGGCAGCAGCATTCACATATTTGTTTCGAAAATATCTATCTGTATTACCTGAAAATGAGCAACATATTAACGCTACCATACATGGAACAACTGGTTTTGCTCCAGCTATCTTGCAGTAAGGAACCAATCCCAGATTGCCTGCGACAGAACATTTTCTAAGAAATACACCGACCGATTATTATGTCAAACCTGAAGAAGCTGTTATTGAAACACAAGTCAACTATAAGTGAGCAAGTCGCTGGTCGCTGTAGAAGAACAAGTGGCTGGTGAAGCAAAGCGTAAGTCCAAAACAGAGTGATACTAGCGTCCAAATTCAAGGGTCCTTTCACCACACAGAGGGTACATACGAAGGAGATGTGCATATTGCATCGGAAAGGACAACTTTGAGTGGCCCACAAGTAAATAAAAAAAATAAAAAAAGGAAGGAAAATAGTAAGAAGGGATGGTAACATGGAAGGGTGGAACCTCCAACCGACATGCCTCGAGTATGTAAATGTTTTTGTACTTTTTAAAAATGTATTTTCTGAAAACTATATAAAATATTAAACTAAAATAACTGTGAAAACTATCAATGAAATCTGCAAACTAAATTTCTTTACTTTTATTTGTGATACTCTATATTTTAGGACTATAATATATAAAAAAAACTTGAACTTAATTATAAATATACGCATAAATGTTTGTTAGACACATTTGTATCGACTACGAAATTTCAGTAATAAAAAGTGCTTGTGTAAGACTTTATATTTATACTATTTTCTATGAAATATTTGTTCTTTAACGAGTGCCATGAGAATATGTTTTTTTAGATGATCTTTATAATGTCTAATCAATGAATTCATCAATATGCTGTCTTTTCTTCTTTACGAGAAATTATTTAAAACTTATTAATTCTTATGCCATTGTAGTATTAGTCCTCCCCCCTTGAATCCTAGTTCCGCCACTGGTTTCTTGTAGTCCGGGAGGCAGCGGCTTTTTTTTCGAAGAATTTTATCACGGCTGAGTTTAATACTGTATGTTGTAGTTACATTCCAAATGACGAAACCGATCGTCAGTCAGTCTAGTAGCGGTGGGTGCGCGCTTGGGAGGCTGCGGTACTCGTGAAAAAAAAAGTTTTCTAAAGTTATTTTATCCCAGGTGAAATTGTTTACATGCAATACTCATATTAATTAGCAACAAAAAACAACCGTCAGCCGTGCGGCAGAGGGGGGATGATGCGTCAGTCGAGCGCGTGAACTTGACTATATGCAAGGAAAACTATATGCAAGGGGCATCATCCCCCCTCAGCCGTGCGGCAGAGGGGGGATGATGCGTCAGTCGAGCGCGTGAACTTGACAAAAAAATATGAATTTCAAATTATTTTATCTCGATTGAAATTTTTACACATGATTTCATACATATATAGAAACATAATAGTGACCGTCAGCTGCCTGTCTAGTGGGGGTAAGACCGTCAGTCAGGGCGAAAATGTATGAGCGCGCTCATGCAATTATACGACGCGCGGAATTTTCTATCGGCTGACTGACGGCTTTTCCCCCAATAGACAATCAGCTGATGGTTATTATCATATTTCTATTTGTTGAAACTATAATATTTATTAATTTCAAATGAACTTCTTACGATTGATCCAAGGTATATATTATACATTGTATGTAAAATATAGTATTATATATAGTCTCCGCTATATAATATAACCAAATATATATGTATAGTCTAAAACTCTAAAACTAAATAGTCTCCACACCAAAGGTCCAAAATCCAAAGACATTTTATACCTGCAACATTTTTTACGTACGGCATACATCGCTTATCTCTGGAGCCATGCTCATCTACCCGTGCCTACTACTTTATTGCCCACTGAGTATGGATGGGAAGAAAGCGACGGTAAATATTTGTTTAAATGGTTTGTGGGTGATCAATTGCCGCCATCCGTCACCAGCATTGCAAATCTCGACGTAAACCCTGAAGGTATAAACAATGTTTTCCTTTCTTAATTTCTGACAATTTACATTGAACAATATGATTTTGTTAATTGATTAATATTTTTACAGACGACGATGAAACCGAAGTGGATGGAGTGTGAGATGTAACAATTGACAACTCAGATGATAGTGATGGTTCCGATGAAGACAATAATTCATGAAATTATCCATTTCAATATATAATTTAATACTTTGATGTTCATTATATGATTAATATAAACAATAAATTAATAAAAATATGATTTAATGCATTCGACTATACGAATATTATTTATATGATGTAATATTACCGCTTGACTTACATGAATCTTGGATAAATCGTAAAAAGCTCATTTGAAATTAATAAATATTATAGTTTCAACAAATAGAAATATGATAACAACCGTCAGCCGATTGTCTATTGAGGGAAAAGCCGTCAGTCAGCCGATAGAAAATTCCGCGCGTCGTATAATTGCATGAGCGCGCTCATACATTTTCGCCCTGACTGACGGTCTTGCCCCCACTAGACAGGCAGCTGACAGTCATTATTATATTTCTATATATGTATGAAATCATGTGTAAAAATTTCAAGCGAGATAAAATAATTTGAAATTCAAATTTTTTTGTCAAGTTCACGCGCTCGACTGACGCATCATCCCCCCTCTGCCGCACGGCTGACGGTTGTTTTTTGTTGCTAATTAATACGAATATTGTATGTAAACAATTTCACCTGGGATAAAATAACTTTAGAAAACTTTTTTTTTCACGAGTTCCGCAGCCTCCCACGCGCGTACTCACCGATGGTATTGAGGCTGACGGTCGGTTTCGTCATTAGGAATGTGACTACAGCGTACCGTATTAAACTCAGCCGGGATGAAATTCCTCGAGAAAAAAGCCGCTGCCTCCCGGACTATTGGGCCGGTGTAACACACCCCCAATCGACCGCTGCTTAAAGGTAAGAAGTTATTTTTCCCATCCAGCTTGGAAAATAGTGGAGAAATTCAGCCACATGCTTTTATAATTTTTTTGGAACATTGGTCATTAGAACACTGGTCACACCAGTACTTGAATAAAACCTATACAGTCCTGTTGACATTTCTATTATTAACGAACTTTTTGTTTTTTGGCCTGCTTTATCTTAAAAATGTATTAAATCAGAATATTTAATACCTTTGCCTATTTACTACATTTAGAAAAATAAATCATTAGCCTTGTTAGATACCTCGTTAGTGGATCTAGCTGATCTGACTGATAATATTGATAATAGATAGTTAGATAGATACATGTGTCGGGGGATAATGTGTGCTACACGGTATTACGTACAGCCAATCTCACCTAGGGTACTTATGCTGTTTCTATATTACTATAAGAACTGTTGATCAATTATCCCCTCTAGTCTAGTACATGCTACAATCACAGTAGATATAGTTACATCGGCTACAGTCGTGTGTTCCGAGAGCCATACAACACATACCTGCATTACTTGCAACTTATTCTAAGCACACTTAAAACATGGCTCCGAAGTTATATATGTCGATTATTAGTCCTCCAGTAAGGGCAGTTCTAATGTGCTCAAAGGCGATCGGTTTGAAATTAGAATTAGTGGAAGTAGATCTTTTTAAAGGAGAACATCGGAAACCTGACTATTTAAAGGTAATTTAGATATATATTTAACGTTAATTAAATACTTAGATAAGAACTAGTAAATGTAGATAACAATTAATCAACAATTGATAAGGAGCAGTAAGTAGGATTTTTTTAACTCCATTCCAACTCATATATTGTGATCTAAGAATCACAAAGCCATCTTCTTGGGTGGGGTATAATATGGTTACATCTATCAATATGTGAAATATTTTGTTTTTCCTTGCCTCTCTTATTTTTGGAGATACGGTGATGTAGGTTGAGCTATATTTTTCTGTTATAATCCTTATCAATCGCTGATCAGTGATAGTCCGGCGAATTGCTGTAAGAATTATGCACAAGGGGTTAAAAGCGATTTATTAGGAACCTAAGGACCATATTCAGAATGGGATTCAGTCACATTTTTTTACGCTGAGGGTGGATACCACCCTTTCTCGGGGGTGGAAATTTGTACACTCAAAATAACCACGGAAATGGATATAGGCACAAATTTTAAGTAAATAATGTTCTATAAAGTTCTTTCGATATACCGATATTTTTCGAGTTATTCGCAATTGAAAATGTTTAAAATTCATGTTTTTGGACGGTTTTCGCGAATAACTAGAAAACTTTACGTTTTATCAAAAAAGTTGCAATAACGAAAAATTAAGCTTATAAGAAAACAAAAGATAGGGTTTTTATGAATGCGCTAGATTCTAAATAAAGGGAATTACGACTCGTTCAAGAAAATTATTTTTTTTGCAACAACTATTTCGAGGTATTCAAAGTTAAATACCGGAAAACTGATGCATTTTTCGGGAAAAACTTATGAAGCATTTCTTGTAGTAGCTGGAAAGACCTTTAAAAGGAGCCACTGTTACTTTGATATTCCGTTATAACTAAGCGAGATACGATGCAAAAATGGTGGGGCGCTCCGAACTTTTGAGAAAAAAATGAGCACGAATACCCCAATCATTTCCAACAGAATGGATATTATCCCTTTAGAAATTACTTTGTTTTACTGTTACTCATATAATCCAAAAGTTTGGCTGGGTTAAAAGGCGTATTTTTAGAAAAAAATATATGAATGAAAATGAAGAACATATTTTTAAAATTAATTAAAAAAAGGTTAAACGGACACTGTGGCTTCAAAATTAAGGGTGCTATGGTAA